>CM067167.1:178088856-178173856 GCA_034093135.1 Erigeron breviscapus
GCACTTTGGAGTCAAAGATCAAACCTTGTGATGGGCAATGGAAACCGCCTTGATCATTGTAGAGTATCGTTTCATGTATTTGTTAATTGTCTCGTGGACTTAATATCCAAGTGCGGTGGACGCATTGTACTTGGGGATTGGTTCACATGCTTGTGCATTTGTAAAATTCTTTTATTAAATAAAGCTATGGTGAATGTTATTTATAATTCTTTGTTTTGAATACTCGACTTTCTGTACATCTTATTGTTCCGCCTTAGTTGGGGTGTTACAATTTTACCATCTATCTATCCATCTCCTACTGGTCTTCGAGCCCGTTTAATGGATGGATAATCTCAAAATATATATATTAAAGTTAAATATCAAAATAATAAATAACTAAACAGGTGAAAAATAACAAAACATGAACAAAACAAATTTAAAAGATGTACCCTTTTGTAGTAGAAGCAATTCAATATCAAATAATAAACAAACACAAACAAAATACCAAAATTAAAATTAAAATGATATAAAAAAAACGTATGTTTTTTTTTATAGAAATTTACTGAACTTGATTTGTTTATTAAAGATAGGAAAAAGATGAATAATATGAATGAGAATGATTAATAAAAATTTAGTTTGTATATTTAATAATTTATTGGGGAGTTTTAAGGATATTATATATTTTTAAAATTTAAAAGATTTGTTTTGATATAAAAAAAATTTATGATAGAGTTTTAAATATAATTATCTATTTAATAAACAAATAAAAAAAATCTAGAAAAAATGAGAGAGCTCTAAAGTGATTATGAAAGAATTTTAGGCCTAAAAAGTGCTTTATGGGTGTCAAGTGTACCTCCAACCTCCTATTTTAGTTATAAGATAGATTGGAGTACACGTATTCATTAATAAAAATTGCTACTTTAATACTATTAAGGTTCATTAAATTGTTTGAAAAGAATTCATTATTGCTGGAAAAGTCAAAAAACATGATGAAAGGATAAGGAACTTAACGGGAGGGGGAAAACGACTTTTGTGTAAAATACACGTAGAAGTCCAAAGAGTTCATCACTTCTAATGTCACTTTTAAACTGAAAAATGTCCCTTTTAAACAGAAATAATATACAAAAAATATTAAAAAGTTAAAATACAATCAAAATACAAAAAATAAATTGCCCGAATCAAAACCATAAACGTTTTAGAGCCGATTTTATTTTTCATCATTTATAGCTTTTTGTACAAAAAAAAATGATTAAAATATATAATATTAGATAATTACTAAAATTTGAAAGTTTCATATATTAAAAGAATGAACTTGTTTTAGTAGATTTATATAAATAATATTGATAGTGATTTTACGATATAAAACAAAAAAAAAAAAATAAACGATAGAAAAAATAGTTTTTTTATAAATGATTATAATGACTTAATAGATTGGACTTTTGATAACTTGTTAATAATAAGGTTATCATTTGTTGGAATAAAATGCATAATATCATTATTATTATACATATATGTCAACTTCTCTTCATGAAAACTAGTACTAATACCCGTACAATGTACGGATTAATATTAATGTTTATATTTTACATGACGTACAAAATTTAAATTATATTATGATCTAGTTTAATTTACATTATCCACACTACGAATTTAAAACAATAAAATAATAACATACCACTTCAGCGGTAAAAATCATATCCACGTTATTTATTGTTTCTTTATGATTCGGCGAAAGACACCTACATGGCATAAAAGCATAAAACGAAATAAATTTTGTATATATATATTATATATATATATATAATATATATATATATATATATTAACGGCATAGCAAATAGCGAACAGACAAATCCATGGATTAGTTACAAATTAATGTCTTATGTTTATATTGTTATACGTAGGGAAAAGTTATTATTATTATTATTATTATTGTTAGGCAATCATGGTTATGCAATTAAGATTATGTATATATTAACAATATAATTTCCTAATATAATACATCATATCCTATATGAATTATTGATTATGATTACTAATAAATAAATATATAATAGATACGTAGATAGATATAACACCTTATAAATAAGAACAAATAATTATTAAAATAATCACTTTACGTTTATGAATCTTATTAAAATAATATTAAAAAGGAATACGAATTTGTGTAGAATTAGTTAGGATTAATATGGATGTTAATAAAGACATGGTGTTGTTTATATATCATGCCACATGTCGCTTAGAGAAAGTCTTAATCTTATTTTAGTTTATTGGTAGATGGGTGCTATAATCTTGTTTTAGTTTATTGGTAGATGGGTGCTAAACTTAATAAGTTATGATTTTTTTAGTTTAATTGGTTAGAATATACATTCCATAACACAAATTATAATTTTATCTTTTATTATATTATAGAATAATAAATTAATAAATTGTTTGATCTAACATATCAAGCTTATAAGACTAGCTATATGTATACCAATAAATTAATAAATTGTGGTAGACATAAGAAAAACTCAAGACCTGTCTTCTTTATAAGTTTATATATTTCATTTGTAAATTATATAAAGGTCGAAAGAATTCAGTGATAAATGGGAAAAAAAACCTAGGCCCCCCACCTTATTACTATTTAGATCCGTCAGTGATATCAACCTATTGAAAAGACTTTTATCTTCCAGAAAACACGTTACATCAACCATTGTCGAAGATGTCCTATAACCTCTTTGCAATATTGAGACAATATAGAGTTAGACTAGGGGTGAGCATTGGTCGGTTTAGAAAGGCCTTGCCCTACAACCGAAACCCAAACTGATCCATTCGGTATTTTGAAAACCAAAACTGTTGGATTCGGTTAGTTGGTTTTTCGGTTCGGTTAGGGTTGGTTTTCCGGCTCAACTTTGTTTTTTTTTAATATTTTTTTTTTTACGTTTGTTTATTAGTTATAAATTTAACATTTAGTTTTTAAGAAAAATATATGATATAGAAACTAAAATATATAGATGTTTTTTATTATCAAATCATATCTTTTGGTCCGTTAAAATTTGTGTAGTTTTTTATAAACCAAATTGATTTTGTTGTGTATTTCAATACAAAAAATATAACTTTATTTGGTTTGTACACTAAAAATGCAAAAAGTTTAAATATCTAATAGATATAAATGTAATATGAAATAAATTAAAATATATTTGTTTCGATTCAGTTTTTGGTTTTTTCGCATATAAAACCGAAACCCAGAACCGATCCGTTGGTTTTTAGAAAACAAAAACCAAATCAATCGGTTTTGTCCGTTTTCAGTTTTGATATTTTTAGTTTTCGGTTTTTGGCCACCAATAATTTAAACCTGTTCGGGGATGTCGATGATATGATTTAAAAAACCCCAGATAAGATTACGTCTATCTAATCCATTGAAAAAACAATATTATGGGTAATTAAGTACTCGTAATTAACAAGCCCTACACGTACTTGTTTCTTTCATCTTCCCAAATTTTCTATCACCCCATTCTCCCAAACCACTACCTCTCTTTCTCTCTCTTCTTTTTCTTTCCTAAATTTTCAATCGAATTCCAACAACAACAATAATAATAAAATAATAATTAATTTCATTTAATTTAATTTCCCCTATGAATTTGAATCAATCCCATAAAAATATATATAACACAATCACTTTTTTAACAACAATCATCAGTATTTGTGGTTGTAGTATTAAATTCATGTATTGAAATTACAACTGCAGTTATTACGTCTTCTTTTTGTTATTATTATTATTTAATTGAGGGATTTAGGGTTTTAAATTTGTTTGAAATTTGGTTACGATCGGTGACATGAGGATCGTTGATTTAGAAGATTCCGATTCCGATTTTGATCATCGCCGCCAGATCGTGGCCGTTGATGCTAAGCGAGTTTTAGTCGGTGCCGGAGCTCGGATCCTCTTTTATCCGACGCTTTTGTATAATGTTGTCCGTAATAAAATTCAATCTGAATTCAGATGGTGGGATCAGGTTGATCAGGTATTCTTTTCTTCTTCTTATTATTATTATATCTGTATTTTGTATCTATACGTATATGTATATATTGATTGATTGATGGTTTTTGTGTGTATATACTTTACTTAACTTTTGGGTAAGTTAAAAGAGTGTTTGACCATCTAATTGAATGAATGTGTGTTTGGTTGACCAGAAATGTTATTTTTGCTTTTATTTTTATTATATTAGCAGTTATTGTAGTTTCAAATTTCTGTAAGTAAGATATATTTGAAAACTTATTAACCAGTTTGCTTGATGGCGATGCGCCTATGTGGCACCGCTGTTGTGTTTTGCTTGATCACGTGGCGCTTGTAGTTGGTAATATTGGTCAGCTGAAACCAAAAGTGACATATAGGAATATGAATTGTAATGTTAATGATCATGGCTTGTTCTAAATGTGTGTGCTTTTTCAATTTTAAACAGTTTCTTCTGCTTGGTGCTGTTCCATTCCCAAAAGACGTACCCCGATTGAAACAGCTTGATGTTGGTGGTGTGATCACTCTTAATGAGCCATATGAAACTCTGGTTCCTACATCTTTATATCGTGTAAGTCACCATGGTCCATGGTTGCATTTTGTTATTTCTGTTGGATTCCTTCAATTCATTTCATATATCTCACGTATGTCTTATGTTTTAGGAATATGACATAGACCATCTTGTTATTCCTACCAGAGATTACCTATTTGCCCCATCATTTGTGGATATTGATCGCGCTGTAAATTTTATTCACAGTGAGTGAAGTGTATTACCTTTTTTTCACTTTCTCTGAATTCTTTGTATGGCTTTAGATTCATATATCTGTTGTGTTTTGGTTACAGAGAATGCAACCCGTGGTAGAACCACGTACGTGCACTGTAAAGCTGGGAGAGGGAGAAGCACAACGATTGTTCTTTGTTATTTGGTAGCCCTCATTCTTTTTTTGTAGATAAGCATTGTACAAGGCACTTGTAGTCTTAAATGAAGTATTATAGGTATTTGTACTCTTGAATTTGTATAGATGAGTCGGTCCTAACATTTTGCAGGTTGAATACAAGCATATGACCCCAGCTTCTGCTTTGGAATATGTTCGGTCTAGACGGCCTAGAGTGCTCTTGGCACCATCTCAATGGAAGGTTAGCTCCCCTCCAGTCTCAGTAAATTGTTTGAAAATTGTAGGTAATATATTGGCACTGTATCATCTGAAGCAAGAGGTGATGGGACTTGAGGTTGCGGGATTTGGTTGATACCGCTAGGCCAAAGGCATGATGTTGTCAAGATATACTATCATGTTGACATTTATATATCATATGCAGGCGGTTCAAGAATACAAGCAATGGCGGTCAAGGTCAACAACTTCATCCTCTTCAGGGGATGCTGTGCTCATAACAAAAGCTGATTTGGAAGGATACCGTAGCCCATCACAAGGCAAAGAATTGGCGCTTGTTCCAAGGGTCCCAAGAACGAGTCCCATGATAGCAAAACTTTCTTGCCTCTTTGCATCTCTCAAAGTGTCAAGTGTCTCTAATCCTGTCAGTTTGAAACTTACAGAGACACCTGCCTGTTAGTTTCTAGTAAGTGCTTTGGAGCATCAACGGTTTGGTCCATGACTCCTTGTTAAAACAGGAGATGAGAAATAATAATTGGAAGAAAAATCTGCATATATACGCATTTTATCAACGCTACTATTTTGTACATATTTTGTTTCTGGGTCCTGTTAATATAATTTCTGTTGTAATGACTCGCGCTTCCATAGTGGTGTTTGGATGTGTAGTGCCTCTTTAGTTAATACATGCATCTCACTCAAACTTGCATCAGTTAGACCGACAATAGCTCAACCGTATCTAATAATCGCAGGGCCAAATCGCCAATTCTATAACCACACCTACATCTATAAATTCATTATGGAGATGCAAATAACCAATACACAATTATAACATAGATATTAATTTGTATTTTTTTGGAAAAGTTTTAGTCAAACTTTTTCAAGCATATAATTACTTGATACTTAGGTCGCGTTTGGTTCACAGAATTTGATGGAATTGGAATTGAATTCCATTCCTTAGCGTGTTTGGTTGGTTAAAGATGGAGGAATCACATTCCGTTGGAATGTAAACATTCCCTCATTTGATGGAATCTTCATTCATTGGGGATGGAGGAAGGAATTTCATTCCGTCCCTCACTTGAATCTTAAAAAAATCAAAAACATTCCGTCAAATTCCATTCCTTTAGATTCCAATTCCTTTGACAGATTCCATTCCTTCCAAAAACATTCTGCGAACCAAACGCGTTATAGTTTGTAGTTCTTTATTACGAAAATCGTATTAAAATATTGTTTTAAAGAATATGTATTAACTTTTTCCAATAATTATCATATATGGAAAATTCAATATAGGGTCACTGGTCGTTATAGGAGATGGTGTTGATACATTACAGAATATTTTGTTATATGCCTCGACTTTTTGCAGTGCCACCACTCGGTTGGATTTTGTGGCCGGTACCATTTAACTTAAGATCCGGCATGCTGCTGCTTTCTTACAAGGTTGTGGTTGGTTTTTAGCCATATTATGATTGTCTACGTGATTGCCATTCATGGTGGTGCGTACATTAGTGGTATATCTTGGTATGTTGGACGACTACTTTTTCATACTTTTGTAAGTTTTGGAGTCGGTAATTGGAATTGCAGCTTTAAAATCAGTTCAACGAAGGTGTCACGTTGTTACAAGTTCCAACATTATGTTGGATTTTATTTATTTTTATAAATTATATTTTTCTTCTAATAAGAAGCAGGACATGTTTTTGAATACCGACCAGAAACTTTTGCAGTAGTTGGAAGTTGTAATAATTGTCCTGTAACATCCAGAAATTAAGAAGTTTCTCATACAGAAACAGTCACAAGCCGTGCCACCAAAGCATGAAAAGCAGTTTGAAGTCCATTGCACCAACTTCAACAAAAATAAAATACATGAAATAATACAGTCAAAAATGTTGGGTTGCAACGGCATTGCCTCAAATTATTGTTTCTATCTAAAAATAACAATAACAAGCAACATCCACTCGGATTTTGTCGCTTTGAAGCAAAAGCAAACCTTACATTTTAGCGAAATTTGCTGCTAACCGAGTCGTAGGTGGGTACATTTATAACTGCCAGAAAAAAACAGGTTAAGAATGTAAGTACATGTCCATCAGGTAAAACAACATACAGAAAAACCAAAAAGCAAATATTACCATCTCCGTGAGACGCCATTGTGAGTGGGGAAGATAGAAGCTTTTGCGCAATAGAAGCAATGTCCTTAGCTGTTATTTCATCAATTGCTTTCAAGTAAAATTCGACAGGTTTCCTGTTCACGATGTTTAAAAACCAAGAAGTATTGAGTATTGACCACTTCAAATCAAAATACAGCATAAATAGAGGAGACTAGGAAAGCATTATTAATATAATAGATGGAGAAAATCATCATTGATGACTTCAATAAATAGTTTAACTGATCTATGACCATAAAATTTGCCTACGACTTTCGATTTAGAACCGACACAGATCAGTTTCAACGGATGGTAAGTTGACAGATTTTCTGGGGGCCAGGCCAAGTTAAAATGGTAACCACTCAGGCAGATCAACAATAAAAGACACCATACCTCTCTCCGTATGTCAATATCTGTCTGCCAATATCTTCTGAACCAACCATCTGCAATATACACAAAAATCATCTTATTATTATAAATAATCATTCATGCAGTTTAAATGGCTAGTAATCAATCATATCACATACTCTTGATTCCAAGTTCATTAGAATAGCAGACTTGGTAGACTGTTTGGCACGATCCAGCTGTACCTGGTTGACTGAAAACAAATGTGATCTTTAGATAGCTAGAGGTGACATGATTAGCTAGTCAGCAGGTTGGAGAACAAATTCAACTTAAATTGATTTCAGTACAAATACAAACAAGATAGGCTGGTCCAGGTTGAAAAAGTTCACTTTTAGTAAAGGTAAAAACAAGACATTTAGGCTTAGGTAGCCTTGCTAACACTCTTTTTGCTCAAACTTAACTTAAAAGTTGGCAAATGACTGCTAAAGTTTTCACTACAGATACAATAAAGTTACAATAGATGTAAATACGATTAATAAGATTTTATGCATAATAACAAGACTTTGACAAATTCTAGCCTAAGCTTTTTCATTTCATCCCAACTTTTTTTCCTTTTTCTCTATCGACTCATTTGGGATAAGGGACCAAATCGCCCATTCAAAAAATATAATATGGGTCCATACTCCATACTGCTACATCTATATTAGCTAGCATCAGCAACGTACAAGTCTTTGCGGGTAGTGGTGACCCAATACTCAGTAAAAGGCACATACAATAGCACAAAGAAGGGGCAAATAAGTAAAAAGGCACACCTTCTCCACTTGTGGCGACTGCAATTAGCTCTTTAGCAGCTACATCTATGGCTTTGGGTGCAAACTCGGGAATCTGTAGCGAAGTGATCAATATATTACATTAACACATAAGATAAGTAATTTGAACCATAAAAGATATCTTACAGTGGTAGCTTGGATTCCGAAAATGCCACTGTTGGCGTAGACTGAACTAAATGCGGAAAATGACTGAATTTCCGGGTACTCGTTCAGAACTCGAAGATCTGCTCACCACAATAATAGAGAAGGAAGGCCAAACATAAGCACAAATAATATATACAGGCCAACTGCTAGGAATAACTGTCACCAGAACCATCATAGAAGGAAGTTTTAAATCATGTGCAATTGTGCATTAATAAGTATCTCGACTAAACAGCAGTAAAACTTACAAAGGCGTGAATACATCCCTTTTCCAGGACCGCCAGCTGAAAAAGATCCACCGCCTCCCATTAGAATCTGCAATAAAGCATACTTATCATAGACATCCAAGCAAGTTCATGTGAAAAAGGAATGAGACAAAATAGCTAAAATCTATATGCTGCCAAGACTCACTCTCAAGTCTCACCTGAAGAACAGTCAAAGTCATGGCATCCTTCTCCTTGAGCCAACCACCAGGAAGTTCAAATGCAAGAGCAAAACTAGTTCTCTGAACAACAAAAGTAATATTGCAAATCCATTAGAAAGGCAAAACAAAAAGAAAATCATTAAGTGGAAACTATTGTAAGAGACAATTTACAAAACACACCCCTGTATCAGCCATAACACGATGATCACCACCAACGTAAACGGATTTTGGCTCCTCAACATGAGCACCACCTGGTAAATCAGAGAGAAGAGGTTCTGCATATTTCAACAGTTCCTCGTGTTCAACACCTGAAGCAGCAAGAACTATTCGAGGAGCAGTATAGTTTGCCTAAAGTTTTCAAACATGAACAGCTTTAAATAAAAAAATAAAAAACCAGGCCTAATGAAGATTATCATGCAAGAATACAAACAATGCAATGTTTAAATTTAGAACCATTAATGGATAAATAGGTCAAACTGGGTTACACCTTGCTCACATGAAGATTATCATGCAATAATACAAATAATGCAATGTTAAAAGTTAGAACCATTTATGGATAAATAGGTCAAACTGGGTTACACCTTGCTCTAATGGGTCAAATAGGCAAACATTGAAAAGCTTGGCTAAATAAAAAAGGTTGAGCAAGTCAAATGTAAAACATGTATTCACAATGCATAAGAGTTAAGACACTTGAGACCTCCTAAATCTTTCTAATTCAATAACTGGACGATCATTTTAACAATAAAACTTTTTAATCATATTTTGAGAATTCACTATTATCCAATAAAAGAAATGACAAAAAAGGTAATTGTAAGTTGACATTAGTCGCCCAACCCAATTTGACCAGAACATGTCTTGACTCATTACCCAACCCATCTGGCACACATATTTTGCCACTTCTACGCAACATACAAGAGATAACACACCCAAGACTTACAGCAACGAATTCTTCCAATATGGAACTGTCTAATCTATTAAGTGAGGCTTCTGAGGCAATAAGAGCATTGCCTAGTGCACCAGAATATCCAGCTGAATGAACTGCCTCTAACAGCAAGCCCTCTGGGTTGTTACCATATTCACTGATCTCAGCTTTCACTTTCTGGATCTGCAATAATATAAGATCACTTTCAGAAAACATCCAAGACCCAAAAGAGAAGACCATTGAAAAGGAAGGGAATTATGGAAAGACCTGCTCCTTGACCTCCCAGTCCAAGAAAACTTGATTTCTTGCAGAGTCAACCAGAAGTTCTACCATTTGAGGAATATAGGTCTTGAGGGCATCAAAGGAGTAACTCATTTGCTCCCTAGAAGCTGAGGCTGCCACATTGCCACCAACAGCCTCCACTTCCCTTACCAATCGCAGATGGCTTCGATTACCCGTGCTTTTAAAAGCCATGCGTTCTAGAAGATGTGTAGCCCCAAATGACGCCGGTGTTTCATAAATAGAGCCAGAATTCACATACAAACCAATAGAAGCTGCAGGGTTCTGTTCATATAATGCAAACAGTTATAATCAAATCATCAACTAATATACGTTAAGGTGAAAAATCCCTTACCGGTGAACTTTCAGAGGCAATTCTGACTCCGTTTGAGAGGGTTGTTATGATCGTCTTTCCAGTTTCAACATGGTCGGGCAGAGAAGGCGGGAGTTCAATACCCTTAAGTGGAAAGTCCAAAGGAGGGAGGCTTGAAGAGCTTCCTCCTGTAAACCAGCTAAAGATACCACCCGAAGTTGATTGCGCTGCAACTGCACTTGAACTTGCAAACCTGGTCAGAAACCTGTTTCTGGCTTGACCCTGTTAATGATCTTAAATCAGCACGGTTTTCTTTTGATTACAAAGCAGAGTGATAAATAAGACAAGCTTTATTTAAATAATGAATAAGCTATGGCATGTTTCTGGGGAGAAAAGTCGGTTAAAATATTTGCCACTCCTATATCTTAAAGGTTAGGGGTATTAAGTGATGGAAGTAACACGATCACTTATATCCCCCATCACTAGAAAAAATGAATTTTGTGAGCCGTAAACAGCAGCATCAATAACCAATAATGAATGACTATCAGAATTAGTAAAAAGATCGCTCTAAGGAGCAACAGCAAATAATGCCATTTCATGAGACGGATGTAGCTAAGAACCCCACCCAAATAGAGCACCCCAGGGTTAGTCTTCCATCCAATCTCATGAGAACAAGCACACTTGATTAGAAGTTCCTATCTCTCTAATTTGAAATGCACTTTTTGACAGATACTCAAGAAGTAGTTTAAAACCCTGTATAAGATTGTGCTTGATGGAGCCGAATACCTCTCCTACATAGAACCCAGAGTCGCTTACTACTTTATTCAAGCATCTTCTTGTACTCCCAACATGAACTTGCAAGCGTAAAATCGATCTACTATTTGTGAGTCAACTCTACAAATGACTGTCATATTATAGTCTAATTTCATCCAAAAAAATCCGCTTCCATTCTATAAATTATATTTCTTACATTTCTAAAAATGATTACGTTCCAAATGACATTAAAAAACAATCAAGTTCCATTCTTTTAAGCAACTCATACAAAAAGTAAATCTCTTTTAATCATTTTAGTCACCCTCTATCCCATCAAATTAATACCATTTTACGGTAATAAGTAAAAGAAAATTAGAAAAACACTTTCTCGCTTATTTCTGGGTTTGTTGCTGATGGTATGCTCAATAAGCACGAAAAATGAAGCTTATTAAGCTTATTGCCGTGTTGGCCTGGTTCCTTTTAAAAATCGCTAATAAGCTAACCAAAAAATGCCTATCAAAACATCTAAGGAAGCTTGATAGCTTAAAAGCAATAAACTTTAGCCATACGACTTCACAAAAAAACTCCCTGAAACACCGCTTTGATTGCATTTTTATCCCATAATCAAAATACAATGATAAAATTTTACAAATTTAACCTCATCTCGATTCAATTTATGATCTTTGTATCTACACTTTAAACATTCAGTACCCATATAAATAAAGATTCTACCTTTCCAAACAATTATCCCAAGAAATCTCAATATTAATTTCACCCAGATAAAATTAAATTATTTCTGAAGAAAAAATCATATTTTTAGTTTCCCCAACAAGATTTACAAATACAGTAACAGATTACATATAGATCGACAAATACAAAGAAATATTAGCTAATAAAAACATATAAATACAAATCAAATAGGTCATGTGATCGGGGGCATATATAAGGTTGTTTTTTTTAATAAAAATAAAATCAATTCATTTGAAAAACATATAAATACAAATCAAATAGGTCATGTGATCGGGGGGCATATATAAGGTTGTTTTTTTTAATAAAAATAAAATCAATTCATTTGAAAAACATAATAGTGACCTTGGGGACTCTGATTCTGGAAGCTGCGGCGCGATACATCACGATTTATGATATATATTTTATATAATGAATCGAAGAATATATTTGCTCTTCGATTGTGTGTGTGTGTGTGTGTTTGTAGACCGGAGAAAGTGTGTTTTTCGTGTGTGTGTGGGGGGTGGCGAATTTGGGCTTTGACGAAGAAGGATGGATTTTGATGTTAAAAAAATTCACTCGTGTGAGAACTTGCATCTAATGGTCATTGGCACGTGTGAGATATGGGCTTTGTTTTGTAGGCTTGGGGGTACTAGTTTAGTTTGCTATTGTAATTGGGCTGTTGCTAATGTCTAATGGATGGAGATCATGAATCATGCATAATTATAATAATTTATTTAAAATCACATACTCATGGATGTTATAAATAAATGGAATAAGAAAAATTGGATATACTGCATGACCACGAGAAGATAATCTAATATTGTAACTACACAATGTGTAGAGGTGTATAACTTCTCAACATTTTAAGATAAAAGGGAAATCTAAACTTTTCACCATATAAATGCATAAAAGTTTTTGGTTATGTGGACCCCTTGGTTTACCCAACGATGATGTAAATAAGGTTTCTATATTTAATTTGATTATTCAAAGAAATGTTGTGTTTATCTTGTTGATAAGTCAACTAATGTTGTCTTCGATCTTGCATATAAATAAACTTGTTGTATAAGTCTTCATTATATAATGAACTTGTGTGCCAATACGAGTCTAGATCTAGTTTAGTAGGGAGAATATAGTTGCTTAACCCCTCATTTAGTCATTTCTAATTAAGAGGCATAAATCGTATGTTTGTCACTTTTAAAAGGTTGTGGCGATTTTATGAACATTTTTCTAATATATGTTGTGCTATATAGATAGTTAGGGCAACTATTGCAGCTTTTCGGAGCTAGAAGATTTTTGTTTTAACATATTAAAACATGAAGGGTAGATTATGTAAATGATGAAACGATAATTGTATAGCTTTTTGGTGATTCCCGTGTGTTGTGACCTCAACAAGTTGCCCGTGGGGCTTGCTACGTTCGAATAAACACTTTTTTAATACATAATGTCGAAGTGAATAAAGTCGTATAGTTCCGATGTGATTTTGACAGGGATGCGATATGACGAAAAGGATCTCCGTATTGGTATATTTGAGGATTCTAAAGTCAATGAGGTAAAATTATGCTTAGACATGACCTCGGCGCATATTTTAGTCAAATACTGTATAATGAACAAAGGTTTTAAAAAAAAAAAAACTAATCTCTTTATCTCAAACAATGATAAGACTTTATATTTTATCTTCATCATACTTACTTCACGAGGAAATTGATACTATTATTGTTATTGTAATACTCAAAACTAGATATTATAGAAAATACATATTTTTTGACGGTTGAAGCATACTTTCATCCGCAGCCTCTTCTCAACGAAACGTCGAAGCGTGCTCATTCATACAATATTTGACTATCTTACAATAAAGCGTGCGCCATTGGGAATTATATCTATTTTTGTCAATATACTGAAAAGGACATGTATATAGCTAAACAATTATGAACTTATCAAATGGTTTGTTGACTTGGAAAGGTAAAGCTAAGATGGATAACGTATCCAGAGAGTTTGGAGAAAATTCAATGCAAAGTGTATGAAAAATTATAGTTTCTATATCAAAGGATTATATTATGAATTTTATGATGAATGTATAATTATTTTATTCACCTTAATACAATATGTAAATATGTAATATTGTATTTCACGTACAATAATCTTATATAAATGAAATAAATTGATATTGATATACTTTATATAAGTATAGGTAGAAAGACTATAAAGATAATTCAATTAAATTGATATAAATAATATAATAATCTAATATTGTAACTACACAATGTGTAGAGGTGTATAACTTCTCAACATTTTAAGATAAAAGGGAAATCTAAACTTTTCACCATATAAATGCATAAAAGTTTTTGGTTATGTGGACCCCTTGGTTTACCCAACGATGATGTAAATAAGGTTTCTATATTTAATTTGATTATTCAAAGAAATGTTGTGTTTATCTTGTTGATAAGTCAACTAATGTTGTCTTCGATCTTGCATATAAATAAACTTGTTGTATAAGTCTTCATTATATAATGAACTTGTGTGCCAATACGAGTCTAGATCTAGTTTAGTAGGGAGAATATAGTTGCTTAACCCCTCATTTAGTCATTTCTAATTAAGAGGCATAAATCGTATGTTTGTCACTTTTAAAAGGTTGTGGCGATTTTATGAACATTTTTCTAATATATGTTGTGCTATATAGATAGTTAGGGCAACTATTGCAGCTTTTCGGAGCTAGAAGATTTTTGTTTTAACATATTAAAACATGAAGGGTAGATTATGTAAATGATGAAACGATAATTGTATAGCTTTTTGGTGATTCCCGTGTGTTGTGACCTCAACAAGTTGCCCGTGGGGCTTGCTACGTTCGAATAAACACTTTTTAAATGGATGGAGATCATGAATCATGCATAATTATAATAATTTATTTAAAATCACATACTCATGGATGTTATAAATAAATGGAATAAGAAAAATTGGATATACTGCATGACCACGAGAAGATTCCACAAATTTTGCACCACAAGATCAATATTTATTGCACTTTGATACCCAAAACGGATACTATTCGACTTTCCAAAGTTAATATATATTGTTAAAAATTGACAAAAACCACCTTTTATTATATCTATTGCTATATTATAGTCCCATATAAATATAATTAGTTTAAGAGATATAAATTATAAACGTGGAATACTAGTTAGTTTGCATTAGAAATGTATATAAGTATAATTTTCAGTTTGAAACTCAAACATAATAAATAAATAGTATATATATATAAAATAAAGTTAATTACAGAAATCGTCCCTGTCGTGAACCTCCACTTGCAGTTTTCGTCCTTAACTTTCAAAAATTACAGTTTTAGTCCAAAAAACTTTGCCCCGTCAACACTTTTGGTCCTGACTGCTAACGTCCGCTTAAAAATCCATCACATGACCTGCACGTGATGGGTAATTTAGTCATTTCATTAATACAAGGCATAAATCGTATGTTTGTCACTTTTAAAAGGTTGTGGCGATTTTATGAACATTTTTCTAATATATGTTGTGCTATATAGATAGTTAGGGCAACTATTGCAGCTTTTCGGAGCTAGAAGATTTTTGTTTTAACATATTAAAACATGAAGGGTAGATTATGTAAATGATGAAACGATAATTGTATAGCTTTTTGGTGATTCCCGTGTGTTGTGACCTCAACAAGTTGCCCGTGGGGCTTGCTACGTTCGAATAAACACTTTTTAAATGGATGGAGATCATGAATCATGCATAATTATAATAATTTATTTAAAATCACATACTCATGGATGTTATAAATAAATGGAATAAGAAAAATTGGATATACTGCATGACCACGAGAAGATTCCACAAATTTTGCACCACAAGATCAATATTTATTGCACTTTGATACCCAAAACGGATACTATTCGACTTTCCAAAGTTAATATATATTGTTAAAAATTGACAAAAACCACCTTTTATTATATCTATTGCTATATTATAGTCCCATATAAATATAATTAGTTTAAGAGATATAAATTATAAACGTGGAATACTAGTTAGTTTGCATTAGAAATGTATATAAGTATATTTTATGTTTTACTTAATATACTAATAAATAATAAAGTATATATATTTATATAATATATAAAAAAGAGTTAATTACAGAAATCGTCCCTGTCGTGAACCTCCACTTGCAGTTTTCGTCCTTAACTTTCAAAAATTACAGTTTTAGTCCAAAAAACTTTGCCCCGTCAACACTTTTGGTCCTGACTGCTAACGTCCGCTTAAAAATCCATCACATGACCTGCACGTGATGGGTAATTTAGTCATTTCATTAATACAAGGACCAAAAGTGTTAAAAACAAAAATCCCCAATTCTTAATCATCATCAATATCGGTTTACGTTTTTGTATCTGTTATCATCATCATCAATTCAATTTCATCATATCTATATACACATACACATAATTATAGATCTATATATTTCAAACCAATTATCACAATATAACCTTCCATTATTTAATCATCCATATCTCAATCAGATTAAAATATCACAGATCTAATGTCAAATATTTATATATGTACATAATCATAAGAGAGGAAGATAATAAACAACTCAAGATCCATTTTCTTACTAATATTTTGCATTTCACGTGACAATAAATGGGAAAAGAATTGAGATAAGTTACTATTACATTTGAACTAATATGAAGACAATTGAATAATACAAGCATTCATATACCCAGTTTTCATATTTTCATACCCAAATACACAAAATAAGAATAACCTATTTATTTTTTATCTCCAAACAATATAAAAATGTATAGATCCATTTGATAATATAAAATATATAAAATGAAAAAAAATACACACACAATACAAAAATCATTTTCTACCATTTTTCTCCGAACTTGTGTTTTCCAATAGTTTTTCAAGCATTGGTAACCCAATTTGAGTGGAGTAATTGCATAGATCAGTGACCACCCAAACAACCACACCATCGAAGGCACCAAAATCGGAGCATTGAGGAACAAACAGCCAACCGCCACCAACACCTCCACCCACCGCTACCACTTTTCTTTGTGTCGGAGTTATAGATATAGATCAGAGACATATACGTATATGTATAATGTATGTATACACATATCAGAGATATAGATCGGAGAGTATGGGTAGCCTTGCTTCAGAAACTGTTTCTTGGAGAATGAAGACAATGGTGGTGAAATGAATGAAGTTCATGAAGGTGGGTTGGGATGTGTGTATGTATATTATAAATCTGGCTTTTCTTTTTCTTTTTTAGTTTTCTTATCTTTAATTTATAATTACACTTTTGGTCCATGAATAATTGAAAAGACAAAAATACCCATCACGTGACTAGCACATGATAGGTTTTTAAACGGACTTTAGTAGTTAGGACCAAAAGTGTTGACGGAGCAAAGTTTTTTGGACTAAAACTGTAATTTTTGAAAGGTAGGGATGAAAGCTGCAAGTGACGGTCCACGACAATGACGATTTCTGTAATTAACTGATACGTCCCAAGGTGTATCAATATACCAAAGTATATTGTACACAGAACAGTTGTAGAGGGGGGGTGAATACAACTTTCCTTAATCTTTACAAACTTTTAAATAAAAACGTTTTAAGATTCAGTTTATATATATTAAGCAAGTAAGTAAAGAGCAGGAATCATTAAAACAATAAAGCAGTAAAGAAACAAAGACATTCTTGAACACAGATTGTGGTTTTCAAAGTAATCCTTTATTAAGAAATAATCTATACAAAGAATTACAAGGTTGTTGCGGAATAAAGATAACCTATAGATATCTAAACAACCTCTGAAATGACAAACTACAATCAATAAGTTCTAGCTCAAGAGAATCAGCCCAAGCTGATCTCGTACAGACTAAGCTGTGTATAAGAGCAGAGAAACTTGTGTGAAGAATGATTCTCAGGAAATGCCACACATATGCAATCCATGAATGAGGCTTTTATAGGCGAAAGCGCTCCTTCACTTGGTGTCCATTGCAGCCACGTGTTCTTCATTCAGTGGATGATAAAGGAATAATCAATCGTGCCTTTCATAGTACTTGTGGTCCCCCACGTACTGACGCACATTCTTCATCCACCAATAAGAGTATGGACACGCATATGTAAAACCAACCACCAACCTGGATCCTAGGATTCTTCCTAGTCACGTCATTTGTCTTTATCTTCAATTCAGGTTGTTATCTTCACTTGATTGTCAGACACAGATTGGGCCGTTTGTCAAAGCACCAATCTGCCTAAGTGTTTCCAAGCTGACTGCTAATCCCAAGCTGTCTTCCACTAACAGCTTGGTCTTCTATCTTCAATCCTCCTCTTCGACTTGGACTGAATGCTAACACATTGTTGATGCAGCTTGAATAACACTTGCTTCCATAAGATTTTACAATTACATAGTATGAAGCATGATCTGGGTCAGTTACAGATCGCAAGCTGTGTCAGCTTAGTCTGACCCAGATCAGATTACAAGAACCAAAAGATTACTAAGTGTTTATAGGTCAGATTTGTCATCATTAAATTTACAATTAACATTGGGACTCAACAATCTCCCCCTATTTGATGATGACAAAACCCAACAACACTTCTAACTATCAGCTTATAAAGAATCAAAGTAAAATGAGACTAACAGATTGTGACCCTTTGAATCTTTTGGGTTCTTTTGAACTGAAATGAAGTTTTAACAAAGAAACTAGATTTGTACAACTGTTTTTGCATATATAGAGAATAAAGTAAAGATATTACATGATATAACTATTCTCCAAGCATTTCTATAGCTTCTTGCTTAACTTCAAATGATGGGGCAACTTTCACATCTAACTACCTATCTAAACCTTCATCAATAAGGAACTGCTCATACCCATTACCTTCACTAAAATTTCTGCAGAATCTGTATAAGGTAAAAAGGTGCATAACTGGTACCTGTTGTAGTTCAGCAGTCCTTTGGAAAACCAATTTCCCTCTTGCATCCACAAAATACATCCCATGTTCAGGTTCAGTGATGAACATCCCACATCTTGCATTTTCAACACCAGCAGGTAGAGACAGATTGAGATTATTCAGAATCTTGTCAACAGCACCAGAAGATAATTGTGCAAGCAACTCTGAAGGAGACAAGTTTTTGAGAAAAACTGTATGATCACCTCCAGGAGCATTAATCCTTTCAAACCTTCTTCTTTTCTTCTTTAGTGGCTCAGCTGACTCATCTTCATCATCCATATCATATGCTTTTGGTCTTGGAAGGCCAGTGATATCAATGTTGTATTTCACAATTACAGCCAACTTCTTTTCAATGGCTTCCAAGACTGTCTCTTTGTGGATTCCAGATATACCAGTTATGATATTATGTAACTCCACCCACTCAGTGTATCCTAGTTCAAACAGTTTGTCAAGATCATGGGTTTCCCAGCTTGTTTCATATCCTTTTCTAGTAAACCTGATGCTGGGAATGTTCTTTCCTTTTCTTCTTTTGAGTAGGACTTGGATGATTGGCTCTGGAATGCCTTCTATAATTAATATTTTCAGTCACCTTTCTTTTCTCCAGAGCCTCCCACCAATCATGGGCTTTAACACTTTTCTCCACATCTTTCACTTTCTGTGATGGTTTAGTGTGAACCATCACTTTCTTGCTTTTGCCTTTGCCCGCATCTTTCTTCTTGGATCCAATAGCTGCAAGGTCTTCTTCATCTTCCTTATTCAATGTCTCTTGAAGAACCTTGGCAACTTCAGGATCAGATTCAACAGCAGCCATCCTCTCTCTCTGTAATCTGTCCTCCTTGATCATTTTGTATGCCACCTCAACTGTTACCCCAAGCTGTGGAGCTTTTTCAATTGCAAGCTCCCAATCTTTTTCTTTATCAGTTAAGATCTTCACACCACTTGACCCACCTTTTGTTGGCCTTTTCTTGAGCATGAACTGGGACAGAGTGGATGTGTCTTCACTTGAAGAAGATTCAGCAATTTGTTCTTTGGGAGCTGGGTCAGCTTGCGATGACACAACTTGTACAGGAACAGTTTGGGAGGACTTCCTTTTCTTTTCAGCTTTCTTAACTTTTTCAACTCCAACATCCTTCCTTATATCTCCCATTTCAACATCAACAGTCCCCCCCCTTAGTTGTATCACTCTTCTTTTCAGCCTCTTCATTCATTTTTCCAACATTTTCACCACCAGACTCAGATTCTGGTATTTTTATCTCTTCTACAGTTTCCTTCTCACATTCCACCCTAGAACCATGCACAACCATTCTTCTATCATTGGCTACCTCCTCAGCTCTGGCCTTATTATGTCTTTCTTTCAGTTTATCAAAATATTCTTCAATTTTCTTGTCAACCTGAGCTTGTTGTCTTTCTCTTTCTTGCTCCATTTCAGCATCACTCATAACACTCTTTTTCCTAGTAGCATTCTTCTCCCCCTTTTTATCATCATCAGCAGGGAAAGAGCTCACTGGAGTGGTAAAGAGGCCTTTAAGATCCTGGTTGATCAAGTCAATCTTGATATTAGTGAGACAGCAGGCTCTTCTTAGATCAACATAATCCTCATGGAGGAGTCCAATTTTAGATTTAACACCCTTAGAAACTTCAATCAGATCATTCTTGAAATCTGCTTGTGACTTGTTTGCAGATCGAAGTTCTATGGTGACTTCCCTTGTAAACTTGGTTGCTGCATTCTCAATCTGACTCAGAGTACTCTTGTTTCTTTCCTTCTCTTCATTGATTGCCTTTGTAAGACCATCAAGAGACTCTGTCAGCTTGCTCTGGTTCTGCTGCATCAAATCAACTGCTTTTATCACACTTTCTTTCAATGCAGTCTGATCATGACTCAGCTTATCCACCTTCTTATCTGTCAATTCCTGATCCTTTTGGATCTTTTCCAAGCATTTGGTCAGTTGTAAGCTCTCAACCTTAGAGGTTGAAATGAACTCAGTGAGCTGACCCACCACATCTGAAAATGAGATAGTGGCAGCTTGGGAAGAACTTGCAGTTGGCTTAAAAGCCACTGACTCTGGAAAGAGCAGCCTGCAATCTTTAATATCAGGGTCATTGGGCTCATATAGAAGGGGGTGGAGGCTTAAGGAGTTTTGGTGAATTTGCTCATGAGAGTGAGTCTCGTGAGTAGATTTGTCAAAAATGATGATGAGTTGGTCAGCCTGAGAAAGATTAACGTTTGGTTCAGGCTAAGGGCCAGTGGGAATGTGTTGATCTTGATTTTGATCAACTCCTCCACTGGCATCTTCCATCAGAGCATCCCTTGAGGATGGATGGGCAGACTCATCATCGAATGAAGAATCACTTCCGGAGATAGTGATCATATTCTCATTGACATCGTGAGGACCATCAATGGTTCCCTTTGCTGCACAAGGGGCTGACATAACTGCCTTAAAGACAGCCATGTAACCTACAGAATCCCTCTGTCCAAGGACAGATGCAGACACAGACTCTGCAGGTGTAATGTTTTGTGTATTTGATTGCCCTTCAACAGAGGTGTGTTGTTGCACCAAAGTATCCTTAGGGAGAATTGAGGCCTGTACCCCTCCTTGTGACATAGAAGGGGCATTGACAGCCTGTGCAGACTCAGAGAGTAAGAGAGAAGGAGTCTGATCAGCTTGGGGAGGAGAAGCAGTGTCACCAATGCGTTCGATACTTCTCTCCTTTGGCTGACCATCCTCAGAAATGATGTGCATAGACTCTGACTCATTTTGGATCTGGTCTAGATCCTCTGTTATCCCTTTAATGATATCATCAACCTTTTGGGAGGCTGATTGTAACACCCGACATTTAAAATTATGGGTTTTCAAAAACTTTTCAAAACTTTCACCTAACGGTGTTAAGAATTACGGAAGAAATCTTTAAAAGTCAAACCGATAAAACAATTCGGTTTCTACATTTATTGGTGTTACTTGCCATATCATAAAATAAGTCTAAATGAAAACCCAACGGTTGCCCAACACAAAACAACCGTCTACAAAGTACTTCACAAATTCAGCAACACAAAAAAAATAAATATGTCTAATGAGGTGTAGCATCTATGGGTAGCTAAAGTCATCAGCAAGCTATCTACCCACTCCTCGCTCTGCATTCCTCATCTACCTTCAAGCTAAACCTGAAGGAATCACACATTTCAAGAAACAAGTGTTAGCTAACGAATTAGCTAAGTAAGATAACACCAAGGTTATAAAGCTTTGTCCAATTAAAACGCTTCTACTTTATTGACAAAACGTTAAGGCACAACACACTTAATACACACACGAATAAACTGCATATCAACTTAGGATGAATCACCCTAAATGTGCCTATTCTTCATTTAGTTCACACATTTACACACGTATCTTCGTTAACTGCATTTAAGTGTAACATAAGTCACACCCGACTAGATGAGCAACCAAAAGCTAGTCATCATACGTCGTTAAGGAATGGCAAGCCAATCCCGGAGTAATCCGTATGTGGAGGCGGGTCAGACCCCTCGTATTACTCAAACTGCGTTTCAATGACCTTGTTACAAGGAGCCACCCAAGCAACCTCACGTTCACGCACCCGCCGGGCTAGGGCAAGTACGGGTTAAGCTTAACACTTTCCTGCATATCAATTTACGAGCTCGGTTTCACACATTATTAGTTTTGGCATCACACAACCTAAACATTTCATACATTATTAGTTTAGGCATCACACAACCTAAACATTTCACACATAATCTTCATTACGTTTGGGCCCTTAAACGTGCAAGTGACATGGCAACCTAGAAAGTCTAGTGAGCTAGGTAAACAAGCCACATAAGCATGCACATATCAAGACTCAACATCATTACTACATTTCATGCATAACAAAATACTACATTACACCATCCTTCATTTCATAACATTTGGGACTACATTTCAGGTCTCATGGTCAACTACATAACCCACAATACCTCCCGTGTAACCCCATATGCCCACATGCAATATAAAGATACCAAATGGGAAGTTATTATTCAAAACCAGCTTTGTTGGATTCCCCCAACGTGTCAAAGTAGTGTATCTTACCTCCGAGGAGCGCACGTCAACCAATAACTAAGTTACCGTGCAAGCAAATAATCTCGTCTACCTATATTTAGTAAACGACCATTAGACACGCTAATACTCACGTTACTAAGGTCATATCTCAGACCTCAACACCCACAAACAAGACCCACGACAACGACTACGCATTGGAGGTTCAAAAGTTAAACTCATTTCGAAATTGACACTGTTGCGCCGCAACTTATCTTTCTGTATTATGGTTGCGCTGCAACCTACACATTGCGCCGCAGCTCAAACCTCAAGTTGCGCCACAACTTATTCTTCTGGAATTTAGTTGCGCCGCAACTAGGAGTTGCGCCGCAACCCGTTGCGATTCTGCACAACTTCGATCGATTGAACCCCAAACCAACACCAAACGATTCCAAATCAAATATCAGACCTTAATACATCAAAATGCTTCATTTTCAAACCATTATAATGCAAATAACTCCTTTATTAAACCACACATGATTTGCATTATCAAAACAAACGTTATTTCGACATCAATTGACCCTCCAATGGTCTAGATCTGATTTCTAATGACTCATGCAATTGAAAAGACATAAAATCAAAATCAATATACTTCTATTACCTGAAGATCACAATGGGGATGCGAAATACTCGATCAATCACTCCTAAATCGCACTTTTGAAGGATTTTCGGCTTAGAAACTTGGTAAGGGATCAAAGGGGTGGTTAGGGCTTGAGAGAAAACTAATATGGCTGCCAATGAAGAACTAATGACTCCCTCAAAGACCCTAATCCCGTTTTTTACTTTCACCACATGTCAAAATTGATCCCTAGACTTCCAAACATCTCATAACTAGTCAAAAACTACCATATGGACCATATATAACATGATTACTTCTTTAAATACCACTACATAGGCATTTAACTACATTTTACACACATATATACTTCATTATACATTTAGGCTTTCAAGCCTCACACAAATCACACAATTACTACATATAAGCATTAAATCTAATATAGACTCAACGACACATTATGTTGACTTAACGACACTAGTCAACTGTTAAATAAAAAGTTTGGGATGTTACAATTACCTCCCCCTTAAGAGGATTCCGTCCCCGGAATCTCATCAATAAGGAATAACTCCGGATACTTTTCCTTCATTTCTGCTTCAGTTTCCCACGTTAAGCTTTCTCCATGATTATGCTTCCACTTTATCAACACTAAATCGATCACTTTCCGGCGTAGCTTCTTTTGCTTCCTTCCAAGTATCGCCACTGGTTCATCTACCATTCTCTTCATTGGGTCAATACTCACATCTTCAATAGGAATCACACTTGACTCCTCGGCTAAGCATTTCCTCAAGTAGGATACATGAAAGGTATTGTGAATTCCATCCAATTCTGGAGGCAATTCCAACTGATATGCTAGATCCTCAATGCGTTTCAAGATCTTATAAGGTCCAATGAAATGTGGACTCAACTTTCCCTTCTTTCCAAATCGAATGACTCCTTTCCATGGTGAGACTTTCAGCATCACTAAATCACCAACATTGAACTCAATCGGTCTCCTTTTCTTATCTGCATATGTTTTCTGTCTTTCTCTAGCCACACGTAAAGCTTCTTTTGCCACATTAACTTTTTCAGAGGTGATTTCAATGATTTCAGGACCGGTTAATTGCTTCTCACCGGGCTCCATCCAACAACTTGGAGTCCTACATCTTCTTCCATATAGCATCTCAAATGGTGGCATTCCAATACTTGCATGGTGACTATTGTTGTAAGCAAACTCAATCAACCTCAAATGATCATCCCATGCTCCACCATACTCTAGTACACACGTCCTCAACATATCCTCCAATGTTTGAATAGTTCTCTCACTTTGCCCATCGGTTTGAGGATGATAGGCGGTACTCAAATTTATTATACTACCCAACTCCCATTGAGGACCCTTCCAAAAGTTTGACACAAATCTCGAGTCTCGGTCCGAAACAATAGATAAAGAAACTCCATGTTTTGAGACTACTTCATCAATGTATATCTTTGCCATCTTTGTTAAGGGTACATCTTGTCGGGTTGCTAGAAAATGTGCACTCTTCGTCAATCGATCCACAATAACCCATATCATATCATTCCCTTTTGGCGTCTTTGGTAGCTTCGTTACAAAATCCATGGTGATATGATCCCATTTCCACTCCGGGATCTCTAATTGATGTAACAATCCATACGGCTTTCGATGGTCGGTTTTCACTCGTGCACAAGTCAAACATTTTGCTACAAAATGAGCTACTTCTCCTTTGATATCCGGCCACCAATAAATCGGTTTCAAATCTGCATACATCTTGGTAACACCGGGATGAACTGAGTATCTACTTCTATGAGCTTCTTCAAGGATCAATTCTCGATTACCACCAAGCAATGGCACCCAAATTCGATCCTTGTATGTCTTAAACCCACGGCTATTTGTCTCCATCACAAGGCGTTTCTTCTTTCCAATACTCTCTTTATCAATATTATCCTTCATTAATGCCTCGACTTGAGCTTCTTTAATACGGTCCAATAGTCCCGACTTTGCTTGAACTTGCATACTCATCAATTTGCAAGAAGAATTCTGCACCTTCCTACTTAGTGCATCCGCCACTACATTGGCTTTACCCGGATGGTATTTGATCTCGCAATCATAATCCTTAAGTAGTTCCATCCATCTCCTTTGTCTCACATTCATCTCCTTCTGATTGAACACATACTGTAGGCTCTTATGGTCGGTATACAAGGTACACTTAGTGCCATAAAGATAATGTCTCCACAACTTCAAAGCAAATACTACCGCCGCTAATTCAAGATCATGGGTCGGGTAATTCTTCTCATGCGGCTTCAACTGGCGTGAAGCATAAGCAATCACCTTGTCCCTCTGCATAAGGATACAACCCAAACCTGTAATCGATGCATCACTATACACAACCAAATTATCAGTACCTTCAGGCACAACAAGTATAGGAGCTTCACACAACTTCATCTTCAATGTTTGGAAAGCCTTCTCCTGTTTTTCGGTCCACTCATACTTTACTCCTTTCTTCGTTAATTCAGTCATTGGCTTAGCTATTCGGGAGAAATCCTGAATAAACCTTCGATAATAGCCAGCTAAACCAAGGAAACTTTTGATCTCGGTAGGTGTCTTGGGCTGCTCCCACTTTGAAACAGCTTCAATCTTTGTAGGATCTACTTTTATACCTTTCGAAGAAATGACATGACCGAGAAATTGAACTTCTCGCAGCCAAAACTCACATTTGGAGAACTTAGCATACAACTTTTTCTCCCTCAACACCTCAAGGACGGCCTTTAAGTGCTCACGGTGCTCAGCTTCAGACTTAGAGTAAATCAAAATATCGTCAATAAAAACAATAACAAAATGAGCTACTTCTCCTTTGATATCCGGCCACCAATAAATCGGTTTCAAATCTGCATACATCTTGGTAACACCGGGATGAACTGAGTATCTACTTCTATGAGCTTCTTCAAGGATCAATTCTCGATTACCACCAAGCAATGGCACCCAAATTCGATCCTTGTATGTCTTAAACCCACGGCTATTTGTCTCCATCACAAGGCGTTTCTTCTTTCCAATACTCTCTTTATCAATATTATCCTTCATTAATGCCTTGACTTGAGCTTCTTTAATACGGTCCAATAGTCCCGACTTTGCTTGAACTTGCATACTCATCAATTTGCAAGAAGAATTCTGCACCTTCCTACTTAGTGCATCCGCCACTACATTGGCTTTACCCGGATGGTATTTGATCTCGCAATCATAATCCTTAAGTAGTTCCATCCATCTCCTTTGTCTCACATTCATCTCCTTCTGATTGAACACATACTGTAGGCTCTTATGGTCGGTATACAAGGTACACTTAGTGCCATAAAGATAATGTCTCCACAACTTCAAAGCAAATACTACCGCCGCTAATTCAAGATCATGGGTCGGGTAATTCTTCTCATGCGGCTTCAACTGGCGTGAAGCATAAGCAATCACCTTGTCCCTCTGCATAAGGATACAACCCAAACCTGTAATCGATGCATCACTATACACAACCAAATTATCAGTACCTTCAGGCACAACAAGTATAGGAGCCTCACACAACTTCATCTTCAATGTTTGGAAAGCCTTCTCCTGTTTTTCGGTCCACTCATACTTTACTCCTTTCTTCGTTAATTCAGTCATTGGCTTAGCTATTCGGGAGAAATCCTGAATAAACCTTCGATAATAGCCAGCTAAACCAAGGAAACTTTTGATCTCGGTAGGTGTCTTGGGCTGCTCCCACTTTGAAACAGCTTCAATCTTTGTAGGATCTACTTTTATACCTTTCGAAGAAATGACATGACCGAGAAATTGAACTTCTCGCAGCCAAAACTCACATTTGGAGAACTTAGCATACAACTTTTTCTCCCTCAACACCTCAAGGACGGCCTTTAAGTGCTCACGGTGCTCAGCTTCAGACTTAGAGTAAATCAAAATATCATCAATGAATACAATAACAAAATGAGCTACTTCTCCTTTGATATCCGGCCACCAATAAATCGGTTTCAAATCTGCATACATCTTGGTAACACCGGGATGAACTGAGTATCTACTTCTATGAGCTTCTTCAAGGATCAATTCTCGATTACCACCAAGCAATGGCACCCAAATTCGATCCTTGTATGTCTTAAACCCACGGCTATTTGTCTCCATCACAAGGCGTTTCTTCTTTCCAATACTCTCTTTATCAATATTATCCTTCATTAATGCCTTGACTTGAGCTTCTTTAATACGGTCCAATAGTCCCGACTTTGCTTGAACTTGCATACTCATCAATTTGCAAGAAGAATTCTGCACCTTCCTACTTAGTGCATCCGCCACTACATTGGCTTTACCCGGATGGTATTTGATCTCGCAATCATAATCCTTAAGTAGTTCCATCCATCTCCTTTGTCTCACATTCATCTCCTTCTGATTGAACACATACTGTAGGCTCTTATGGTCGGTATACAAGGTACACTTAGTGCCATAAAGATAATGTCTCCACAACTTCAAAGCAAATACTACCGCCGCTAATTCAAGATCATGGGTCGGGTAATTCTTCTCATGCGGCTTCAACTGGCGTGAAGCATAAGCAATCACCTTGTCCCTCTGCATAAGGATACAACCCAAACCTGTAATCGATGCATCACTATACACAACCAAATTATCAGTACCTTCAGGCACAACAAGTATAGGAGCTTCACACAACTTCATCTTCAATGTTTGGAAAGCCTTCTCCTGTTTTTCGGTCCACTCATACTTTACTCCTTTCTTCGTTAATTCAGTCATTGGCTTAGCTATTCGGGAGAAATCCTGAATAAACCTTCGATAATAGCCAGCTAAACCAAGGAAACTTTTGATCTCGGTAGGTGTCTTGGGCTGCTCCCACTTTGAAACAGCTTCAATCTTTGTAGGATCTACTTTTATACCTTTCGAAGAAATGACATGACCGAGAAATTGAACTTCTCGCAGCCAAAACTCACATTTGGAGAACTTAGCATACAACTTTTTCTCCCTCAACACCTCAAGGACGGCCTTTAAGTGCTCACGGTGCTCAGCTTCAGACTTAGAGTAAATCAAAATATCATCAATGAATACAATAACAAAATGATCTAAGAATGGGCGACATACCCGATTCATTAAATCCATGAAAGCGGCAGGAGCATTTGTCAACCCAAATGGAATGACAAGAAACTCATAGTGCCCATATCGAGTGCGAAAAGCTGTTTTGGCTACATCTTCCTTCTTAACCTTCAATTGATGATAGCCGGACCGCAAGTCTATCTTAGAAAAATAGGAAGCACCATGAAGTTGATCGAAGAGATCATTAATTCGTGGAAGAGGATATTTATTCTTAACCGTTCGCTTATTCAGCTCACGGTAGTCTATGCACATGCGCATCGAACCATCCTTCTTCTTTACAAACAGAACCGGAGCTCCCCAAGGCGAGGAACTAGGTTGTATGAAACCTTTGTCAAGTAACTCCTGAAGTTGGGACATTAACTCTTTCATTTCTGTAGGAGCTAATCGGTATGGTGCTTTTGCAACGGGTGTAGCACCGGGTATAAGATCAATCTGAAAAGTGACTTCACGATTGGGAGGAATACCGGGAAGATCATCGGGAAATACGTCAGGAAATTTAGAAACTACATCCACACTAGCAATAGAAGGCTTATCTTTTCTTGCATCAATGACATAAGCAAGGAAATGGCTCTTATTCTTTCGTATGCACTTAAGAGCCTTCATCATATTGATAATCTTTATTCCCCCTCTCTTCTTATCTCCATAAACTGTAACAACTTTACCATCAGGTGTAGAAAACCGAATAATCTTTTGTGAACACAAAATATTAGCTACATTCTGAGACAACCAATCCATACCTATCACTACATCAAAACCGGCTAAAGTAGTAGGCAATAGTTGGACCGGAAATGAACGACCTTCAATCTCAATATCACAATCATCATAACCCACACGTATATCACTAATCGTACCATTAGCAATTTCTACTTCTATTGAGCAATCTAAAGGGGTAGTGACTCTTTCTAGCTTAGGAGCAAATAAAGTAGACACAAATGACCTATTTGCACCAGAATCAAATAGAACGGAGGCAGGTTTTGAATTAACAAGAAAAGTACCACTTACTACCTCATCGTTGCTCCTTGCATCATCCACTGTCATCTGTAGAGCTCGAACCTTAGTTGCTGTGGTGGCTGTCTTCTTTCCATCATTCTTCATTTGAGGACAATCGGCTATAAGATGACCCGTTTCTTGACACTTGTAGCAACGAGTCTTGTCCCTGCATTCAGTTTCCAGATGTCCGAACCTAGCACATTTGTGACACCTCCTTGTCTTTTCAGAACACTGACCATCATGAAAAGCCTTGCAAGATGCACACCACGTACCACTTTTCTTCTTATCTTTGTCCCCACCCGAACTAGAACTTCCCCGGAACTTCTTATTATTATTATTAGAATTAGAAGACCAACTAGATCTCCTCTTAAATCCCGACTTCTTGTCATCAACTTTCTCAACTACTTTTTCAGTTTTGAAGTCATCATCCAACCTCATTGACTCCTTTATTGCTGCAGATAAAGTAACATGCCGTCTACACAAACCACGATAGTTAACTGGGAGGCCATCACAATATGCCTCAACCTGATCTTCATCTCTCCGAACCAAATGTCCTACAAACTTCAACTTCTCCATAAAAGAATGTGCATATTCCGTAATTGCACCGGGTTTTGCAACCAACGATCTAAACTCCTTCTCAATAAGCCTCAACTCTCGAGTTCCCACATACTCCTCTAGAAACTTCTCCTTAAATGTACCCCAAGGCATCACAGCAAGTACCTCAGGGGCCATGGAAATGGTAGTAACCCTCCACCAATTACGGGCATTCTTCTTCAACATCCTACTAGCACACAAAACCTTCATATCATCAGGACAGTAAGAAGATGTAAATACTACCTCAATATCTTTAATCCACTCCATGGCACCCACTGCATTTTGGGTACCATCAAACTCCTTGGCACCACATTTCTGAAAGCTCTCATATTTAAAGTTGCTAATGAGAGGTGCATTTACAACTCTAGGTCCACCACCATTCACCCCATTAATACCTACTGCTGTAACAACATTCTCATGAGCATGTTGTGATCTCTCCATTGATGGTTCAGCACTTTGGGAGGGATTAGAGTAATCCCCTTCCGAATGCTCACCCCTTTGTTAACTCCCATTCCTTTCGGCATCTCTTTCTGCCCTTACTCGAGCCAACTCTTCTTCAGTCCTATTTAAACGAGCTCGAATAACCCTCAGTTCTTCCAACATTTCTGTTTGAGTTGGAATCTGCTCAATTACCGGATTTGCCCTATCAATTTCGGATGCGGTTGGCGGATCACCAAGACGTCGATTTTGCACACGGGGTGGCCTTTGCTCAACTTCATTTCCAGCTCCGTTTCCATTAGGAGGAACACCGCTAGGAACTGCTCCTCCTCTGTGACTATTAGCTCTAGTGTGTGCCATTCTTTCTACAAGACAATGGCGACGGTTAGCAAGAGTTAAAGTGAGACTACATACATCAAGGCCATACTTCAATTAGCTACATTATCACACAATTAATCAAGCCTTAAATCACACTCCCACTCACTCCCCAACCCGTCCTAACACACTTTATCTTAAAGACTAGGCATCCTACTTAAGCCTATCCTATTCCTCATCGGTCTAAGTCCAAAATCCTACGGTTAAGGTCGAATTTTGGTTCACTTAAACCAATTCTCTGATACCAACTTGTAACACCCGACATTTAAAATTATGGGTTTTCAATTTTCAAAAACTTTTCAAAACTTTCACCTAACGGTGTTAAGAATTGCGGAATAAATCTTTAAAAGTCAAACCGATAAAACAATTCGGTTTCTGCATTTATTGGTGTTACTTGCCATACCATAAAATAAGTCTAAATGAAAACCCAACGGTTGCCCAACACAAAACAACCGTCTACAAAGTACTTCACAAATTCAGCAACAAAAAAAAATATAAATATGTCTAATGAGGTGTAGCATCTATAGGTAAAAATCAAAAAAAAAAAAAAAAAAAAAAAAAAAAAAAAAAAAAAAAAAAAAAAAAAAAAAAAAAAAAAAAAAAAAAAAAAAAAAAAAAAAAAAAAAAAAAAAAAAAAAAAAAAAAAAAAAAAAAAAAAAAAAAAAAAAAAAAAAAAAAAAAAAAAAAAAAAAAAAAAAAAAAAAAAAAAAAAAAAAAAAAAAAAAAAAAAAAAAAAAAAAAAAAAAAAAAAAAAAAAAAAAAAAAAAAAAAAAAAAAAAAAAAAAAAAAAAAAAAAAAAAAAAAAAAAAAAAAAAAAAAAAAAAAAAAAAAAAAAAAAAAAAAAAAAAAAAAAAAAAAAAAAAAAAAAAAAAAAAAAAAAAAAAAAAAAAAAAAAAAAAAAAAAAAAAAAAAAAAAAAAAAAAAAAAAAAAAAAAAAAAAAAAAAAAAAAAAAAAAAAAAAAAAAAAAAAAAAAAAAAAAAAAAAAAAAAAAAAAAAAAAAAAAAAAAAAAAAAAAAAAAAAAAAAAAAAAAAAAAAAAAAAAAAAAAAAAAAAAAAAAAAAAAAAAAAAAAAAAAAAAAAAAAAAAAAAAAAAAAAAAAAAAAAAAAAAAAAAAAAAAAAAAAAAAAAAAAAAAAAAAAAAAAAAAAAAAAAAAAAAAAAAAAAAAAAAAAAAAAAAAAAAAAAAAAAAAAAAAAAAAAAAAAAAAAAAAAAAAAAAAAAAAAAAAAAAAAAAAAAAAAAAAAAAAAAAAAAAAAAAAAAAAAAAAAAAAAAAAAAAAAAAAAAAAAAAAAAAAAAAAAAAAAAAAAAAAAAAAAAAAAAAAAAAAAAAAAAAAAAAAAAAAAAAAAAAAAAAAAAAAAAAAAAAAAAAAAAAAAAAAAAAAAAAAAAAAAAAAAAAAAAAAAAAAAAAAAAAAAAAAAAAAAAAAAAAAAAAAAAAAAAAAAAAAAAAAAAAAAAAAAAAAAAAAAAAAAAAAAAAAAAAAAAAAAAAAAAAAAAAAAAAAAAAAAAAAAAAAAAAAAAAAAAAAAAAAAAAAAAAAAAAAAAAAAAAAAAAAAAAAAAAAAAAAAAAAAAAAAAAAAAAAAAAAAAAAAAAAAAAAAAAAAAAAAAAAAAAAAAAAAAAAAAAAAAAAAAAAAAAAAAAAAAAAAAAAAAAAAAAAACTTTCACCTAACGGTGTTAAGAATTGCGGAATAAATCTTTAAAAGTCAAACCGATAAAACAATTCGGTTTCTGCATTTATTGGTGTTACTTGCCATACCATAAAATAAGTCTAAATGAAAACCCAACGGTTGCCCAACACAAAACAACCGTCTACAAAGTACTTCACAAATTCAGCAACACAAAAAAAAAATATAAATATGTCTAATGAGGTGTAGCATCTATGGGTAGCTAAAGTCATCAGCAAGCTATCTACCCACTCCTCGCTCTGCATTCCTCATCTACCTTCAAGCTAAACCTGAGGGAATCACACATTTCAAGAAACAAGTGTTAGCTAACGAATTAGCTAAGTAAGATAATACCAAGGTTATAAAGCTTTGTCCAATTAAAACGCTTCTACTTTATTGACAAAACGTTAAGGCACAACACACTTAATATACACACGAATAAACTGCATATCAACTTAGAATGAATCACCCTAAATGTGCCTATTCTTCATTTAGTTCACACATTTACACACGTATCTTCGTTAACTGCATTTAAGTGTAACATAAGTCACACCCGACTAGATGAGCAACCAAAAGCTAGTCATCATACGTCGTTAAGGAATGGCAAGCCAATCCCGGAGTAATCCGTATGTGGAGTCGGGTCAGACCCCTCGTATTACTCAAACTGCATTTCAATGACCTTGTTGCAAGGAGCCACCCAAGCAACCTCACATTCACGCACCCGCCGGGCTAGGACAAGTACGGGTTAAGCTTAACACTTTCCTGCATATCAATTTACGAGCTCGGTTTCACACATTATTAGTTTAGGCATCACACAACCTAAACATTTCACACATTATTAGTTTAGGCATCACACAACCTAAACATTTCACACATTATTAGTTTAGGCATCACACAACCTAAACATTTCACACATTATTAGTTTAGGCATCACACAACCTAAACATTTCACACATTATTAGTTTAGGCATCACACAACCTAAACATTTCACACATTATTAGTTTAGGCATCACACAACCTAAACATTTCACACATTATTAGTTTAGGCATCACACAACCTAAACATTTCACACATTATTAGTTTAGGCATCACACAACCTAAACATTTCATGCATAACAAAATACTACATTACACCATCCTTCATTTCATAACATTTGGGACTACATTTCAGGTCTCATGGTCAACTACATAACCCACAATACCTCCCGTGTAACCCCATATGCCCACATGCAATATAAAGATACCAAATGGGAAGTTATTATTCAAAACCAGCTTTGTTGGATTCCCCCAGCATGTCAAAGTAGTGTATCTTACCTCCGAGGAGCGCACGTCAACCGATAACTAAGTTACCGTGCAAGCAAATAATCTCGTCTACCTATATTTAGTAAACGACCATTAGACACGCTAATACTCACGTTACTAAGGTCATATCTCAGACCTCAACACCCACAAACAAGACCCACGACAACGACTATGCATTGGAGGTTCAAAAGTTAAACTTATTTTGAAATTGACACTGTTGCGCCGCAACTTATCTTTCTGTATTATGGTTGCGCCGCAACCTACACATTGCGCCGCAACTTATCTCTGAATTTAGTTGCGCCGCAACACTTTATGTTGCGCCGCAACTTATTCTTCTGGAATTTAGTTGCGCCGCAACCCGTTGCGATTCTGCACAACTTCGATCGATTGAACCCCAAACCAACACCAAACGATTCCAAATCAAATATCAGACCTTAATACATCAAAATGCTTCATTTTCAAACCATTATAATGCAAATAACTCCTTTATTAAACCACACATGATTTGGGTGTGGCGATTTCGGCTTGTCAGTTTGGGTGGCAGGGACAGCTTTGGAACGTTCCTTAGTTTCCACTGCACCTTGGGGGATCTCAAAATTGGATGATGCAATATCAACCCCAGAAGCTGACACAGATTTCCTTTGCGTTCTTTTCTTTTTAGCCTTGTGAGGTACCAAGTCCTCAACAATTGGTCTTTTAGATGCGGATTTTGAATGAGTAGATGAGGGTGTGGCTAGGGTGGCTGATGTTTTGGCCAACCCTTCACCCTCTTTTGAAGGAGAAGAAGATTGAATAGATTGAGAAGAGTTTGAGGGTTCAGAAGCATGTGTACCTGGGTCCCCCTGATTAGCAGATTGAGTGTCAGACTCAGATCGCGTCGAAGAAGGGACAACTTCCTTAAGTGCTTCTTGTTCCTTTCTCTTTGCCTGCAAAAATCAAGGTAAATCTGCATTGCTCGGGTCAGACCCTGCACAGATACCTTGGGACTATTGAAAATGTTATTGTTGATAGACTTGCATTCCATAGTCTGACCAGTTTCCAGACTGTAATGATTGTCAAGTATTACTTCAATGATGAGAGCAAGAATCCTACCATAAGGTATGGTAAGGCTCTTCTTATGAACACGATCAACTAAGTCCTTAAAAATTAAGCCAGCAAAATCTATTCTGGTCATAGTGACCATTGCATGAAAAATCTGCAATTCTAAAACATTAGGTTGATCAAAGCTGCCTGCCTTTACTTGTAAAGTTTTAGAAATTGTGCTCAGTAAATAGTTCCAAATGCCAGTTAAATATTTCATTTTAACCACTGAAGCCAATGGACCAGTATATCCAACTTCTTGTAAAATATTTTTGGCTTCAGTATGAGACACAACATTTTCATAATCATCTTCAGGCATATAAGACAGCTCAAATGCAGACCTAATCCTCTCATAAGAAATATATACTTTTTTCTTACCATTGAGGATTGTGCCATAGATTGCAGCATCTTCCTTTCTTGTTCTGTCCCACAAAACAGCTCGCCCAAAATTCGCAAAGGAGATCTTGAAACACCCAGTCTGGCTTCTCAATCATCACCTTGCCGAATGGATGATACCATAAGAAAGCCACAATCTCATCATATCCTTTTGCCCATGAAGGAGGATGAATATTGGCATGAACCAGACTGCCAATCTTGATTTTACCAGTATCAAGATCAACCGGAACCACTACTACATTACTTCCCACCACATAAGGTGAAAGCTTATTAGCGCTTATTGGAGCTGGGTATAGACTTTCAGCTTCAGATGAAGAACTAGATTTAGAATCATTAGTATGAAGAGAAACAGATGATGATGTCATTTGAAAACAATTTTTATAAGAAGAAATTTAAATACAATAATAAAACAGTAATCAGATTTGAGAGAAAAAAAATTGATTTGAGAAAATATGAACTAGTGATTTGGGATTTAGGTTAAATCGATATTATATACAAGATTCAAAATATCCCGTTTGAAAAAGTTGGAGAGAGAAAGATTATGATTGGAGGATGAACAAGTAGTGGAGGTACTTTTTCAGTAACCGGCTGTTACCATTACACGTGTCACACTCCAATAGGATCAACAAGTAAGCTTAAATAAAATAATGAAAGTAATAAAACGCACTGAGATATTTAATAACAAAAATAACCACGAATCTGTGTCAAACTCAGCTTACCCTCTTTTACTTGGAAATGCACCAAGTATGAAAGGGTAGTCTGGATTAGACACAGCTTACCCTCAAAAATTTAGAATAACTCTAAGGAGTCAGATTTGTTATTACTTAGCTCACTACATTTTACAAATTAAGCATACCTAGCTTACTTATGAGATAGTTGAACCTTGATTCATCCAATGGCTTTGTGAACAAGTCAGCAAGCTGATTATCTGTTGGAATGAAGTGGAGTTCAACATCTTTTTTCATTACATGATCCCTGATGAAATGATATCTTATATCAATGTGCTTGGTCCTTGAATGAAGTACAAGATTGTTTGAAATTGCTATGGCACTGGTACTATCACAAAAGATTGTAGTTTTTGATGCAGTGACACCATAGTCTTGAAGCTGATATTGCATCCAAAGAATTTGAGAGCAACAACTTCCTGCAGCAACATATTCAGCTTCTGCAGTGGATATAGAAACTGAATGCTGCTTCTTCCTAGACCAGCTTACAAGTCTATTGCCAAGCAATTGACAAGCTCCTGAAGTACCTTTTCTGTCAATCTTACAGCCTGCAAAGTCAGAATCTGAATAGCCAATTAGATCAAATCTTGAGTCTTTGGGATACCAAAGACCCAGATTGGGACTACCTTTAAGGTATCTAAAGATTCTTTTCATAGCCTTAAGATGAGATTCCTTAGGACTAGCTTGATATCTTGCACAAAGACATGTAGCAAACATAATATCTGGTCTACTAGCAGTCAAGTAAAGTAATGATCCTATCATACCCCTATAAGCTGTGGTGTCAACAGATTTGCCATTTTTATCTTCATCCAGCTTATCACCAGTTCCCATAGGAGTTTTCATAGGTGAGCAATCACTAAAACCAAATTTGTTTAAGAGATCTTTAACATATTTTCCTTGGTTTATAAAAATTCCATTTTTAGTCTGTTTAACTTGTAAACCCAGAAAATAGTTTAGTTCTCCCATCATGCTCATTTCATACTTTTTAGACATTAATTCAGAAAACTTTTTGCAAAGTCTTTCACTGCTAGACCCAAATATTATATCATCTACATAAATTTGTACAAGTAGGATATCACCATTATACTTTCGTCAACATTACCTCTTTTGAAGTTGTTAGCCAATAAGAATTTAGACAAAGTGTCATACCATGCCCTTGGAGCTTGCTTCAACCCATAGAGAGCCTTGTCAAGCTTGAACACATGGTCAGGAAACTTTGAATTTTCAAAACCAGGAGGCTGTTCAACATAGACTTCTTCTTCCAATTTTCCATTAAGAAATGCACTCTTCACATCCATTTGATAGACTTTGAAACCTTTGTGAGCAGAAAAGGCCAAGAACATTCTGATTGCCTCTAATCTTGCCACTGGTGCAAAAGTCTCATCATAATCAATTCCATCCTCTTGTCTGTAACCAAGAGCTACCAATCTTGCTTTGTTTCTGGTCACAACTCCCCTTTCATCCATTTTGTTTCTGTAGACCCACTTGGTTCCAATCACAGTCTTGTGATGGGGTCATGGAACAAGTTCCCAAACCTTGTTTCTTTCAAACTGTGTTAACTCATCTTGCATTGCATTTACCCAAGAAGGATCTGCCAGTGCTTCATTAACCTCAGTTGGTTCCACCTTGCTTACAAAATTGACAAACATGCAGAAATTGCTTGTTGCCTTTCTTCTTGTTTTAACACCAGAGAGAGGATCACCAATGATTTGGTTAATTGGATGACTCTTTGTCCATCTGGTAACTGGGACAATGGACTGATTCAGATTAGATGGTCCAGCATGATCAGCTTGAGGAAGAGGCTGATCAACTTGGACTGGAATGGAGGAATCTGAACCAGTTTGAGAGTCATTTAATGGATTCTGAATAATTTCTTTAGTAGGAGTAGGATCAGCTTGTGCATTTTCAAAGATTGGAACACCTTCTTCTTCTTCTATAAGTTGCCCCCCTGAGTTTGAGCATTATCAGCTCCAACTGGAGGATTAGTTGGAGGCTCATTCTCAGGTACAGCCAGTTCTTCAAAATTGAAATCTTCATCTTCAGGAGGAGAGCAATCTGGCTTAGAACAACCTTCATCTATGCTTACATTAACAGAGTTCTCAATTGTTTTAGTTCTCTTGTTGTAAACTCTGTAGGCCTTCATCATTGTTGCATATCCAAGTAGGATACCTTCATCTAATTTCTCATCAAACTTTCAAAGATGGTCTTTCTGATTCAGAATGTAACAAGGACTCCCAAACATTCTTAGGAAACCAATCTCAGGTTTTCTCCCCCTAAGAAGTTCATATGCAGTCTTCTGGTGTCTTTTCACAATAAGGGATCTGTTCTGGGTAAAGCAAGCTGTGTGTACTGCTTTAGCCCAGAAATGAGACTTGACATTGTTTTGAGCCATCATGGATCTGGCAGCTTCAATAAGAGTTCTGTTTTTTCTTTCTGCAACACCATTTTGTTGAGGAGTTCTGGCAACTGAGTAGACTTGTGAAATTCCTTTTTCACTGCAAAAAGAATTAAGAGTGATATTCTTAAATTCAGTACCATTATCACTCCTTAATTGCCTAACAGGCCTTTTGTAGAGAACTTCAGCTTGCTTGATGAAATGAATAATGCTGTCAGCAGCTTCACTCTTGTGTTTTAAAAAGAAAACCCAGGTGTATCTTGAATACTCATCAACAATTACCAAGGAGTACCTCATTCCAATGAATGATGGAGTACTAATTGGTCCAAATAAGTCCATATGAAGCAGATCCAAACAATTATCAATGGTTGAGCATGTTTTAGACTTAAAAGAGGCTTTATGTTGCTTTCCTTTCTCACAAGCACCACACAGCTTGTCCTTCTCATAATTTATCACTGGAAGACCAGACACCAACTCTTTCTTACACAACTTGTTGATGTCTTTGAAATTCATATGAGACAACCTTTTATGCCACAACCAATTCAGCTCATCTTGAGTCTTTGACATGAAACAGACTTCTCTTGTAACAGTTGGATTTCTCATGTCAAAACTCTTTGCAATAAGAACCACATTGCCTTCTAAATCAAGAACAATACCCTTATCAAACCTGAATCTCACTTCATAACCAGCATCACACAACTGACTCACACTGATCAGATTGTGCTTCAAACCATTTACATATGAGACCCTTCTGAAAGTAAGAGGACCATTTGAAAGTATACCAAAACCTTCAGTTTTTCCTTGAGAGTCATCTCCAAAAGTAACATTAGGACCATCGCGAATCCTAAAGCTACATCGCAGGGACTTACATCTGGTCATATGCTTGGAACATCCACTGTCCAAGTGCCAGGTATTATCGTCATGACCGCCCTGCAATTATGATAAGAGATTAGTTCTTTTTGGGAACCCATCCAAGGATGGGTTCACCAGAGCTGACCTTCTGGTCTGACTCAGATTGGGTAACTGAACTTAGACTCTTATCACATTTTGACACCCATTGTTGTTTGGTCTGTCCTTTACCAGATTCAAAGTTCTTTCTAGCAACATTTAGAGTTTCCTTTTGAACAAAACCTTTGCCTATTCCAGATTTCTTACATTCAGCTCTCAATTTTCTTTGATCAACAGTTTTTGGATCAGACACATTCTTAAGAAAATTTGCTTCCATTGACACCTTATCAGTTCTGGACTCAACATATTTTAAAATCATTTTGTCAGAGTCAGACTTGGTGTTACTTGAAACAGACTCAGATTTTGTTTGTGACTCATTTCCTAGAGAACCAGACTTCTTACTCTTTAAAAGCTTTATTTTCTCTTTAGGAACACTGTGATCTCTAACCTTTCTTTTATTTTTCTTTAAACTACCCTTGTTTGTTTTAGTCTTTGAATCTGATTCAAATTGGGTAATGGTCAGCTTAGACAAGTCAAGACTTTCTTCAGGTTTTAACTCAATAACCTTATCAGCTTCAGACACAGCTTTAGCAATGGTCTGACCAATGGTTTCAGGATCTTTAAACCCAATACCCGATTTCTGAACCAACTTAATTGGTTTAGAATTCATTCCATTTGTTTGGACTTTGGGTGGTGAAGGAGGCTGATAACAAGGCTCCATAGCACATACTTCAGCAATGGCTATGGCCCTATCATAATCACCATCAAATATAAATTGGATCTGATGAGGTATTTGGTCATTCACACACTTAGCAACTCTTTTGGAACTTATACACCATGTTTCAGTAATTTTTTTAACCTTTAAAAACTTTTCTTCTGCAGTTTTAGCTTCTTTAACCAAAATGGAGTTTAATTGTTTTTGAGCTTTAACTTCAGATTCTAGTTTTTCAATGGTGTGACTCTTAGAGCTGTTATCAAGTTTCAAAACATGTATTTCCTTTTTGAGTTTGTAAGTGCACGTCTATGTCAATAGCAGTCTAGATTGTTTGGGCTTATATTGTTATATGTCTTTGTAATGTGATTGTCATTAATGAACTTAGTATTATGCATACAGATGAAATGCGACCCCGTATTTACAGGGTTAAATACGAGGTTAGTCATATAGGTAATACGACCCCGTATTTGCAGGGACAAATACGAGGCCAATCACAGAATGCGACCTCGCATTAGTGACGGGCTGGGCTGGGTTTACGAGGCCAATGTGCTGAAGCCCATGTCGGGTGTTACCTATATAAACCGAACCCTAACAGAGTTTAGGGTTGAACATTTGTCGAAATATCAAGCATGTATTGCAGGTTATAGTCGTCAAAGGTTGTTCCGCTAGCCCGAAGAAGATCTGCGAGGCCGCAGATGATCTAGGGGCTTTTGTTGATCACCAAGTTATTGTGAGGGATTCCGCACCTCAAGATAACTGGATCAAGCTATTGACGATCCGTACCAGGGGACTTACAATTGGTATCAGAGCCTCTTGGTTTAATACCAGAAGGTTATAGATTGTTGGTGATAGACAATATCATTTAGGGTCGTCTAGCCGTGATTCTATCACAGAGTTCTCAACCGAAAACATTTGTATTGAGATCTGGTCGTCTAGCCGTGATTTTTTCATGGAGTTTACGACCGAAATCTTTATTTTTGAGATCTGATCGTGTGAAACTATATCATATTGTGTTTTCCTCCTTACACGCTTTATAGTGTTAAAGCCTTGTAACGATGAAAACAAGATCTGATTAGTTTTGCATGTTGAGGCAGACCCAGATTCGTGGCTTTTCAGGTTGGGACGAATTAGGGTTTCTGGAAAAGAAGAGCTGCTGTCGTTCGAATAAGATTCTGATCAGGAAGTTTTGCTACCTGGCAGAATTACGACCTCGCAATTGGTTCTTAAGTTGCGACCTCGTAAAGAACAAGTAAGTTGCGACCTCGCAATTGCTCAGAAATTGCGACCTCGCATATACAAGTAGCAGCAGTTCTAGTCCACACATTAAAGAGGAGTTCTTATGCGTTTCAAGTTGTTTAATCAGAAGACTTTAATCACAGAGTTGAAAAAAGTTATATGAAGAAACATAGGGTAAGTTCCCGAGAGAAGACTCTTATGTTGTTGTTGTTAAAGACTCTAATTTTGTTGTTGTAAAAAAAAGTCTTTTGGCGGGAAAAATAATTTTTGCCAGGGTCTTAAAATGGGATGAATCATGAAGATTTGAAGTTTGGTAGCGTTCGAAAAATTTTAGGTCAATTTTCATCCGTTGTCGACGCGGATTTGGCGAAAATTTTTAGGAATCATCAAATTTTTCTTATGATCATGTTATCCAAAGTTTACATGGAATTCAAAGTTTCATGAGAACATATTTTGGCGGCAAAAATTTGGAGGGAAATCAGGAGTACCTTCTATACCCTATCTTGGCATAAGAAGATCTCATCAGAGAGTAGTAGTCTGACTATTACAGCAGTCAAAGGTGTTTTGGGTATTAGGGTTTCGAATTCAAGAGTATTAAAGGTTTCAGCATCGTTTGCGACCCCGCGGGCTCGTATTACCTCATCCAGCTCTATTTACGACCTGGGTAGCTAATTATGACCTCGCCAGTTCAATTGCGACCTCGTATTTCGTTTGCGACCTCGTGAGCTCTTTAAGACCTCGGTTCGTTTGCGACCTCGTAGTTCTTTGCGACCTCGTATTTCTAATTGCGACCTCGTATTTCATTGCGACCTTGTTTTTCTTTGCGACCTCGTAAACTTTACTAGCTCGAAGAAAATGACGTCTCAGTTACCTGCAAACTATCAAGCTTTGCTGAATCAATTAATTCTGATGGATCATGAAACCGGAAAGGCCAATTCACCGCCCAAACTTGATAAGCATAGTATTGCCTCTGGAAAATCTCCAAGTGGAAGGTTTACTGCCTTCTACATTGGAGAGAATAACAAGATGAAGATGTCAATGGATTTTGACAACAACTTGATGTATGTAATTTCTCCGGAATCAGCCATGGTAGTGCAAAATGGGGTTCACAGTAGTAGTTCTCCAAGCTCGGGTTACACAGGGATGCCGATGAGCATAAGATCTACTGAGGGGCATTTGGGCATGCTTGCTTCCTTTGTGTCTGCTCATGAAAAGTTAATTGGAGGAAAACTAACTAATCCTAATTTGGTTAGGGAGGATTACAAGCAAGTTGATCCTGATGATTTGGAAGAAATGGATCTGAACTGGCAACTAGCTATGCTAACATTGAGAGTTCAGCGTTTCACAGATAGAACCAGAAGGAAGGTTGTGAATGGCAAAGTAGGGTTTGACAAGACCAAGGTGAAGTATTATAACTGTGATGGTTTTGGACATTTTAAAAGAGAGTGTCAGAGGCCAAGACGGGACAACAATTCAGCTACAGGCCGTCAGAACTTCAATCAGAGTGGTTCTATAGTGAGTCAGAATTCCGGACATCAATATGCTAATATTGGGAACCGAAGCTCAGGAGAAACTAACAACTCAAGAGCTTTAGTTGTTCAATCTGATGGTACTTATAATTGGGGTTCGACTAGTACCGATGATCAGAATCATGCATTCTTGGCAGAAATTCAAGACATTGATGGAGGAATGAACGATCTTGTTGATAATTCATTCGACTATACATTGTATGCCAGCACAGATGATCATGGTAGTGTTCATCAGAGGGTAGAAGAGGAACCTAAATCATCAGAACCAGTAAGAGCTGAGAATGAAGATGTCACCGAAGCTGAGACGAGCTTGATGGCACATCTTGAGGTTGTTGGTTATGTTATATGTTAGTTCCAGAAGTGCACTAGTTTAATCACATGGATGAAGAAATTGGTGTTCTTGAGGAAGTAGACATCAGTGGATGTTTGTCTTAGAGGAGAGATCGGATTACATAACAGCAAGTGAATACTCATTCACCGGCTCGGGCTATCACGGTTAGGTTTTCTTTTGTACTCTCATAAAGACAGACAGTAAATCCACCATATCCATAACTAATAATCCTGTTAAGCACAGTAGGACTAAGCACATAGACATAAGGTTTCATTTTATTCGTGATTATGCTGAAAAGAAACTAATAGTCCTAGAAAAAGTGCCGAGTGACTTTAATTTAGCTGATCTATTCACTAAGGCTTTCGACCGAACTCGTTTCGAGTTGTTAGTCCAATTGATTGGAATGAGAAATCTATAGTGACAGTGTCTCTCAAAAGGAACTTTGTAAAATGTGTCAGTGTTTGTGTCGTAATGTATGTGTGTCATATAGTGTCAGAAAAACAAAATAAAAATCAGAAAAATCAGAAAAGAAAAAGAAAATAATAAAAGGAGTAAGGTCACTGCATCAAGACGATTAGACGTGATGATACTTTAGCTTTTAAGCCTACTTAATTGTACTTTAAAATGCTCAGTTCAGTGATACCATTATATGATGTATCGATAGGCACAAAGTACCAAAGTTTCCTTATAATCTGAACTTAAATGTATACAATGTTCTTATGGGAAACGTATTCAGATATATGGTTGAGAATGCTTGTTCTTAAATAGACAAGTCCTTTAAATCTTATGAAAGATCTTGCATTGTAATTATGTATATTTGGTCTTTATAAAGAAGGTCTCGGGTACATATATGTGTATGTATTGCTTTTTTGGATGTATATTTGTGACAAGATATACAAATATCAAATAAATCTATTGAAAATATGAAGCTAATGTGGCCTTTGAGATTCGAACAAGTAAGTCCTTGGGGTGTATTTGTATACCTAGCCTACCTAAAGCTTCCAACTTGGGATAGGTTGTCAGAAAGTTCGCTACACGGGTCTCATCGAAAGTCACGGGTTTTCATAAGTGCTTAATAAATAATGTCACAAATATGCAAGTACTTGGCATTATGCAATGTTGAGTATATTTCCGTACGTGAGTCAAGTTAAGTTGCTTTGCGCGTGAGGAATCACCGACCTGTCACCGCTGACTTGATTCTTAAATACTTTCTCACTTTATTCACCAAATGTCTTAATCTTAGTGCTTGTGTCGATTGTGAGAGTGTATCTGAATATGGGGCACATAAGTTCGCAAACATGATTAAGTGACATATTAGGCTACTCGGGTTACATGGTGACTGTCCTTGGCCAGGGTATGTCGAAAGTGTCACAAACCAAAAAGGAGACTGGAAGTACCGAGTGTTTAAGAGGACAAACATATTGGTAATCGTTTTTGGATCACTGTTCATAACTAATAATAAGAGAATTATTTCTCGCTAGTAGGCTTATGTAACATGCTAATCTGATCTAATCAGCAGTAACTTTAGCTCTTGTAATTATGTTATTCGTTTATTCGCCATAGTTTTAGCATTACGGCAAAGCCGTGTCAAATATATAGCGGATTTGGGCGCTCTAGCCAAAACGCGCTTGAATCGCCCTATTCAACTCCTCTCCCGTTGGTCGAGTCACTTCGTCCCTTATCATCTTGCAACTGACTCATCCATTTTCTCCGTATAGTTGTGGATTGTTAAATTGCGTAGCCGGGCGACTCGCCAGCTGGCTAAGATTAGGACAGCCGCAGGTAACGCTAATCCGGAAAGCAATTGGATGGATGCTATAATTTAAGACGGTACCTAAAGCGCCTACGTTCCGCTTGCAGCCAATACAACCACAACCTAACTTGCACGAGATTCAACAACCGAAGCTACTGGTAGTCCCGAGGGGACGTACCAGAGAATCAACCAAAACTGGGAAATCAACAGAAGAAGCAGAAGAAAGAAGGTTTATGTTTAGTGTATGTGTGTGTGTGTGTGTGTTTGTGTTTTTCGTGAAATGTTTAACTTTTGTTTGTAATTGTGTTGTAAAATAAAAGTTCCTATTGCACGAAAGACAGAGTCATAATAGAATCTAGTTTCCAAGAGGACTCAACTACGTTCTTATGAAACACTGAATAAACGAGTAGGGTAGTTTAGCGATAGTGTTATGATCAAAAGCTAAAAGAAAGTATGTCACCTTAACAGAATATGGGTTTAAAGAAAAGAACACAGAGTTGTTGATTTCAATAAACGGATATTGAGTTAATGCCTTTGCATTGATTCTTAGAAAGAAGATTTTCTTAAAGAATGAACATAGAGATGTTCATAGTTTTGAATTTTATCTTTAAAAGAATCATGTTATATCTTAGAAAGAAGATTTTCATTAGAATGGACACAGAGTTGTTCATAGTTTTGAATTTGATCTTTGAAAGATTTTTGAATCAAAAAGATTTGGAACAAAGATTCTAAATAATTTTGATAAACTATGTGCAAAATTTGAAAGTGCTGACAGTGAATTATTTGACCTTAATGAGACTTAGGTTAATAATTGACTGTTATGTAGATTCATTTTTGATTTATTTAACAAACACATCAAATCTATGTGTATTACTTGTTTGTTGAGATGTGCAGGACAACGGACAAATATTCGTTTTTGTAGGTTGTCGAGTAAGATCTCACCATGGAAGCAAGATATGGATCATGCAAATCTATACTGAACAAAGATAAATACTAGTTTGATGTGATTATCATAGGAGTATTTATAATTGTTTAACTAAGATGAATACTAGTTTGATGAGGCAATCATAAGAGTATTTCATATGGTTTTAGGATTTTGCATTATCATATTTCATTTGCAAAAATATAAGAGATTAGGTTTCAGTTAGATGTTTTTACAGAGTTAAAGACAAGTGACTTTAGAAACGGAATCTATATAAGTTTGCATAATGAAAGATATTTAGTTGGAAGACCTTAGATTAGGTTATCCATAGAATGATAAGACAGAGATCTTAAGATTCTAAATTTGTGATAAGTATCCGTAGAATGATAAGACAGAGATCTTAAGATTCTAGATAAATAATTGGTAGAATGATAAGACAGGGATCTTAAGATTCTTACTTTTGAACCTTAAAAATCTTGATTATAAGAAGTTTGGTTCAAGTTCTTGAAGATTTGTAGTTCTAGACTAAGATAATGTCATATGTTTATGACTTATGATAGTGAAGAATAACAAATTTGGAGAAGAAAATGAAGAATGTAGTTCTAGATTAAGTCGTTACTATCGTATATTATAGTAATGAAATAATGAAGAATAACATTATCATTTTTATCTCGTTTATGTGTTTTGTTAACAGCTTTTTGTGCAGGGAATGCATGACATGCGCTGTATTTTATATGTTTTGTCTGAAGATGTTGATCATAATCAGAAGAAACATTTTTGGAGACAAAGGATTGCTTTTGAAATGGGATCCATGTTCCTGAAGTTTGTGATTCAAGTTTCAAAGTTTCTGGTTTTCATGGGAGTCAACTCGTTCAGGATAGATTGTTGGAAATTTTACCTCTCTATTATATGCCGGTTAGGCAAGGCGAGCAGGGACTCGAGATATGCTTAATTCAGAGAGATTTATTGTTGAGGGGGAGAACTACAACAAGCTATGGTGCATTAGTTGATTGTTATGACGATACAGAGAGTTTGAAGTTTGTTTCTCAAATCTGAAGTTTCAGAGGATCAAGTTTCGGGTATGGCAATTATATTTGTTGTCTCGAAATAATTATTTTTCAGTGTATTTGCAGAGAAGTCGATCCAAAGGAAGGATTTCTAAGCAAAAGACTGAAATATTCAAGACCTTGCTATCAAAAGCTAAGATCATCAGGTTTTTACTATTTATAGTATTTACAAGATGATGATAGAAATGTCATTATTAGTTGAAGATCTTAGATATAGAAATAATTTTATTTTAATATGAAAGATTATCAACTATGTTAGTAAAACCTTAGACATAAAGTGTGCAGGAAGGTTTTACGACCTCGTAATTAGCAAGAGGCAGAATACGACCTCGCAATTGGTCGATTAGGCCTTGTGCAGATACGACTTCGTAATTGGGCCGGGTTGACCCAGACCCATTCGGGTCAAGTGGGTATATAAACCCATTATGCCAAACACGACCTCACATTTTATTTTATCAATATTAAGCTTTACGACCCCGAAATACTACTTTGCTACCCCGTATTAGATTCGATATATACAATTAGATCAAGTGTTTTTGGTTGATATATTCGTCATCACCGTGAAAAACCGAATCTAGGTATACTATCTAATCGTCCAGTAGTTAACCATGCAACAAGAAAATCAAGAAAAAGGGTTTCAAAATTTTTGAATTAGGTTTCCTTAGTTTCTTCGATTTTGATGTTTTCTGGGTAAAACTAAGGGTTGGGGTATCTTTATCGTTTGAATACGAGTATAAAGAAACAATTTTTACCAGTTTTGGTTGGGTAAATCACGAAATCGCGTTGGGGAAGATGAACAGTGCGACGGACTCGTAAAAGTGGGTTTGCTAGCCCAGATTTGTGACCTCGTAAATGTCAATTTATTTTGACGGTTTGACTTTCGGAATACGATGCCGATTTACGACCTGGACTAATACGTGGCCAAATTGGAAAATACGACCTTGTACGACCTCGTATTTTAGAATTTGGTTGACCGTATTTTGACCTTGAAATACGACCTCGTACAGGGATACGACCTCGTATTTTTGACTTAACAGATTTTCAAAAGTTTATTTTTATAAAATTTGAAAATGAGTTAATTTACCTTTAACTTAATTACAGGGATAATTTAAGTTAATTTAACATATTTTCAAAAGTTTATGTTAATAAAGATTTGAAAATGAGTTAATCTATCTATAACTAAATTACAGAGATAATTTATGTTATGTTATAAATTACAGGGATAATTTATGTTTTTGACTAAATTACCGAGATAATTTTAGTTGTTTATGATATGCATATGAATTTTGATGTCATATTTAAGTAATTAATTATTTGTTATTAATTACAGAAATGGCAAGAGATTTCATTGCAGATCATAATTATGTGATGAACTTCGATGATAATCAGAAGGGAACTGCGTATTATCATGAGATATTCGCTTTCTTCAGAAGATCAAGGATTCATCATGTTCTTACACATTCTCCAGTTATATATTTAGATTATCTCAGAGATTTCTGGAATAATGCTAACTGTGTGAAGGCAGGAGATGTGTATATCTTTCATACCATAGTTGCTGGGCAGCAGATACAGTTCACAGCTGCTGACCTCGTTAACATTCTTAATCTGGGCACAGTTGAACAAGAAGGTGGTGCTACAGGTCTCACCAAGTTCAAACATGAAGTTATTCAAGGTGCTTTCAGAAGAATGGGGTTTGCTGCAGATATGTCAAGTAAAACTCTGTTCAAGAAGGGTTTTTATGGCAGGTGGAGGTATCTTGCGCATGTGTTGCTGGTTAGTTTAAGCAACAAGAAGTCTGGTTATGATACGTTGAACCAGGAAGCCCAAGCACAGATGGTGGGCTTGGTATTTAACAAGCCGTATAGTTTCTCGAAATTCTTCTTCGATGAGATGAAGAAACAGATCACAGCCACGGGAAAGAGGAGGTTTTTGATGTATCCTCGGTTCGTGATGATGATAATCAATGCTCGACTTCCAAATCTACCTGCTGTAGGAGAAGTGAAGCAAGTGAGCTCGATCATCCGACGTGGTTATGATGAGTTTGTGTCTCGATACCACAATGATCCAAATGCACAAGATGTTGCATTGTTCGGTGCCATTATCAATGCCAACTACATAGCACCAACTGATGTGGTCATATCAGCTTATGAAGGGCCTCAGCCAGAGGGTGATGAAGCTGCTGAGAATGTTGAGCAATTACATGATGTAGTAGTTCGGGAAGATGCACCAGAAGAGCCTGAAGTTGTTGTACAGGTTGCAGATGATGTGATAAACCAACCTGGAGCCAATCCGGAGATTGTAGATGATTTATTGGAAGAGATGCTGATCCAGATGGTGACATTGCCCAAGTGCAAAGGTACAATGCCAATGTTGATGACCTAGTAGATGTGGATCTTGACCAGGACATAGATGATTATGTAGCTGAAGCTGCAGTTGGTTCTGAAGCAGCTAGAGCTAGTGGGTCAGGTACTGTAGAAGCTAGTGGGTCAAGAGCGGGTCAGGCTAGTGGATCTGGTATGAATGCTGAAGGTAGAGGAAAGGCTGTTGCTGATGTTCAAGCAGACAGGGAGCCTTCTATCCATTCTGATGATGATTCCAGCAGTGATGGTGATGAAGATCCTTATAGATCTCATGCATTCATCAGAGTTGGATCTAAGGTGGTTCCTAAACCTACTGAGGCAGTTCAAGGAAGAAGAGGGAGAGAAACAGATGAAGATTGGGTGCCAGAGCAGCCTATGCCAAAGAGAACTAGACTTGTCAGGGAACAAGAGACTTCTGCTGCTGCTGGTATGCCTGATAGTGTGCCAAGGGTTGTTGTTCCTGAGACTACACAGCCACAGTTTCAAACAAGTGAAGAAACCAATCTTAGTGATCTGCAGAGACAGATGAATGAGATGAGAAGTTTGATTACTCGTTTGACTGAAAATTTGAAGGTTGTTAGTGACAAGAACACATTTCTTGAAGACAAGTTGGGCAAAGCCGAGGTGGTAGTGTCCAAGATGTATAAGAAGTATGTGGCTCTAGATGAGAAGGTTATCAGGATGGAAGATGCATTGAAGAAGGGAGTCAAGATCTCCGAAGAAAAACTGCATGATCTCATCGATAACTATCTCAAGGTTAGAGCAGAGAGAGACAGCTTAGGTTGCAGAGGTGATGAGCTGGCTAAGGCAAGGCATGATGATGACCAGAATGAAGATCCTGATGCGGCCAGAGCTACTCAAGAGCTAGGAGGGAGTTCTATTTTAAGAACAGAGACTCAAGGAGAGTCTAGCCAGGCTGGTGTTGCTGGCAAGGCAGTTTCTGAAGCTCCACAGACTCAAGAACTAGTTGTCACAGAGTTGAAGATGATAGTTGAGTCTGATGCACCTCAAACCAAACCCCTTACAGAAGATGCTGACGTTGATCGATTAAACAAAGGTAAGGATTTGGTAGGGCAATCTGATGCTATTGCTCTTGATGATGATATTGCTAGTGCTCAGGATAGTGAGTCTACCAAAACCGACTCTACCAATAATACTTCTACCGAGTCAGATTTGCATCCAATTATTGTGCATAGAATGGAGAAGAGATTAGGCTATGATCCACAAGCTCATATGAGAGCTAGAGCAGAGATTGCAGATTATTATGATCCAGGATCTTTGAGGGATCAAGAGAAAGAACGGTTAGGGTTAACTCATACTCCTTCAGAGTAAGAGTCAGATTCTGATTTCGAGACTGAGACTGAGACTGAGAAGGAGCAGAGCAGGAGCAAGAAGAAAAAGCAGAGGAAGTAGATTAATGACAAATGTAAGTCCTAACTCAATAGATGGTACTACTGAAGACACCTCTATGTCGATGGTGGAGTTACTTTGCAATATATGCACTGAACTGGAGACGACCAGTTGCAGTGTGTATATACCAAGTTCTAGATATATTACTTATGTAAATGACAATAAGTAAAGAACAATGCAATAATACAAATAACTTGTAAAGTAACTTGATGAGACAATATGTAATTTTCAATGTGTAATTTATTTATTGATGTTAAACAAATTACAAGGTTGTTGCGGAACCAAGATAATACAAAGAATGTAAATATCCTAACAACCTATGAAATACAATTGATCTACACTCGGAATTTCTCAAGACAATCGAAACACTTAAAGTAGTGAAATGTTCCTTTTAGCGATTGAGAGAATATTGCACAAGTTCACCAAGAATATTGCAGGTTTGCAAAGTGTGAATTCTATCAAAGAGTATTCGAAGAAGTGATATTCTTAGTTGTGCAATGACTTGTATTTATAGGCAAAGTTAACATTGGGATGTTAACTTTGGCCGTACAAATGTGGTTGAGAGCATTTAAGGAAAACATTTAATTCCTTAAAAAGCAGTGTAAATTCGCATGTTAAAGCAACTTTAATCAACCACCTTTATGTACCTTTTATTACTTAAATAATAAGATAAGGCTTATTATCCGGGTAAGGTACATAAAGCATATAAGTCAATTCCTCGTAATCAGTGTAAAGCTTTGTAAGGGCTTTCCACTGATGGTCTCCAGTTTGTAACTGACTAGAATGTCAACTGGGCTTCGCTGCCATTGCCATTCTCTATCTTCCATTTGCTGTCTTCGACTTCAACTGGAATGATTCTTCAACTTGGTCAGTTCTCAACTGGAGGAAGTCTTCAGTTGCGTTGACTGTACGGTGCAACTGGACTTCAATATATTTCTCGACAAATCATCTAGGTCTCCAGTGTAACATCCCAAACTTTTCTTTACTAGTTGACTAATGTCGTTAAGTCAATATTGTGTGTGTCGTTAAGTCTATTTTAGATTTAATGCTTATATGTAGTTAATGTGTGTTATGTGTGAGGCTTGTAAGCCTAAATGTTAATGTAGTATAAATGTGTGTAATATGAAGATTAATGTCTATGTAGTGACATTTAATGAAGGATTAATGATGTATATGGTCAATAAAGTAGTTTGTGACCAATAATGAAGGATTAGGAAGCTTAGGGGCTAGTTTTGACATAGAAGGAAAGTTAAAAACGGGTTTAGGGAGTTAAGGGGTGTCATTAGGTTGGCATTTGCAGATTTTATTCCCCTAAACAAAGCCCTAGCCGATCCCCTTCCTTCCCTCTCAAGTTTCTCTTTGGATCTATTCGTTTTGGAGCCAAATCGATCGTGTATTGCTTAGATCTTGGATCTTTGTCACCTAATACAGGTAATATTGGTATTCCTCTTTTGAAATATGATTGTGTGAGTCTTATATTAGTCTTAATCCAGGCCATAAGGGTTTGGGTTGGGTTATTTGATTAAACGTTCACCGATTTCATGTTATTCGGGTGATTAAATGATTGATTCATGATGTAAAGGATTAAAGGATTAATAGGATGGTTAAAGGTGATGAAAGTGCAATTAAAAGGATTAATTTTAAGTCCCTAGGTTGGATTTGGGGTATGGGTTCGTATGAATTTCGTTTGATCAAAGTGTAAAAAATTGGTTTGCTGATCTGCACCCCAGGTGCGGCGCACCAAGGGAGTGGTGCGGCGCACCACTGCCCAGTTTAGGTTTTTGGTTTTTGATGGGAGCCCGATATGCGACGCACCAAAGGATAGGTGCGGCGCACCTATTGTTGATAGGAAATTTCTGGAGGTTTGGTGCGACGCACCACTTGGCAGGTGCGGCGCACCACCTGCCCAGATTTTACAAAATGTATCGTTTAGCTTATATTTTGATCTTATACTTGTTCTAGGATATTGGAGACACCTAGTCATCGTTGTATTGTGCTTGTAGCTTGTTGTTAAGCTGTATCAAGGTAAGATACACTACTCTTGTCACGCTGAGGGTTCAACAAGCAAAGGTTTCATACTTATAACTTCCTTAATGGTAACATATGATATATGTGGGTATCTCGGGTTACACGGGAGGTACTATGGGATATGTAGTTGATCATGAGACCTGAAATGCAGACCCTAATGTAGTGAAATGAAGTATTGTTTAATGTAGTGTATTGATATGTAGTTTATGTAGAATTACGAAGTATCTTATTATGTGTGAAATGTAGAAATGGAGTTAATGTGTGACATATGCATACTACATGGCTTGTACACCTAGCTCACTAGACTTGGTAGGTTGCCATGTCACTTGCACGTTTAAGGGCCCAAACGAAATGAAGGTAATGTGTGATTATGTTTAGGTTATGTGTGTTGCCTAAACTATTATGTGTGAAATCGAGCTCGTAAATATAATGCAGGGAAAGTTGTTAAGCTTAACCCGTACTAGCCTTAGCCGGGCGAGTGCGTTGACGTAGTTGTTGCTTGGGTGGCTCTTTGCAACATGGTCTTTATAATGCAGGGCGAGTAATACGAGGGGTTTGACCAACCTCCACATACGGATTACTCTTGGATTGGCTTGCCATTCCTTAACGACGTACGATGATTAGTCTTTTGGTTGATCATCTAGTCGGGTGTGATGCAGGGCACACTTATATGCAGTTAACGAAGATATGTGTGACAATATGTGAACTAATGCAGGATAGGCACATTTAGGATGATTATCCTAATTGATATGAAGTTGTTATGCAGATATGTGTGTTGTGTGTTGTGCCTAATGAGTTTGTCTATTAACGAAGAAATGTTTTAATTGGACAAATGCTTTTAAATTAAGTGTGATCTTACTTAGCTATTCTTATAGCTAACACTTGTTTCTTTAATGTGGTTGTTCCCTCAGGTTTAGCTTGAAGGACTTGTAGGTGCAGGACGTGAGAGCGTGGGTAGAAAGCATGCAGATTCCTTAGCTACCCCTAGTTGCTTATTATGGAGACTTTTGATTACATTTCATTTGATGTCGAATATATGTAATAATGTGTGAACGGTTGTTTAATGTTGGGCAACCGTTGGGTTTTCATTGGAACTATTGTTTGATATGGCATGTAACACCAACTAAATGCAGAAACCGAAATGTTTTTATCGGTTTTGACTTTTACGGTCTTTACTTCCGCAATTTAACACCGTTAGGTGAAAGATTTTTGAAAACCCATATTTTTTAACGTCGGGTGTTACATCCAGTTCACTGGCCAGTTTCACTGGACGAATTAACTGGGTCTCCAGATGCAACTGGAGACTGGCCAGTTTACCAGGTGAACTGGTCCTAACAACAAAGACAAGACGAAGACATAAGTATGTTAACGTCTAGAAGCTATTGCCAAGGGGGAGTCTGTAAGTGCACGTCTATGTCAATAGCAGTCTAGATTGTTTGGGCTTATATTGTTATATGTCTTTGTAATGTGATTGTCATTAATGAACTTAGTATTATGCATAGAATACTTGATTAAGTTTAAGTATTGAATGTATAGTAAATCTGCTAAGTATGAATTGCGAGCTCGCAATTCATATAGATGAAATGCGACCCCGTATTTACAGGGTTAAATACGAGGTTAGTCATATAGGTAATACGACCTCGCATTAGTGACGGGCTGGGCTGGGTTTACGAGGCCAATGTGCTGAAGCCCATGTCGGGTGTTACCTATATAAACCGAACCCTAACAGAGTTTAGGGTTGAACATTTGTTGAAATATCAAGCAGGTATTGCAGGTTATAGTCGTCAAAGGTTGTTCCGCTAGCCCGAAGAAGATCTGTGAGGCCGCAGATGATCTAGGGGCTTTTTGTTGATCACCAAGTTATTGTGAGGGATTCCGCACCTCAAGATAACTGGATCAAGCTATTGACGATCCGTACCATGGGACTTACAGAGTTCTTGATTAAAGTGTTTTTGTAGCAGAACCTCATCACCAAGTTTATTCAGTCTGGATAGTTTCTCATTATCAAACAGATTGGAAAAAGAAGTTACCTCAGGTGGAGCAGTCTGACTGGTAGATGCCTGGTGAGCTGACTCAGATTGCTATTGTATTTTCACCAGATCTTCAGCAAATCTTTGAGTATCTTCTTTATCCATGAAACACTTGGCATCTTTATACAGCTCATCATCAGATGATGTGGCACTTTCAGCCCAGTCTTTGGCTACCAGACTCTTTTCACTTTTGTTCACCTTCTCAGTCAGCTCAGCTACTTGTGCTTTCAAGGCTTTGTACTTAGTCTTGAGCTTTGAGTATTTTTCACCTCTTCCACCTTTGGCTGGCACAGCTTGAGTAGATTCTTTAGATCTGCAATCTCCAGCCATATGTCCAGTCTTGCCACACTTGTAACAAGTGACTTTGGACATGTCAAATGGCTTATTGGTCTTGTCAGCTTGGCCACCTTTTCCTTTTCCTTTAAACTTTTTAAAGGATCTCCTTCTGATCCTTTCAGCCAACATAGCTACTTCATTAGCTAGTTCATCTCCATCAGATTCATCACATTCAGATTCAGCACAAACAGAGTTAGGATTAGACATATCAGGAATATCATCATTAACACAAGGAATGATCTCATTACTAATTGAACTAGGGTGTTCAGTCATAGAAGCAACAAGTGCAGCAGCAGGCTGATCATAAGAATCACCCAGAGCAATTAACTTTTCAGCCTCTGAACATTCTTGGTTATGAAGCAAACCAAAAAGTCCAGGGAGATCAAGATCATGATAAACAGAACTTAATTTAACAGAAGAAATATAGTTGTTCCATTTAGGTGGTAATGAATCAAGAAATTTACTCTTTAAAACCTCATTTTTCTTAACAATTCCAACAGCGCTAAATCATTTACCAAAGCATTAAAGCGGGTATGAGTGTCAGTCAAGGATTCATTTCTCAAAGAGAAAAATCTCTCATACCTCCTGGTCAATGTAGTAATTGTGGATTCCATGGAAGTAGAGCAACCCTCAAACATGACAGTCAATGTACCCCACATTTTCTTAGCTGTAGAACACATTTTAATAGAATGGTAAAGGTCTTTGGGCACAGCTTGGACAATAAAATTTCTAGCCTTCACATCCAAGTTTGCCAACCTCCTATCCTCATCCCCCCAATCTGCCTTGTCCTTAACAATAGACTTGACTGTGGCAGGAATGGTTGGTTGACCTTCCCTAACCACAGCTTCTACCACAATGGTTTGTGTAGGAACATAAGGACCATCCGCAAGGATGTCAGGCATATTGTTATCGATGGATTCAAGGAACAAAGACATTCGACCTTTCCACCCACTGAAATCATCTTTATCAAACATGGGTGGTCGGGTTAAAGAACCATTATCAATATAGGATGACATAATGCTTTACTATTAAGGGAAATATGCAAGGATCAAGTCAAGTTAATTCTTAACCCCTGCTCTGATACCAATTGATACGTCCCAAGGTGTATCAATATACCAAAGTATATTGTACACAGAACAGTTGTAGAGGGGGGGGTGAATACAACTTTCCTTAATCTTTATAAACTTTTAAATAAAAACGTTTTAAGATTCAGTTTATATATATTAAGCAAGTAAAGAGCAGGAATCATTAAAACAGTAAAGCAGTAAAGAAACTGTAACATTTGCCATTTTGGGCCATTAATAAACGTGGCAAACTTTTATGGATATATATAAAGCGATGTGTAATTAGGCTAATCTTTGATAATTAAGGGCTTATTAAGCTAAGATAGGGCATGATTAAGTGTTTGAGTATGTGTCGAGTTTTCTTATTGATTATATAACTAATCAATCTATAATACAAATTATCAAAACAAAGATCAAAAACATTGATGATGAGCAATTAAAACATATAAAGAATAAAAGTTCATGAAAGTTTGTAAAACGTTGCTTTTTCGCGTGAATCTTTCTCGAAAGAACTTAAGACTTCCTAGAACCTAATATCTAGTGTTTTAACACTTTGATATGGCCTTCATCTTACAATAAACTACTTCATTGAGACTTAAATACTTCTCGGAAACATATCCTAAAATCTTGTTTAAAAACTCAAAGGAACGAACCCGAATCGACTAGTAAACAATCCCGAAACAACTAGTGACGTTTAGGAAACTTCTAGGAAGTTGTCAAATGTGAAAAGACCAAAATACCCTTCAAAGTACACGTCCATAAGCTTTCCTTGCCCATGGTATTACAAAACCATCAACTTTACCCATGGTTTTACTAAATATCTTTCAAAACATTTTACTATAAATACTAGACTTAAGTTATCACAAATACTTACACCTTAAACTTCATTCTCTCTCAATTTAGCATTCTATAAGTCTAAAATCATCTTCCCCTTTCTTGTTATAAGTTTCAAAGAACACTTGATTGTTCTAGTATAAGCAAAGTCGCTTTGATCTCAAAGTGCGCCGAAAATCGTCAAGAGAAGTTGTTATCAACAAATCTCTCTAAAGATCTTCAAAAGTTCTAGTTATAATAACCAATTTGGGTTGGGAATAATCTTCAATTATTCAGTAAACAAGTCCAAGCCTTGGACAAATCTCATTTGAATCGGAAGTAGTGTTCTTCGTACGTCGAAATTATGATCTTAGAACTAATAATATCTCCATACTTCTAAGTGTTTTTATGAAACCTTACTATACTTTGCTTTATGATTATATGACTATATGTTATGTATTGAAATGCTTGTCAACTTACTTTTATACTCAATTGATACATACCTACATTTAAATACAGTAAATATCCTATTAATACTATTCATCATCTGTGAATTATTTCGTATTGTCGATTTTCTGGTTTTTGGATAGAAAATATCCTTGATAAGCTTTAAACGAAATCACTTCATGATCGCAGGCCTTTTGTTATATAGATGGGGGAGATAATGGGTTGTAGCCGGACTAGGTTTGGATTAAACGATTTAAAGTTCCTGCCCCCGTTGTTACCGCCCTACTAGATCCCTCCGTATAATTATCCGGGCATGAAGTGTATTTGTTGCACCTCCACCATTCATGGTATCTCTTCATTATATAATTAATACATTTTCGTATTAATTATAATACATACTATTTAAAAATACTTCAAAAGGATTTAGAAATATCGGAGGAATACTGTATATATCCTACGGATACGTATTACAAACGAAAAGTTACATCTTTACCCTACAGTTTCAAAGTTGTCATTTTCAGTCCTTATAAGTTTGACATTTGACAAATTAAACCCCTCAAGTTTCAAGAATGACATTTTAGCCCCTCAAGTTTCAAGAATGACAATTTAGTCCCTCAAGTTTCAAGAATGACAATTTAGTCCTTTTAAATTTTTGCAACATAAATGAGTTTTCATTTAGAAAATACTTGAAATGATACTTAAAGATAAATTCAAAGACTTATAAAAACACAGGAAGTAAATTACGTTGACAAGCGTATTAAAAAGATAACCTTATAGTTGTATGTCTATATTTGGAATTTAGCACGAATATAAATCAATTAACATTGAAATTAGGGAATACGTAATAAGGTGAGTTTTCGTAACTCCCTACTCAATTGAGATTCGGGCTGAAAAGTGTACTTATATATATATATGTATTTATATATATACTTATATAGATAACTGCTTATGTGAGTGTTTATGGGAATTGATCCCAGTACCTTAATTTGGTTATTGTGTTTGTTGTAATTGTTGATAATGATGTTGTTGATGATGTTGATATTGATGTGCGCACCCGTTTTGGAGGGAACCTTGTGCGATATTTGATGATGTGCACACCCCGTTTTGGAGGGAACCTTGTGTGATATATGTTGATAATGATGAGGTTGAACTGATATCATTGGTACTTGTTGGCATAGTTGTTTAATTATTGTATTTGAAGAAATGATTGTTGTGTGAACATATGTCTAACACAAAGAGCTTACAGTAAGTATTGTTATTGCTCTATGATATTGTACAAGTACTTGATATATTATCATAATTGATGTTGTTATTTGACACCTACGAACTCACCAACCTTGTGTTGACACTTGCTAGTACACTTTTCAGGTAATCAGGGTAATTTCAGAAATCAGGTATAATTGGATGCTAGAGATAAGGCGACTTAGTATTCATGTGGTCTCTGACCCATATGCCCCCTTGTTTGGGGATGAACTTATGAAATTATGTAAAATATTGTTGTGTGATTTGCATGTAAACCTTATGAGGTTACCTTGGTTTGAACTATTGTATGTTTGATATGTTTGACAATAAACCATTTAGTGTTGCTCTATGTAATTTCCATGCTCATATGTGCTATTTCTCGACATCCCATGATTCCGCCATTGTTGGGGTGTTACAGAAACAAAGACATTCTTGAACACAGATTGTGGTTTTCAAAGTAATCCTTTATTAAGAAATAATCTATACAAAGAATTACAAGGTTGTTGCGGAATAAAGATAGTCTATAGATATCTAAACAACCTCTGAAATGACAAACTACAATCAATAAGTTCTAGCTCAAGAGAATCAGCCCAATCTGATCTCGTACAGACTAAGCTGTATATAAGAGCAGAGAAACTTGTGTGAAGAATGATTCTCAGGAAATGCCACACATATGCAATCCATGAATGAGGCTTTTATAGGCGAAAGCGCTCCTTCACTTGGTGTCCGTTGCAACCACGTATTCTTCATTCGGTGGATGATAAAGGAATAATCAATCGTGCCTTTCATAGTACTTGTGGTCCCCCACGTATTGACGCACATTCTTCATCCACCAATAAGAGTATGGACACGCATATGTAAAACCAACCACCAACCTGGATCCTAGGATTCTTCCTAGTCACGTCATTTGTCTTTATCTTCAATCCTCCTCTTCGACTTGGACTGAATGCTAACACATTGTTGATGCAGCTTGAATAACACTTGTTTCCATAAGATTTTACAATTACAAAGTATGAAGCATGATCTGGGTCAGTTACAGATCGCAAGTTGTGTCAGCTTAGTCTGACCCAGATCAGATTACAAGAACCAAAAGATTACTAAGTGTTTATAGGTCAGATTTGTCATCATTAAATTTACAATTAACATTGGGACTCAACATTAATCATATATATATATATATATATATATATGTGTGTGTGTGTGTGTGTGTGTATACTATATATATTTATCTTATTTTAATCATTACATTTTGTAGCCATTAACTTGATAATTTTTTAAAAACTTTTTCATAATTTAATCATTCAAAAATGTTTGAAAACCCATATTTTTAAATGTCAGGTGTTACACATATAGTTCTTTAACATGTAATAAGACTCATCTAATCCATATGAATTTCATTACAAAATATTAATTTTTATAATGTTTTGTGTCCATAACGTGTATATATTAAATAAAATCTACTTTAACGACTTATTAACCAATCAAAATACTTAATTTTACTAAATAGTTCCTATCTTATACCGGATATTTAATATGAATAGCAAAGTTAGCGACGATTTATACATAGTTCTATAATTTTTAAATTAATTGAATTTTTGAAAACCCATATTTTTAAATGTCAGGTGTTACACATATAGTTCTTTAACATGTAATAAGACTCATCTAATCCATATGAATTTCATTACAAAATATTAATTTTTATAATGTTTGTGTCTATCCTGTATATATTAAATAAAATCTACTTTAACGACTTATTAACCAATCAAAATACTTAATTTTACTAAATAGTTCCTATCTTATACCGGATATTTAATATGAATAGCAAAGTTAGCGACGATTTTACATATTCTAAAATTTTAAACTAATAATTCTTTTGTTTTAATTTTATTAACCGATATCTCACTAAATAATATTGATTTTCGTTTAATATCTTACACTCTATCTTCTAATTCGATAATGAATTTTGAATATTGGAATGTTTGAATGTTCATGTGTAATTTGTTTAGTTTTATTTTAATGGAACTAAATACGGATCAAACTACATTGGAATGTTTCAATGTTCATGTGTACAAATATATATGTATCTTTCTTCAATAAAATAATTTTTATATGTATTTTGTTTATAAAAAAAAAACAAATAATTGATATTGATATGTCTATGCAAAGATCTTTTTTTCTTAAACAAAACAAAATCTTCATTTTTTTTTAATGGGAAATTTGGGCTTAATACCTAACTTCATTTTTATGGAAAACTCATATATGGAGAAACCCCATCTTCAATTTTAAGAGCATATTTATCCTACCAAAATTTAAATATAATACCTCAAAGTCTCATGTTTTTTCCATATATAAAGTCATCTATTGATGATTGGTATTAAATCTTTGAACCTATTAATTTACCTCTTGATTTAAAACTTAGTTGCAAGCATTCATGACCACTAAAGAAATAAGTAGCAATATGAAGGTATATAGGATAGGAGGAGGAGGATATGTAACTAGAAACATTATATTATATTATATTATATTATATACTTCATTAAAACAAAAGTATGTGAATAGTAACCGTCTACGTGGCGAGTTATTATTCGCTCACGTTACAACCCGTATCGAGTTACTATTCGCTCACGTTACAACCCGTATCATTATTCGTATTTTGCTACATTGTATTTCGTTCGAGTTTTTATACTATGGGTTACTTCTTGGCTTTTTTCACGTTTTTTTCTTTTGGTTCATCCAATTTTTTTTGTGGCCTACATCGCATCCCACTTGAATTCGTAACTAGTATATTGAGGATTTTGCCAAATCGCAACCCGTTCGGCTTTTATACTACAAGTTATTTTTTGGTTTCTCATACATTGATTCGTCCATGTCACACTCTGTATCACCATTTGGGTTTTATCACATTGCATCCCGTTCGAATTTTCTATCACGAGTTACTTTTTTGTTTATTTTCACACTTTTTTCCTTTTAGATCATTGAACCTTTTTGTGATCACATCCCGTATCACTATTCAGATTTTGTCAAATCGCAAACCGCTTGAATTCTCAACTAATATGTCGAAGCTTTTGTCACATTCCATTCATTCGGGGTTTTTTTACAAGTTACTTTTTGGTTTCTTGAACACTTTTTAACAGACATATTTATGACAAAATGATATTTTATTAAGCGGTTGAAGGTCATCGCAAATACACTAAAATAACGTAACCATTTCAATAAGACGAGTTGCGATGCCGTGAAATTTACTAGTTTTCTTTATAGGAAATATCAATATCAATTTTTCCATGAAAGGAATAATCATTTTGACAATGGTGTTATTACGTGGGGCTTCCTAGTTTCAGTATCGATTATTCCTATGGGTCTTCAATCTTCATTATCGTACACTTGGCCTATATTTAGGGTTAATGACACACGAGCCCCTCAATTTTGTGTGGACCCTCTCTTCATTTATGCATTTCTCATCTCCATTCTTGCCTTCTTGGTTTTGTTTCGAAAGAAAGTATATACATGGTGTAATAAACTACAACTATTTAAGTTTTAATTATCTTTCAAATACGCCTTAACGATCGATCAGCCACGAACACCGCCTCGTTACGCGGGTACCATGCTAGTTTATGAAAATGAGCTTAGTTACATAATAATATTCAAGGTAATTAAGTTGTCATCAAGTTTTAGCGTAGAAAACAAATTTGCTATCACATCCAAAATTCATATACGTATAATTTTGAATAATAAATTGTATGTCACGATTCGTCGACATTTATATCTATTCTTATTTTGTGTGTTTTTATGTCCATCGAAAATGAATCCATAGACATATTAACGGGATTGGCAACACGTTGTTAATATCTTTAATTTTAAGATAATCTATTAAAGTTCAAGTCTCACTTGTTACATTTATACGGGTGAATTATTAGGAGGTGGAGTTTTTAAAGTATTAAGTCCTATATCTGACATTTATATTTTGTCTTTTAAAAAAATAAATCTACTACTGTATTAAGTATAGCTGTAACATTTCAATTTCAAAGTGGCTAAAAAAGACACCTGTTTAAACTGAAGGACTGGTTTAAAAAATTGACACAAAAATTGTTATTCCCAAATGCTAGAAGCCCTGGAAACTGCCATTCAATTTTGTATTATTTAGTTATTTATTATTGTCCTTCTTCCCCAAGAATTTCCATAAACCGTTAAACAAAAATCATTTCATTTCTATTTAAACTTCATTTTACATTAATTTCCATCTAGAAAAACACACACCAACCAAACCACATGTTTCTTTACATCATGCAATCTTCATCATCTAATTCAATTTAAATTCAAAGTCAAAAGTCCAAAACATTTGGTTGTCAAAATACAATTTCAGTCTAATTCGGTGTTCCCAATCAACCATCATATATATACATACACGATGCTGTATGTATATTATTGTTGTATATAGTTTCTGTAGCTAAATCATAAGTTGTATTATATAACTATTGGATCATATATATATATGCATTCTATAAGTAACACTAGTTCATCTTCTTTCAAGTTAAGCAACAACAGCAGTAGTGATAATAATAATAATAGCAGTCGTAAAACAAAATCCAAAGTTAAGGTAACAAAAACACCTCGGATGGGTCCACCGGCGGCTAAGGTTGCTGTCACCGGCGAGAATCAATCTCAACCGAAAGTTGTAACCGGCGATCATGGTTATGTTCTTGAAGATGTTCCTCATTTGACTGATTACATCCCTCATCTTCCAGTATGTTATACTTAATTTATCTTAAAACACACACACACACACACAAACATTTTTGATTTTATGTTTGTTTTTTTGTTCTGTTAATTGGTTTGGGATGTTTAGTTTGAGGTATCCTTTTTGGATAGTATTTTGTTTTTACTTTTTAATAATTGAATAATTATTACTCATTATTTTAAGTTTGTTGTTAATCATGCCCCATTAATATTAATTATTTGTTGATCATGTGATGATGATTTGTAGGGATTGGGGAAATGAGGTTGAAAAGTTGAAGTTGATGACTAACTTAAGAATTGATTATTCATCATAATTGTACTAGTAGAAAAATGCTATAAAATAATATTCATAAAACAAATATACTAAATATAGTAATTATAGATAAAAATGCTAATTTCTACTAATGAATCTTAGTGTGCATGCAACCAAATTAAATATGTTCTGGAGTTAGCATACTTTGACCTTTCTGGTTTTTTTTTCCTGCATTTTAATAATCCGATTCTTCGTATGTTATGCTTAAGAACTGGTTAGATGTATTTGTCTGTGTGTGTCTTGATGCATCTTATTATTGATATTTATGTTTACGATTTGGTTGCAGACATATCCGAATCCACTGCAGGATAATCCTGCATATGCGGTTGTTAAGTAAGTGGAGCGACTATTAAAAGAGTTCCACTCGTTGTTATTGGTTAAGTTGGTATAGAATTGATTCTTACATACTGTTACTTGTGTTTTCTCAGGCAGTATTTTGTTGATATGGATGATACTATTGCTCAAAAGGTTAGAGTTTGGCTATTTGAATATTTTTATGGTCTGCATATAATTTAGAATGTTACAATATGTTTCTGTCGTTCTTTTACAATGTGTTTTTTTAAAATTAGGTTGGTTTCACTTTAATCCTAGAATTCTTTATTCTGTGCTAATGTCATACCTTGTTTTCTACTTTTATAGATTGTTGTTCATGCCGATAGTCCTCGAGGCACACATTTTCGACGTGCTGGACCCCGTCAAAAGGTAAAAACCATTCACATAACAAAAACACAAGATCTGGGAATGCATCAATAAGCTAAACATAAGCTCTAATCTATATGTCACATATTACATGATGCAATTCACTTGTTCCTTCAGGTGTACTTTAAGTCGGATGACGTTCATGCTTGTATTGTCACATGTGGGGGCCTGTGTCCCGGTCTCAACACCGTGATTAGAGAAATAGTTGCTAGTTTACACGATATGTATGGTGTTACAAGAATAGACGGGATTGAAGTAAGTCAATGTTTCATTTTCAGTGGTCTCTTTGTCTCTTTTATAAAATATTCGTAGGCAGGCATGATCTTATATGTTATGTTAATAAACGTACAGGGAGGATACAGGGGTTTCTACTCTCGAAATACAATTCCGTTGACACCTAAAGTGGTTAACGGTATTCATAAACGGGGTGGCACCATAATAGGGACATCACGAGGTGGCTATGATAATAAGAAGATAGTCAATAGTATTGAAGATCGGGGAATCAATCAGGTTAGATTCTGGTTAATAGAGTAAGTTCAACACTTGTATTTTGTGCTGATCTTTGTCATATCTTTATAACCTTGATGCATATGTTTATATTAGGTATATATAATAGGAGGAGATGGAACACAAAAGGGGGCATCAGCTATCTATGAGGTTTGTTCTAACATAAACATTAAGATTGACGCACAACTAGTTCTTTAATTAAGACACATGTAAACATTGGATTGTTTTCGGGTTCTGCCAGGAGGTTAGAAGGCGGGGTCTTAAAGTTTCAGTTGTTGGGATTCCAAAAACTATTGATAATGACATTCCGGTAATTGATTAATGATCTTTGTTGGTTTTAGTCCCCTGCGGTACTATTATGATTAACTGCAAGTCATTTATTTAAACTTGTCACTTTATCTTGTTTTACAGATTATTGATAAATCTTTTGGATTTGATACTGCTGTTGAGGAGGCTCAGCGCGCTATTAATGCAGCACATGTTGAGTCTGAGAGTAATGAGAATTGTATCGGTCTCGTTAAGTTAATGGGACGAAATAGTGGTAAGCTCTTTACAACATGCTGTATTGTTGTTAGTTCCATCTTTTGTATGTAGAGGTGGGCTGGCAAGATGGATTGGGCAGGTCAGGTTGGTTGAACCACAAACACTTTTTTGTCCATTTCTTAGAAATCTTAATAAATAAATAAATGGATTAGTTATGAACTTATGATTACAATAACAATATTATTACAATAATATTCTAAATCTTGGAGTATAGCAATTTAGGAGGTTGTATGCATTAGAAAATAGACTACAGGGTGAGTTTAACACGTTTGACTTGGTTTTGTCATGCTAAATGCTTTACTTGACCATTTCGACCGGTTGAGATAGAACAGAAATTGACCCTGGTATAGATAATTGTATTTCTTGAGGAAACAGAAATGAGCCACAATTATTTTTTTTTAAAAGGTAAAGGAGAGCACCCTGTCCCCGGAACCACATTGGATCCCCATCATCCCACCCCGTAAGGGTTATGATGCCGGTAAAATACCTTCACTTAATACCCACATGATTTGGGCATCCCTAAGGATCGAACCCGCGTCTCTCAACTTCACATGTGGGCCCAAGCTGCATTGGTAACGGGTACCACTCCATCTATTGATGGATTGGTGAGCCACAAATTCTTACTGGTTGGTTTACACTCTTTATATTAGGACACCAAAACACACAATAAAGATGATTGTTTTTGGTCCTTCCATACATTTAAGCCATTCACGCATAATTTTTAATTTAAATACTTGTGCAGGGTTTATTGCAATGTATGCGACTCTTGCAAGCCGAGATGTTGATTGTTGTTTGATTCCCGAGTCACCTTTCTATTTGGAAGGACCAGGGGGTCTTTTTGAATATATAGAAAGAAGAATAAAAGAAAACGGGCATATGGTACTTGTTGTAGCAGAAGGTGCGGGCCAGGATCTTGTTGCAGAGAGCTTAAACGACAAGGATGCCTCAGGAAACAAGCTTTTGAATGATATTGGCTTGTGGCTATCTCAAAAGATCAAGGTAAGAAACATCAGTTACAAACATAGATACACTCATAAACCAATTAGAATGTTTGACCATAATAGTCAATCTGTGTCTAAGCAAATTCTCTAATTCTTATCTGCAGAATCATTTCAAAAAACAAACAGATTTGGAGATCAACCTTAAGTACATAGGTAATGAAAGGGGCTTCTTCTTATTCTTATAGGGCAGTGTTTGGATTTGCATATTGGAACCGAATGTCAAATTATTGCGACTTTTATAATGTTTGGATACTGAAATTCTGCTTCTAATTATCTCATTTCAGTTTCAGTCAGACTGCAATGATGAACTAAAATAACCTATTTTTACAGAAATAATCTCATTTCACAAAAGGGCCTTTTTTCTCTTGCAAAAATGCTTTTTTTGGTCTTCTATCGGTTAACTCCTTATCTGTCAAGCTTTAAAATACTAGAACTTCATGTAAAGCACATTCAAATGTTAGCTTCTACAGTCCACAGTATTATAAGTATTTGGTTCTGACATAATCACGTTCAAAACCAACGTCCAAACATACCCTAAATCAACAAAATGACATGCAATTGACAAATGCTATGTTCATGTGTTTGCCAGATCCTACATACATGATTAGAGCTGTTCCAAGCAATGCATCAGATAATGTTTACAGCACACTTCTCGCTCAAAGTGCTGTTCATGGAGCCATGGCTGGATACACTGGGTTTACCGTTGGCCCTGTGCATGGCAGAGAATGTTACCTGCCATTTTATGTAAGCTGAAATTACACACCCCGAAAGATATTCCATACTTGGAGGAAAAAAAACATGAGTTAACTGTGAAGTTACCTTTTTTAATTCCTGCAGAGAATAACAGAGAAGCAAAATAGGGTTGTGATAACCGACAGAATGTGGGCAAGAATGTTATCTTCAACAAACCAGCCTAGTTTTTTAAACACAAAAGATATCATTGAGTCAATCATGGATGAAGCGCCACCAACTCAGTTGTTAGATGACCAGGTGGCAGATAATGGTGTGGTGACCAAGGAAACAATCGTTTGCTGATTCGCGAATGATAAATGACAAATACAGTCTGTTTTATTTCCAGTTGCAAGAATTAAATAAGCAAGTCTTGAATCACTCGTATATACCTATGTAGATGAGGTCGGCATAAGAGGAATGTCCTTGGCAGATTTTGATGGTCTCTGAATGAGGAGATGCGTTTTTCTTTTCATTATTTGGCGAGACTTGTGTTTGAATAAGAATACAGCTTACTCTAACGGGTTAATGAATTGATATGTTAATTGTATGTAGTTATGTATCGCTATATTCATGTATGTATTTTACTATTTTTAGCTTGGTCTCTTTACTGGTAAATGAGTTGATTTGGTAATAGTTATCGTTAAGTTGTCATATGAGTGAAAAGTAATAAAAGAGTTGTATAACCTCGTTGGCAAATAAAAAGTGTTGATAACATAAGAACAATAACATCCGTTTGTAAGTTACAATGTGGATGACATACAACAATGACTATACCCGATCCCGCAAGGATATTGAGAACTTGTGATGATGTGGACAACATGAAATGTAAGGACTATTTAGAGAACTAGTATACAACCTCGTAGAGTTTAATGGACTGTTATGTCAGCATCTTAATTTCTAATACAACATGTTATGCATCCTATCTTTTAAAAGGAACTACTGTACTTAATTTTATCTGCTATAACCGTTTTTAGAGAATATTAGTGGGTGACCCATCATTTTTATCATACTAGTGACTCATGACATAAAACTCCACTTTAGCTAGTGCAATGTTGCATGACTTCATCGTAAACAAAAACTCTTTCTCATACAACTCTCATAACCAATGCTCTATAGGATAACATTAGAGTGAGTTTTGATCTCCGTCATTCTAATAATTTCTAAGAACCCAATGGTTAGATCTCTAGTTCTCTTTCCAACACTAAAAAGATTAATGGCTTCTCACGAAAGATAATTATTGTCGCATATCGTCCATACACTTACATTTAAAAAAAGAATAAATTGCCTAAATACGTTCGTTTTTGAAATAAATAGGTAATGATAATTTTGCGACGATATTCATCTGAAATAAAATAAGGGAGTCACTAATCAATCCGATACTAATATGAGAGTATAACACTGTTCAATTGTGATAGTTAACGGTGACAGTTTTATAGTGGTTTATAGTGATATCTCTTCATTTGCTTCATTTTTTTTTTACAGGTGTGTATGGAATATCACAATAAAAGGGTCTAGACTATGTTATCTTAATAGGGTCCACGCTAGAGAGCTCCCTCGTCCAATACCTAATAGAATGAAAAAATCCCTAGTTGTCCGACCAAAAACACAACAACATAGTAGAGAAAACCTTGTCCTCTTAGACTTCAACATGTGTTTTTCGAAATACAAACCTCCTTATTATTGTCACAAAAATAACATAACCTTCATATTAAAGAAAAAGAAAATTAGTTTATCTTGCAAACATTTGCTATTTGATAGCATTTTCCAAGTTAAATAAAAAAGTTTAAAATTATTAAATTTACAAGAAGAAGACGAGTAGACCGATAATAAAGTGATTGAAGGTAGAAACCCTTGTTAGTTGTCACACACATATAAAACCTATATATATATATATATATAATAATAATAATAATAATAATAATAAGAGTAAATTACACGGATGGTACTGAGTATACCCATATTACTCTTTTGGTACAAACTTTTGAATCTCTACTCGGACCATACCTAAAGTTTTCAAATCCTACTCGTACGGTACCTAAGACTAACGGTCGTCTATTTGGTTGTTAAGTCCATCCACTTGAGGACTATTTTTGTTAATTTCTTACCAAGAGGACCAAAAGTGTAATTACTAATTTATTAATTAATAAAATAATCATATACATATACTTGATTTTTTAAATTTTTTTCAGTTATTTGTTTCATTTTTTTATTTATTTCAATAACAACTCATTCTCAATAAAATAAAATAAATCAAAATAAATCAAAAGATAAAAAATAAAAAATAAATCAGAAATTTTTTTAATTTACTTTTTAATGAAAACTTATGACCTATCACATCCACCAGCTACTCTTATTAATATCGTTGTTTTTTTTTTGAATGGTTTTTTATTATAAAAAATTATTAATAAATAATAATAAAAAAGAAACCATTAAAAAAGAAGAGAAGATGGGGAAATGTGTAGTTTTTTGTTTTTTATTTTTATATTCTGATTTTCTTTTTGATTTATTTTTATGAAAACACATTCCAAAAAAACAAAAAAAAATTCTCCATCGATAATGATACGGTACGAATTTTTCCCTTAAGGTATTAATATCTGGAAACTAATGGTGATGATAGGTTATAGAGTTTTTAAAAAAAAATTCAGTTATTTGTTTCATTTTTTTATTTATTTAATAACAACTCATTCTCAAAAAAATAAAAAAATCAAAATAAATCAAAAGATAAAAAATAAATCAAAATTTTTTTAATTTACTTTTTAATGAAAACTTATGACCTATCACATCCACCAGCTACTCTTATTAATATCGTTGTTTTTTTTTTGAATGGTTTTTTATTATAAAAAATTATTAATAAATAATAATAAAAAAAGAAACCATTAAAAAAGAAGAGAAGAGGGGAAATGTGTAGTTTTTTGTTTTTTATTTTTATATTCTGATTTTCTTTTTGATTTATTTTTATGAAAACACATTCCAAAAAAACAAAAAAAAATTCTCCATCGATAATGATACGGTACGAATTTTTCCCTTAAGGTATTAATATCTGGAAACTAGTGGTGATGATAGGTTATAGAGTTTTTAAAAAAATAAGAAAAACTTTTGATTTATTTTTGTTTTTTGATTTATTTTTACTTTTTGATTTATTATTATTATTTTGAGAGAGGATTTTTATTAAAAAAATTAATAAAATGAAAAAAACAAAGTAAAAATAAATAAATAAAGTATGTGTATATGCATATTTTGTTAATTAATAAAGTTTATTATTATAAAAATAATTACACTTTTGGTCCTTTGGTAAGAAAATAACAAAAATAGTCCTCAAGTGGATGAACTTAAAGCCAAATAGACGGTCGTCAGTTTAGGTATATACGAGTAGGATTGAAACTTTAGGTATGATCCGAGTAGAAGATTCAAAATATTGTACCAAAAGATAATTTGTGGTATACTTAAAGTACCATCAGTATAATTTACTGTAATAATAATAAGAAAAAATAGACAGATAAAATCAAGGAAACACGGAATTGATCTGATCTGAGATTCAGAGAATGGGGATCAGGTTCATTTTGATGGTGAACAAACAAGGGCAAACCCGTCTGGCCCAATATTACGAATACCTTACCCTTGAAGAGCGTCGTGCCCTTGAAGGTGAAATCGTTCGCAAGTGCCTCGCTCGTAACGAACAACAGGTTCCTCTTTTTTCTTTTCCTTTTCTTCATAATAATAATTCATCTGAATTGGATCTATGTTTATGTAATTCACTTGTATGTTTATGATATATATGATATGTATAATTAGTGGAATTGATTTTAGGGAATTATTATTATTATTATCTGCTCTTCCAATTCGAACTGTTAACACTTAACAATCACAACCACCCTGCCTGCCTGCTAACCTTAGATTATCCTTTTGTCCTATAGGTTGGTTACCTCATTTTACGGGTTTGGATCCATCCAAATCTATGATTTATTTTAGGTAGGGCACACGGTGTGGTCACTCTGATCGCCCACAAAAAAACTTGTCATTTTAGCACTACATTGAATATTTGAACCTCTTTTACTTTACCCATGTTGACCATACTCGTATTTAATAATTGAAATTGAAACAACAAAAAAACATTCGCTAACCTGTGTGATGATCACCATGAAAGCCCCCATCACGGCCTGGTTTTCTTTCCTTACCATGAAATGAGAATAGAAATATTAATGGATATGTTCAGGAATACAATGTGGTATTATCATTGCTGACTGAGTCTTTGACAATGCTCGGTTTATAAGCAGGAGTCCATAAGACCATAACCAAGCTTGTGATAAATATAATATTCCAATAATAAAACCATTTCACAGCAATAAAGTTGCTTAAATAGCCAAGATAAGGTTTTTGCAGTGTAAATCTATCCAATATGAGTATATGACTATACGAGTATATAGGTTTTTGGTTTTACATTGCTAGTGCCACTTAATTACTTGAGAGTTAAAGTCATAATTTATAATCAGTTTTTTGCCAAAACTGGTAAGATGGACACACAAGCTACTTACTATTTTACTGTATCTATGGCCTGTAGATTTTTATTTACCGTGTCTTGCAAAAGGCCCAGCTTGATTTATTTGTTACCTACTTATCTTAGCTCCATGTCCATTTATATTCCTCACCTCCTAACCTCCTGTTATCTTTTGGGTTAAGTTGTAGTATTTAGTTTTCGTTATCTGTTTGAGGATATGTTGGTGACATCTCCTTTTTACTTGTTTTACGACAGTGTTCATTCGTAGAACATCGGAACTACAAGATTGTGTATAGACGTTATGCCTCATTGTTCTTTATGGTTGGAGTCGACAACGAAGAAGTAAGATTCTGTTGCACTGCAATAAGTAATATAAAATTTTTGACCTTGCATAAACCATATATTAATTGTGTTTCTTGATTTGCAACAAAGTTTCTGTATTGAATCGAGAATAACATTTATTATTCTTGACAGAATGAGCTGGCGATACTGGAATTCATACATCTCTTAGTTGAAACTATGGATCGCCATTTTGGCAATGTGGTAAGTCTTCGTTGCTTCTACACAAAACTGCTTTCATGGAATATTAAGTCGTTTTCGTACTATTGATTTGTGAAGCTAAAGTAACTTAATTGCATATTCTAATGGTTACTATATTTGTAATATGAAGTGTGAGTTGGACATAATGTTTCATTTGGAGAAAGCTCATTTTATGCTAGAAGAGATGGTGATGAATGGATGTATTGTCGAAACAAGCAAGACTAACATACTGGCACCCATACAACTCTTGGACAAAGCATCATAGCAAGTTTAAGGTTTTTTTGTTTTTTGAATTTATAATGTAATCTTTGTTGTAATGACCAGCTATTCCTTTCGTATAACTATGAAGAGTGTGTTATTTTATTGCTGAATCAAAGGTTACCGGGTTAGTTCATTACTTTAAAGTTGGATACATCTCCTGTGAATAATGATTTTGAAATCCTGTTTGAGTTTTTGCATAGCTCGTTGATGATTATTCAGAATTTAGAATGGGAAGTTTGTTACAGCTCACTTCATGTGATTGTGGGTAAATTGTGAACCCTTTGAAAGCAGTTTTGCATTACTAGTAACTTATTACAATGATTTCGACTTCTAAGCTTAATTGGGGACTATGAGGCTAGCGTATACATTAAACTTGTGTTTATGTGTGCGTGTGCAGGGGCGTCTATAGGTCAAACATTTTTTGGGTGTTGAAAAACTGATACTGCTGGATCCAAACAAGTTCTGGGTTAAACGGTTGGGTTAAGTTTGTTTCCAGAAAAGTTTGGGTAAATACCAATATAGTTAAACAGCGCAGGTAACCCAAGCAAGATATCAAGGATCGACTTTGGTTTGGATAGAAAAGTTTCAGGTTACATGAATAAGCATTTATATGCTTTTACAAATTTAGAGGATATTTCAACATTAATTAATTTCATGGACGAGATTAGTTTACGCTTTTTACACACTAATTTTTTATGTATGGGGAGTTTGCTGTATTCATTTCTGACTCGTAATAAGTAATCAATCAACAATCCCTTTTGACCTTTTTGTTTATCATGGTCTGTTGTTTAACATGTTAGTTAATTAAACAAGGGAAATGGAACGGTGGTGTGTTGTGTGTGATATTTTGGATGGGAAGTCGTATCCTTGCCTATCATCCATTTCATACATACATTATGATGAATTAATCAAAATAGATAGATTTATGAGAAAATTTCATTACATCACCCTGTGATTTGTCATTTTATCAAATTTATCCCCTGTACATTTTTTTTTATTATTACATCACCCTGTGGTTTGTCATTTTATCAAATTTATCCCCTGTACATTTTTTTTTATTATTACATCACCCTGTGGTTTGTCATTTTATCAAATTTATCCCCTGTACATTTTTTTTTATTATTACATCACCCTGTGGTTTGTCATTTTATCAAATTTATCCCCTGTACATTTTTTTTTATTATTACATCACCCTGTGGTTTGTCATTTTATCAAATTTATCCCCTGTACATTTTTTTTTATTATTACATCACCCTATAGTTTGTCATTTTATCAAATTTAGCCCCTGTACATTTTTTTTTATTATTACATCACCCTGTGGTGAGTTTTTGCTTCATTAGAAACCCCTCACTCTAACAGCCGTTTGTTGCCCTCCGTTAACCCCCTCACGTGCATATCACGTGAGGGTATTTCAGTCCATTCTCACCTACCTTTATCCTTATAACATGTTTTACCCACCTATTTCAAACATAAAAGATCAAAACCCTTTTTTCCAACATTCCCTGTTTTATTAATAAAACAACAAAAATCTTTATCCTCCATCACATGTATATCTTTTCATATCTATATCATCTTCACCATTAATCCTCTTGAAACAAAAAGCTCATCTTCACCAAACACACTTTTTTTCGATCTGCATCAAAAATGTAAACCAACCCACCCATTTTTTTCTGCTGTTATGGTAGTGGTGGTTAGCTATGGCGGACTGTCTGTAATAGATGGAGGTGATGATGGGGGGTATGGTGAAAGCCATAGGTATATTCCGACCCCCAAAACAATCGGTAATAAATCAAGAATCTGAAACAAGTGAGGAATACCAGAAGACCAATTACCCGATGGTCGACAATCAACAAATGCGAAATACACTTCAATCTGTAAGCAAACACCCAATCGCTACTGTTATTTATATCGACAATAATAATTTAGGAATATTGGGCAAAAGCATAGATTTAATAGAAATGAGAGCATTAATGTGATGAGAAGAGGGTGGGTTTGCATTAATTTGACCGAAATAAGCGAGTGGGGTGAGCGGGTGGTTAAAGTAAACCTTGTGAGAGTACACCAATTGTTGAACATAAGTGATGGTGTTGTGTCTTCTCAGTTGCTAAATCTTGACATTATTGATTTGCATAAGTCTCCACCAATTTCACATTCATTTGATCGATTGTAAATTTGTTGTTGTTCCATGATTGGTGTTTGATTTTGGGGGAAATTAAAGAAAACCATATATTACATATTCTTCTTTTTGGGGTGTCAGATCTTCTATTTGGAATATATATATATATATATATATATGAAGATAGAGTTATAGATTATGAAGATAGAGTTATAGATTATGAAGATAGAGTTATAGATTATGAAATAGAGTATAGATTATGAAGATAGAGTTATAGATTATGAAGATAGAGTTATAGATTAGAAATAGAGTATAGATCTATGAAAAGAGTATCATAGATTAATTGGTATATATATATATATATGAAGATAGAGTTATAGATTATGAAGATAGAGTTATAGATCGGTTATGGAGTAATAGATTTGTGTGTGTAGATCTGGAAAAGAATACAAAAAGAAGAAAAAGGTGTTTAGAGGTAAAATGACCAATATACCCTCACGTGGTATGCACGTGACTAGGTTAACGGAGGGCTACAAATGTCCGTTAGAGAGAAGGGTGTCCAATGATACGAAAAGTCACCATAGGGTGATGTAATGATAAAAAAAAAGCACGGGGGCGAAACTTGATAATATGGAAAACCACAGGGGCATGTAATGAAATTTACTCTAGATTTATACACCGAGTATATTTTTCTCTTATTTTAAACCAATCCAGCAAAGCTTAAGTAGTACCTACATCCGTAGTACATATGGGTCCACCGTGGAGACTTGTAAGATATAAAGAGGTATTGGATTCAAACCCTTATATCGAGCATGTCACACTCTGCTAAAATAGTCGCCTCAAGCTATTTCTTATGGGGTGGACGTCAAAAAGACACCCGGGGTCAAGGTTGACAATCTACATATATTGTTTATTTCGGATTTCAGCTATACGTAAATGTTAATAAAGAAAAAAATGTCTTAGTATTCATGTTATGCCAAAATTTTAATGTGAAACATATTCAACCAATAATTAAATATAGTATTAATGAAATAGTGATCAAGTACTAACCAGTGAAAACCATAACCATTTGTTCAAAGTATATTGTTGATATAATTTTCCTTTTTTGCAAAGCCGAACAATCATTTGAATTATAAATGGCTCCAGTCCAAAGTTTGGAAGGGAGCAAGAAATGAGTGCATCTCCAAACAGGATATTAATCAGAATCCACAAGATACTAGCACATAAGAAACCAACATAATTTTTGAATTCAAACTACGCTTCTTTCTCCAACGTGGATCCAACATCCCATCTGTGCTTATCTTATTAAGGATGATCTATCTAAATGAAACCCATAAGAGAGAGATATGTTTTGAAGATGTGGAAACACGTCAAAATCCCCTAAGGTCGGCTTCATATCAGCCGAGGCATGAAAGATTAGTATTTCTCCAACGCCAAATAAGCTATAGTAAAGAAAGCGAATAATGTCACACCCCGTTGTAGCGGAAATACAGGGTTAACAAGTAATTGCGTACTAATCAGAAGGTAATAGAGATTACATCCATAAATCCAAATACAAGTTTATTACAAGTATAATCGTTCGGAAGTGGACCCCAATACACGGATACAAACTATCCTCAATTGGAAATGGGCCCACTAATTACAAATGTAACATATGGACAGCTAAGTACAATTAGGACTAAATAAAGCTATAGTCCTCAGAGGTCTGACGCTAACTGTACGTCCAATGTTCAAAAGATGGCTTCAAATGCCATATACGCTTCCAAATACTTACTGTTGGTTCCCTGAAAAGCATGAAATTTGAGAGGATCAACTATCGAAATAGTTGGTGAGTTTACAGTATGTTTGACCAAATGTTTAGCCGTCATTGATACAACACAATGACCCATATTTATAAAAGACCTAGGTATAAGAATACGTCCAATTGAACCATATCAAATGTTCAATTAACTAATAATTTCCACGTCATAATCTCTAAATTAGACGAAATTATAAATAATGATCGAGATTAGGACTAACCCGATGTTAATTAATCACGAGTTGTCACAACAAACTGCCTAAAAGATATACGTATATCATGAATCTTCAATGAATAAGAGTACTGATCAATTTGTGCCGCAAATGCATATTAGTAATCTAGCATTGTATTTCACTTCTATATGTACGTCCATGATGTGAATCAATCTTTACTGGACTGATGTTTCTCTTTATATATATTTTCTCAACAATTGGGATATATAGGGATCGATAAACTGAACATCATGAATTGCATTTAGTCAAGGACACAAACAATGGGACATACAGACTTTGAACATGATACATACACTCAGCTCGAAGATAATATATCTTGAAAGATTTACAGTATTATCTGGATAGATTCCTTTATGATGATTTTTTTTAAATCAGCACAATATTGTTTTTCCAACTTCACCATCTGAGCTTTTCAGGGAAATACTGGAAAAAAGAAACATCCGAAATCAGAGGACATTCAACAAGTTCTTTTTAGGAATAATCGATGGGATAGTGGCTCACCTTTTCAATTAAGGATAGATAGTAAGGCTTGACCTTTTGTACGTCAACACGTACTTTGCTTTTACTGTAAAGGTCATACTTGCTGCAAGCAAACAAAATTAATCTTTAGAAGTATAAATAAATTATTTGATACAGTTAATTGTGAACAAGTTTGGGGGCGGGCTTACTTGAATACATGAAGCCATTTCAAGTTCTCAGCATCCTCTTGGTTCATCAAATGCTTATACGCTCCAGCACGATGCAATGCTGTCAACAATCCATCAGAGTAAGATTTAATATCCAATCTGTATCATATTCCATGCATTTGTTTTCTTTTGAAAAAATAATACTAATGATAAAGTTTTAGCAGCTTACGATAGAAAGAATGGTAACGAATAATGAATAGGCCCGCTTGAGGCAGAGTAGTTCCATTTTCTTTCGCTACCTGCAAATAATGTAGATATTGAGCTTTAATTAATTATTAGTCATAATATGTAGTATTTCTTGTGTGCCCAACATAGAACCACATTTCACAATAAGAACATGTAAGTTGAAATAATAAATGGAACAAGATAATATACCAAGTACATGTAGTCATCATGGCCCCAAGAGATCATAACATTCTCAAGTCCACATCCTTCCGAATAGATTCCGTTCTTAGTCTGATAAACAGGATTGTTAATATCCGGGTTTTCCTTGAAATACTGCAGGCAGCATAAAGTAAAAGTTAATTTATACTAAAACAAAAGGATATCTATACATCTTGGTCACTAGATCATATGGGTTTAATTAATTAATTACCTTGTGGTGAACAATCGATTCGTCGAACGCACAACCAAGAGGGTGTGTGTCACCCACAACAGCCCATTGCGGAAGTTCTCCAAATTGTGGAAGGAGCAGAACTTTTCCAAGGTCTACAATATACCCATTAAAAAAGATTTAATTACTTAATAAATTGACAATGTATAACAAGTCCACATCTAGATAGATATACGAGTAATAAATTGGCATGCAAATGTATGTATGTCTATATATATACCATGAATAAGGGCAGTCAAGTGAAGCCAATCTTCATTTGGATAGTCTTTCCTAATGGCTTCGGCCGTCTGCAACAAATGCTCGATTTGTGGCTCATCCAAATCGGGATCGCTATCGTCCACAACCTCGTTCAATAATTCGCAACATTCCCAAATGCTCATCTCCAACTTATCCAATTTTTTGTACTCTTCCCTCATTCTTTTCACCTACATACATACATTATTCCCATCATCCACAGTTATTATTATGCTCCAACAAGTTAATATTGACTAACTTTATAATATTGATTAATGCTTACAAAGTCATATGTTTGGTTAATGTGGTTCATCCTGTAAAAGTCCTCAACTTGCTTATGTCGTTCGCACTCGACATCATAGTCTCTGTTACAAAACACATCACAAGACCGACTTTATTGTGAATTTCTATTCATCCATTGTCCAAAACCTCATTCAATTCAAAAAGTGTAAAATAAACCTGAAAGTGTGACCAAAAGCGTTAATTTCGGGGGCATCAAAACCACCGCTAGCCACATTGTTAGGCACCACAAACCCTCCATCCAATACCAATTCATTATTGGTATCACAATAATGGTTCTTGTTTTCCACCACTTGTGAATCTATACATACACAACCAACCAATAATAATTTTTAATAACATGCTACATATATATATCATATGTACCAAAAAATAATGCAACGTGTATATAAAAAACAATGCATGGATTATAAATTAACTTACCGGGTAGAGATTGCTCAATGCAAACAGTCATATTGACAAATCAAGAGAATGCGAATATATCCAGTTATCCACAAAATCTATATGACACAATTGGTTTGGTTTTGTTTTTGATGATGATATGAATGAAAAAATGGTGGCTTCTTTATAGTGTCGAGAAAGAGGTCCTTGTTTGCTATTTGTAAAAAATTAGAGTCCTCAACTGAAATTCTACTAACATTTATACCTATCTGTTTCCATCTCTATTAAAACGCGCCAATTAGATTTATCCACACTTTACCCACTCTCACGTCTAGAGCGTGCAAAATATGAACTGAATATCAACAGAATGTGGATACACGCGCATGGAAGATAGCGTGAGGAAAGTGACTCAAATCCTACGTGTGATAACAGCTAAATTCAGAGATGAGAGTGAATCTACGGGGTACTGAGTCATAAGCTGATGATATTTTGACTTATTAATTAAGTTTCTTATTTGTTTTCTTGTAGATATTTTTTCATCTAGCGTCTATATTTTGACACGTCATAGATTATAACATATCTTTGAGTCACAAAATTCGGCTCTTAGAAAATGTTATATAAAACATGTTATTTGTGAATATCGACATCTATATCCATCCACGATTGATGAATAGTAATGCTATGACGTCACGATCGATGAATGTAGTTTTTAAACGTCTTAGTTTTGCTATACAAAAAGGAGTGACGGCGCAGCTTGTTGCCCGTTTGCCTTTTATTTCTATGTAAATTACTATATCTATTAATGAAAAAATCTTTTGACTTAAAAAAAATTAAAAAAAAATCCATCCATCTATTATATACCAACAAAATATTGTGTCATCCCACTTGCATGACATTAACAAAACTGTTAAACTCAAAAGTTTTGTTTTCATATCTCAAAATATTGTAAGCCACAATTGTTGCAAATTGGTGATGTGCAACTTGAAAAAAAAATATTTAAATTGATGTTTTTGATATCTATATCGAGATATATCAGTTGATTTAATGTATTTTTTTCAATTTAAAAGAGCTGATAAATACATGTTCCACATGAATATACGCGTGAATATCCTTTTCAATAGGTGATTAACACAGAAGTTATTTATTTAGTCGGTGGATTAAAGTTAACGCATAAATTGCATTATATTTAGTTTTCAATGGACCTTCCCTTCCTTCAATGTGCTTTTCCCGATTTTAATCTCAATCCCAACTTATAAAATTGTAAATCACTCATCCTATCCAAGATTTTGATCCTATCTTAATAAAAAAGATAATTTGTCTTACCATCAATCCCTATATAAATAATAACGTCATCTATGTTAATAATTTTTTTTTTGAAAGGTGCACATTATTCATAATGCCGAAGCACTTCCCACCATAACATGGTGAGAACCAACTCAACATTCGGTAATAGTAAAGAATAACATACAACACCTAACAAAGTATTTTACCAATCGGGCCATCAACCCTATATAAAATTAGTGTATGCTTAAATTAATAGGTTCGAAACCCAATTTACATTTTTAAATCATCAACAAAACAAATTCGATGAGAATGAAAGGCGTTTCAAAATCTAAATCTTACACAAATGGCCAAATGCCCTTTGTTCGTTGTTTTCTTTAGGTTATGTTTGATTGAATAAAATGGAATAACAAAACATGCAATGAAATGAACATTATAGTTGAATAACTAATTATCATTCTATTGTTTTTTTTTTGTTATTTTTTATTATTAGATATCTTACTCCTAAATTACATGAATGCGTAAGATAATAAGATGGAACCTAAATTTTTAAAAACCCTAAAAAATCAACTCTTACAATGTAAAAAACGACACTCAGACTCTGATGGAATACCTAAGGTTAGAGACCTTGCCAAAGAAAACAAATAGAAAAATGAGAAAAATACCTCATAATACAACATTAATCTAATTCAACATATGTCCAATGTTGTTGAAGTGACAACACCTCACACAAGTTGCGTAATGTTTGGACTTTGGACATAAAAAGATGTGTTTGCTATTAGAGATATAGATTATTTTTTTTTGTATGGTGCATATATATGTAATCTGAGTTTATCAGTACCTTAATACCTTGTGTCTGTAGATGGTCAGAGACACTTTTATTTTACCCAAGTTTTGAGTTCGATCCTTAGGGATGACAAGTCTTGGGGTTTTTTCCTCTGAATACTTGTAACGGCCCATGGTCAACATCTCGTTGTCTAGGGTACGTGCAAGGCTTCACCATTATAGGTTTTTCTGATGTCGTATCCCGACTGAATGTTCGGGAAAAAAAAATACCTTGTGTCTTGTGAATAGCGTGAATTTGTTTGAAAATGCGTGTGGCTTAAGGTAGCTACTTCTTTGAACATTGCTATGTATTTGTTGCGAGTGTGCACAAATTGTGCACCATCACAAGAATCATTAGCCAATGTGGCGGGGCGACACAAACACAACAACATTGATTTAAAGTTGGTTTGTACTATGACCAATATCTCATTGAGCGTGTTGTTGGTAAGTTAACAACTGCACATTACTAATATCAAAAAGTGCCTTAATAATAACAAAAACAACGATATTGTCATTGATGAATAGTGTCAAACGACAATATTCATCACTAAAAGTCTAAGGGGAATTACTGTTCAAAAAAAAAAAAAAAGTATAAAGTAAATGCAGTATACTTTTGCCTTTGTACAATTGCTCTTACTATAGTTTGGATTGGATTTTGTTATCGCAAAACCCAAATGCAATTAATCTTTAGTCATTGACTCGTTATACATTACCACCACTTATTTCACTATTGAGTTGTAATGGGAATATAAACTAAATGCAGTATACTTTTGCCTTTGTACAATCGCTCTTGCTAAATAGTTTGGATTGGATTTTGTCATCGCAAAACCCAAATGCAATATTTAGTCATGACTCGTTATACATTACCATACCGTTACTAATTCTGAAACAAGTTCTAAAGACTTGGGTTTCCGCACATTATTCTGTTGATTCTGTTTGGCAAACCACATATACGGACATGCTAAATGTCGACTTACGATTACGAATAAAGGACTCTAAGTTTAGAACAGAGGTTGTAATATTGTCAAAAACATGAAACTTCAAACAAATCATATTAACATACAATACCATAAAATAAATTTCAAATTTATTATTTATATATAAAATGTACCTTTAGCCATGGCGGATCGAGTTAATGCGTGTAGCCTCTAGGTCAATGCCAGTGAAAAGCCTCGTAACTCAATAGTTAGTAATGTCATATATTAACTCTTTTGACAGGTAATGTCATATATTAACTGAAGATAGAAGTTTGTGATATGTTATTTATGAAGTCACGAAACCTAATATAATCTTAATAATAACCGTCAATTCATCAACTGCGTCTATCTGAGATCTGATCACATATTATAGCCCATTAAAAGTAGTCCAACCCATTTCAAATATATGAGTACTGGGCTTTTCGGGCTAGAAATATGCGCTTAACGCTTTACAATGTCATTAGGACTTTGGTGAAAACTAAAGTGCCCTCGCGGCCTCGCCTAATCAAATCCTCTTTAACTTCGTTAGTCAAAGACTCAAAAACCTATCGATATTTATGATCATACATTATTAGTATTATTATTTTGAAATACAATTTTGAAAATTGTATATTTGTAAATAGACATAACGATCATTATGCAAGTAGGTGTCATAATGTGCGTGTGTATTTATATTTGTACTTATAACGTACCCATATGATATGGCCAATTTAACCACATTGTAGTCGATGATGAATGGTGATGGTCATGATTTGTTTTTCTTCACAACTCGCCTTGTTTATAAAGTTAAATTTACTAAATGGTTATGAGAAATGAATTGAATCACATAATTGAAAGTCTTAATAATTGGAAATGATTATAGTTGAAAGTAGTAGATATCTAAGAAATCAATAGTTAGTGTATTAAAATTATGTGATTGTAATGGATTATAGAATATATATATATACACATTAATGGCCCCGTTTGTTTTTTACTTAATATACTTAATAATTAAGAATTTAATACATTCATTCAAATTTTATATATTTTTTTACTTAATAAACAAAAATAACCGTCAATTACCTATTTTTACTTAATACATACAGACATTATTTATACATTTAATCACTTAATACACATAGCACCTAATAACTTAAAAAAAAAGGACCCAATATACAGTATAAACAAATATAAATATGACCAGCATATATCATGTATATTTATGTATACATTATATTATCTTTATAAATGTGTCTGCATACGTATATGCTCGTATATATAGTCTTTAAAATGAGAAAGGATTAACGGTGGCAATCGTTTGTGTTATCAATATCAACTGCTTTAGTCACATCATAAGCATCGTATTCAGGTTTCATTTTCATCCATAATGCCTACCACACGTGACATCAATTTATAGATCGACTTTGCTTTCTATATCACCATTTTATCGTCTATTTCTAAATTAATATCTCAATCCTTCTAAGACTTTTCAATATTTAGATTAAAATAATGCAATGAATAGCAACATCTTTAAAATAATTCTTAATTGATTGTTGGGTTGTTGCAAATAAAATTGTTATACATATCAAAAACTTATATGTTCGCTTATATTGAAATATAGAAGTTTCTTGTATATGCTTCTAGTTTAATCATAAAGATATTAAAAGAAACCAATTTAAGAATTTTTGAAAATAATATCATTAGTATGTTCCGACATATTTTCAAAGTGTATTTTTCCCTTCAAGAATCCGTTGTTAGATTTGTTTTATTTTTCGACGACTGGAATTTCAACATTATTTTTGCTGGTAGCCTAGTAATAGTACATATATACAAAACATTCTTAAAAACATATGCAACTATAAATGACTTTAATAATTAGTACTCTTAGAGGTCTATTGAAAGAACAATAAAATTCAAACATGTATATAAATTTGTGGGTTATTTCTTTTATATCACCAGCTAGTTTTAGAGTGAAACCATATTATTATATATAACAATTCATGAAGGCTTAGGAATAGTACCTTGCTGACGTCAGCTATTTTGTATTCCTATTTTATCTTTTTCTGCATTTTTTTTTTTTACGATTGTATACTTTTAGAGTTTCTTATTTTTACCTCTTAACTTTTAGGTTTTATCACTTTAATCTAACTTTTTGTATACAAGTATAATTTACTTTTAAAGTCTTTAATTTTTATCAATTAACTTTGGATTTTAACTTTAATCATCAATTTTTTTTTACTTCCTTTCTCTTATTTTAACGCTTCAAACTTATTTTTACCACTTAACTTTTGGATTTTTTTAACTTTAGTCCAACTTTTTTTTATACAAACTTAATTATAGTTCTAACTTTAATCATCAAAATTTTTTTTTTACTTTCTATCTCTTATTTTAAGGCTTCTAACTTTTACCATCAAACTCTTGGTTTTAACCACCAATTTTTTAAATTTCTACCCCTTATAGTAAACTTTAAGTGTCCAAACTTTTAGGTAATGTTGTACGTATATATGTTTGCATGACGCAACGTCGATCCCGGGCAACGCCCGGGTTCAAAAAACTTGTTAGACATATATTTAGGTTGATGAGTTTAGTTGGAAATGAATGTCACAAGTGATGTTAAAGTCAAGTTTAGCTTAATGGTGTATGGTTCCTTACTTCCTTGATTAGAGCCCTAATTCAACAGTTTTTGTTTATCATGGTATGCCTTGTACTAGCTGGAAGCTGGTAAAAGACAATTTGCCCCGAAGAAAAAAGTTGATGATATGAAAAAGACGAGATCATGAACTATAATTGAATTGAAAGGAAAGAGTCCAGTTGCGGAATTTGGGTTTGAGAAAGCATTGTTAATGTAAAACCTATACGCTAAACAAGCAATAAAATATACTCCCTCGG
>CM067167.1:178181356-178268856 GCA_034093135.1 Erigeron breviscapus
ATAACCTTTAAATATTTATTTAAAGTTATTTTTAAAACTCGGCATTCGTCTAAATAGCTAATAGTCTACGTCATCAAGATACGTCTAATTTGACTAAGTCAAAAGTCCAAAAGTCTAATAATTTCCACGTCTAATGACTGTCTAATTGAGATTAAGACTAACCCGATGTTAATTAATTACGAGTTGTCACAATGAGAGTTAGACTTTATCATATAATTTCATATGATCGAAGAAGAACTGCATGCATGGAATTGATCCCATTATTCTTTGATCGAGTTATTATTATATGAAACTTCAACGACTATTTGCAAGATCATATATATAATTTAAAGTAAAGGTATTTTCCCTCGTGTTATTTAAATTAGGACAAGTCAATAAAGTTCCGTCGAAGTGAACTTTATAATATTAAGTCTAGACAGTCTATTTATTTTGTACAAGACATAACCTTTAAATATTTATTTAAAGTTATTTTTAAAACTCGGCATTCGTCTAAATAGCTAATAGTCTACGTCATCAAGATACGTCTAATTTGACTAAGTCAAAAGTCCAAAAGTCTAATAATTTCCACGTCTAATGACTGTCTAATTGAGATTAAGACTAACCCGATGTTAATTAATTACGAGTTGTCACAATGAGAGTTAGACTTTATCATATAATTTCATATGATCGAAGAAGAACTGCATGCATGGAATTGATCCCATTATTCTTTGATCGAGTTATTATTATATGAAACTTCAACGACTATTTGCAAGATCATATATATAATTTAAAGTAAAGGTATTTTCCCTCGTGTTATTTAAATTAGGACAAGTCAATAAAGTTCCGTCGAAGTGAACTTTATAATATTAAGTCTAGACAGTCTATTTATTTTGTACAAGACATAACCTTTAAATATTTATTTAAAGTTATTTTTAAAACTCGGCATTCGTCTAAATAGCTAATAGTCTACGTCATCAAGATACGTCTAATTTGACTAAGTCAAAAGTCCAAAAGTCTAATAATTTCCACGTCTAATGACTGTCTAATTGAGATTAAGACTAACCCGATGTTAATTAATTACGAGTTGTCACAATGAGAGTTAGACTTTATCATATAATTTCATATGATCGAAGAAGAACTGCATGCATGGAATTGATCCCATTATTCTTTGATCGAGTTATTATTATATGAAACTTCAACGACTATTTGCAAGATCATATATATAATTTATTAAAATCTTAACTACGTACATGCATGTAAACTGTTTTTTAAACGATCAATCATGTAATTAAACTCGTTCCGTTATTAGTAGCTAACAACACAGGCGGTACGTAGTTCTTTAGGTGATTTTCTTGGGCTTATTGTGGATATATTATATTATATATACATCTTTTTCTTTGATAAAAAAGATCCCAAAACAAAGATATTTTAAAAAGCTTTACACGTGGCAGCCCCTCCCTTTTGCTCCCCAAAAACTCTTTCACCAGCAATTCCTAACAAACTTTTACAAATAGGAATAGGAATAACAATACGATCGAAATAAATCAGATCAATTACAAAATTCAAAGGATGAATAATCTTAAAAGACTTCATTGCTAATTCCTTTTCTATCGGTAATCTATTTTTCTTTTTCTCTATTTCTAGGTTTTATATTTTAGTTTATTTTATGTTTGTGATCTCTGTTTATATTTTGATTTTGAGACATGTTTGTATATAATTTGTTTATAGTTTTTTTTTATTATTGTTTTTGTTATTTTTTGTTTAGACAGTATTTTTATATATTTTTTAGAAAGGCGTACTTTATGTTTATTTAAGTCTGTTATATTTTGCATATAGCCTTTTGGCGACTATCATGATGCCTTTTTCACTCTTTGGCCTCTTGCCGACCATAGAAAACTCACTTGGGTTATTGCGGGTACGTATATGTTTGGCATGCTTTGGGAGGCTGCTGGGGCGCTGTCACCCCAAGTGTGGCCAGGATGGAACATTATGACCCGACTATGGCATACCCAGTTCAGTCGCCAGGTGTAAAAAGAAACCAGGCAGACATAGTCATGGACAACATTTCGGTCCATTGTCTGGGTCTGGTGCACCCCAGAAAGGTTTTCAATTTCTACAATGAGCTTCATGCGTACCTTGCTTCATGTGGAGTTGATGAAGTCAAAGTTGATATTCAAAATATAATTGAAACTGAGAGTTTTTCTTACACGGAGCTACGTCTAGGCTCTTGAAGCTTCAATTTCAACGAACTTCAAAGATAATGTGTGCATATGTTAATAGCATGTATTTTGAGAAGTTATTTGGGATAAGCATTCATGGAGATGTGGAAGAAATGAATGCTCTAAGTTGAAGTTGAAGGGAAAATATGGCAGCTAAAGTAGCTAGCAGTTACAAGTTAGATGTTCAACAGATTTATCTGTCTTGCTATTTACATTAAACAATTGCTACTTTCCATCATTATATAAAACTGCCAAATTGTGTGCACAAATTGAGCTGAGCTATTAAGAGCAACGGCAGTGCTGCTCTGCTTGAAGACGCTCGAATTCTTGTTACATGACAAAATGTTGACGAGAAACTACAATACAAGTGTTTTGGTGTGCTGTAAAAACTTTATAATTTCGTTTGGCTTATACTCTGAAATATCTTCCACATAGTGTAATTGTAATTTAATGATGTTTTTTCATATGACAGGTCATTGAAGTTTCAAAAATGTGAGTAGGAAACTCAAATGTCCTTATGAAACTTGAAGCAACATACTTTATAAGATTTGAAAATCGACATGGCAATATTGGGAAAGGATGCTGCATTTTGCTATCGAAGTCAACATGGGCCGTTAAATTTTTAACTAAAAATTTTGAGTTAGTAACATACTGCAATGATTTGAATGAGAGTGACAAGATATTACTTGGATCGATTAGCTTAAGTAATGAAGATGTTCTACATAAATGTTGTAATTAGTTTAAGTGTAATCAAGTATAGAAAATATTATTTATACTCTCTTAATCATGCCCGGGTAGTCACTCGGGTTGATTAGCTAGTATATATATATAGAGGAGAGGTTATTTGAGAACTCTTAAAAAAAAAACTCAATAACTCCTCTACACCCTTGGATCAAAAAAATGGATGGACCAGATTAAAAATAAAAAACCCCTCTCAACACTAGAGGGGTACTTTTGTCAGTTCCCTCTTACTTTATTAAATTAATACAATTCTATCTAATTAACTAAAAAACTTTTATCTTACAAACCGTAAATCGTTAGACGAAAAGAAAAGCATGGGTAGTCTTAGAATTTCGTCCTTTTCATTAGAGATGCAATTCGACATACTTTTGTAACAACCGTCTTAGAAATGTTCTAAATAAGTTCTTTAGAAAGTACTTTCGCCATTTGAACGGCTAGACAGTTCAATTTATTTAGGTTCTTGACGTACTTTAGACCTAAATTATATGCTTATATGAAGGTCAATTTGATCTTAAAACCTTAATTTATTTGACGAGTTCCTGATTAAGTGCGATGAAATACTAAAGTGCAGTACGTAAACGTTCGTGTTCATAAAAGTTCTAGTTCAAGATGTTCGCAAATGGTCCTTGCATTTATTAAGTTCATCATTATGGAAGACTATAAATAGATGAAGTTTAGAGAGAGAAAACCCTATTCATCATCTCCTTCATCTTTCACTTCTCTCACTAAAAAACACACTCTGGCAGCCATAAAACACACAAAAATTCATCTTTTGATTTTGGATTGTTAAATCAAAATCGTTTGTACTTTTAGCATCCTTGTGATAATCAAAACATACTTCTTGAATCATTTCTCAGGTAACAACAACATTTGATGGGATTTTTGATCAAATTAAAAGTGTACTTTTTCAAGTTCATGTTCTTGATGATTTGGTCCAATTTTTGAATGAAAATCGTGTTAAAAGTTAATGGGTTTGTGTCTAAACGTGTTTAAGAACATCTGTACGAACAAATCTGGGTCATAACATGCTTTAATCTACAAAACCCGTTTTTGAAAATGAAGGTACAACTTGTTCTTGAAGTCACAACTTGTTCATGTGATATTTGATCTTGAAATCAGTAAGAGTGTTGTGAAATAATGTTATTGTGTATATATGTACTAGTGCTATGTCCAAACAAGTCCTGAAATCGATCTAGGCCTTATTGTTGAGCTCGTACCTGTTCTTGGCCCTAAAACGGTTCTGCTAGGACGATCTTGATACCTAGATCGTCCTAGGTCAGCCTTTTGTACCATGATGTGCTTGTTCGTTTGATCTTGTGTTGTTGTTCGTTGTTATGGTTGGGAACCATGCACCCCCTTGGGTAGCTAATCTTCTAGATTGGCTTTGCTCAACAATCGGTCATGAACTAGAAATGACCACGCACCCTTGTTCATGTTCTTAAACCCCTAAAACGATCTTGCTTCTGAAAGAACCTAAAACGATCTTGCTTCTGAAAGAACCTAAAACGATCTTGCTTCTGAAAGAACCTAAGACGATCTTGACCCAGAACGATTCTGACCTAGACGATCTTGAACCAAATACTTGAAACGATCTTGAACCCAAGTCCATAAAACGATCTTGAACCAAATACTTGAAACGATCTTGAACCCAAGTCCATAAGACGATCTTGAACCAGACGACCTTGATTTAAAACGATCTTGTCCTGATGCAGTCCAGCACGATCTTGTGCCAAACCTAGGACGATCTTGTTTTCAATAAACCCTAGGACGATTCTGATCCTTGTGTCTCCTAAAACGATCCTGATCTAGTACAAACTCTAAAATGATTCTGACTAGTACATTAAAATCATGATTCATCTTAATCATTAAAGTACGAGTTCTATGAACAACTAAATTAAGTTCTAAGGCTAGAAATCATTATTAAAGACACATTAACACGATAAGTACTTATGTGCGAGTTCTAAGACGTTCAGTTCGAGTCCAGTTCATGTACTTAAAGTTCATTTAAACTCATTTTGAGTCAAAACGTTCAAAGATCATTAAGGACCAAATCATCAGCACATCAAGGACATTTCAGTAATTAATTAGTCATCTGAACTAATATGTGTGCATATCTATGAACAATAACTTGTACTTAGGCATCCATCAAGACGTACTTGGATTTCGATAGATATAACTTATCTATCGCGGTGCTTGTTCTCTGTGCTATAAATTGTGCTTGTACCAGATCACTGTGAGTTCACTAATCCCCTTTCGTACATTTTGTTCAAGTTCTTTTATCGGGGACTGAAAAGCATGAAAACTACTTTGTACTTGTACATATGTTCTTGAACTACTTTACGTACTATATTATAATCTTGAACTATTCCACGTACTATTTTATGATCTTACGAGGTACTTATGATATGATTCCTAATTATTTAAAAGAGTATTTAAGTCTTGAATGGGCAGGATCTTGAATACATTTATACTGTTTAAGGGAGTATTTAAGTCTTGAATGGGCAGGATCTTAAATACCTCCATACTACTATATTGATCTTTAACATGTTCTAGTTCGTACTTGTACTTGTTCAGTTCTTATTCACTGCTATCAATTCATATCCCACAGTTCAGGGATTGAACCGTAGATAATTATGGACAGCGCTGTTTAGGGTAGGCCCACCTCATTCTCCGCAGTTCTGGAGGATGCATATTATCTGTTCTTGTTCTGATTTAGATCTTCGTGAAGTACTTGATTATTATGTGCATAAGTTCATTACAGTTCAGTTCTGGCCAATCGGGTTAGCAGTGACAATTCATTTAAAGTTCATTATATGTTCTTGTACTGTTCTTACGGTCACAAAGCACTTTTGTTAAACGTACAGATCTTATGACTGGTTCTTACTCTACATATTATTATATGTATACGTACTAGTACTTTATGTGAATCTCACCAACTACTTTTGTAGTTGACCTTTGAACTTACATGCTTTTCAGGCTAGACTAGTAGATCTCTTAGCATAGGAGTCTTCCTCTTCAAAGCTCATCTCTTTTGGCGATTGTTCGTACGTTCAAGACCGGAAGCTGTGAAGATCTCCCTTTGCTTATTCAGTTCAGACTCCAGTACTTCAAGACATTTGTTCTGTCTTTTGATTATTAACTATTCTGGGTATATCCCAAATGCTGTAATAACTTTTATACTTCTTTTCTTTTATGTTATTGGCTGTGTTGGAACTTGTACTGTGTGCTTTTGTGCTTGTCTGTACATCCCGTATATTCCGCTTTAGCGGGGTGTTACAGTTGGTATCAGAGCCATGGTTATAGTGAACACCGAGCTTTTTCCTAAGGAAAACTCGAGCTATAACTGGAATCCACTCTGAGGTGATCCTTTGTATGACCAGTTTGAGTAATGGGAACTTTTCCCTAATTAGATGTAACCTGATCAACTACATCTAATTGCGGATATAGTTCCTAGTACTCAAGGTGTGTCATTGAAGGTGTCACCCATTTCTTAGAGCCTTAGTAAGAACCTCGTGCAAACTCGTTCTTCAATCATATCAGTTCTAGTTCACTCGTTCTCTTAAGACATACGTCCTAGTGCTTCGAGGATAGGCCTTAGAGCTTATACGACTATAGGTCCTTATCGTGCGACCGACGACTGTTCTTGTTCATATATTGTGCTAACGACGATCGTTTATTAACGTACTACGTACTTGGAGCTATAGACTTGTGCGAAACGTAACCGAGTTCATATTTCTATCTTATTAGGGGCATAAGGAAGAATGCCGCCTAAACGTGGACGAAGAGCTAAGACCGCACCAGCTGTTGAACCTACTCAACCTGGTATTAATGCGAATGTCAACTTTACTTTGAATGATGTAGCAGACCTCATCACTGACCGCATGAATGTGATGATGCCAAATCTTGCTACTCAAGTTGCTCAGATGCTAGAAATTCCACTAACTGAAGGTACTAGAACTACTAGAGCAACTCAGAATAGGAGGACTCAAGAAGAACCCGAACAGAATCAGGAAGTGAACAGTGATTCGGATGGGGCTAGTCATAACAACACTCGAGCTACTGCTGAGGACAGAGTCAGCCAAAGCAGAGGGTGTTCATTTAAGACCTTCACTCAGTGCAAACCCCCAGTCTACACAGGGGAGAAAGGAGCTGCAGAACTATTGATGTGGTTCGAGAATATGGAAGAGGCCTTGTACCACACTCAAACCTCTGAGGACAGGATGGTGGAGCATGCGACCAGCCAATTTGATGGTGCTGCTAGGTCTTGGTGGACTGGCATCGTCACCACTGTTGGCAGGAAGACCTTTGGAGCATGCGCCAATTTGATGGTGCTGCTAGGTCTTGGTGGACTGGCATCGTCACCACTGTTGGCAGGAAGACCGCTTATGCTCACACTTGGGAAGAACTTCAGAAGATGATGAGAGCTGAATTTTGTACTAAGGATGCATTGCAAGAGTTGGAACAAGAGTTTTGGGATCTGAAGATGGAAGGTGTGGAGATTGAGAAGTACATTTTGAGGTTTAATGAACTTGCTAGACTTGTGCCGCATTTAGCTTCTACTGAAGAGAAGAAGATTGATCGCTTTATTTGGGGTTTGATTCCTGAGATCCGCCGTGACCTCACCAGTAAAGGCCCCAAGACCATGTCCAGAGCCACTGTACTGGCTAAGACCTTGACCAAAGATATTATCCGGTCAGGAGGTTTGACTGAGAATGCTGATAAGGGGAAGAGGAAGGCTGAAGAAGTGATGGAAAAGAAAGTTGAACCCCCAACTAAGAAGGGGAGGATCTTGAGGAACTATGCGGTGACCGCAGTGCCTGAACCAACAAGATATTCGGGAGCTTATCCAAAGTGTGCCCGTTGTAACCTTCATCACACTGGTGCTTGTCCTGTTTGCTATAAGTGCCAAGGAATTGGGCACATGGCAAAGTACTGTAATGCTGGCTCAGTGAACTTGATCAGAACCAACCCCCCGCCAGTCAACAGAAATCCACCAATGAGAAATGCCAGACCTCCGCTACCACCTGTACCAGTCCAAAGGAACCAGAACCAGAACGCCCAAGTTCAGCGTGTTGCTTATCCACGCGGGCCAAGGAACCAGAACCAGCAGAACAACCAGCAACAGCAAAACCAACAAGGCCCTGCTAACGCCCGTGTTTTGCTCTGAACGCTGAGGAAGCTCGTCAGAACCCTCGGGTTGTGACAGGTACTTCTTCTGAACGATCATTATGCTTCTGTACTATTTGACTCCGGTGCCGAACGTAGCTTTGTTGCATTAGACTTTAAAGCTAAGACTAACATGATAACTGGCAAACTAAATGATAAATATGTGGTAGAGTATGCAAATGGCCAAAAGTACGGTACCGACGAAATCGCTCTAGATTGTCCTTTGATCTTAGTAGACAAGAACTTTACAATTGATCTAATCCCTGTCAAGATTAGTAGCTTCGACATTATCGTGGGAATGGATTGGCTATCCGAACACCACGCGACTATTTGTTGCCACGAGAAATCAGTTCATATACCGCTACCGAACGGCGAGATCTTGATCGTACAAGGCGATAAGTCCACTAACGAACTTAAAATCGTCTCAGCCATGAAATTCCGTAAGTACTTGGACAAGAAAGATCATCTAGTGTACCTAGCTCACGTCATTGATAAAAGTGCTAAAGAACCTAAAGTTCAAGACATTCCCATTGTTCGGGACTTCCCAGATGTCTTTCCTGACGACTTACCAGGCATTCCACCTGTTAGACAAGTCGAGTTCAATATTGATCTAGTTCCCGGTGCAGCACCAGTCGCTAAAGCACCATATCGCTTAGCTCCTCCTGAAATGCAAGAACTGTCCAACCAATTACAGGAACTTTTGAGCAAAGGCTTTATCCGTCCTAGTTCATCCCCTTGGGGAGCACCGATCTTGTTCGTTAAAAAGAAAGATGGCTCCATGAGAATGTGCATAGACTATCGTGAACTGAACAAATTAACCGTTAAGAACCGGTATCCCCTACCTCGCATAGACGATCTGTTTGATCAATTGCAAGGTGCTTCGTACTTCTCTAAGATCGATCTACGTTCAGGTTATCACCAGATCCGTGTTCAGGATGGTGACGTTCCAAAGACAGCTTTTCGTACTCGTTATGGCCACTACGAATTTCTCGTTATGCCATTTGGTCTGACTAATGCTCCAGCGATTTTTATGGACTTAATGAACCGTGTCTGTCGTCCGTTCTTAGACAAATTTGTTATTGTGTTCATCGACGACATACTCGTGTACTCTCGGAACAAAACGGATCATGAACAACATTTACGTTCCATTCTTCAACTTCTTCGAGAAGAAGAGTTGTACGCTAAGTTCTCTAAGTGCGAGTTCTGGCTTCGCCAAGTACAGTTCCTCGGCCACGTCGTAAACGAACAAGGCATTCATGTCGACCCGGCCAAAGTTGAAGCCATCAAAAAGTGGGAAGCTCCGAAAGCTCCTACTGAAGTTCGTAGTTTTCTTGGACTAGCTGGTTATTACCGTCGTTTTATTGAGAACTTTTCTAAGATCGCACTACCTTTGACTCAACTGACTCAAAAGACCAAAGACTTTATTTGGGGGGAACAACAAGAACGAGCGTTCCAAACCCTAAAAGACAGACTGTGTGAAGCACCTGTTCTAGCTTTACCAGAAGGCACCGAAGACTTCGTCGTGTACTGTGACGCTTCACATCAAGGACTAGGCTGCGTACTGATGCAAAGAGGCAAAGTGATCGCCTACGCATCCAGACAACTCAAAGTGCATGAGAAGAATTACACCACCCATGATCTAGAACTTGGAGCGGTTGTTTTTGCCCTAAAGATTTGGAGGCACTACTTGTACGGAACTAAATGTACTATCTTCACCGATCATAAGAGCTTGCAACACGTGTATAATCAGAAAGAGCTGAATATGAGACAAAGGCGCTGGGTGGAGTTACTAAGTGATTACGATTGTGACATCAAGTATCATCCCGGAAAGGCGAATGTAGTAGCTGACGCTCTAAGCAGAAAAGAACGAGTCAAAATCTTGTCTATCAAGGAGGCCGATCGTACAGACTTGAAACAACGTGTGATCGCAGGTCAAGAGATCGGATTGGAGTCAAAAGAAAACATAAAGGCAGAACGGTTAGGCCCAATCGCTCAAGAACTGGGAATTGATGACGAAGGAGTCAGGAAGTTCAAAAACCGAGTTTGGATCCCTGCAGCTAATGGTGTTAGAGAGATCATCATGCAGGAAGCTCACAGTTCAAGGTACTCGATTCATCCGGGCGCAGACAAGATGTACAAGAACTTAAAGCAAGACTACTGGTGGCCTGGGATGAAGAGAGAGATCTTTGAGTACGTCAGTAGATGTCTGACATGTTCTAAAGTTAAGATCGAACATCAGAAACCTTCCGGGTTATTGAAACAGTTAGAAGTTCCGGTGTGGAAGTGGGAAGATATTACCATGGACTTCATCATGAAACTGCCTCGTACAAAAGACAACCATAACTCTATTTGGGTTATCGTAGACAGACTGACGAAATCAGCTCGTTTTCTCCCAATTCGTGATGACTACTCACTGGAGAGACTCGCTGAGATCTATATAGACGATATTGTGACCAAGTACGGTGTCCCTTTATCAATAGTGTCCGATCGAGACCCTCGCTTCACATCTGACTTTTGGCAGTCACTTCAAGAAGCATTAGGTACTAGACTTAACTTGAGCACCGCTTATCACCCACAGACGGACGGGCAAAGCGAACGTACTATTCAGACCTTGGAGGACATGCTCCGTTCTTGTGCATTAGAGTTCAGAGGAAGTTGGGATGAACATCTTCCATTGATCGAGTTCTCGTACAACAATAGCTATCACACTAGCATTCAGTGTGCACCGTTCGAAGCCTTATATGGGCGTAAGTGCAGATCACCACTTTGCTGGCTAGACGCCGGTGAAAGAAGCTGGATGAAGCTCCCAGTTGTGCAGTTCACTATTGACAAAATCGCTGTTATCAAAGAAAAGCTTAAGGCTGCCCAAGACAGACAAAAGTCCTACGCTGACAAACGCCGTAAACCCTTAGAGTTTCAAGTAGGCGATAAAGTTCTATTAAAAGTTTCCCCGTGGAAAGGTACTGCCCGTTTTGGCAAGAAAGGCAAATTGGCGCCTCGGTACATCGGACCTTATAAGATCATTAAACGGATTGGACCAGTTGCGTACAAACTGGAACTACCCCTAGAACTTGGCAATGTTCATGACACCTTTCACGTGTCCAATTTAAAGAAGTGCTTGGCTGACGACCCGACCGTCATTCCTGTTAAGGATGTTCATATCGATGAAGGGCTTGAGTTCACTGAAGAGCCCATCGAGATCATTGATAGGGATGCTAAACAGACTAGACAGAGCAGAGTACCACTAGTTCGTGTACGTTGGAGTGCTAGACATGGATATAGTGACACTTGGGAACGCGAGGACTTCATTAAGAAGAAGTACCCTCATCTTTTTGATCGGCAAGACTCTTAATTTCGAGGACGAAATCCTCTAAGTAGGGGAGAATGTAACAACCGTCTTAGAAATGTTCTAAATAAGTTCTTTAGAAAGTACTTTCGCCATTTGAACGGCTAGACAGTTCAATTTATTTAGGTTCTTGACGTACTTTAGACCTAAATTATATGCTTATATGAAGGTCAATTTGATCTTAAAACCTTAATTTATTTGACGAGTTCCTGATTAAGTGCGATGAAATACTAAAGTGCAGTACGTAAACGTTCGTGTTCATAAAAGTTCTAGTTCAAGATGTTCGCAAATGGTCCTTGCATTTATTAAGTTCATCATTATGGGAAGACTATAAATAGATGAAGTTTAGAGAGAGAAAACCCTATTCATCATCTCCTTCATCTTTCACTTCTCTCACTAAAAAACACACTCTGGCAGCCATAAAACACACAAAAATTCATCTTTTGATTTTGGATTGTTAAATCAAAATCGTTTGTACTTTTAGCATCCTTGTGATAATCAAAACATACTTCTTGAATCATTTCTCAGGTAACAACAACATTTGATGGGATTTTTGATCAAATTAAAAGTGTACTTTTTCAAGTTCATGTTCTTGATGATTTGGTCCAATTTTTGAATGAAAATCGTGTTAAAAGTTAATGGGTTTGTGTCTAAACGTGTTTAAGAACATCTGTACGAACAAATCTGGGTCATAACATGCTTTAATCTACAAAACCCGTTTTTGAAAATGAAGGTACAACTTGTTCTTGAAGTCACAACTTGTTCATGTGATATTTGATCTTGAAATCAGTAAGAGTGTTGTGAAATAATGTTATTGTGTATATATGTACTAGTGCTATGTCCAAACAAGTCCTGAAATCGATCTAGGCCTTATTGTTGAGCTCGTACCTGTTCTTGGCCCTAAAACGGTTCTGCTAGGACGATCTTGATACCTAGATCGTCCTAGGTCAGCCTTTTGTACCATGATGTGCTTGTTCGTTTGATCTTGTGTTGTTGTTCGTTGTTATGGTTGGGAACCATGCACCCCCTTGGGTAGCTAATCTTCTAGATTGGCTTTGCTCAACAATCGGTCATGAACTAGAAATGACCACGCACCCTTGTTCATGTTCTTAAACCCCTAAAACGATCTTGCTTCTGAAAGAACCTAAAACGATCTTGCTTCTGAAAGAACCTAAAACGATCTTGCTTCTGAAAGAACCTAAAACGATCTTGACCCTAGCTTGGCTCCATAAGACGATCTTGAACCAAATATTTAAAACGATCTTGAACCAAATACTTGAAACGATCTTGAACCCAAGTCCATAAAACGATCTTGAACCAAATACTTGAAACGATCTTGAACCCAAGTCCATAAGACGATCTTGAACCAGACGACCTTGATTTAAAACGATCTTGTCCTGATGCAGTCCAGCACGATCTTGTGCCAAACCTAGGACGATCTTGTTTTCAATAAACCCTAGGACGATTCTGATCCTTGTGTCTCCTAAAACGATCCTGATCTAGTACAAACTCTAAAATGATTCTGACTAGTACATTAAAATCATGATTCATCTTAATCATTAAAGTACGAGTTCTATGAACAACTAAATTAAGTTCTAAGGCTAGAAATCATTATTAAAGACACATTAACACGATAAGTACTTATGTGCGAGTTCTAAGACGTTCAGTTCGAGTCCAGTTCATGTACTTAAAGTTCATTTAAACTCATTTTGAGTCAAAACGTTCAAAGATCATTAAGGACCAAATCATCAGCACATCAAGGACATTTCAGTAATTAATTAGTCATCTGAACTAATATGTGTGCATATCTATGAACAATAACTTGTACTTAGGCATCCATCAAGACGTACTTGGATTTCGATAGATATAACTTATCTATCGCGGTGCTTGTTCTCTGTGCTATAAATTGTGCTTGTACCAGATCACTGTGAGTTCACTAATCCCCCTTTCGTACATTTTGTTCAAGTTCTTTTATCGGGGACTGAAAAGCATGAAAACTACTTTGTACTTGTACATATGTTCTTGAACTACTTTACGTACTATATTATAATCTTGAACTATTCCACGTACTATTTTATGATCTTACGAGGTACTTATGATATGATTCCTAATTATTTAAAAGAGTATTTAAGTCTTGAATGGGCAGGATCTTGAATACATTTATACTGTTTAAGGAGTATTTAAGTCTTGAATGGGCAGGATCTTAAATACCTCCATACTACTATATTGATCTTTAACATGTTCTAGTTCGTACTTGTACTTGTTCAGTTCTTATTCACTGCTATCAATTCATATCCCACAGTTCAGGGATTGAACCGTAGATAATTATGGACAGCGCTGTTTAGGGTAGGCCCACCCTCATTCTCCGCAGTTCTGGAGGATGCATATTATATGTTCTTGTTCTGATTTAGATCTTCGTGAAGTACTTGATTATTATGTGCATAAGTTCATTACAGTTCAGTTCTGGCCAATCGGGTTAGCAGTGACAATTCATTTAAAGTTCATTATATGTTCTTGTACTGTTCTTACGGTCACAAAGCACTTTTGTTAAACGTACAGATCTTATGACTGGTTCTTACTCTACATATTATTATATGTATACGTACTAGTACTTTATGTGAATCTCACCAACTACTTTTGTAGTTGACCTTTGAACTTACATGCTTTTCAGGCTAGACTAGTAGATCTCTTAGCATAGGAGTCTTCCTCTTCAAAGCTCATCTCTTTTGGCGATTGTTCGTACGTTCAAGACCGGAAGCTGTGAAGATCTCCCTTTGCTTATTCAGTTCAGACTCCAGTACTTCAAGACATTTGTTCTGTCTTTTGATTATTAACTATTCTGGGTATATCCCAAATGCTGTAATAACTTTTATACTTCTTTTCTTTATGTTATTGGCTGTGTTGGAACTTGTACTGTGTGCTTTTGTGCTTGTCTGTACATCCCGTATATTCCGCTTTAGCGGGGTGTTACACTTTTGACGACTTTTTAAATTTCGTTTTTTTTTTCATCACGTTCATCTTACACATGTGTAAGTTATTATTCTTTGATGACCTACACATGTGTAGGATGAACCTTTTAGTGGTTTCCACTTATCCTACACATGTGTAGGATGAACCTTTTAGTGGTTTTCACTTGTGTCCTACACATGTGTAGGATGAACGTGATGGAAAAAAAAACGAAATTTAAAAAGTCGTCGAAAGTATTTATGATGACCACTCTAATGAAAGAGGACAAAATACTAAATGAACCTTTTAGTGGTTTCCACTTGTCCTACACATTTGTAGGATGAACCTTTTTAGTGGTTTTCACTTGTCCTACACGGGCGGAGCCCGTACGGCTAAGGGTTTTGCCCGTACCGTATCCAACCACCACCATCTCATGGATCGCCGCCCATCAAATCCAAACCATTCCCAAATGCGTTCGGCTTCCAACCCCTTTATAAATGCCTCGAGATAGCCTACCGAGAAGGGCGAAGCCCCCATGAACGGGCAACGCCCGTTTGACTAAGGGCTACCGCCCGTACCTTATCCAACCACCACCATCTCATGGATCGCCGCCCATTAAATCCAAACCATTCCCAAATGCTTCCGACTTCCAACCTCTTTATAAATGCCTCGAGGTAGCCTACCGAGAAGGGCGAAGCCCCCTGAACGGGCAACGCCCGTTCGACTAAGGGCTACCGCCCGTACCGTATCCATCCGCCCTCTGAATTAAAAAGTCGTCGAAAGTATTTATGATGACCACTCTAATGAAAGAGGACAAAATACTAAATGAACCTTTTAGTGGTTTCCACTTGTCCTACACATTTGTAGGATGAACCTTTTTGTGGTTTTCACTTGTCCTACACATGTGTAGGATGAACTTTTAGTGGTTTCTACTTGTCCTACACATGTGTAGGATGAACGTGATGGAAAAAAAAACGAAATTTAAAAAGTCTTCAAAAGTATATCGAATTGCATCTCTAATGAAAGAGGACAAAATTTCAAGACTACCCATGCTTTTTTTTCCGTCTAACGATGTACGGTTTGTGAGATAAAAGTTTTTTAATGAATTGGATATTTTTTAATTTAATAAGAGGAGAGAGAAAGAGAGAGAGCTGGACAAGTTTTTCATAATGACAATCATGCCCTTCCTGATCTTGATGAATGAAGGGCTAAGATTGGTTCTCGCTTTTTTTCTTTTTTAGTATCTGTGTAATTAAGTCCTTTTGGTGCTGGCATGGGATTGCTGTTTGCATGTGTTGGTTAGAAATCATCGAGCGAAATTGTATATATATATATATATATATATTGCGAGATATAGATAGATGTAGATATATATAGTTGTTTTATGTTAGCATTTTGATAGGTTAACAATTGTAACATTTTTATTGAGGTTGTCGAGTCGGTTGTTCGATCTGTTTCTCAATGACCATACTAGCTATTTCTGTATGTATCATTAAAGGCATCGTTGGAGGTAATAATCGGATCGAGTTACTAACTTACTATATATATACCATATTAATTAATTAAAGTCTTGTTATAAAGATAACTGAGAATGGTTTACAATATATCTTTGCATTTCAGAAAGGAATTAAATTAAAAAGAAACGCTCAACGAACATTGGTATATCAAACTTCGAAAGTACATATTAATTAATTCTGATAACCAAATTTGAGCTAAGTAGCCATGAACACATGTACTGTGATTGTGGCAAGAGTATGAGATAAGTTAAAGTAATGATGTATGCCGAGTCTGTTTGAATGTTCAAATACAATCTTGCGGGGTGTAAATAGGATTTCCCAAACTAAAATCAATATAAATTCAAGCTCTTAAACACTCTCTCCTTTTTTGCTGTTAAGTACGTCTGATGTAGGAACTAAGAATATATAAATCTCTATCTCATTTTAAATGAATGCACAATTATAATTATTTCTCGACTGGCTTAACTCGTGAGTTACGATGGAATCTAGTGAATGAATGCACGATTCACCACCCATAATAGATAACTTTTGAGCAATTATGAAAAACAAAAAAGAAATTTCTCGACTTGCATTCAATAGTAAAGCCCAGTGGTGGAGCTATGTGGTGACCATGGCGATCCCATAATTTCTATAAACTCTATATTTCTAGTACTATTTTTATAATTTATTTTAGTTTTAAAGGTAATTGGCAACCCCAGACTCGTAAAATTTTATAGTTTAATTTAGTTTGTTAGTATCATAAAAACTGTTCGGCGACTCCTGAATGAAAATCCTAGTACCGCTACTGGTAAAGCCCCTCCTCATCTAAATCAGTCGCACCGAAGATGTATGAACTGCATGACAATTTATTTTGTGTTATACAAAATTTTGTCAGAAAAAATGTGATATTTTCTTATTTTGCAATAGGTCCAATAGAAAACTAATCTAAGCCTAAATATATATGTTGACATGTTGTAAATCTAATATTCGATACTGGGTATGGAACTAAGGGTGTTGGCATCCCACCTCTCAACCCCTCACTCATCACTCATTTCTAACCAATCCCCTTATGCCACCTTAACTCTACCACTCACTCATCACTTACCCAAATTTTGTTGGCAACCCATCACTCACATCACACTATCTCTTATAAGAAAAGACAAAAACAAAAAGACAAAAAAAAGAAAGAAAAAGACAAAAGTAAAAGGAAGAGAAGTCTTACCATGAGTGGTTGGAGTGAGTAGTAGAACCACTCAAACTCACCACTCAATGCATAGAAAAGTGATGGCGGCGGTGTTCCACGAGTGGTCACCACTCACCACTCGCCCACCACCCATACAATGCCAACCCCCTAATGTATAGCATGTTAGAAAGAAAAAAAGCTTAAAAAGTATCATGGTTCAAAAAGAATACATGTATGTATGAATGTATGATTCGTTTTCTGAGCATAGAAATTTTATCAGAAACGCGTGTCATCATCACTTGAGTTTTTGTCCTTTAAATAATAATAATAAGAACTAAATAAATATTTTTATTAATGAGATTTAATGCACACCACAAGTTAGTCAAAAGTTGTGAGAGGCCCAAATATAAATGACAAATTCATAATAGCCACAAAAAATGAGATGTGGGTACACATGTCTCCTTAATTAGGAACGAACAACCATTTATTATGGCTTATATTGGCATTATTGATGGAGGTCTGCATCTCACACCTATTAAGCAACAATAATATTGCCATATATGTCAAATTTATTGTTTGGTCTATTTTCCCCCAATTGTAATCTTGCCTTTCGTTTTCAGTTTGAAGAAGGTCAACCTAAGCATTGGTTTCCTTTTAAAACAGTATATACAGTTTAATAATAATCATGATTTGTATTAGTTTCTACATACTATTTACAATCAGTAAACCTTTGGAACTTTTGGGCAGGTATTTGGATTAGTTTAATTAACGTCGACATCTGGTTAAAATAACTAAGTGGAGTGGTGTTATTCTTGTATTATTTAATTTGCCAATATGATCCATAATGGGTATTTTAATTATTGATGATGATAATTTGTAAATAAAGATAGTAACGTGACATCTGTGTGTGACCCTCATATATTGGGACCAACATGAAATGATAGAAAGTACTCGTAAAAGTTAGTCGAAAGGGTGAGTGGTCTTGTAAACCATGATTAAATCAGTTTGAACAATATATGCATACCACATTTTATGAATCACTCCCGTCTCAATAGCCTCTTGGTGTCGCCTGATTAGTTAGATCGCGTATAAATTCTGTTTGATATCGGGTTCAAAAGCCATGAGTTATAGAATCCAAATGAAAGGAAACATCAAGTGGCTTGAATGCAAACGGGTTAAATAGGTCAGTTTGCGATGTCTATTGAGTATTGACTTGATAAATTATAACATGTATATGCGGTTAATTAGTTGACAATAAAGTTATACTTGTTACAATTCTGCCCACTTTGAATGGGTCAAATGGGTCTGTATGTGGGTCAAATTGCATTGGCCCAGTGACATATTTCACAGTTAATTGCGAATTTAATATTTATTTATTTTTTTATAAAGAGAGGGGGATTTTCACTGTTTGCATGACCCTTGGATACATTTCTTTGTAAATAAGTCAAACTTTTGTTCATGCGATTCGAGATAGATTAGACTTGTAGCCCAAAAACCTTTGTAATATTCACGCAAACGTACGAATGATTTGCGATGTCGACTATATATAAGTTAAAGGTAAGTAAATTTGGTCGACTATATATAAGTTAAAAGGAAAGTAAATTTGGTTGGTTAGATGGATAAATCATAATTTGCAATCATTTATGTTAGTACTTTAACATTAATTCTCTAACCAACCCTCTGCTATTTTCCTCTGTACATAATTTAAAAATGTCGTCTATAGTTATGGAAATCTTTATATTTCATATTGATTATTTTACACAACTGCAATACTGCATTCAATCTCTTTGAAGTAGTATTAGTTAAATTGTTATTGTAAATCCGACAGTTTTCTCGAAATTAGCCTTAAAAGTTATGATTGAATATTAACTACCTTATAATTTACAGCTTAATGTACACTCGATTTTTCGTATTAGTTTAGAATATTAACGATTGTTTTCGCTTTACAGCTTAATAAACACTCAATTTTTCAATACTAACGATTGTTTTCGCGTTAACAATAATACTTTACTGTTAATGTATGGGTTATTCTATACATAGAAGGAGTATGATTAATAACATATATTGTTTCTCCTAATAGTATAAATGTTGTCATATTGATATCCTAACAAAAATAAGAAGATAACTTAGACCTAATAGTACGAAATTGTGTACTTGTGAGTGTATTCATTGCACAATACGAAGAAGCTAGGTTTGTATATTAGTTTGTTTGTTTTAAATGTTGCTTTTAAATGAATCATAAATACCTCAAAAAAATTTAATAAAGATATTTACGGAAATAAAAACGACAATGGCAATTCCTGATTAATACGTTAAACAACACAAGAATTGTAGCTCCAGAACTAGTCATGAAATATGTCGTTATGTAGTATTATAATCAATCAATCAATGTTTACATACGAATGGCATATTATATACTCTCTCTCACTCGTAAGGCGATTTTGGCGCGAAAATAGTTAGTAAAATTGTAACCGCTATCTGCCATTAATAACCTTCAATTCTCTATCAAATTAACACCATTTTTCATCATTCTTCGTCTATTTTCATTCAATAATACTGTCCGCATATCAATATTGGAGTAATTTTGCGATTTGCTGGATGCAATTGAAACCCTAGAATTTGGGATTTTCTTTCAAAATGCCTAAAAAAAGATCTTCTGGTAGAAATACCAGAACTCCAATAAACTTAGGTGATTATGTAATGAATAATAAGAATATTAACCATAATAAAGCTAAGAATGCTGAGAATTGCAATAATGAGGAAGATGACGTCAGCATATTGAAGGAGAAATCTGTTGTGGAGGATGAAAATGGCAGAAAAGGAGAAAGTAGTGAGGAGTTTGGGAGTAAACATGATTTCAGTGGAAAAGAGATGCAAAATGCAAGCCCTAATCAAGGAAGTAAGGTGAATATGGAGGAGAAATGTTCAGATGATGATGATATGTGCAACTTAGGTAACAATTCTTTTCCAATTCTTGATAAAAATGTCTCTTATGCTAAAGTTGTTAATAGTAATAATAATGAAGTAGATAATAATCTGTTCTTTGTGCCTACTGAGATTAATGGTTTAGGAGAAGAGGTTGTTATTTTTGAGGATGATTTAGTGGTAGAAGAAAGTAAGAAATGACAATTTACTGCTTGTGGTTGTTTTGTGGGATGTAAGATGAATCTGAATGAGATGAGGTACAATTTGAGAAGAATTCGGGGAAAGTATGGAGTTGGTGAGATTCTGAAAGATTTTAATGAGATTTGCTATTTTAAGTTTAGGAGTTTGGAAGGAATGAATAATGTGATTGAACAGAGCCATTGGATGGTGAATGGTAAGCCTCTTGTAGTTCAAGAATGGAATGCTGATGTTAATATAGATAAGACTGAACATAATAAGATTCCTTTATGGATTAAATTGATGAATATATGTTAGGTCGAAAATCGACCAAGTATAATTTGTTCAGAAATAGCTGAAGCTCAGTGAAGAATACTTGTACAGAATTCTGAAGTCGTTCAGAATTAATTCACTGAAGCTTCACTTCAGTTCAGATCAACGTATCAGAATACCGTTCAGAATGAAGTCAAAGACTGAAGTCTGAAGAAAGAGAATCAGTTCAGATGTGGAGCTCAGAAGTTGATTCTACCTGATCGAATACTGAAGCATCTCAGTGTAAAAGTACTTACACACTTTTACACTGATTACGAGGAAGACTTTTTACTTTACATACCATTACCCAGTTAATAGATTTAACTATTAATAAAAGTACAAGGTAAAGTAAAGGTTGGGAATAAGGTATGATAAGTCACATCAATTGACTTATATACTTAAACCTTAAAAGTACGCATGTAAGGAATTAACTTTAATTCCTTAAATACTCCCAACCATATTTGTATGATCTGGTCCATGTCATCATGGACTTGGTCTATAAATATAAGTCTTCTCACAACTTGCAAATGCTTGAAATTTTAGCATTGCAACTTGTGAGATATACTCTAAGTAATCCTTACGAGTATTTCCAAGTTATTAGATCACTTGTATTTCTAGGTTGTTTAGATATTTACACTTGGGTGTTTATCTTTGTTCCGCAACAACCTTTGTATTTGTTTATATAAATAAATCAAATACATTGAAAAAGTACATCGTGTCTCAATGCTACATACTTGAAATATACATATTATTTATATAGTTTCAACACTTATTGTTTCTTGCATTTACTTTCAGTACCTTTATCTTATTGTTTATCCTTATCTGGATCGTATTCTGAACTGGTCAACTTCCAGTTAGAACTACTTGCCAGTCGGGTATTAACCATCTATATTTGGGACTCACAATTGGTATCAGAGCAGCAAGGTTGAATTTTATTAATTCATTAACCTTTTATCTGCAAAGATGGTTGACCAAACGTTCAATGAAGGCTCTGACCCTAATGCTAATACTCCACCTGTCATCAACAACAATATAACATCGCATAATGTACACGTACACTTTCCAAATAATCCTGTTCCCAAGTTTGATGGGAACAGTGAAAATTTTCAAACATGGAAAGCATGCATGCTTAAATATATTGCTGGTGTTGAAAGACATCTGACCGATATTCATAAAGAAGGACCCTTTGTCCCCATGAATACCTCCTCTGTTGTCAGAAATGCCGATGGGACTCCTAGGGTATCACCTAAGGAGAAGGATCATTGGTCTGAGGAAGATCATAGGCTGGTAGACCTTGATACCAAGCTACAAAATATGATCTTGTATGCTGATCCTGAAACTCTTATGCCCACCCTTGTTTTACTTGAAAATTCTAAATTAATGTGGGAGGAACTTATGACACAGTTTGAAGGCACCTCTGAGACTATTGTCACAAGAAAAGTTGCTTTAAATAAAAGATATGAGTCTTTTTTTGCTATCCCTGGTGAAACCTTAACTCAAACTTACATCAGATTTACTAATCTGGTAAATCAATGGAAAGCCCTGGGTGTAACTAAAGACAAAGAAATTTTGTTAGAAAAGTTTTGTAACATCTTACCTTCTAAATGGGAAAACTTGATCTTGGTTTTAAGACAAGGAAAAACCTTGCACAGTCACACTCTTGATTCCCTATATGGAGCCTTCAGATACACTGAAGAGAACAAAGCTGAGAGAGCTGTGGCTGAGCAAGATACCAAAAATCATGATTCTACCAGTTCAGTCATGGTTCAGTACTCTGAGCCACATGGGATTGCTCTACTATCTTCTGAGAGTGATCATTCTGACTCGATGAAGAAGATGGTCTCTAAAATGTTAAAAACTGGTATTTCTGGTAATGTAACTCATAATTGTGATGAGGATGACAATGATGATCTGGTTGCCATGCTGGCTAAAACGTTCAATCGTTTTAAGGCCAAATCTAATCGATCTGGCAAACCATTTGCTTCCATCGCTTCTATTGACAAGTCTAATCTTGAATGCTTTAAGTGTGGCAAGAAAGGACATTTCATGAAGGAATGCAGATCTAGTCAGCCTTCATCATCACAATCTGTCCCTAATCATTCTATTTTTCAGAAATCTGATGATAGCAATAAGGCTAAGTATAAGAAGCTGAAAGCCCAAATAGCTCTCATGGCTCAAAACAACTCAAGAAATAATAGTTGTATGATTGCCAAGACTGAAAATGGGAAGAATCTGACGAATCATCTGATGATGAGGAAGAAGTTAGGGATATGTGTTTCATGGCACGTAAAGATCAAGGTCATTTGGTCAAGTCTGATGTTGAATCTGGTCGATGGGTGGATATAGTCATGAAAAAGGTTAGTGACTTTGGTTTTGAAAGTAATGAGGAACAAAAACTGGACCTTTTGGTTCTTTTAGAGGCTGACATTTCATTTGTCGAAACTGTGCGTTCAGAAAGCCTAAAAATGTTTGAAAGTAATACTTCTGAACTGAACGCCAGTCAGGCCAGACTAAAAGAGCTGAAAGATGTTCAGTTGGCTTTAAAAAGTTATCAGTCTATGGTTGCCACTTTAGAGTTGGAAAAAGAAGAATTAAAAACCATCCTTGAAAAGGAACAAAAAATAATTAAATCTTGGATGAAAGCACCAAAACCAGATGCTGCAATTAAAAATACTTTTGCAAATCAAAGAACAGCATATGAATCTGGTGATCTTCATTTGGCATCTATAATCACTGATTTAGATGCACTTCCAAAGGAAATGAAACCAGAAATTATTTTCCCTAGAGTTGGCAAACAGAAAACTGTGACTGATAAGGCCCAGGAACAATCTGAGGGTAAATCTGAAACAGCTCAAACAACTGTTTCAGAAAAGAAGGCTAAAACCAAAAAGCCATCCTCTCAGACTTCATCTAAGGTTCCAAAAGGCCAAAAGAAGAAGAAAAATATCTTCCCCACTGAGCCTTCTACCTCAGATTCGGGTAAGGCTCAGGTGTCTAATGAAGAATCAATTTTGTTAAGGTAGAGAGTCAATTTCAGTTATTGGCTAGACAAGTGCAGAGTTGTAATGCACGTTTAAAAAATGTTGAAACCACTCCTCTTCAACCTAAGCAAAATGCAAAACCTTTTTCCAAACAAATCAAGCAAAAATTTGAGAAGAAAAAGGTTGAAACCCCCATCAAACCAACTGTTTTTGTGTCATCTGAGATCATGACCGAGATCCCCTTCGATCCTTCAGTTCCTTCTGAACCAAAGAATTCTGAGACTGCTAAGGGAAAGTCTAGCGAACCCATCAAGAGATGGGTTCCCAAAAAGAACTAATCTTTGTGTTTGTGCAGGGAGACCGAAAGAAGAATATATGGTTTCTTGATAGCGCTGCTGGCAGAACCATGACTGGTTATCAAACCCTGCTGGAGGAATATAGGGTGCAAGAGGGGCCCTCAATAACATTTAGAAATGATGAAAATGGAAAAACAAAAAGAAAGACTGACTTTTAGATAACTTATTTAGGAAGGAGCCATCGTAACTGCTCGCCATCGGAAACTGAGGGATATGGTTGTTGTGAATAATGGACAAGTCAAATTCACACGTGTTGCATATGTGAATGGTTTGAAATATAACCTGATCAGTGTCAGCCAACTGTGTGATGATGGCTTCAAGGTATTATTTGATATTTCACAAGGCACCATATTCAACAGAGATGGAAAGGTAGTATTGATTGCACCAAGAAAAGGAAACATTTATATCATTGATATGAATAGTTCACCCACTGAACAATGTTTCTACACAAAGGCAGATGAAGACACAAATTGGTTATGGCACAAGAGATTATCCCATCTGAACTTCAAGAATATTAATAAGTTGTCAAGAAAACAACTTGTTGATAGGATACCCTCAATGTCTTTCAATAAAGACAAACCATGTCCAGGTTGTGAAATGGGTAAGCAGAAAAGAGCTCATTCAAGACAAAGCAAAGTTTTAGTATAACTGAACCTCTTCACATGCTTCACATGGACCTCTTTGGACCAGTGAATGTTCAGACAAGAGCGGGAAAGAAGTATACCCTTGTTGTTGTTGATGAATATTCAAGATATTGCTGGGTATTTTTCCTCAGATCCAAAAGTGAAGTTGCTGCTGAAATCATTGCTCTCATCAAACAAATTGAACTCAAGCATAAGCAAAAAGTTTCTCAGCTCAGAAATGACAATGGCACTGAATTCAGAAATGCCACTCTGGAGTCCTTCTGCACTGAAACTGGCATATCTCAGAACTTCTCCTCAGCCCATACACCAGAGCAGAATGGTGTAGTAGAAAGAAAGAATCGTATGCTGATTGAAGCTGCTAGAAGTATGCTAAATGAATCTGGTCTTCCCAAGAATTTCTGGGCTGAAGCTGTTGCAACTGCTTGCTACACTCAGAACAGATCTGTCTATGTCAAAAGATACAAGAAGACAGCCTATGAAGTACTCAGAAATAGAAAGCCTAATATTGGATATTTTCATGTATTTGGATGTCCAGTATACATTCTGAATGATTCCACTCAGCTTGGAAAATTTGATGCAAAAGCTGATGAAGGGTACTTCCTAGGATATTCAACAAATCGCAAAGCCTTTAGAGTCTATAACAAAAGACTTGAAAAGGTTGATGAGTCAATTCATGTTACCTTTGATGAATCTAATTCTGCAATCTTTAAGAATTCAACTCCTGTACCACCCTCAGAAAGTACAATAAGTTTTGGTGATTCTGATCCTATTGTCCAATCTGATCAATCACCTAAACCTGCTTCTGAACATCTCAGTTCAGAACCAATAATAAACAAGTCAAGCAACATTCCATTCTATCCTTCAGTCAGTTTTAAACTACCTTCTGAACTAACTATTGGATCAGATGTACATGCAGCTTCACCTCAGATATCAGGTTCCACTGAATTACCCCAATCAGAACAGTTTCATGATGAAAATTGTGATCTGCAGGAGGAAGATGATGAGACTGAAGTAGTCTTTTCTGAAGCACCTCCTGAAGTAATTCAGAGGAGTTCTTGCACTGATATCATTGTTCATCCTGGTCATTACACTAAGTGGACACGAGCACATCCAATCGATCAAATCATTGGAGATTCAACTAGTGGGGTTCAGACCAGAAGAGCCACAAGCGATCAATGTTTAAATATCAGCTTCTTATCACTGATAGAACCGAAGAAGATTGACGAGGCTATGAAAGATCCTAGCTGGATTGAAGCCATGCAAGATGAGCTTAATCAGTTTAAAAGGAACGATGTTTGGGAACTTGTTCCTTGTCCCAATGATCTAAAGAAAGAACCAATTGGGACAAGATGGGTTTTCAGAAACAAGATGGATGAAGATGGCCATGTGATTCGAAACAAGGCAAGACTTGTTGAAAAGGGTTACTCACAAGAAGAAGGAGTAGACTTTGATGAAACTTTTGCACCAGTTGCTAGACTAGAAGCTATCAGAATTTTCTTGGCTTTTGCAGCTCATCATGAGTTCAAAGTCTATCAAATGGATGTTAAAAGTGCAATTTTGAATGGTGAATTGGAAGAAGTTGTGTATGTGTATCAGACACCAGGGTTCATAAATGAAGAAAGACCTCATTGGGTGTACAGACTGAACAAAGCATTATACGGCCTGAGACAAGCACCTAGAGCCTGGTATGATACTCTTACTAAACATCTTCTAAAAAATGGTTTTAAAAGGGGTGCAATAGATAACACTTTATTCATATTGCATGATAAAAGTGATATCTTACTTGTACAAATTTATGTCGATGATATTGTTTTTGGATCTACAAATAACAAAATGTGTGAACAGTTTTCTGAAATAATGTCATCTGAGTATGAAATGAGTATGATGGGTGAACTGACATATTTTCTAGGTCTTCAAGTGAAACAAACCAGTGATGGTATTTTTATAAATCAAGAAAAATATGTCAGAGATTTAATAAAGAAATATCAATTTGATTCAGTCTCATCAAAAGATACTCCTATTTCTGCACCATTAACTTTGGACTCAGATCCCAATGGAAAACCAGTGGTATGGTGGGATTCCTCATGTACTTAACTGCTAGTAGACCTGACATAATGTTTGCAACATGCCTTTGTGCAAGATTTCAGTCTGATCCCAGAGAAGCACACGCAAATGCTGTGAAAAGGATTTTCAGATACCTTAAAGGTGTCCCCAGACTTGGTCTTTGGTATCCCAATGGCTCAAGTCTAGATCTAATGGGTTATTCAGATTCTGATCATGCAGGTTGTAAAATAGATAGGAAAAGTACCACAGGTGGTTGTCATTTCCTAGGTGGCAAATTGGTTAGTTGGACAAGTAAGAAGCAGACTGCAGTATCACTCTCCACAGCTGAAGCTGAATACATTTCTGCAGCCAGTTGCTGCGCTCAGATTTTGTGGATGAAGAACCAACTAACTGATTATGGTGTTAAGTATACAAAGACTCCAATATTTTGTGATAACACCAGTGCCATTGTCATCTCTCACAATCCTGTCATGCACTCCAAAACCAAGCACATCGACCTCAGGTATCATTTTATTAGAGATCACATTATTAAAGGTGACATTGAACTTCATTTCATTCCTACTGATAAACAACTCGCTGATGTTTTTACAAAATCCTTGGATGTCAAAACGTTTAAACATCTCATCAGTGAGTTAGGTATGCTAAATCCTGTGAGTCCCAAATATATAGATGAATAACAAACCCGACTGGCAAGTACAACTGATCTTGATGGACAAGTTCAGTTTACGATCCAGATATGGATAACAAGAAACAATTGACTAGATATAAAATGCAAGAACAAATGGCAGAAACTATATAAGGATATATATAAATATAATCAAGTATGTAGCATTGAGACACGTTGTTTTCTTTTCAATGTATTTGATTTATTGATGTATAAACAAATACAAGGATTGTTGCGGAACAAAGATAAACACCCAAGTGTAAGTATCTAAACAATCCTGAAATACAAGTGATCTAATTAACTTGGAAATACTCGTAAGTTTACTTAGAGTATATCTCACAAGTTGCAATGCTAAAGTTTCAAGCTGTTTGCAAGTTGTGAGAAGACTTTGTATTTATAGACCAAGTCCATGATGATGTGGACAAGATCGTACAAATGTGGTTGTGAGCATTTAAGGAATTAAACCATAATTCCTTACATGCTGCACTTGGAAGAGTATATAAGTCACTTGATGTGACTTATAGTACTAGGTTCCAAGCCTATACTTTGTACCTTTTGTTAATAGATAAATCTATTAACCGGATAAAGGTGTAAAGTAAAAGTCTTCCTCGTAATCAGTGTAAAGTGTTGTAAATACTTTACACTGAGATGCTTCAGTCTTGATCTGGTAGAATCACTCTTTGCTCGCTTCTGAGATGATTCTCTTCTTCATCCTTCAGTCTTTGACTTCAGAATGAATGCTTCAGATTTATCTCGATCTGAACTGAAGTGAAGCTTCAGTGAAGGAATTCTGAGACACCTCAGAATTCTGTACAAATGTCTTCACTAAACTTCAAGCTATTTCTGAACAAATTATACTTGGTCGATTTTCGACCTAACAAATTCCCCCTATTTGTTCTGAAATAGTGCATGCATCTCAGACTTCTATCTATACATGTTTGTAAGTCTGAAATGCAAGTTTTTGTTTAAGTTGTAAAAATTTTCTTAAGTACATCTTATAGATCATTGATGTCTCAGAATTTTACTTGTGGTTATTCTAACTTAAACTTATCATCTACTTATTGGTTACAAGATGCAACATATATATACACACTAAAATGAATGTTACAAATGTAAATATTTTACAAGTACATGATAATCTGAAAAGAAAACTACTTCTTGGCAGGCCTTGAACCAGAAGGTGCCTCAGTAGGTTTTCTCTTCAGTGGAGAATGATCCTTTTTGCCAAACAATCTGCTTTCAATTTCCACCTTGGCTTGCATCTTTTGTTGTATTCTTGCTAACCATGCACCAGTCAAGGCAGATTTTGGTTTCCCCTTCATAACCTGGATCATCTCCCTGTGCTCAGAAATCCCAAACTCGTGCACTGAAACCTGATGGTATTCTTCAGCTGCCCTTCCTTCTCTTTTAACAACCAAGTCAAAAAGCTTCAATCCATCAGCTTTTGCTACTTCCATATCAACTATCTTGGCTGGATGAGATCGATGCTTCATGTAATGCTCATATTGATCCCTTTCATGTTTTCTTTGAATTTCAACAGCATCATCAGACATTGGTTTGAAGGTAGAAAGATCAGCATCACGAACACTCTTTCTTGATGATCTAGGTCCAGTCACTTTGGGTTTAGAGGTTGGTCTGAGCAACTCTTTCTCAACATTCTGAACTTCGGCCAGAATTTCCTTCCTTTTTATCGCCATTTCTTTTTCCCTATTTTTCTTTAAGTCTTCAATGGACAACTTAAAGGTCAGACTTTCCAACTTTTGTTCCAGAGGAGAGTAGTTCATCCCACACTCATATTCCAGCATATCAACTATCTTGGCTGGATGAGATCGATGCTTCATGTAATGCTCATATTGATCCCTTTCATGTTTTCTTTGAATTTCAACAGCATCATCAGACATTGGTTTGAAGGTAGAAAGATCAGCATCACGAACACTCTTTCTTGATGATCTAGGTCCAGTCACTTTGGGTTTAGAGGTTGGTCTGAGCAACTCTTTCTCAACATTCTGAACTTCGGCCAGAATTTCCTTCCTTTTTATCGCCATTTCTTTTTCCCTATTTTTCTTTAAGTCTTCAATGGACAACTTAAAGGTCAGACTTTCCAACTTTTGTTCCAGAGGAGAGTAGTTCATCCCACACTCATATTCCAGCATATCAACTATCTTGGCTGGATGAGATCGATGCTTCATGTAATGCTCATATTGATCCCTTTCATGTTTTCTTTGAATTTCAACAGCATCATCAGACATTGGTTTGAAGGTAGAAAGATCAGCATCACGAACACTCTTTCTTGATGATCTAGGTCCAGTCACTTTGGGTTTAGAGGTTGGTCTGAGCAACTCTTTCTCAACATTCTGAACTTCGGCCAGAATTTCCTTCCTTTTTATCGCCATTTCTTTTTCCCTATTTTTCTTTAAGTCTTCAATGGACAACTTAAAGGTCAGACTTTCCAACTTTTGTTCCAGAGGAGAGTAGTTCATCCCACACTCATATTCCAGCATATCAACTATCTTGGCTGGATGAGATCGATGCTTCATGTAATGCTCATATTGATCCCTTTCATGTTTTCTTTGAATTTCAACAGCATCATCAGACATTGGTTTGAAGGTAGAAAGATCAGCATCACGAACACTCTTTCTTGATGATCTAGGTCCAGTCACTTTGGGTTTAGAGGTTGGTCTGAGCAACTCTTTCTCAACATTCTGAACTTCGGCCAGAATTTCCTTCCTTTTTATCGCCATTTCTTTTTCCCTATTTTTCTTTAAGTCTTCAATGGACAACTTAAAGGTCAGACTTTCCAACTTTTGTTCCAGAGGAGAGTAGTTCATCCCACACTCATATTCCAGCATATCAACTATCTTGGCTGGATGAGATCGATGCTTCATGTAATGCTCATATTGATCCCTTTCATGTTTTCTTTGAATTTCAACAGCATCATCAGACATTGGTTTGAAGGTAGAAAGATCAGCATCACGAACACTCTTTCTTGATGATCTAGGTCCAGTCACTTTGGGTTTAGAGGTTGGTCTGAGCAACTCTTTCTCAACATTCTGAACTTCGGCCAGAATTTCCTTCCTTTTTATCGCCATTTCTTTTTCCCTATTTTTCTTTAAGTCTTCAATGGACAACTTAAAGGTCAGACTTTCCAACTTTTGTTCCAGAGGAGAGTAGTTCATCCCACACTCATATTCCAGCATATCAACTATCTAGCTGGATGAGATCGATGCTTCATGTAATGCTCAAATTGATTCGCCTCCAATAGTTCCTCGTCAAACTCAAAGTCAGCAAGAGAATCAAGATTCTCCTGAGGTAGCTCATCGTCATCCCAGAAAGCATTCACTTTTACGATCTGGTCGGATATGCCCTGGTTTGGGTCACTAGTACCCTCACCAGATTCTGGTTCAACATCTGCAGAAGCAGGTGCATCGTCACCAGATTCAACGATTTGTACAATCGTAGGTACACTAACGGGTCCCACATTCTTTTGTGGCCCACTTAGTGACCTTTCTGGACCAGCTAGTGTGGCTGAAACAGTTTTAGTAAATACCTGAAGCATAGCAGAGGAGAGTTCAGGCTCATCTTCAGTAATGGTTGCCTTTGAGAAATCTCTGCCATATTCAGGTACAGAAGCTTCAGGTCCAGCTTGATTATAAGCTTCTCCAAGGATATCCATAAAACACAAGCTTAAAAATCTTGGGAAAGCAATATGCAGACTTCTCTTTCCTTTTAACTTTGTAATCAACTGAGCAAAGAGAATCTCAGCGAAATCTGCTTGCATCCCATTCCAAATGTAATACCCCATCTCAACTTGGGGTAATGAAAGTTGGTCCAACCCTCCATGGTTGCCACCAAGACTCTCCACAATCTGGGTCCAGAAGAACCTCCAGCAATTGCCAAAACCAGACATGAAAATGTGTCCAGAGGTCTTCAAATTACCATCAGCATCCTCCATATCACCATGACCAGTGGCGACTAGAACCTCCCTGAAATTGACTCCTTTGAGTCTTCTAGCAAACACCTGGGGAGGTTCGAGGTAGTTCAGATGAAGGGAATTTCTGAACCCCTCAAGAGTGATGACACACTTCTTGGTGCCCTCATTTAGAGTGAAGGAGATGGATTGTTCATCCTTATGCACCACAGCAGTGTACCAGAATTCAAGCAAGTATCGATGATACAATGCTTGAGGATTTGCGGTCAACGCATAATGGAAAGGGGACTGCTCCCAAAAATTGTTGATTTTTCCCATTAAGGTTTCGGACTTCACATTTAATTGAGCCAAAAAGTTGCTCATGTTGAATCGGATTGAGAAGGTGTGAAGTTCTTTGGCCATGTGGCAGATGTTTTCACATCACTCGATGGAGTATATTCAAAATTTATGAGTGATTTGTGTGAAGAAGAGGGAGGAGGAGGGGCGTTTGCGAGGATGGGGGCTGGCTCAGAATCAGATAGATTCGCCTCCAATAGTTCCTCGTCAAACTCAAAGTCAGCAAGAGAATCAAGATTCTCCTGAGGTAGCTCATCGTCATCCCAGAAAGCATTCACTTTTACGATCTGGTCGGATATGCCCTGGTTTGGGTCACTAGTACCCTCACCAGATTCTGGTTCAACATCTGCAGAAGCAGGTGCATCGTCACCAGATTCAACGATTTGTACAATCGTAGGTACACTAACGGGTCCCACATTCTTTTGTGGCCCACTTAGTGACCTTTCTGGACCAGCTAGTGTGGCTGAAACAGTTTTAGTAAATACCTGAAGCATAGCAGAGGAGAGTTCAGGCTCATCTTCAGTAATGGTTGCCTTTGAGAAATCTCTGCCATATTCAGGTACAGAAGCTTCAGGTCCAGCTTGATTATAAGCTTCTCCAAGGATATCCATAAAACACAAGCTTAAAAATCTTGGGAAAGCAATATGCAGACTTCTCTTTCCTTTTAACTTTGTAATCAACTGAGCAAAGAGAATCTCAGCGAAATCTGCTTGCATCCCATTCCAAATGTAATACCCCATCTCAACTTGGGGTAATGAAAGTTGGTCCAACCCTCCATGGTTGCCACCAAGACTCTCCACAATCTGGGTCCAGAAGAACCTCCAGCAATTGCCAAAACCAGACATGAAAATGTGTCCAGAGGTCTTCAAATTACCATCAGCATCCTCCATATCACCATGACCAGTGGCGACTAGAACCTCCCTGAAATTGACTCCTTTGAGTCTTCTAGCAAACACCTGGGGAGGTTCGAGGTAGTTCAGATGAAGGGAATTTCTGAACCCCTCAAGAGTGATGACACACTTCTTGGTGCCCTCATTTAGAGTGAAGGAGATGGATTGTTCATCCTTATGCACCACAGCAGTGTACCAGAATTCAAGCAAGTATCGATGATACAATGCTTGAGGATTTGCGGTCAACGCATAATGGAAAGGGGACTGCTCCCAAAAATTGTTGATTCTTCCCATTAAGGTTTCGGACTTCACATTCAATTGAGCCAAAAAGTTGCTCATGTTGAATCGGATTTGAGAAGGTGTGAAGTTCTTTGGCCATGTGGCAGATGTTTTCACATCACTCGATGGAGTATATTCAAAATTTATGAGTGATTTGTGTGAAGAAGAAGATGATGATTTAGACATTTTAAGATTTGAAAAATGAAAGTGAAAGGAATATGAAGAGTTAAGGAATTTTGAGAGTAAATATGAGAGAGATTGATGATTGGGAAGTAAATGAAAAACGAAGTAAATGAAAAAAGAATGAAAAGGAATTTGAATTTAAGATGGAAAATAAAGTGATTTTCCAATTAAAAACGAAGTAAATGAAAAACGAAGTAAATGAAGAGTTAAGGAATTTTGAGAGTAAATATGAGAGAGATTGATGATTGAGAAGTAAATGAAAAACGAAGTAAATGAAAGAATGAGAAGGAATTGTGAATTTAAGATGGAATACAACGTGATTTTCCAACTAAAAACAATTAAAAATAATTTTTGAATTTCAAAGCCCAAGACTCATAAAATATTTTATATTCGAAAATGGTTTTGATTGGGTTTGAGATCCTAAAATGATTTCTGGGGTCAAATCAGCATTAAATGCAAAGCCGTTTGAGTGACCCCACCTTGCAACATTTTTCAGAAAAAGTACTCATTTCTTTTTCTTTTACGGCGCAACTTGTGTGACACATAAGCATGACCAACGTAAGTTAAAAACATAGTATGCAGTAGGTCACGTGTACACACAATTGACCAAGTATCAAAAAGAAAATATCTTGAAAGGTTGTTGTATTTCAGTGATGACAAGACAAGTTCTGAGCATGGTCAGTTCCAAAGAGATCTGAACCATCTCAGTCAATAAAATTCAACTGAAATATTTTTGATTTTCTGAAGTGCTTCAGTTAAATACATTTTTCTGAGCAAAAAGTCCCCTCTCAAAAATGAAGGTTTATTTTAAAGTTTGAAAAATATTTAACATTCCCCCTGAAGTGATGATCCATGAATTAATATATGCCAAGATAGTATCACAAAGGCGTTCGATAGCTAGGCGAGCAAAAATTACATGGATCGCTCAGACTGGTGAACCAGATCAGTGTCACTGAGGCGTTCATAACAAGATTACCAGTCTAAGGATTTAACATACCCAACTCACTGATTAGATGTTTAAAGGTTTTGACATCTAAAGGTTTTGTGAAAACATCAGCGAGTTGCTTATCAGTGGGAATAAAGTGCAATTCAATATCTCCTTTCAGAATATGATCACGAATGAAATGATACCTGAGGTCGATGTGCTTGGTTTTCGAGTGCATCACAGGATTGTGAGATATGGCAATGGCACTAGTGTTATCACAAAAGATTGGAGTCTTTGTGTAAGTAACACCATAATCAGTCAGCTGGTTTTTCATCCATAGAATCTGAGCACAACAACTTGCTGCAGAAATGTACTCAGCTTCTGCAGTTGATAGTGATACTGCAGTCTGCTTCTTACTAGTCCAGCTTACTAATTTGCCACCAAGGAAATGACACCCACCAGTGGTACTTTTCCTGTCTATCTTGCAACCTGCATGATCAGAATCTGAATAACCCATTAGATCTAGACTAGAGCCTTTGGGATACCAAAGACCCAGTCTGGGGACACCCTTAAGGTATCTGAAGATCCTTTTAACAGCATTTGCATGTGCTTCTCTGGGATCAGACTGAAATCTAGCACAAAGGCATGTTGCAAACATTATGTCTGGTCTACTTGCAGTTAAATACATCAGTGAACCAACCATACCACGATATTTTGTATGGTCCACTGGTTTTCCATGTGGATCAGAATCCAAAGTTAATGGAGCAGAAATAGGAGTATCTTTTGATGAGACTGAATCAAATTGATATTTCTTTAGTAAATCTCTGACATATTTTTCTTGGTTTATGAAAATACCATCTTCAGTTTGTTTTACTTGAAGTCCCAGAAAATATGTCAGTTCACCCATCATACTCATTTCATACTCAGAAGACATGATTTTAGAAAAATTTTCACACATCTTCTCATTTGTAGAACCAAACACAATATCATCAACATAAATTTGTACTAAAAGGATATCACTTTTATCATGTAAAATGAACAAAGTGTTATCAATTGCACCACGTTTAAAACCATTTTTAAGAAGATGTTTAGTAAGAGTATCATACCAGGCTCTGGGTGCTTGTCTCAGACCATATAAGGCTTTGTTCAGTCTGTACACCCAATGTGGTTTTTCTTCATTGATGAACCCTGGTGGTTGATACACATAAACGACTTCTTCTAGTTCTCCATTCAGGAATGCACTTTTGACATCCATTTGATAGACTTTAAATTGATGATGAGCTGCAAAAGCTAAGAATATTCTGATAGCTTCAAGTCTAGCAACTGGTGCAAAAGTTTCATCAAAATCTATTCCCTCTTCTTGTGCATATCCTTTTGCAACAAGTCTTGCTTTGTTTCTGATGATATGACCATCTTCATCCATCTTGTTTCTGAAGACCCATCTTGTCCCAATTGGTTCCTTCTTCAGGTTACTGGGACAAGGAACGAGTTCCCATACATCGTTTCTTTTAAACTGGTTGAGCTCATCTTGCATGGCTTCAACCCAGCTTGGGTCTTTCATAGCCTCGTCAATCTTCTTGGGTTCAATAAGAGATAAGAAACTGACGTTTAAGCATTGATCGCTTGTGGCTCTTCTGGTCTGAACCCCACTAGTGGAATTCCCAATGATTTGCTCGATAGGATGTGCTTTAGTCCACTTAGTGTATTGACCAGGATGAGTAATGATATCAGTGCAAGAACTTCTCTGAGTAACTTCAGGAGGAGCTTCAGAAAATACATCTGCAGCTCCTTCTTCTTCCTGTAGATCATGACTTGCATCATGAAATTCTTCAGATTGAGGTTGCTCAGTGGAGCCTGATATCAGAGGAGAAGCAGCATGTACATCTGATCCAATAGTCAGTTCAGAAGGCAGTTTGAAACTGACTGGAGGATAAAATGGAATGTTGCTAGGCTTTTTCATTGTTGGTTCTGAACGGAGATGTTCAGAAGCAGGTTCAGGTGACTGATCAGTTTCAGCAATAGGATTAGAATCACCAAAACTCATTGGACTTTCTGAGGGTGGTACAGGAATGGAATTTTTAAAGATTGCAGAATTTGATTCATCAAAGGTAACGTGAATTGACTCATCAACCTTTTCAAGCCTCTTGTTAAAGACTCTAAAGGCTTTGCGATTTGATGAATATCCTAGGAAGTATCCTTCATCAGCTTTTGCGTCAAATTTTCCAAGCTGACTAGAATCATTCAGAATGTATACTGGACACCCAAATACATGGAAGTATCCAATATTAGGCTTTCTATTTCTGAGTACTTCATAGGAGGTCTTCTTGTGTCTTTTGACGTAGATAGATCTGTTCTGAGTGTAGCATGCAGTTGCAACAGCTTCAGCCCAGAAATTCTTGGGAAGACCAGATTCATTCAACATACTTCTAGCAGCTTCAATCAGCGTACGATTCTTTCTTTCTACAACACCATTCTGCTCTGGTGTGTGAGCTGAGGAGAAGTTCTGAGATATGCCAGTTTCAGTGCAGAAGGACTCCAGAGTGGCATTTCTGAATTCAGTGCCATTGTCACTTCTGAGCTGACAAACTTTTCGCTTGTATTTGAGCTCAATTTGTTTGATGAGAGCAATGATTTCAGCAGCAGCTTCACTTTTGGACTTGAGGAAAATCACCCAGCAGTATCTTGAATATTCATCAACTATAACAACACTACTACAAAAACAGCTATTTATGACCCGCAATGCGCGTCATAAATGGCTTAGATGACGCGCAAATGCGCGTCAAGGAAGGACCAGGTCATAAATTTTCATGACCCGCATTTGGGCGTCATCCGTCTATGACGCGCACTTATGACCCTCGGTTTATGACGTGCGTTTTTGCGTGTCATAATCTAATTTTTTTTTTTTTTTTAAAAATAATTTTTTTCAGTTCCTAATTTTCTATTAAATGAGAATTAAAAACCTGATAATACAAAATTAAAAACACAAATATCAAAATAACGCATTTCATATATATATATATATATATATTACAACTACTATTTTATTTAACTCATGATCATAGTCAATCAAGAAGTACAAAAACATACACATATATATATATATATATATATATATATATATATATATATATATATATATATATATATATATATATATATATATATATATATATATATATATATATATATATATATATATATATATATATATATATATATATATATATATATATATATATATATATATATATATATATATATATATATATATATATATATATATATATATATATATATATATATATATATATATATATATATATATATATATATATATATATATATATATATATATATATATATATATATATATATATATATATATATATATATATATATATATATATATATATATATATATATATATATATATATATATATATATATATATATATATATATATATATATATATATATATATATATATATATATATATATATATATATATATATATATATATATATATATATATATATATATATATATATATATATATATATATATATATATATATATATATATATATATATATATATATATATATATATATATATATATATATATATATATATATATATATATATATATATATATATATATATATATATATATATATATATATATATATATATATATATATATATATATATATATATATATATATATATATATATATATATATATATATATATATATATATATATATATATATATATATATATATATATATATATATATATATATATATATATATATATATATATATATATATATATATATATATATATATATATATATATATATATATATATATATATATATATATATATATATATATATATATATATATATATATATATATATATATATATATATATATATATATATATATATATATATATATATATATATATATATATATATATATATATATATATATATATATATATATATATATATATATATATATATATATATATATATATATATATATATATATATATATATATATATATATATATATATATATATATATATATATATATATATATATATATATATATATATATATATATATATATATATATATATATATATATATATATATATATATATATATATATATATATATATATATATATATATATATATATATATATATATATATATATATATATATATATATATATATATATATATATATATATATATATATATATATATATATATATATATATATATATATATATATATATATATATATATATATATATATATATATATATATATATATATATATATATATATATATATATATATATATATATATATATATATATATATATATATATATATATATATATATATATATATATATATATATATATATATATATATATATATATATATATATATATATATATATATATATATATATATATATATATATATATATATATATATATATATATATATATATATATATATATATATATATATATATATATATATATATATATATATATATATATATATATATATATATATATATATATATATATATATATATATATATATATATATATATATATATATATATATATATATATATATATATATATATATATATATATATATATATATATATATATATATATATATATATATATATATATATATATATATATATATATATATATATATATATATATATATATATATATATATATATATATATATATATATATATATATATATATATATATATATATATATATATATATATATATATATATATATATATATATATATATATATATATATATATATATATATATATATATATATATATATATATATATATATATATATATAAAATGTGCAGATCAAAATCAAGCAAACTGCAACATGCATACATGCTCATTATGTTACAAGTACAAACTAACAACAATATATGTTCAATGATAATAATGAACGCATTGAACATAATCATATTGATATGATATGAACGCAATGGACATGCTCACTATGCTACGACCTTACTTGAACAAGATCTGTTATATGGTTCATACCTCCATATTCTTGATTCCTAAAATATTATAGAACTACATCACCATATCAGCTATATGAAACACCATTCCAATTTTATATTAGTAACATATAGCACAAGCATAACTAAAGAAATCCAATTGGGAATTGTAAAAACCTTAAGAGACCACTGATATTAAACAAAAAAGAGATACCCAGAATGAAGTCCACAGCTTGGTGTGACCAGTTCGCAATATTAGTATCATCTGGCTGCACAATAGCACACGCAGAAAGTAACAAGATGAACATAAGGCTTCGGCTTACAGAGTTATAATAAGAGGTATGAAGGACTGTACAAATCCAGTTAATTAGGCTACCAACACACACTTACAGAAGTAGTATCACATAGATCCATGAGAACGAAAATAAGTTACTCAAAATATAATTACTTTCAAAACCAGTATCAAATAAATCACTTTCAAAATGCACATCTCGAATCTTGTCTCTGAACGAGCAGCAATCTGCTCCTTTTCGGATAAGCTGTTGTAATATAAACACTAGAAAAATCGATTGAAGAAAAATTAGGGCAAATCGATTGTGAGACAAAATTAGGGCAAATCGATTTAGCGAGTTTCAGAACCGATTATGGCAAAAGAATAGAAGAAACGAACCTGGAACCATTGATATCCAACACAATCTGCTTCGATTTAGCGACGCTGGTGAGCGAGTAGCGTTGTGGTGGTGGTGGATCGATTGACGATGTGGTGGTGGTGGATTGACGTCTGAGAAGTGACCAGGAGGTGGTGGTGGATTGAGATCTGAGAAGTGACGATGTGGTAATGAGATAAGAGGGTGGGTTTCAATAGATATGAGGGAGTTCAAATTTTGGCAAAAAAAAAAAAAAAATATTAAGGCAGAGATTGTAAAAAAAACATAAAAACACGTTATGAATAAAAAAAAAAAAAAAAAAAAAAAAAAAAAAAAAAAAAAAAAAAAAAAAAAAAAAAAAAAAAAAAAAAAAAAAAAAAAAAAAAAAAAAAAAAAAAAAAAAAAAAAAAAAAAAAAAAAAAAAAAAAAAAAAAAAAAAAAAAAAAAAAAAAAAAAAAAAAAAAAAAAAAAAAAAAAAAAAAAAAAAAAAAAAAAAAAAAAAAAAAAAAAAAAAAAAAAAAAAAAAAAAAAAAAAAAAAAAAAAAAAAAAAAAAAAAAAAAAAAAAAAAAAAAAAAAAAAAAAAAAAAAAAAAAAAAAAAAAAAAAAAAAAAAAAAAAAAAAAAAAAAAAAAAAAAAAAAAAAAAAAAAAAAAAAAAAAGGTTGTTTTCTTGACAACTTATTAATGTTCTTGAAGTTCAGATGGGATAGTCTCTTGTGCCACAACCAATTTGTGTCTTCATCTGCCTTTGAGTAGAAACATTGTTCAGAGGTAGAAGAGGTGTGGTTTCAACATTTTTAAACGTGCATTACAACTCTGCACTTGTCTAGCCAATAGTTGAAATTGACTTTCTAACCTTAACAAAATAGATTCTTCATTAGACACCTGAGCCTTACCAGAATCTGAGGTAGAAGGCTCAGTGGGGGAGATATTCTTCTTCTTCCTTTGGTCCTTGGGAACCTTAGATGAAGTCTGAGGGGATGGCTTTTTGGATTTAGCCTTCTTTTCTGAAACAGTTGTCTGAGCTGTTTCAGATTTACCCTCAGATTGTTCCTGGGCCCTATCAGTCACAGTTTTCTGTTTGCCAACTTTAGGAAAAATAATTTCAGGTTTCATTTCCTTTGGAAGTGCATCTAAATCAGTGATTATAGATGCCATATGAAGATCACCAGATTCATATGCTGTTTTTTGATTTGCAAAAGTATTTTTTATTGCAGCATCTGGTTTTGGTGCACTCATCCAAGATTTAATTATTTTCTGTTCTTTTTCAAGGATGGTTTTTTAACTCTTCTTTTTCCAACTCTAAAGTGGCCACCATGACTGATAACTTTTTAGGGCCAAATGAACATCTTTCAGTTCTTTTAGTCTGGCCTGACTGGCGTTCAGTTCAGAAGTATTGTTTTCAAACATTTTTAAGCTTTCTGAACGCACTGTCTCAACAAATGAGATGTCAGCCTCTAATAGAACCAAAAGGTCCAGTTTGTGTTCCTCATTTTCTTCATAGCCAAAATTACTGACCTTTTTCATCACTATATCTACCCAGCGACCAGATTCAACATCGGATTTGACCAAATGACCTTGATCTTCTTGTGCCATGAAACACATGTCCCTAACTTCCTCCTCATCATCAGATGATTCATCAGAGTCTTCCCACTTTTCAGTTTTGGCAATCATACAACTGTTGCTAGAGTTGTCTTGTGCCAAAAGAGCCATATGTGCCTTCAACTTCTTGTATTTGGCCTTATAGCTGTCATCAGACTTCTGAAAAATAGAATGGTTAGGAGCAGATTGTGATGATGAAGGTTGACTAGATCTGCATTCCTTCATGAAATGTCCTTTCTTGCCGCATTTAAAGCATTCAAGATTAGACTTGTCAATAGAAGCACTGGAAGCAAAAGGTTTGCCAGATCGATTTGATTTGGCCTTAAAACGATTGAACGTTTTAGCCAGCATGGCAACCAGATCATCATTGTCATTCTCATCACAATCATGAGTGACATTAGCAGAGACACCAGTTTTTAACATTTCAGACACCATCTTCTTCATCGAGTCAAAAACATCACTCTCAGAAGATAGTAGAGCAGTACTATGTGGTTCAGAATACTGAACCGTACCAGAACTGGTAGAAACATGATTCTTGGCATCCTGCTCAGCCAAGGCTCTTTCAGCTTTGTTCTCTTCAGTATATCTGAAGGCTCCATAAAGGGAAGCAAGAGTATGACTGTGCAAGGTTTTGCCTTATCTCAAGACCAAGATTAAATTTTCCCATTTAGAAGGTAAAATGTCACAAAATTTTTCCAACAAAATTTCTTTGTCTTTGGTTACACCCAGGGCTTTCAGTTGGTTTACCAAATTTGTAAATCTGATGTAGGTTTGAGTTAAAGATTCCCCAGGGATAGCAAAGAAAGACTCATATCTTTTGTTTAAAGCAACTTTTCTTGTGACAATTGTCTCATTCGTGCCTTCAAACTGTGTCATTAGTTCCTCCCACATTAATTTGGAATTTTCAAGTAAAACAAGAGTGGGCATTAGGGTTTCTGGAACTGCGTATAAAATCATATTTTGTAACTTGGTGTCCAGGTCTACAAGTCTATGATCTTCCTCAGACCAATGATCCTTCTCCTTAGGTGACAGCCTAGGAGTCCCATCGGCATTTCTGACAACAGTAGAAGCATTCATAGGGACAAAGGGTCCTTCTCTTAAGATATCTGGTAGATGTCTCTCAACACCAGCAATATACTTAAGCATGCACGCTTTCCACGTTTGAAAGTTTTCACTGTTCCCATCAAACTTGGGAACAGGATTATTTGGAAAGTGTACGTGTACATTGTGTGATGGTATATTGTTGTTGATGAGAGGGGGTGGGTAGCATTATTAGGGTCAGGTCGTTCTTGTTCAAAGTCAGCCATCTATGCAGATCAAAGGTTAATGAATTGATAAAATTCAACCTTGTGGCTCTGATACCAATTGTGAGTCCCAAATATATAGATGAATAACAAACCCGACTGGCAAGTACAACTGATCTTGATGGACAAGTTCAGTTTACGATCCAGATATGGATAACAAGAAACAATTTACTAGATATAAAATGCAAGAACAAATGGCAGAAACTATATAAGGATATATATAAATATAATCAAGTATGTAGCATTGAGACACGTTGTTTTCTTTTCAATGTATTTGATTTATTGATGTATAAACAAATACAAGGATTGTTGCGGAACAAAGATAAACACCTAAGTGTAAGTATCTAAACAATCCTGAAATACAAGTGATCTAATTAACTTGGAAATACTCGTAAGTTTACTTAGAGTATATCTCACAAGTTGCAATGCTAAAGTTTCAAGCTGTTTGCAAGTTGTGAGAAGACTTTGTATTTATAGACCAAGTCCATGATGATGTGGACAAGATCGTACAAATGTGGTTGTGAGCATTTAAGGAATTAAACCATAATTCCTTACATGCTGCACTTGGAAGAGTATATAAGTCACTTGATGTGACTTATAGTACTAGGTTCCAAGCCTATACTTTGTACCTTTTGTTAATAGATAAATCTATTAACCGGATAAAGGTGTAAAGTAAAAGTCTTCCTCGTAATCAGTGTAAAGTGTTGTAAATACTTTACACTGAGATGCTTCAGTCTTGATCTGGTAGAATCACTCTTTGCTCGCTTCTGAGATGATTCTCTTCTTCATCCTTCAGTCTTTGACTTCAGAATGAATGCTTCAGATTTATCTCGATCTGAACTGAAGTGAAGCTTCAGTGAAGGAATTCTGAGACACCTCAGAATTTTGTACAAATGTCTTCACTAAACTTCAAGCTATTTCTGAACAAATTATACTTGGTCGATTTTCGACCTAAAATCCTATATAGCATCACCTCAGGGGGAAGTGTCAAATATTTTTATGTTTAAAAGAATTTTTCTCTAAAGGGGAACTTTGCTTTCAGAAAAATATTTTGACTGAAATGCTTCAGAATTTCTGAAATGATTTCAGAATAATTGTATAAACTGAGATGAAATCACTAATTAATAACTATTTTTAAATTAATAGAAAAATTACATAAATAAATATATATATCACAATATTCTAAGTTAAAAAGCATAATAATCAGAATATAACCCAAATATAATTAGCCACAAATTATAAAGGCAAGTGAGGTACTTAAAAGTATTTTTAAAAATTATTTGGTTAATAAATCAAGAAAATGAATAAATAATTAATTAAATAATATTAAATTAAATAAATAGTTATAAATCAGAAAGTATTCATAAATATTAAATAATAAATAGTTATAAATCAGAAAGTATTCATAAATATTAATATTATGAAGTTACTAATGTCAAATATTATAATTAAGCAAAGCACATAATGGGAACCATGATAACCAAAGGCAAGTTACCGAAATTCTAACAACTTATAACTACATGTATAATGAAAGTGACCCTTTTACACCAACACTCTCCACAACCAAAAAGATGCGAATATTAATAATACACTTGGATCCCAAAATTTATAACAACATAATGAAAGTGGCATTCTAAGTAATGGCTTAAGATAGGAACTTACGTATACTAGTCCTATCGTAGGGATAGTCTTGGCTCGAAATGTGATTGAGGAATATGACGGATATATGATCAAGGAAGCAATAGATGGGAAGTGCCCATTTTGGATAAGTGAATATAATATGCGGCATATCAAGGTGAGTCATAGCCCCCTTTCAAACTCTTTTATATGTTTTACTCACGGGGTGAAAAGCATGAATAATTAAAATTGCTTTCTTATATGAAATGACACTTTGAAGAATGAATTATGATATGGGAATTATATTGTATGTTCAACGTGTTATATGATATATGATGAGCTTGAGTACTGTCAAACGGTGGTCCCCTGTACACTACTATTAACTCATTGAGGCCTGTAGTTAGAGGGTTGCGCAACTAGGATTCGTCCCCTCACTCACCAAGATGGCAGCGGGTTGACTGGCCGCCTGAGTGGCCGCCCTCATCTCCGGTCTGCCTAGGGGTGCTCTAATCTACTTTTATTATTGGTCGTCTCCATGGCACGACCCTTTTATTATCATTATTGCACGTGATTGACAGCATGTGCTTCTATTATCATATCTTCGGGACATATTATCATTATTATTATTTGGACGTGAAAGGGTCTTAGTAGTGGCTCAAGAACAATCTCATCGAATTACGTCATGGTAGTCTTACCATTGACCAAGCGGTATTGATATTATTTATAGTTGGATATTATGGATTGAACATACGGTTTGGGTATTGGACCTTATATGGAATCTTGAAAGTTGTTGAAATTGGCGATATTGAAGCATTGATGACCGAATGGTTTTGGTATGATGAATGATCCAATCGATTGATATATTTTTCTCTCACGATAAATGTGAAAACTTTATAATTTACCATGGATTTCTCAACTATTTTGAAATGGATATGTAACGAGATTTACTTGCAAACCTATGCACTCACCAACTACGTTTTCGTAGTTGACACTTTTTCTTCATGCTTTTCAGGATTTAGCATTAGCTTTGAGGAAATTGTATGCATCATGATTATTTGCATTGCACTTGGGAGTCAAAGATCAAACCTTGTGATGGGCAATGGAATCCGCCTTGATCATTGTAGTATATCATCTCATGTATTTGTAATTTGTTTCGTGGACTCAATATCCAAGTATGGTAGACGTATTGTACTTGGGGATTGGTTCACATGCTTGTGCATTTGTAAAATTCTTTTATTAAATAAAGCTATGGTGAATGTTATTTATAATCCTTCGTTTTGAGTACTCGAATTTCTGTACATCTCATTGTTCCGCCTCAGTTGGGGTGTTACAGATTGGACCAAATTTCCTTAACACAAGTAGAAATCGGGTACTACTTGTGGCATGGGATTGAGGTGGACTTCGCTGAGATTCTTTTCTCTCAGCTGGTAACAAAATTAAAAGGGAAAAGAAGTCCACATATCTCATTTCCCAGATTTCTGAGCATTTGCTTCATGAACATGCTTAGAGATGCGTATCATATGGAGGGGCTTGAATCTTCAGCAACGGAGTTCTGCAAGGATCTATCAAAGCTATCTACTTCAGATCCAGAACCAGAACTCTCCGCTGCAATGCTTCAGGTAATGAATAAAACTGAAACAGCACGACCGGCTGGCTCAGAAAGGTCACCGAGCGGGTCGCAAAAGAATGCGAGACCCATTGGTGCACCTGGTGGTCAAATGTTGAAGTTGTTTAAAACCCCAACAACTTCATCTACCCAACCACCAATTCCCTCCTCCACTGACCAACCTGAGGATCTCCCAAAAGATCCCTCAGAATCTCCAAAGGGCTTATTAAAACGTCGTAAATATAAGCAGTCCTCACAGCCCAAGGACATTAGTACCGAAGCAAACCCCTCTGGATCTTTCCAACAAGAACCAGAGGAATCGAGTCCAAAGGGAAATCCACAAGCAGCCATCTCCAAAACTTCTTTAGGAGGAGATGATGAAGATAATACTAGTGTGCCAGCCCAGCACACACTAGAGTCCGTGTCTGCACGCGCACCCCCTGAAACTTCACAAATCTTACACTCTACTGCAGCACGAATTGATGAAGTCTTTGGTGTGACACCACCTGAGACTGAGATTCCAGACTCTACGGCCGATGAAGTGACTCTTGATGATGGTACGAGGGTCATTAAGGCAACCCCTGTGTCTACTATCTCTGGCGATGAAGCTATGGCTGAGCCAACCCATAAATCTGGTGACGATGCATCTGCAGCAGCAGTTGTTGAACCAGAAGCTGGTTCAGGTACCAGCGATCTGAACCAGGGCATATCTGATCAGACTGCAGTTTTAACTGACCTCTGGGATGAAGATGAGCCACCTTAAGGGAATCTTGATTCCTTTGCTGATTTTGAGTTTGATGAGGGCTTACTGGAGGAGAATCAGTCTTCTAATTCTGAGCCAACCTTCAGCCTCACAAATGTCCCACTTCTCCCAGAAATCCAAAATTTACTTGTTGAACAACCATATCGCCAACCTGAAACCTCTCATGTACATCCATATTTTCCACCTGGCTCTACACCTGCCTATGTCACTTCACCTCGTTTTCAACCACAACTCCAACACTTACACCCACAAATTCACCAAGTACCAAGGCCCATCAGTTATGATGATCAAACTGAGAAAGAGTTGGACTCTGCTACTGAATCTGAGAGTCCAACTGAAATGCAATTAGAGAAGGCATTAGATGGGCTTGGTAGAATTCCCTTTGTGGCTTCTGTTTCTGCACAACCACCTCCTCCTTTGAGTGTAGAAGCACAGTTAGAGAAGCAAAATACCGAAGTCCAAAGCCTCCTTCTCAAGGTAGAGGACTTAACAAAATCTCTAACTGCCAATACTAGTTCCATTGCTGAAATGAAGGGTGCTCAGATGTTCCTTGGCACTGAGTTCACCAAGGTTGCTGGAAATGAGGGACTAGTAAGTGGGAAGCTAAATGAGCTGGTGCATTCATGTAATAAAATAAGTACGGCTATCAGGGAAGCCTTCAGACTGGCCAAAAGAGATGTGCAAGCTTCAGTTATTGCAAACTTGACATCTGGTATTGAACTGCTCAAACAAGAAGTTATGGCAGTCGGGAAGGAGGTGAATGAGTTGGTTAAAAGACCAAGTGTTAATGAGAAAGAACTTGGGTCTTCTATTGGTAGTGATGTGATTGAGAAGCTGAAGTCTGAGATCTCTCAGAATCTTGTTGCTCAGATTTCAGCTTCTGTGGCTGAAAAGGTTGAAGAAGGGGTCAGAAGAATGGTCTTAAAACTCACTGCAGACACTTCAGAGAAGGTAGATAAAGTTGTTGAAGAAGTTCAGAAATCTGTATCTACTCTTAATGAAGTTGTCAAGGGCCAGTCCAAGCAGTTAGATGAAATTCTGACCCTGCTCAAGAAAGAAAATGTTGTTGCTCCTCCTCCTCCTCCCTCATTCTCTGAAGAAGATAGGAAAATGCTGAAAGATCTTACTGTGAAAGAGACTCTGAACCTTAACTCATCATTCAGGTTAAGGGTTCAGTTCTCGACAATGGCAAAGGGCATTTCTGATTGCCTTCTGCAGCAGAGTTGGGAACCTCTGAAGGCCATACAGACTGCTATTGATTTATATGCCAAGATGCCTTCTGAGGTCCCCAAAGGGGGAAATGTGCCTATTGGTCTGCTTTCAAGTACTCAAGAATTGATAGAAGCAAGCTGAGGTACCATCTGGTAGTGCCTCAGTTCAGGGGGAACAGGTTCAGAAATCTGAAGTACAAGCTTCTGAACCAGCTAAGAAAGATAAGGGCAAGGCCCTAGTGGTGGATGAACCTACAAAGAAAAATTCTAAGGGTTCTGGGATTGTTGTTGGTGAAAATGTAGATGAGCATGGTTATCCCCTTCATGACCCTAATGCTGATAGCAAGAAATTAGAGGCTTTGCAGAAGCAAGTTTCTAATCAATTCATTATGTGGAGGGCAAACAAGGAAAGAGAAAGGGAACAACATCTGAAGATGGGGACCCTTGATCATGTTGATGCTGCAGCTCTTGGTCTCTCTCTGGAAAGATATCTGAAGATCAAAAATGATTCAAGAGTGCAGAAAGCAGTTTTGATATGCTTGAATATGAATGTGGGATGATGTATTCACCTCTGGAACAAAAGCTGGAAAGTCTCACCTTCAAGTTGTCTATTGAGGACTTGGTGAAAAATAGAGAAAAGGAGATGGCAATCAAAAAGAAAGAAATTCTGGCTGGAGTTCTGAAGGTTGAAAAAGAATTGTCAAGGCCACCCACAAAACCCAAAGTGACTGGACCAAGGTCTTCAAGAAAGAACATTCGTGATGCTGACCTTTCTACCTTCAAGCCAATGTCTGATGATGCTACTGAGATCGAAAGGAAACATGAGAAGGATCAGTATGATCATTATATGAAGCATCGATCCCATCCAGCTAAAATAACTGACATAGAAGTAACAAAAGCTGATGGATTGAAGCTCTTTGATTTGGTTGTTAAAAGAGAAGGAAGGGCAGCTGAAGAATACAATCAAGTTTCAGTGCAAGAATTTGGGATTTCTGAGCATAGGGAGATGATCCAGATTCTGAGGGGGAAGCCAAAATCTGCTCTAATTGGTGCATGGTTATCAAGAATACAACAAAAGATGCAAGCCAAGGTAGAGATTGAAGGCAGATTATTTGGAAAGAATGATCATTCTCCACTGAAGAGAAAAGCTACTAAAGCACCTTCTAGTTCAAGGCCTGCGAAGAAGTAGTTTTCTTTTCATTTTATCATTTACTTGTATAATTATTTACAAATGTAACAAACACTTAAGTTTGTATATATATGTTACATTTTGTAGCTTATAAGTAGATGATAGGTTTAAGTTAGAAAAATCACAAGTAAAATTCTGAGACATCAATGATCTATAAGATGTACTTAGAAAATTTTTACAACTTAAACAAAAACTTGCATTTCAGACTTACAAACATGTATAGATAGAAGTCTGAGATGCATGCACTATTTCAGAAAAAATAGGGGGAATTTGTTAGGTCGAAAATCGACCAAGTATAATTTGTTCAGAAATAGCTAAAGCTCAGTGAAGAATACTTGTACAGAATTCTGAAGTCGTTCAGAATTAATTCACTGAAGCTTCACTTCAGTTCAGATCAACGTATCAGAATACCGTTCAGAATGAAGTCAAAGACTGAAGTCTGAAGAAAGAGAATCAGTTCAGATGTGGAGCTCAGAAGCTGATTCTACCTGATCGAATACTGAAGCATCTCAGTGTAAAAGTACTTGCACACTTTTACACTGATTACGAGGAAGACTTTTTACTTTACATACCATTACCCAGTTAATAGATTTAACTATTAATAAAAGTACAAGGTAAAGTAAAGGTTGGGAATAAGGTATGATAAGTCACATCAATTGACTTATATACTTAAACCTTAAAAGTACGCATGTAAGGAATTAACTTTAATTCCTTAAATGCTCCCAACCATATTTGTACGATCTGGTCCACGTCATCATGGACTTGGTCTATAAATATAAGTCTTCTCACAACTTGCAAACCGCTTGAAACTTTAGCATTGCAACTTGTGAGATATACTCTAAGTAATCCTTACGAGTATTTCCAAGTTATTAGATCACTTGTATTTCTAGGTTGTTTAGATATTTACACTTGGGTGTTTATCTTTGTTCCGCAATAACCTTTGTATTTGTTTATATCAATAAATCAAATACATTGAAAAAGTACATCGTGTCTCAATGCTACATACTTGAAATATACATATTATTTATATAGTTTCAGCACTTATTGTTTCTTGCATTTACTTTCAGTACCTTTATCTTATTGTTTATCCTTATATGGATCGTATTCTGAACTGGTCAACTTCCATTTAGAACTACTTGCCAGTCGGGTATTAACCATCTATATTTGGGACTCACAATATACCATTAGAAGCATGGAACTTGAGAGGCATTAGTACTCTGGCTAGCAGATTTGGAAAACCTCTGAAGATAGATAAAATGACTGCTGTCATGTGCCATAAAGGGACAGGAAGATTAGGATATGCTAGAGTGCTTGTGGAGATTGATGCTAGTAAAAAATTACAGGAAAGAGTAGAACTGGTGTATAAGGATGAACAGAAAAATATCAAAAGATCAAAATTTGTTGATGTGAGGTATAGTTGGAGGCCTGATATGTGTGAGCATTGTAAAGTATTTGGTCATACTAGTAATTTTTGTAAGAAACAGGCCACCAAAGTTAAGGAGACAAGCTGTAATGAACAAGTTAATGTAGGTATAGATGTTGAGGTTCATGACAATGAATTTGTTAAAGTTGGGGGAAAAAAGGAAGTTGTGAATACAAAATGGATAAATAACAATAAGAAATGGGCAGATGGTCAATATAGGAAAGTTTGGCAGAATAAGACTTATAAGAGGAATAGTCTAAATAAGGATGTTGGTCCTAAACAGAATGAGAATGACTTGAAAGGAAGAGAAAAGAATGCTAATAAATATGCAGTTTTAGCTGAAGATGATGAAGGAATGGGAAGTGAAATTGACTATGGAGAAAAATTGATAGTGGAGAAATACATTGGGAAAAATCAACAACCATCTATAGAAGTTACAAAGGATTGGTCAAAGTTGATGATCAATTACTTTAAAAAGAGATGGGAAGAAATGCATAAGGATTGTGAGGATGCAGAGGAAGAGAATGTATTGGAGGATGAGAATGATGCAAGTAAGACTCTGGTTGCTGATGAATTGAGTGGGAGTGATACTCAATTGTTTAATTGAGTATTGGTTGAACTTGTGGTTAGCAATGGAGTTGAAAATAGCTTGTTGGAATATTAGAGGAATGAATAATGAATTTAAGCAGAATGAGGCTATTAAATTTATTAAGGAGGAAAAATTACAGATTTGTGCTTTAATTGAAACTCATTTAAAGTTGAATTCTGTGAATAAAGTGGGGAATAAGGTGTTTAATAATTGGCTTTGGAGCTCTAATATTCAGCACAGTCCCACCTGTTGCAAGATTTTGATTGGGTGGAATCCCACTGCTGTTAAAGTAATGGTTATAGATATGAGTAGACAAGCAATGTTGTGTTATGTTGAGACTTGTCAGAGCAAGACAAAATTTTATTGTAGTATAGTTTATGCCAGTAATAATGGAGGTGAAAGAAGAATTCTTTGGAAAGAGTTGGCAAAACATAAACAGTTTGTAGGAGGATGTCCTTGGGTGATAATTGGAGATTTTAATGTTACTCTTGATATTAAGGAGCACTCTGCTGGTGGTTCTAGTGCCACTATGGATATGTGTGAATTTAGAGAAGCTGTCAATAGGTTAGAGATTGATGACATAGGGAGTAGTGGATTCCATTTTTCTTGGACTAAATCTCTAAAGAGTAAAAATTGCAATATTCTCAAGAAGCTTGATAGAATCATGGTGAATGAAGAATAAGCTAATGAGATGATAAGGAATGTTTCTGATGATGAAATTAAAGAGGCTATGTTTGATATTGATAGCAATAAGGCTTCGGGACCTGATGGTTATACATCTGGCTTCTTCAAGAAAGCTTGGGAGGTAATTGGGAAAGATGTTTGTTTTGTAGTAAAGGAGTTTTTTGTCAATGGAAAATTGTTAGGAGAAATTAATGCTACTCTTATAGCTTTAATTCCTAAAGTTGCCACACCTAACAAAGTCTCTGATTTTAGGCCCATTGCTTGTTGCAATGTGTTCTATAAATGCATAAGTAAAATCCTTACCAAGAGAATTCAAGATGGGCTTGGCAAAATTGTTAAAAGCTTAAAAAGCCTTTAAACAGATTAAGTTGGAATAATGGAAATCTGTTTGAGAAAGCTCATAGTTTAAATGAGAAATTAAGGAAATCCCAGGCAGCTTGTGATAAAGATCCTCATAATAATGAACTTAGACATGAAGCTGTGGAAATCTTAAATGATTATATGATTGCTGCTAATGATGAGCTCAAGTTATTGCAACAAAAGGTGAAAGTTCAGTGGTTGAAAGAGGGAGATAGAAATACTGCTTTCTTTCACAGTATTTTGAAGGCTAGAAGAAATAAAAGTAAAGTGGAAGTTATCTGTGATGAGTTGGGTAATAGTTATGAAGGTGAAGAGGTGGCTGATCAGTTTGTAAAGCACTTTGAGAATTTTCTTGGTAAAACAGTGAATGTGGAACCTTTGATGGAGGGTATTTTCAGAAATGTGCTGAATGAAGAATAAGCTAATGAGATGATAAGGAATGTTTCTGATGATGAAATTAAAGAGGCTATGTTTGATATTGATAGCAATAAGGCTTCGGGACCTGATGGTTATACATCTGGCTTCTTCAAGAAAGCTTGGGAGGTAATTGGGAAAGATGTTTGTTTTGTAGTAAAGGAGTTTTTTGTCAATGGAAAATTGTTAGGAGAAATTAATGCTACTCTTATAGCTTTAATTCCTAAAGTTGCCACACCTAACAAAGTCTCTGATTTTAGGCCCATTGCTTGTTGCAATGTGTTCTATAAATGCATAAGTAAAATCCTTACCAAGAGAATTCAAGATGGGCTTGGCAAAATTGTTAATATAAATCAGAGTGCTTTTGTTCCTGGAAGGCACATTCAAGACAATATACTGATAGCCCAGGAATTATTGAGAGGTTATAATAGGAGGAATTGACCAAGGAGGTGTGCTATGCAGATTGACATACAAAAGGCTTATGATACTGTTAGTTGGAGGTTTTTGGAAGATATTTTAAAAAGGTTTGGTTTCCATAAGAAGATGGTGCACTGGATCATGACATGTGTGACTTCAACTAAGTTCTCAATCTGTCTTAATGGTGAAGTTCATGGATATTTCAATAGGGGTAGAGGATTGAGGCAAGGTGACCCAATTTCTCCATATTTGTTCACACTGGTGATGGAAGTATTTAATTTGATTATGAGTAAGAACATTGAGGAGTCAAAAGATTATAGATATCATTTTGGATGTAAGGATTTGAAGCTGTCACATATGTGTTTTGCAGATGACCTTCTAGTGCTTTGTAAAGGTAATGTTAGCTCTGTAAAGGTTGTTAAGAAATCTTTGGAGGAATTTACTGCAGTTTATGGGTTGATTCCTAATCTTGGGAAGAGTATTATGTTTGTTGGAAGTATAGCAGAAAGGGATAAACAGGAGTTGCTGCAGATACTTCCTTTTAAATGTGGAAAGTTACCTGTGAGGTATTTGGGAGTCCCTTTATTAGCTAAAAAATTAGTTGTTGGTGACTGTAAAGTGTTGATTGAGAAGATTAAAGACAAAGTTGAATGCTGGAAGAATAAGACATTATCGTATGCTGGAAGAATCCAATTGATCTCTTCTGTTTTGGCTTCTATGCAAGTGTACTGGGCTTCAGTCTACATGTTACCTAATACTGTGATTAAAGAGATTGAGAAAATCTTTAAAGGATTTTTATGGAATTCTGGTGAGTCTGCTAAAGGAAAGGCCAGAGTTGCATGGAAGAATGTATGTAGACCAAAAGAGCAGGGTGGTTTGGGTTTGAAGGATATTAAGAAATGGAATGAGGTACTTTTAGTGAGACAATTCTGGAAAATTTTGGAGGATAATGGGTCATTATGGGCTAAATGGGTGAATGTGGTCAAATTAAAAAATAGGAGTATATGGACTGCAACTGTTGATAAACAAGATAGTTGGGGATGGAAGACCATGCTGGAAATAAGGGATATGATTAAAGGCCATATTAAGTATGTGATTGGAAATGGGATGAAAATTTCAGTATGGTATGATAATTGGTGTGAGGATGGACCATTGTATGACAGAATTGCTAGAAGGTCAATTTATGAAGCCAGATTAAATGATGATTTAAAAATTGCAGAAATGGTGAGTAATGGAAGATGGAAGTGGCATGTTGATTGGGTGGATAAATATCAGTTTCTGAGAAATATTAATGTTCCTATTTTGCAGGATGAGAAAAATGATAAAGTAAAATGGGTAAATAATAAAGAGTTAATAGTTGATTTTAGTACCAAACAGCTGGGAGGATTTAAGGAATAATTGGCCAAAGGTGAATTGGAGAAATGTTGTTTGGTTCAGCCAAATGATACCTAGACATGCCTTCATTTTATGGTTGGCAGTACAAGGAAAATTGATGACTCATGATAGGATGAGAAAGTGGCACCAGAATGCAGAATTTAAGTGTGCATTATGTAAAGGAAGTGAAGATAGTCATACACGTTTGTTCTTTCAATGTTCTTATGCTAAGAAGGTTTGGAAAGATATGAGTGAATTAGCTCCATTACTGAGCAATGGAAATAAACTGCAGGATTTGGTAACTGATATTACTAGGAAGAATGTCCAGAATAATATTGTTGTGGTGGTGAGTAAACTGGTGCTGGTTGCAACAGTTTATTTTGTATGGCAGGAGAGAAACAGGAGAGTCTTTAGGAAAACGGAAAGGAATGAAAATCTCTTATGCAGAATTATAAAGGAGAATGTCAAGTTTAAGCTGCTATCTCTAAAAATCAAGAATACAAGAATTGTGCATAGTGTGGCTGAAAGATGGAGTTTATGCTGGAGGAATCATGCTTTTGTTGCTGCCTCTGAGCAAGTTTCTTGAAGATGCTTGTTATGAATTTGTTGGATTAGTGTGTGCGAATGGGAATAGAGAGCGGTCTAAGATGACGCTTCTTGGTCCTTTTCTAACATTAATCTGAAAATTCTTGTTTCTGTTTGGTGTATTGAGGTTATGTTGGTGTGTCTGCATATTGGTTAGGATTTAGTTTTGTGTATATGGAAAGTCCATGTCTTTATGAATATTTGTACAATTGTGAATATTAATGAAATTTCACCTTTAAAGTTAATGAAATATGTCGTTATCTAAGTAATAAGGGGCAAGGGTGTAGAGCCAAATGCTTGGCAAATTGGCAAGTTTTGGCAAGTTTTCCACCAATAAGAGCATGACAAGTGTTTAAGCCAAAAAGAAGCCAAAATAAGCCAATTCTTGCCAAAAGGCATGGTGTAGTGGTAAAACTTGCCAATTCTTTGGCAAAAAAAACTTACCAAATAAACCCTAAACTTTCATTAATTTTAAAAACACAATACAAATAAATAAAACATTTCATTTAAATCTTAACCAAACATCTAACGGCTATATGCCTTTTTTATTATTATTTTTTTCCTTATACACTATATTTATACCCAACAAACACAACCATTTCAAACCACAACAATATTATCTCAAATCCTTTCTATCTTTATCAAATCATTTCATTCAAACATCCCAACCAAATGGCGCATCATCCGTGGACTAAAGCAGAAGATCTTTTGTTGTCGAGGTGTTGGATGTTGAGGCATCCTGACCCAGTGACCGGTAGATGTGAAATGGATAAACCAAGCGAAAACTTGTGGAACGACATTACTGAAATGTTCAACAGGGACACGACTGAAGGTCCACGGAGCGAACATCAAGTAGCAAGTCACATGAGAAGAATTCGGCATGCATGTAAGCAGTTTGAGGCAATTTGTATGAGGTTGAATGCACAGGGGAGGATCGTCGATGATGAGATGCTTTATGCAACGACGCATCAGGAGTACCATGAGAAGTATGAGAGGCGTTTCAGTTACGAGCAGTGTTTCAGGGAGCTTATCATGGTTGCTTATTAATTGTTTTGAATTATGAAGTGTGTTTTAGTGTTCTGAATTATGTAATGTCTTTAAGTATTTTAATAAAAGATGTCTACTTGGTAATTTAATAACAACGGAAATTTATTCATAATTTAAAAACATTACAAACTTATTAAAGAGAAACATACAACATAATAGTGTTCCAGAACAATTTAAGAACATAAATTATTCATTGCTTTTGCCCATATGATCAGATGGTCCAAGGTGATGACCGCACAAGCAAGTTGTTCCATAGAAATTTGAATCTTGTCGATCTTCCCCTGCAAATAATTAAAGTATTGACACTCAAGATCAGTACAATACCCGGTTTGTATATAATCGATTTGTTCTCGACACCATTGCTTCTTCGCATAGCTGCAACAAGTTCCTCTTTGAACCTTTGGTGGTCGAGGATATCAGCCATGATACTCTCATGCACTTGATCGACAGTCATTTTATTTGATGAAGAAGCCATTTTTCAGATGTATAAAAGTTTGTGTTTTGAGATAATGTTTCAGATGAAGGACCCAGTATTTAAAGTTAAACTACAACACGCTCCTTCAAGTTCAAAATTCAAAATATTTACACAATTAGTCCCTCCAACGGCAGAATTCAAAATATTTACACAATTAGTCCCTCAACGGCAGAATTCAAAATATTTACACAATTAGTCCCTCCAACGGCAGAATTCAAAATATTTACACAATTAGTCCCTCCAACGGCAGAATTCAAAATATTTACACTTTCAGTCCCTCAAACGGCCAAAAATTCAAATACATTTACACTTCCAGTCCCTGAACGGCTAGCTGGATTGTCACTCTATAAATACGAACCCAGAGCTCAATTCAGTTGCATTACCATCAAAATATTTTCATCATTCTAAAAACTCACTCTTTCTAACCAAATGGCATCCTCATCATCAAAAAAGAATGTTCACCGACCTCGTCTCACCGAAGATGAGATGAAAACACGAATCATGGCTGATATCAAAGAGGACACCCTCCATCAAACCGAACTTTCTGGGGTTATGGGCTACCTACGGGAGAAAAGACGACGATGCGAGCAAAAGGTAGAGGCAATACAAGCGTCAGGCCGCAATGTTTCGAAGCACGAAGAGCACTATTCTTCGTTTCTACAGGAGGAGATCAAGAAGGTCAAGAAGGTAGTCGATGATGTTTTCAAGGCCGGTCACACGTTGGGTGACCAATGCACTTGGGCCGAATCGTTCCACGACAATTGCGGGGAAGACAAAACTACGGGGAAGACAAAACTACGTGGGAAGTCAAATGCCCGCAACACGACAAGTGGTGTGTATCGTTCCACGACAATTGAATTGCGGGGAAGACAAAACCACGTGGGAAGTCAAATGCCCGCAACACGACAAGTGGTGGCTCGACGATTACGCTTACCGTGGCTTAGGAAGTATGTCAATCAAAGATGATGATGAGTAATCGTACGCAATGTATTTCGTGTTTTTATCATGTACTGTCTTTTTTAATTATGTGTTGTCTTTTTATTGTAAAATGTGTTTTTTAATAAGAATAAAATGTGTTTTGTTTAATTATATTTGAAAAAATGTATGTGTATGTTGTATATGTAGAAGTTGAGGGGGGGAAAGTATATATAAAAAAAAAAGACACGCTCCCACATGTACTTTTTCTGCCAAAACTGGCCACGTGGACTTGCCCAACGTTCACTAGCATCGGCCAAAACTAGCCGATGTACCTTGCCAAAACTTGCCGATACAAGCCGATGCATGTGCTATAGGATTGCCAATGAGCCGATGCTAGCCGATACTTTTTGCCGACTACACCCTTGCCCCTAATACAAATCATGTTACTTAGGGGCAAGGGTGCAGTGCCGATTTGCTAAATTTTGGCAAAAAAATATCCACTAACAACTTGCCACGTGGCAATGTAAAACTTTGCCAAATTGGAGCCAATTTGAGCCAATATAAATGGTGTAGTGTGGATTGAAGCCAATTTGCCAATGTCCCCACTTTATATTTAATACATAAATATAGCACACTCAAAGATTCTTACCCAGCGTTCACATGCATCGTCCAAATATAACCGATCACCCTTGCCGATTGTTTTTGTCGATGCTTGCCAATAGATGTGGTGTAACAAAGCCAAAGAGCCAATCCTTGCCAAATGAACTTGCCGATCAAACTTGCCGACTACACCCTTGCCCCTTAAATAATTTCATTGACACATAGATACTGATTTTCACTTCCTACGCAAAAACTAATAGGTTTGAACCATGAACATATAATATATGATAATGATAAATCAACCTAACTCATATGTCTAAAGATGAGTCTAATCATAAGATGATGACATTTGGAAAAATTAATGGATAAAATTAGGAAAGAGATCTAGTGGAATACACATGTCAAACTTTTAAACCTTTAAGTTGATTTTTAGGTATACTTTTAGGTTAATTGATCATTTTCCTATAATATTATAGCTAGTGCAAAATTTATTGTTTAACCATGTACAATTAAATATTAAAAATGTCAAGATAATAGGTTTAGGCATTTACGTATAATTTATTCAAGTTCAAGTTAACTAAGAGATGTGTCAACAAGTGAAATTCTCAACCCGTTTTCACATGTTTTCGCCGGTATTATTGGCACGACAAAATTCTGAGTCAAATAAGCAATATTTTCAAGTGAACGAGTGGGAGTGAGAAAAGTGTAGTTCTAAGGTGAGTTTTCATCGTTCTTTCTCTGTATTACTATTTTATATTATAAAATATGTGAAATTTTCATTTGGAAACTATAATTTCTGTGAAAACTAGAAAACTAGCCAAAACACACTGTGATCTGAATTTAACACAATGTGTTTTAATTGTGTTTTTATTGTGTAATCTAAAAACACATTGTGTTAAGTTTTAAATCACAGTGTGTTTTTGATAGCGCGTGAAAATCAGAAAATTGTTCAACACACTGTGATATGAACTTAACACAATGTGTTTTCTAAAAAAATTAAAACACATTGTGTTAAATTCAGATCACAGTGTGTTTTGGCCAGTTTTCTAGTTTTCACGAAAATTTTAGTTTTCAAATGATCACAACTCTATAAAATATATAGCCTGCTTTTTTTAAATTATAAATTTCAATATTTCATTAAAATCAAATTAAATCAATAACCTACACTATTTGCCGTTGCCGCCACTACCAGCGCCGCTGTCACCAATCTTTGTCGCCTCCGCCCGCCGCTACTGGCGAGTGCCACCACCACTTGTAACCGCCACCACCGCCTCTGTCATTATATCGTCACTACCGCCGCACGCCACCACCGCCGTTGTCGCTATTACACCGTCGTATCGTGCTAGTACCGTTTTAGTTTATTAAGATATATATTGCATAAAATGTGTATTTAAACTTTTGTATAATGTTGACTTCAACCAGCTTAAATAAAATGTGGTTTCTCGATTCTAGATTGGATAAGAGGTTTACAAGTGGTTGAACATTGTCAAGAAAAGCAACTATATTCAATAGTACTTGTAAAGAGATAAGGGAAGGGAATATAAAAGATGAGGACAAAGATAGAGATAGAACAAAGGAGTGGCTGAACATTGTCAAGAAAAGCAAGGGACACGTGAACCGTCAAGAAAAGCCGAGGGTACATTGTTATCACGTGCTATTGAGTATAGATTAAGTGGATGGTGCTTCTCGTACCAGTCGCCTGTACGGAACGGCTCAGATCAGATTTCCCCTTTGACCACAATACTACGACCATAATTAAAGGATAATAATGATTCTTATACAAAATCTTTTACCATTAAAAAAAATGATACTCGTATATTTAGTATTAATTAATTAATTTATGTTTCTAAAAAAGTTTTTAATAACAAATTAATTGATCACACATATGAAAATTTATACTCATGGGCGGATCTTATTAAGGACACGTGGGGCCGCGGCCCCCTCCGTTTTTTCGCTACGTAGTGTTATTTTTTCCGTATTTTCTTCAAAAAATATTTTTTTTAGTATTATTTTTAATTCCCGTTACTTACGGCTCCCTCCGTAACTTCTCTCAAGATCCGCCACTGTTTATACTATTGTATGTTGGAGGAAAATGTAGTTTTAGTAATGGTGTTTGTTTATAAGGAGGCATTGTTTAGCCATACATGCTAAACACATCTATAATTACTCGTTCTCATATGCCTACATGAACGTATAATTTATTTTAATATTATTACATTTTATCTTTAACTTTTACGAAGTATCGCAGTATAATGTTTGGTAGGTGATAATTTTTTGAAAACGATACGTGCCATCTTTTAAATAATCAATGATTTAATTAAAAATAAAGTTCCAGATTGCTGTATATTGTATTTATATATATACTAGATTTTCATGAAATATGAAAATAAAATAATAATAAAAAATATAGTTGTAACTTAGATAGATATAATATGATATGATTATTAATATAAGAATTTTAATCATAAGACACTTGTTGTTCAGATAAAATGTTATTTGTCAATCATTTAGCTATAATTAATAGATTACTCATTTTTGTTAGTATATGATCACGTAGAAATGAACGTATGTCCAGAAATGATTTAAGCCTACGGGGTCACACGTCTCGACACAAATGTATTTAATTAATTAATAAGTTTAATGTATTTAATTAATATGATCACGATTTCAATTAACGAGTGGTCGTTAAAAACTAACGGTTACTAGCTAACGACGTTAGTTAAGAAGGATTAATTTGTAATTAGGAAATTCTAGAAGTTTCCTAATTATGAAATGAGGGGGCCGGTTTTAACTAATGGGTTTTTAACTCATTGAGTTTAACTTGGTTTCTTATAGACTAATCCTAGTATATATCTAATACGAATCCTAATCTATGTAAAATACGAAAAGGGTTTTGGATATAAAAAGGAAAAAGGAAAAGCCCTCATTACCTTCCTCTCCTTCCTCCTCTCTTGGCTTCGGCCGATCTCTCCACAAAAGAAAAGGGTTTTCGTTTTTGGTGTTTAACAAATCAAGGAGACAAAGCAAACGTTGCGGTTCGTGATCAAGTACTAGCATACGTGCATTCACGTGTCGTGTGTGCAATCGTAGAGAAGTTTATTTTAAACTTTTATAAAGTTTCTTGACTTATTCTCATCAATTTAAGGTACACGTTTTCTATCTTGGTTAATTAATTAACTACATAGATTATTTTCCGCTGCGTGCTTTGTGATTTGATTTGATAAATTGTTATATAACCCAACAGTGGTATCACGAGCCTACTATGTATGTTTTTAATTACCAATTAAATCAAAACTTGAAGGGGGGTTAGGGTCTTGATCTTCAAATTTTCGGATATATATATATATTTAAATTGTTTTTGTAATTTAATTACATTATTTAAATAAGAAACAAATAATATCTATATTATTAATTATATATATGGTTCGAAAATTTCCAGAAAATAAAAAAAAAAAAATAAAAAAAATTGTTTTTTTTAGGGTTCCTAATCCAAGTTTTGATTAATTACATGTTTATGTGATAAATTGCATGTATATATGGTGTACTTTTAATTATTTAATTGTTAAATAGAAGTAAAAATCATGAATTTTTCATGCAAATTATTCATGATTATTACTTAGATATATTGATATGAAATCTTGATCATAAGGGTTAATTATGCTAGATAATTGAATAATTAATTGTGTGACAATGTGATTATGTTTTGTGAAAGTTTCTGTTTGACACCAGTTCACTAAAAAAATCATAACTAATTAACCGTAAGGAGTTGGAAGCTGAAATCTTTACAATAGATGCTTGACTCATAGGGCTACAACTTTTATGTTTTGTGCTAAGCCCAGTTCGGCCTTCATCAGGGCCAGATTTGGTCGTGAAGCTGCTGGATTTTCCAGATCAGCATCCTGTTTTATGGTAGATAAATTTGTTATAGATATTTTGGCTTACGCAATCAAGGCAACTTGATGTATGTGGTCTCTTTCCATATGAAAGAGGAGCCAATCTTATACCATAGTGACCAAATTAGGTTGATTACCTTAATTGTTAAGTTGTAAATTTAGTAAGTTTAATTTTTGCCTTTTATGAAAATTGTGTGCAAAATTGTTTTTGGAAAAATAAACTTGACTAATATATCGAAATAAGATTTTGTTTATAAAATTGGTGCCCTAAAATCAAAAGATACACCGGCTCACCCATTTGAACAAACTCTAAGAGAGGTATAAGTCGGAGTGCGCTAGCCTCCTAAAAGGGCGGGTTTTTAATCGCGTTTATCGCATACCTTTGCCCTTGCGCTTCTTTGTGCGTTCAAATGGAGCTACCGAGCTCTTTTGTATTTAAAGGCAATAAAAATGAGTTTTATAAACATATTATGTTTAGAAGATATGCATGAATCTTCAAACATAACTTTTTGATCACACATCAAATTGATTGACCCAATAACTTAAGTCATTGCCACCCAACTCGTAAAGGACACTTGTGGCTGTTGTTTTACTCACTGGTACACAGTGGTGAAATGGCAGTTGCATGGCAAATCCCACTCACTGGTACACAGTGGTGGACAAATTTGCGCGTTCTTGGTTGGACGACTTAAAGCGAGTTAAGCGTGAGACCTTGACCCGTGGCAAAAGATGGGACAAAACATGACTACAAATCACTTGATGAATCAAGTGTGATTTGTAGGTCCCATTCTTACTAGGAATTGCACATGAAATGCAATTACTGCTCGTCACTTACCATTTGAGTGCAATCATTTCTAGCAGATCAACTGATGAAATGATTGTATGTCAATTGGATCCTAGCCTTAATGAAATTAATTGTTTATTTGATAAACATTGGGTAATTGATTTCTTAAGGATTTATTATCGAAAATACTGATTTTTGAACTTAATCTGTTTTGTAAATGGCAATGAATCCTTCCACAAACACCAATGCTTTTCGGCAATGTTTGAAAGAGAAAAGCTTAATGGATCAAATTTCAATGACTGGTATCGTCAACTGAGAATTGTTCTAAGAGTTGAGGAACGCATGGATGTCATTGAAAGGCAATGGCCAACCGAACCAAGTGCTGAATCCACAGCAGCTGAAAAGCTGAATATAGGATTCAGTACACTAGATTCAATGAAGTTTGTTGTTTGATGCTTGCGAGCATGTCTCCCGAGCTTCAAAAACAATTCGAACTCTACACTCCATATGATATGATCACAGAACTTAAATCCTTGTATGAAAAACAAGCTGGAGTGGAACTGTTCGACTTAGTCGTGGAACTTCATGACATGAAACTTGAATCTGGCAAATCGGTTAGCAGTCATGTGCTCAAAATGAAGAGCATTTTTGACAAATTGGATTCGATGGAGTACGCTTATCATAAAGAGGTAAAAGTTGGCATGATTCTCAAATCCCTTACGAAGGAATATGAGGGTTTTGTGCAAAACTATACCATGCACTCTATGAAAAAAGCGTCAATGAACTTCATGCTATGCTCATTGAATATGAGAAGACGATTCCAAAGAAGGCCAATGACCCAAATGTCCTTATGATTAAGGGGGGTCGGATCCAGAAAGCTAAGAAATCGCACCAAGCTAAAGGCAAGTTTGATGGTAAAGGCAAGGGTAAGCAAGCTGCTTATTCCCCCAAACCAAAGAAAACCCCTCCGGCTAAGAAAGAGCATCCGGCTAAAGACCAGACCTGTCATCATTGTAATGAAGTCGGGCACTGGAAGAGGAACTGTCCCAAGTATCTTGCCGAGTTGAATGTGAAGAAGAAGCAAGCAAGCGTTGCTAGTACTTCAGGTATCTTCACCATTGAATTATTTTCCTTTACTAAGCGTAAATCATGGGTTTATGACACTGGCTGTGGAACTCATATCTGTAATGAATTACAGGCTCTTAGGAAAAGGAGGAAGCTGAAGCCCGGAGCTTTGCAGCTGTTCGTTGGGCAATGGTCTACCAGCACCTGTTGAAGCTATTGGAGAATATCATTTAGTTCTTCCTTCCGGTTTAATTATTGTTTTAGACAATTGTCATTATGCACCTTCTATCACTAGAGGTGTAGTTTCAGTTTCTTTGTTGAAAGACAACGGTTTCATTAATGTTTTTAATGATTATGGCATTTCAGTTTCTAAAAATAATGTTCATTATTTTGATGCTATTGCTTGTGATGGTATTTATGAAATTGATATGCGTGGTTGTGATTCAAATAATTCAATGTAAAATGTTAGCAAAAGAGCCAAGACTAACTTGGACTCTACTTATCTGTGGCACTGTCGTCTGGACACATTGGCAAAAATCGCATTGAAAGACTTCAACGTGAAGTGATTTTACAATTAAATGATGAATCATTTGATAAATGCGAGTCATGTGTTTCCGGCAAAATGACGAGAAAACCTTTTTCGCATAAACCGGAGAGGGCTAAAGATCTTCTTGGACTCATTCATACCGATGTTTGCGGCCCATTTAGACATGTGTCAAGAAAAGGAGCTAGCTACTTCATAACTTTTACGGATGATTTCAGTCGTTATGGTTATGTTTACTTGCTTAAACATAAACATGAAGTGTTTGAAACATTCAAAGAGTTTAAAAATGAAGTAGAAAATCAACTCGGAAAGACCATCAAGATTCTTCGTTCGGATCGAGGTGGTGAATACTTAAGCCAAGACTTTAAGGATTATCTGAAAGCGTGTGGAATTGTCCAACAGCTTACTCCTCCATACACTCCTCAACATAATGGAGTGTCTGAAAGGAGAATCGAACCTTGCTAGACATGGTGAGATCTATGATGAGCCTTACGACTCTCCCATTTTCGTTTTGGGATTATGCTCTTGAGACTGCTGTACGCATTCTCAATATGGTTCCAACCAAGAAGGTTGACAAGACACCATATAAATTATGGCATGGAAATGTTCCTAATCTGTCTTACTTAAGAGTCTGGGGATGTGAGGCACTTGTGAAGCGCGATACGCCTGACAAACTTGAACCCAGAACTACTAAGTGCATCTTTGTCGGATACCCTAAGGAAACGATGGGTTACGACTTCTATGATCCCGTCAAAAACACTGTTCGCGTTGCTCGATATGCTGAATTCTTTGAAAAGAAATTAGTTCCAGAGAACAGTGGGAGGATTGTAGAACTTGATGAGATTCAAGTGGAAGATGTGTCACCTTCTGAAGCTCCTAGCAATCATCAACTTGGGGGGGAAAATGTTCAAAGTGATGAACCTCAAGTCGATGATGATGAAGCGATTCTACTTCGTAGGTCCGAAAGGACAAGACGTCCTACTGACAGATTATGTCTGATGGTAGAAGAAAACGTTTTAGGAGATCTCGATGAGCCTCCGAATTTCAAAGCTGCATTATCAGATCCGGAATCTGAAAAATGGCTTGAAGCTACGAAGGTGGAAATGAAATCCATGAAAGACAATCAAGTCTGGAGCTTGGTTGATCTTCCACAAAATGCTCAAACTGTTGGGTGTAAGTGGATCTTCAAGAAGAAGACGGACATGGATGGACATGTACACACCTATAAAGCTCGTCTCGTGGCGAAAGGTTATACTCAACGTTTCGGTGTTGACTATGATGAGACCTTTTCTCCAGTTGCGGACATTAGAGCTATTAGGATTCTCTTAGCCATAGCTGCGTACTATGACTTTGAGATATGGCAAATGGATGTTAAGACTTCCTTCTTAAATGGTTACTTGGATGAAGAAGTCTATATGGATCAACCTGAAGGTTTTATTGATCCAAAACATCCCAACAAAGTATGCAAGCTTCAAAGGTCCATTTATGGACTAAAGCAAGCATCAAGAAGTTGGAACAAGAGGTTTGATGAAGAAATCAAAGTTTGGTTTCGTTCAAAACCCCGATGAGCCATGTGTATATCGCAAAGCTAGTGGGAGTAATGTTACTTTTCCTTGTCTTGTATGTTGATGACATATTGATCATAGGAAAACACATTCCGATGTTGCAAGATGTAAAATCCCATCTTGGAAAGTGTTTTGCATGAAAGATTTAGGAGAAGCGGCATTTATTCTTGGAATCAAGATCTACCGAGATAGATCAAAGCGATTAATTGGACTAAGTCAAAGTGCTTATATTTATGAGGTCTTGAAGCGATTCAAGATGGAGAATTCTAAGCGTGGGTTTACACCTATGCAAGAAGGACTTAGTTTATCTGTCAAACAGGGTGCTACTACACCTAATGAGGTGGAGCGTATGCGAAGAGTCCCTTATGCTTCGGCTGTGGGATCTATTATGTATGCGGTTAGATGCACTAGACCCGATGTGGCGTTCGCGCAAAACATCGTTAGCCGATATCAACAGAATCCAGGTGAAAGTCACTGGACTGCTGTTAAGAGCATTCTGAAGTACCTACGGGCTACTAAAGATATGTTTTTGGTGTATGGAGGAAATCCAGACTTAGAGCTCAAAGTGACCGGATACTGTGATGCTGGATTTCAAACTGATAAAGATGACACGAAGTCTCAGTCAGGATTCGTCTTCGTTCTTAACGGAGGTGCTGTGGATTGGAAAAGCAGCAAGCAAAAAACAGTTGCCATGTCTGCAACAGAGTCTGAGTACATTGCCGCCTCAGAAGCCGCAATGGAAGCAGTCTGGATAAGGAAGTTCATTAGCGGGCTTGACGTGATCCCCTCAAGTGACTTACCCACTGATATTTACTGTGATAATACTGGTGCATTAATCATTGCCAACGAACCCGGAGTTCAGAAAGGTGCCAGACATTATGCTAGACGATATCACTATGTTCGTGAGCAGATCGAACTAGTGAAATCAAATTACTCAAAGTTCACACAGATTTTAACTTAGCTGATCCTTTCACAAAAGCTTTGTCTAGGCCCAAGCTTGAAAGGCATGCCGAGGGCATAGGACTTAAATTAGCTAGTTATTTCATGTAAATCTGTTGTTTCGGTATTTGGATAAGGGATGTTAAACAATTTATATTTTTATAATGAAATAAAGTACTTGATATGTTTGATTTCATTTAATATTAATTGTATCCTATATTTGCATGTTTAATCCCTGAATATTTTAATAAATATTCTAAATTGTCCATTGTCGATTAATTATATGGGAATATAATTAAACTAAGACAAATCTGAGCGATTGGTTATATTCTTGGAATATATAATGGATGGTCCCACCAAACTCACATGATATCCATAGTTGATGCATATCGGACTACCCCACTAACGAATTCATCACTTTATGGATCAGCGTCATTAAGTGAAATTCGTAAATGGTTACTTTATTGATCCTTTGACTTGAGATACAAGCAGGTCAGCATGTTGGATTGCACTTACTTGATATAGTTCTAACTCTCCTGAATAAGGGAGTACATAAAGGGCTATTTTCAGAAAGTGTAGTGAAGTATGATGACTGACACGTGTAGTCAATATAGGATTTGTTCCTTCAACTTAAAAGTTGAAGTATGATACCATTGGCGCCCTCATTAGGACTAATTAAGATGTTTGCATGGCCGTGCCCAAATAAATCCAGATGGTTCTCGATTATATTTGGTAATCTCTAATTAGTTATGGAATGAGAAACAGAATCGTTAAATCATGAAATGACATTGATCCGTATTCATGTTTAACACGGTATTTGAACAAAGGGATAATAAATGCCTCAACCATTTAAATATACTTTAAGAAACTATACTTAAATATTTCTGGGAGCATTGGCGTGTTGCTAGACGCTAACCAATGTTATTACCTTCATTTGTTACGAGCTCAAGTGGGAGCTGTTAGTATATGATCACGTAGAAATGAACGTATGTCCAGAAATGATTTAAGCCTACGGGGTCACACGTCTCGACACAAATGTATTTAAAAAAATAGTATTGAATTGAAAATGAATCAATCTCTTTTCTCATGACGCATGATTAGTCTTGCATGTTTCGAAAGATAATGTGACATTCGGGTGCACGTCGTTTTCGAGAGTCTTGTAAATTAAGTAACCACACTTTTTTTTTCTTTATGTTTTGTTACAATTTCTTTAAAGTATGTTTTGTTACAATTAATGTACGTGTATATATATGTGCATATATTATATTTACTATAAAGTATGTTTTGTTACAATTTCTTTAAAGTATGTTTTGTTACAATTTCTTTAAAGTATGTTTTGTTACAATTTCTTTAAAGTATGTTTTGTTACAATTTCTTTAAAGTATGTTTTGTTACAATTTCTTTAAAGTATGTTTTGTTACAATTTCTTTAAAGTATGTTTTGTTACAATTTCTTTAAAGTATGTTTTGTTACAATTTCTTTAAAGTATGTTTTGTTACAATTTCTTTAAAGTATGTTTTGTTACAATTTCTTTAAAGTATGTTTTGTTACAATTTCTTTAAAGTATGTTTTGTTACAATTTCTTTAAAGTATGTTTTGTTACAATTTCTTTAAAGTATGTTTTGTTACAATTTCTTTAAAGTATGTTTTGTTACAATTTCTTTAAAGTATGTTTTGTTACAATTTCTTTAAAGTATGTTTTGTTACAATTTCTTTAAAGTATGTTTTGTTACAATTTCTTTAAAGTATGTTTTGTTACAATTTCTTTAAAGTATGTTTTGTTACAATTTCTTTAAAGTATGTTTTGTTACAATTTCTTTAAAGTATGTTTTGTTACAATTTCTTTAAAGTATGTTTTGTTACAATTTCTTTAAAGTATGTTTTGTTACAATTTCTTTAAAGTATGTTTTGTTACAATTTCTTTAAAGTATGTTTTGTTACAATTTCTTTAAAGTATGTTTTGTTACAATTTCTTTAAAGTATGTTTTGTTACAATTTCTTTAAAGTATGTTTTGTTACAATTTCTTTAAAGTATGTTTTGTTACAATTTCTTTAAAGTATGTTTTGTTACAATTTCTTTAAAGTATGTTTTGTTACAATTTCTTTAAAGTATGTTTTGTTACAATTTCTTTAAAGTATGTTTTGTTACAATTTCTTTAAAGTATGTTTTGTTACAATTTCTTTAAAGTATGTTTTGTTACAATTTCTTTAAAGTATGTTTTGTTACAATTTCTTTAAAGTATGTTTTGTTACAATTTCTTTAAAGTATGTTTTGTTACAATTTCTTTAAAGTATGTTTTGTTACAATTTCTTTAAAGTATGTTTTGTTACAATTTCTTTAAAGTATGTTTTGTTACAATTTCTTTAAAGTATGTTTTGTTACAATTTCTTTAAAGTATGTTTTGTTACAATTTCTTTAAAGTATGTTTTGTTACAATTTCTTTAAAGTATGTTTTGTTACAATTTCTTTAAAGTATGTTTTGTTACAATTTCTTTAAAGTATGTTTTGTTACAATTTCTTTAAAGTATGTTTTGTTACAATTTCTTTAAAGTATGTTTTGTTACAATTTCTTTAAAGTATGTTTTGTTACAATTTCTTTAAAGTATGTTTTGTTACAATTTCTTTAAAGTATGTTTTGTTACAATTTCTTTAAAGTATGTTTTGTTACAATTTCTTTAAAGTATGTTTTGTTACAATTTCTTTAAAGTATGTTTTGTTACAATTTCTTTAAAGTATGTTTTGTTACAATTTCTTTAAAGTATGTTTTGTTACAATTTCTTTAAAGTATGTTTTGTTACAATTTCTTTAAAGTATGGATATTACAATGTTAACGAAATAGATTTTTTTAACGTGTTCCTTCAATATCTTGCATTAGCAATTTACTCTCATTAGTTTTGTGACCATCATTTGAACGTCTAGTTAGGCTTCGCTTCCTTTATTCGTAATATATCATCATAAATGTATTATTACCAAGTTCACAAATTTATACATTAATCACATAAAGTATATAGTTTAATTATTATGTTTTGTTTACTCTACATGCATGGAGTTGAAAAACTTTATAAGCTCCTCGTTATGTACACATTTTAATTTACTTTTGTTTGCGTAAATTTTGGTCACCAACATCACATGGTTTCTACGATGACCTTTAAACTTAATGGGTTCTTTATTGAGCAGGTATATTACGTGCTACGTTCTTTAATGCTTTTAACCTATGCGTCACTACATTCATAAATTAAAATCATAATTCTTTTCTTGTAAAGAATCTTCAGATTTATTTTGTAACTTTAAAGGTGAATTTTCATTAATATGCACAAAATATACAAAATTACAGAACAAATAAGAGAAATCATGGACACATCCAAGAACACTAGATTCTAACCTATTACATTCAGCCAAAAAACTCAAATCAATTACAATGAGAACACTGCAAGAAAATGCAACCTGCAAGCTCCAATTTAGTGTTAGAATGAAACCAAAAAGCGTCATCTTTCACCGCTCTCTATTCCGATTCGCATACACTAAACAAGATAGCTTGCACATCTTCAAACCAACCTCATTCCTAATCAAAAACAGCTACCAAATTATTACGACCTTTTATTCTTTTACTTCACATAGCTTTTCGTCTCCTTGATAGCTGGAAGTTCTCCAAAAGTATGAAAAGCTGGAGTTCTTTGGATTTATTTTGTACAAAGTTGCGAAACCTCCTGGTTTGAATTATAAAAAAATAGTATTGAATTGAAAATGAATCAATCTCTTTTCTCATGACGCATGATTAGTCTTGCATGTTTCGAAAGATAATGTGACATTCGGGTGCACGTCGTTTTCGAGAGTCTTGTAAATTAAGTAACCACACTTTTTTTTTCTTTATGTTTTGTTACAATTTCTTTAAAGTATGTTTTGTTACAATTAATGTACGTGTATATATATGTGCATATATTATATTATACTATTACTTTTGCTAATAAAAAAGTCATAGACTTAATAATTGATCACGAACCAACCATCATTTCGAAGTAAACATTCATAAACTTTCCTTTTACCAAAAGCCAAACCTTGGCTAGCTAGCCGGCAAGCACATGAATTGAACATACTTGAAATAACCAGTAACCACGTAGATGAAACTTGAAAACGATTGGATAAAGAACATTGGTTTTATAACCGTTCAAAAAAAAAGAACATTAGACCAAGTGGTGTGAGGCGTTTGGAGGGGGGTTCCGGCCTCGAAACGCGCCTGAAACGCGGTGAACAACACCCCGAAAGGGCGTTCCGGCCAGTTTTTTGGTGGTGGACGGATGGGCAAAAACGTTGACCAAGGCATGCACTTTCCCCCTTCCCAAGGGCTTATACCCGTTGAATTGCCGATTCCCATAAAAAAAAAGTTTTTTTAAAACAAATTATTACCTTTTCACCTACATAAACCCCCATTTTCACTCTACAAATTTTTACATCACTCAAAAAACACTCTTCTCTTCTCTTCTTTTCTATACTTAAAGAAAAACGGATAAAAGGGATGAGTTGAAGATGTTGCCGAAAGATTTTAGTTATCTTGAGGAGCCCAAACGAACTATAATGGAGGACATGAAAAGGGAAATTCGACAAAAGTATTATGGCAACTAGTAGTTTTTTAAAATTGTGTTAGTTTTTTATGTGTTTTTTTAATGATGTACTACCTTAGTTTAATTATGTGTTTTTTTAGTATGTTATTTAGTTTTTATGTAATGGATTTTATGAAATTTTATTTACTTTATGTTATTTAATTTATGAAATATTAGGAATAAATATATAAAAAGTATAAAATATAAATATTATTGTAATAAGAAAAGAAAAAGAAAAAAAAAAATCATTTGGTCTTGACACATGGCAAGAGATGCCCCATGGTGTCAAGATGCCTCATACCACACTTTTTTGAAGAACCCCCCTTTGCTTAGTTGGCGCCACATGTCAAAAGACCCCTCCCCCAAAACCCCTCATACCATTTAGTCTTATAAAACCAGAAGTTAGATAAATAATTAATATATTTGTCTTTAAAGATAGAAGTCTAAGGATTTCATCTTCATGTTTTGTGAGGTTGGAGGTCGTGAAACCTGTAAACAACCTCTCTGTACCGTCGTGATAGAAGTAAAATTGTTTAAATTTCAAACCCCCCTAACATCAAAATATTGAGACACAACCCTTAAAAGAAGACATTGACTATTTACTTACTTTTACTTATGTATTACACTATAACTTGCTTGTTCATCAATTACACACTCACAAATCAAATTTATGCTCCGTCAAAATAATATTGTTTACATTACCATTTTCGTTGTTCCAAAATATTCAGTTATGAATACTACGAATATAGTTATTTATTGCCTTTTCCCCCCTTTTAATTTTTAATTACTTGTAGATTTGCAAGTAACCCTAATAAAAGCATAGGGGTGAAAACATTATATTAACAAAATTTTGCTAAAATCAGGAATGAACTGCAACATGGTTAAATTTTAGATTCTTACTTTTATATCTCATACTAATCTTAATATATACTAAAAGGCAACTGATCTAACCTCAATTGACCAATCACAACTCTCGATTTCTCTAAATTAACTTAATAAACATGTGACTAAATTCAATTTCAATAATAAATTATATTATTTTAAAAATAACATAAATGGTCGATCTCTATTTAGTAGGATAGGATAATGGTCCATCTAATAAGTTATACTATTTAAATAGAAAATTAATAGTCGATTAATATATATTTGGATAGGATAATGGTGTATCTAATAAGTTATACTATTTAAATAGAAAATTAATAGTCGATTAATATATATTTGGATAGGATAATGGTATCTAATAAGTTATACTATTTAAATAGAAAATTAATAGTCGATTAATATATATTTGGATAGGATAATGGTCCATCTAATAAGTTATACTATTTAAATAGAAAATTAATAGTCGATTAATATATATTTGGATAGGATAATGGTCCATCTAATAAGTTATACTATTTAAATAGAAAATTAATAGTCGATTAATATATATTTGGATAGGATAATGGTATCTAATAAGTTATACTATTTAAATAGAAAATTAATAGTCGATTAATATATATTTGGATAGGATAATGGTCCATCTAATAAGTTATACTATTTAAATAGAAAATTAATAGTCGATTAATATATATTTGGATAGGATAATGGTATCTAATAAGTTATACTATTTAAATAGAAAATTAATAGTCGATTAATATATATTTGGATAGGATAATGGTCCATCTAATAAGTTATACTATTTAAATAGAAAATTAATAGTCGATTAATATATATTTGGATAGGATAATGGTCCATCTAATAAGTTATACTATTTAAATAGAAAATTAATAGTCGATTAATATATATTTGGATAGGATAATGGTATCTAATAAGTTATACTATTTAAATAGAAAATTAATAGTCGATTAATATATATTTGGATAGGATAATGGTCCATCTAATAAGTTATACTATTTAAATAGAAAATTAATAGTCGATTAATATATATTTGGATAGGATAATGGTATCTAATAAGTTATACTATTTAAATAGAAAATTAATAGTCGATTAATATATATTTGGATAGGATAATGGTCCATCTAATAAGTTATACTATTTAAATAGAAAATTAATAGTCGATTAATATATATTTGGATAGGATAATGGTCCATCTAATAAGTTATACTATTTAAATAGAAAATTAATAGTCGATTAATATATATTTGGATAGGATAATGGTATCTAATAAGTTATACTATTTAAATAGAAAATTAATAGTCGATTAATATATATTTGGATAGGATAATGGTCCATCTAATAAGTTATACTATTTAAATAGAAAATTAATAGTCGATTAATATATATTTGGATAGGATAATTATTAATAATTATATATTAATTTGTAGAAAAAGTCTCATTAATTTACACTTTTTTGTTTTCCATCAATAATTTACACTTTTTAGCCTTGTGTAACACCCCAAAGATTTTAAGGTAAAAAGAAATTAACCCCTTTTATAGTTTTGACATTAAATTAATTTCCTAGTATTTTATTTTTGGTTATGGGGTTAATTTAGTTGAAACTTTAGCGGATAGCGGGTAAAAATACCCACAAAATAGAAAGGGGCGTGGCAAGCCCATAATGTGCCAGCCAATTCTTTCTTTTAAGTCATAGCTTCCACTCACTTGATCATCTCCTTCTCAAGTCTTCTCTTTCATTCTTCTAAAAATTTATCTAAATCCTTCATGCAACCTAACATCTTCTAGTAATCATCAAGAACAATTAAAATCACCACCAATCATCTTTGTCAAGCATATTGAAAATTAGGGTTGAGTGGAAAAGGGTGGTGGTGGCCAAAATTGTAAGAAGAAAAGAGAGGAAGGAGAACTTCCAATTCAAGTCTTGAATTAACTAATTGTTTGTTGAGGTATTGATTTTCCCCTAGTTAATTTCCATCTCTCTTTTGAAATTAGGGTTCATGGATGAGCCAAATTGGGGGTTTTGCTAGAAAATGAATTATGGTTAATTTTCCCCAATTCCTTAGTTAACCTAGTTGTCATTGAGTTGTATGATGAGTTTGATTATGAAATGAATAAGTTCATGTGAAAATTTTAGTTAATGTGAAAAGATGAATTTTTGCTAGTTATTGAAATGTGGATGAAAATGGTAGGATGAACTACCTAATGTTGTTGTTAATGATGAAAGTAACTCAATGACAAATGGGTTGGGTTTTGGGTTTAGAAAGGCTAGTGATTGAGTATGGCTAGGTTAAGCTAGTCAAGTTGTGAATATAAGCTTATGCACTTTTATGATATGATTATAGGTTGAAGCTTGTTTGTGCTTAATCGTTTTAGCATTGTTGTTCTAGTTGCGGAGGAGGTGAGTATATTTGCATACCTTTATGTTTACGTTGGGTCAATTGACCACATCATGTTGAAGTTGTTTATCCATGTGTGGAAAGACCACCATGTTGAAGTTAGTTTATCCATGTGTGGTAATTGATTCGGCATCAGGCCCATTTGGGGCATAGTATTGTTGAGGCCTAAGAACCTCCGGGGCCTAAGAACCTCCGGGGCCTAAGAATCTCGATAGTCTCATTGGTTAGCTTATATGGATCCATATATGTTGTTTAGTGTGCAAGGTGAGCATTGTAAATGTGTCATGACGGTGTCATAGGTTACATGTAAAAGTCCTTGTACTTTGCCCTCCTTCGTATTCGTAAATGTATGCAAGTATATTCACTAAGCCTTTGCTTATATTTTAGTTGTTCACCTTTTTATAGGTAGTTCCGGAAGAAGGAACTAGTTGTTGATAAGCTTGAAGTTTTTGAAGTAAAGTTTGTGCAAGACTTGAAGGTATTTAGGTCATTCATGGATGAATGACGATCTTTTGGTTAGAGGCTTAGAAATCCCTTCTCTCAAGGCTCTTGGTACATTTTGGTTAAAAAGGTCATATTTTGTTGAAATTCTGCAATTGAACAAGTGTAAAGTCTTTTAGAAATTGCATAGTTGCATTTTGGATGAAAGGGTGTCAAAACGGGTAAATGACCCATTAATGGTGTTTATGTAACCTTGGACAAGATGAAGCGGTAATTATGTTTGAAAATGTGTTTGTATACTTGTTACAATTTCTGGTTATGTTTTGAAATGTTAGTCATGACTATGCAAGATTTGAAGGTTGATCTAAGTGTCAAACATTTTTGGAGTTGCTGAATTTTGAACAGGTCTGAGACCAGTGGATCCCACTGCGGCGCAGTGGGAGGGTCTCAACCCCACTGCGGCGCAGTGGGGGACCTTTGTGAGTCCCAAATATAAAGACGAATGACTAAACCCGACTGGCAAGTACAACTAATCTTGATGGACAAGTTTAGTTTACGATCCAGATATGGATAACAAGAAACAAATGACAATATGAATTAATGCAAGAACAAATGGCAGAAACTATATAAAGATATATATAAATATAATCAAGTATGTAGCATTGAGACACGTTGTTTTCTTTTCAATGTATTTGATTTATTGATATATAAACAAATACAAGGATTGTTGCGGAACAAAGATAAACACCCAAGTGTAAATATCTAAACAATCCCGAAATACAAGTGATCAAGATGACTTGGAAATACTCGTAAGTTTTGCTTAGAGTATATCTCACAAGTTGCAATGCTAAAGTTTCAAGCTTTTTGCAAGATGTGAGAAGACTTTGTATTTATAGACAAAGTTCATGATGACATGGACAATGTCGTACAAATGTGGTTGTGAGCATTTAAGGAATTAAACCATAATTCCTTACATGCTGCACATGGAAGCGTATATAAGTCACTTGATGTGACTTATAATACTAGGTTCCTAACCTATACTTTGTACCTTTTATTAATAGATAATTCTATTAACTGGATAAAGGTGTAAAGTAAAAGTCTTCCTCGTAATCAGTGTAAAGTGTTGTAAGTACTTTATCACTGAGATGCTTCAGTCTTCGATCTGGTAGAATCACTCTGATGCTCGCTTCTGAGATGATTCTCTTCTTCAGACTTCAGTCTTTGACTTCATTCTGAATGGTATTCTGATACGTAGATCTGAACTGAAGTGAAGCTTCAGTGAAGGAGTTCTGAATTCTGAGGCATCTCAGAATTCTGAAGTAATGCCTTCACTAAACTTCAAGCTATTTCTGAACAAATTATACATGGTCGATTCTCGACCTAACAAATTCCCCCTATTTGTTCTGAAATAGTGCATGCATCTCAGACTTCTATCTATACATGTTTGTAAGTCTGAAATGCAAGTTTTTTGTTTAAGTTGTAAAAATTTCTTAAGTACATCTTATAGATCATTGATGTCTCAGAATTTTACTTGTGTTTTTCTAACTTAAACCTATCATCTACTTATTTGTCACAATTGCAACTTTATATATTACAAACTGAAATGGAAGTTACAAATGTAAATATTTACAAGTACATGATAATTCTGAATAGAAAACTACTTCTTGGCAGGCCTTGAACCAGAAGGTGCCTCAGTAGGTTTTCTCTTCAGTGGAGACTGATCCTTTTTGCCAAATAGCCTTGCTTCAATTTCCACCTTGGCTTGCATCTTTTGCTGAATCCTTGCTAACCATGCACCAGTCAAGGCAGACTTAGGCTTTCCTTTAAGTACTTGGATCATCTCCCTGTGCTCAGATATGCCGAATTCATGAACTGAAACCTGGGAGTATTCTTCAGTGGCCCTTCCTTCTCTCTTCACAACCAAATCGAACAGCTTCAATCCATCAGCCTTAACAACATCAATATCAACAATTCTGGCCTGATGTGATCGATGAGTCATGTAATGATCATACTGGTCCTTCTCATGTTTTCTTTGGAGCTCAGCAGCATCATCAGAAATTGGTTTGAATGAAGTATGGACAACATCACGAGAATCTTTCTTTGGAGTCCTTGTTCCAGTTCTGGGCTTTGTTGGTGGCCTGAACAACTCCCTCTCCACATACTGAACTCCATCCAGAATCTCCTTCTTCTTTCTAGCCATCTCCATTTCTCTATTTTTTACTAAATCTTGAATGGACATTTTGAAGGTTAGATGATCCAGCTTTTGTTCCAGTGGAGAGTAGTTCACCCCATACTCATAATCTAACATATCTTTCACAGCTTTCTGCACTCTTGGGTCATGTTTGATTTTCTGAAATCGTTCAAGAGATAGACCCAGAGATGCAGCATCAATATGATCTAGGGTTCCCATGCTTTGGTGCTGAACCCTTTCCCTTTCTTTGTTTTGACTCCACATTATGAATTGGTTAGAGACTTGCTTCTGCAGAGTCTCCAACTTCTTGCTATCAGCGTTAGGATCGTGGAGTGGATAACCTTGTTCATCCACATTTTCTCCAACAACCAGTCCAGTATCCTTACCAACCTTCTTTGGTTCCTCAGCTTCCTTGGCCTTGCCCTTTCCTTTATCTTTCTTTTCAGCACCAGAGGCCTGAACATGTTCCCCCTGAACTGAGGCACTTTCAGAAGGCACCTCAGCTTGCTTCTTGGTTGCATGAATCATTTCTTGTGTACTGGCCAGCAACCCAAGAGGCACACCACTTCCCCCTTTGGAAATCTCTGCAGGCATTTTAGCATAAAGGTCCAGAGTTGTTTTAAGTGCCTGCAAAGGTTTCCAACTTTGTTGCTCTAGACACTCACATATGCCCTTAGCCATGGTAGCAAACTGAGACTTTAGTCTAAATGAAGAACTAAGGTTCAGTGCTTCTTGATCTTTCAATTCCTTGAGCATCTTGCGATCTTCATCAGTGAAGGATGCAGGGGGAGGAGGAGCAGTGACAGGTTCCTTCTTCAAAAGAGTTAAGATCTCCTCCAATTGCTTAGACTGATTCTGAACTGCACCTTCAAGTGTAGAAACTGAGCTTTTTACTTCATTGACAGCTCTTTCCACTTTATCATTAGTATTCTTGGTCAGTTCAGCAATCATCAACCTAACTTCTTCTCCAACCTTCTGAGCAACAGAATCTGAAATCTGAGCAGCTAAGTTCTGAGAGAGCTCAGACTTCAGATTTTCCACAATGTTTGCACTGACAGAAGCCCCAAGTTCTTTTTCATTAATGCTTGGCTTCTGAACCAGCTCATGTACCTCATTACCAACAGCCATGACCTCTTGCTTCAACAACTCAACCCCAGATGTCAAGTTCGCAACAACTGAAGCTTGAACATCTCTCTTGGTCAACCTAAAGGCTTCTCTGATAGCAGAGCTCACCTTATTGCATGTCATCACCAGCTCATTCAATTTCCCAACCACTAGCCCTTCATTCCCTGCAACTTTGGTCAGCTCAGTTCCGAGGAACATCTGAGCACCTTTCATGTCAGCCAATGAGCTAGTGTTGGCAGTTAGAGAACTGGTTAAGTCCTCCACCCTACGAATAAGGCCTTGGACTTCGGGTAGTGAGAGTTGGTCCAACCCTCCATGGTTGCCACCAAGACTCTCCACTATTTGCGTCCAGAAGAACCTCCAACATGTACCAAAACCAGACATGAAAATATGTCCAGAGGTCTTCAAGATACCATTCTCATCCTCCATGTCACCATGGCCAGTGGCGACCAAAACCTCCCTAAAATTGACTCCTTTGAGTCTTTTCTCGAACACCTGGGGAGGTTTGAGGTAGTTCAGATGTAGGGAAGTTCTGAACCCCTCGAGGGTGATGACACATTTCTTTGTGCCCTCATTTAGAGTGAAGGATATAGATTGTTCATCCTTACTCACTACTGCTGAATACCAGAATTCAAGCAAGTATCGATGATACATTGCTTGCGGATTGGCGGTCATCGCATAATGGAAGGGGGATTCTTCCCAGAACTTATTGATCCTTCCCATTAAGGATGTGGTATGTATATTCAATTGAGCCAAAAAGTTGCTCATATTGAATCGGATTTGAGATGCAGTAAAGTTCTTGGGCCATATGGCAGAGGTTTTCACATCACTAGATGGATTATATTCGAATGTTATGAGTGATTTATGTGAAGATGAAGATGATTTAGCCATTTGAGATATGAAATTGAAAGTGAAGGAAGAAAAGTGAAAGAGGAATATGAAGAGTTTTGAATTTAGAGAGTAAATAAGAGAGAGATTGATGATTAGAGAGTAAATGAAACGAAGTAAATGAAAGAATGAATAAGGAATTTGTATTTAAGATGGAACAAAAAGCATTTTTCCAATTTAAAACAATTTCTGGGGTCACGTCCGCATTTAATGCAGAGACGTTTGAGGGACCCCACCCTGTACACTTTTTCATAAAAAGTACTCATTTTCTACTCTTTTTACGGCGCCACTTGTGCGATACATAAGCATGACCACAAATAAGTTAAAAACCTAGTATGTAGTATGCCACGTGTACACACAATTGGCCAAGTATCAAAAATATCTTGAAAAGATTTTTGTATTTCAGTGATGACAAAACAAATTCTGAGCATGGTCAGTTTCAGAAAAATCTGAACCATCTCAGTCATTAAAATTCAACTGAAATATTTTGATATTCTGAAGTGCTTCAGTTAAATACATTTTTCTGAGCAAAAGGTTCCCCCTCAGAAAGAAGGTTTATTTTATAGTTTGAAAAATGTTTAACATTCCCCCTGAAGTGATGATCCATGAATTAATAAGTGCCAAGATAGTATCACTAAGGCGTTCGATAGCTAGGCGAGCAAAAATTACATGGATCGCTCAGACTAGTGAACCAGATCAGTGTCACATAGGCGTTCATAACAAGATTACCAGTCTAAGGATTTAACATACCCAACTCACTGACTAGATGTTTAAAGGTTTTGACATCTAAAGGTTTTGTAAAAACGTCAGCGAGTTGCTTATCAGTGGGAATAAAGTGCAATTCAATATCTCCTTTCAGAATATGATCACGAATGAAATGATACCTGAGATCGATGTGCTTGGTTTTCGAGTGCATTACAGGATTGTGAGATATGGCAATGGCACTGGTGTTATCACAAAAGATTGGAGTCTTTGTGTAAGTAACACCATAATCAGTCAGCTGGTTCTTCATCCATAGAATCTGAGCACAACAACTCGCTGCAGAGATGTACTCAGCTTCTGCAGTGGATAGTGATACTGCAGTCTGCTTCTTACTAGTCCAGCTTACTAATTTGCCACCAAGGAAATGACACCCACCAGTGGTACTTTTCCTGTCTATCTTGCAACCTGCATGATCAGAATCTGAATAACCCATTAGATCTAGACTGGAGCCTTTGGGATACCAAAGACCCAATCTGGGGACACCCTTAAGGTATCTGAAGATCCTTTTAACAGCATTTGCATGTGCTTCTCTGGGATCAGACTGAAATCTAGCACAAAGGCATGTTGCAAACATTATGTCTGGTCTACTTGCAGTTAAATACATTTTTCTGAGCAAAAGGTTCCCCCTCAGAAAGAAGGTTTATTTTATAGTTTGAAAAATGTTTAACATTCCCCCTGAAGTGATGATCCATGAATTAATAAGTGCCAAGATAGTATCACTAAGGCGTTCGATAGCTAGGCGAGCAAAAATTACATGGATCGCTCAGACTAGTGAACCAGATCAGTGTCACATAGGCGTTCATAACAAGATTACCAGTCTAAGGATTTAACATACCCAACTCACTGACTAGATGTTTAAAGGTTTTGACATCTAAAGGTTTTGTAAAAACGTCAGCGAGTTGCTTATCAGTGGGAATAAAGTGCAATTCAATATCTCCTTTCAGAATATGATCACGAATGAAATGATACCTGAGATCGATGTGCTTGGTTTTCGAGTGCATTACAGGATTGTGAGATATGGCAATGGCACTGGTGTTATCACAAAAGATTGGAGTCTTTGTGTAAGTAACACCATAATCAGTCAGCTGGTTCTTCATCCATAGAATCTGAGCACAACAACTCGCTGCAGAGATGTACTCAGCTTCTGCAGTGGATAGTGATACTGCAGTCTGCTTCTTACTAGTCCAGCTTACTAATTTGCCACCAAGGAAATGACACCCACCAGTGGTACTTTTCCTGTCTATCTTGCAACCTGCATGATCAGAATCTGAATAACCCATTAGATCTAGACTGGAGCCTTTGGGATACCAAAGACCCAATCTGGGGACACCCTTAAGGTATCTGAAGATCCTTTTAACAGCATTTGCATGTGCTTCTCTGGGATCAGACTGAAATCTAGCACAAAGGCATGTTGCAAACATTATGTCTGGTCTACTTGCAGTTAAATACATCAGTGAACCAACCATACCTCGATATTTTGTATGGTCCACTGGTTTTCCATGTGGATCAGAATCCAAAGTTAATGGAGCAGAAATTGGAGTATCTTTTGATGAGACAGAATCAAATTGATATTTCTTTAGTAAATCTCTGACATATTTTTCTTGATTTATGAAAATACCATCTTCATTTTGTTTTACTTGAAGTCCCAGAAAATATGTCAGTTCTCCCATCATACTCATTTCATACTCAGAAGACATTATTTTTGAAAATTTTTCACACATCTTTTCATTAGTAGAACCAAACACAATATCATCAACATAAACTTGTACTAAAAGAATATCACTTTTATCATGCAATATGAATAAAGTTTTATCAATAGCACCTCGTTTAAAACCATTTTTAAGAAGATGTTTAGTAAGAGTATCATACCAGGCTCTGGGTGCTTGTCTCAGACCATATAAGGCTTTGTTCAGTCTGTACACCCAATGTGGTTTTTCTTCATTGATGAACCCTGGTGGTTGATGCACATACACAACTTCTTCTAGATCGCCATTCAGAAATGCACTTTTGACATCCATTTGATAGACTTTAAATTGATGATGAGCTGCAAAAGCTAAGAAAATTCTGATAGCTTCAAGTCTAGCAACTGGTGCAAAAGTTTCATCAAAATCTATTCCCTCTTCTTGTGCATATCCCTTTGCAACAAGTCTAGCCTTGTTTCTAATGACGTGACCATCTTCGTCCATCTTGTTTCTGAAGACCCATCTTGTCCCAATTGGTTCCTTCTTCAGGTTACTGGGACAAGGAACGAGTTCCCATACATCGTTTCTTTTAAACTGGTTGAGCTCATCTTGCATGGCTTCAACCCAGCTTGGGTCCTTCATAGCCTCGTCAATCTTCTTGGGTTCAATTAGAGATAAGAAACTGACGTTTAAGCATTGATCGCTTGTGGCTCTTCTGGTCTGAACCCCACTAGTGGAACTCCCAATGATTTGCTCGATAGGATGTGCTTTAGTCCACTTAGTGTATTGACCAGGGTGAGAAATGATATCAGTGCAAGAATTTCTCTGAGTAACTTCTGGAGGAGCTTCAGAAAATACATCTTCAGCTTCTTCTTCTTCCTGCATATCATGACTTGCATCATGAAATTCTTCAGATTGATGTTGCTCAGTGGAATCTGATATCATGGGTGTAGCAGCATATACATCTGATCCAATAGTTAGTTCAGAAGGTAGTTTGAAACTAACTGAGGGATAGAATGGAATGTTGCTTTGCTTGTTTCTTTCTGGTTCTGAACGGAGATGTTCAGAAACATGTTCAGGTGACTGATCAGATTCTGCAATAGGATCAGAATCACCAAAACTGATTGGACTTTCTGAGGGTGGTTCAGAAATGGAATTTTTAAAGATTGCAGAGTTGGATTCATCAAAGGTAACATGAATTGACTCATCAACCTTTTGAAGTCTCTTGTTAAAGACTCTAAAGGCTTTGCGATTTGATGAATATCCTAGGAAGTACCCTTCATCAGCTTTTGCATCGAATTTTCCAAGCTGATTAGAGTTATTCAGAATGTATACTGGACACCCAAATACATGGAAGTATCCAATATTAGGCTTTCTATTTCTGAGTACTTCATAGGAGGTCTTCTTATGTCTTTTGACATAGATAGATTCATATCAATGACATAAATGTTTCCCTTCCTTGGTGCAACCAGTACTACCTTTCCATCTCTGTTGAATATGGTGCCTTGTGAGATATCAAATAAAACCTTGAAGCCATCATCACAAAGTTGACTGACACTGATCAGGTTATATTTCAAACCATTCACATATGCAACTCGTGTGAATTTGACTTGACCATTATTCACCACACCATATCCCTCAGTTTTTCCATTTCCATCATTTCCAAAAACAATTGAGGGCCCTTCTTGCACCCTATATTCCTCCAGCAGGGTTTGATAACCAGTCATGGTTCGGCCAGCAGCACTGTCCAGAAACCATATGTTCTTCTTTCGGTCTCCCTGCACATAATCAAAGATTAGTTCTTTTTGGGAACCCATCTTAGGATGGGTTCACTAGACTCTCCCTTAGCAGTCTCAGATTTCTTTGGTATATGTGGAACTGAAGGGTCAAATGGGATTTCAGTCATTATCTCAGTTGACACAAAAGTTGTTGGTTTGATGGGTTGCTCAACCTTTTTCTTCTCAGATTTTTGCTTGATTTGCTTAGAAAAAGGTTTTGCATTTTGTTTAGGTTGAAGAGGTGTGGTTTCAACATTTTTTAAACGTGCATTACAACTCTGCACTTGTCTAGCCAATAGTTGAAATTGACTTTCTAACCTTAACAACATAGATTCTACATTAGACACCTGAGCCTTACCAGAATCTGAGGTAGAAGGCTCAGTGGGGGAGACAGTTTTCTTCTTCTTTAGTCCTTTTGGAACCTTAGATGAAGTCTGAGGAGATGGCTTTTTGGTTTTAGCCTTCTTTTCTGAACCAGTTGTCTGAGCTGTTTCAGAATTTCCCTCAGATTGTTCCTTGACCTTATTAGTTACAATTTTTTGTTTGCCAACTTTAGGAAAAGTAATTTCCGGTTTCATTTCTTTTGGAAGTGCATCTAAATCAGTGATTATAGATGCCATGTGAAGCAAGTGAAGAGGTTCAGTTATACTAAAGCTTTGCTTAGTTTTGAATGAAGCTCTTTTCTGCTTGCCCATTTCACAACCTGGACATGGCTTGTCTTTGTTGAAAGACATAGAGGGTATCCCATCAACAAGTTGTTTTCTTGACAACTTATTAATGTTTTTGAAGTTCAGATGGGATAATCTCTTGTGCCACAACCAGTTTGTGTCTTCATCAGCCTTTGTGTAGAAACATTGTTCAGAGATAGATGGATTCATATCAATGACATAAATGTTTCCCTTCCTTGGTGCAACCAGTACTACCTTTCCATCTCTGTTGAATATGGTGCCTTGTGAGATATCAAATAAAACCTTGAAGCCATCATCACAAAGTTGACTGACACTGATCAGGTTATATTTCAAACCATTCACATATGCAACTCGTGTGAATTTGACTTGACCATTATTCACCACACCATATCCCTCAGTTTTTCCATTTCCATCATTTCCAAAAACAATTGAGGGCCCTTCTTGCACCCTATATTCCTCCAGCAGGGTTTGATAACCAGTCATGGTTCGGCCAGCAGCACTGTCCAGAAACCATATGTTCTTCTTTCGGTCTCCCTGCACATAATCAAAGATTAGTTCTTTTTGGGAACCCATCTTAGGATGGGTTCACTAGACTCTCCCTTAGCAGTCTCAGATTTCTTTGGTATATGTGGAACTGAAGGGTCAAATGGGATTTCAGTCATTATCTCAGTTGACACAAAAGTTGTTGGTTTGATGGGTTGCTCAACCTTTTTCTTCTCAGATTTTTGCTTGATTTGCTTAGAAAAAGGTTTTGCATTTTGTTTAGGTTGAAGAGGTGTGGTTTCAACATTTTTTAAACGTGCATTACAACTCTGCACTTGTCTAGCCAATAGTTGAAATTGACTTTCTAACCTTAACAACATAGATTCTACATTAGACACCTGAGCCTTACCAGAATCTGAGGTAGAAGGCTCAGTGGGGGAGACAGTTTTCTTCTTCTTTAGTCCTTTTGGAACCTTAGATGAAGTCTGAGGAGATGGCTTTTTGGTTTTAGCCTTCTTTTCTGAACCAGTTGTCTGAGCTGTTTCAGAATTTCCCTCAGATTGTTCCTTGACCTTATTAGTTACAATTTTTTGTTTGCCAACTTTAGGAAAAGTAATTTCCGGTTTCATTTCTTTTGGAAGTGCATCTAAATCAGTGATTATAGATGCCATGTGAAGATCACCAGATTCATATGCTGTTTTTTGATTTGCAAAAGTGTTTTTAATTGCAGCATCTGGTTTTGGTGCACTCATCCAAGATTTGATTATTTTTTGTTCTTTTTCAAGGATGGTTTTTAGTTCTTCTTTTTCCAACTCTAAAGTGGCAACCATTGATTGATAACTTTTTAGGGCCAGATGAACATCTTTCAGTTCTTTTAATCTGGCCTGACTGGCGTTCAGTTCAGAAGTATTATTTTCAAACATTTTTAGGCTTTCTGAACGCACTGTCTCAACAAAAGAGATGTCAGCCTCTAAAAGAACCAAAAGGTCCAGTTTGTGTTCCTCATCTTCTTCATAGCCAAAATTACTGACCTTTTTCATCACTATATCCACCCAGCGGCCAGATTCAACATCAGTTTTGACCAAATGACCTTGGTCTTCTTGTGCCATGAAACACATATCCCTAACTTCCTCCTCATCATCAGATGAATCATCAGAGTCTTCCCACTTTTCAGTCTTGGCAATCATGCAACTGTTGCTCGAGTTGTCTTGTGCCAAAAGAGCCATATGAGCCTTCAACTTCTTGTATTTGGCCTTATAGCTGTCATCAGACTTCTGAAAAATAGAATGGTTAGGAGCAGATTGTGATGATGAAGGTTGACTAGATCTGCATTCCTTCATGAAATGTCCTTTCTTGCCACATTTAAAGCATTCAAGATTAGACTTATCAATAGAAGCACTGGAAGCAAAAGGTTTGCCAGATCGATTTGATTTGGCCTTAAAACGATTGAACGTTTTAGCCAGCATGGCAACCAGATCATCATTGTCATCCTCATCACAATCATGAGTGACATTAGCAGAGACACCAGATTTTAACATTTGAGAAGCCATCTTCTTCATTGAATCAAAAATGTCATTCTCAGAAGATAGTAGAGCAGTGCTTTGTGGTTCAGAATACTGAACCATACCAGAACTTGTCGAAACATGGTTCTTTGCATCCTGCTCAGCCAAAGCTCGTTCAGCTTTGTTCTCTTCAGTATACCTAAAAGCTCCATAAAGGGAAGCAAGAGTATGACTGTGTAATGTTTTGCCTTGTCTCAAGACCAAGATTAGATTTTCCCATTTTGAAGGTAAAATGTCACAAAACTTTTCTAACAAAATTTCTTTGTCTTTGGTTACACCTAGGGCTTTCAGTTGGTTTACCAGATTTGTAAACCTAATGTAAGTTTGGGTTAAAGACTCCCCAGGTATAGCAAAGAAAGACTCATATCTTTTGTTCAAAGCAACTTTTCTTGTGACAATTGTCTCATTAGTGCCTTCAAACTGTGTCAGTAGTTCCGCCCACATTAATTTAGAATTCTCGAGTAAAACAAGAGTGGGCATTAGGGTTTCTGGAACTGCGTACAAGATCATATTTTGTAACTTGGTATCCAGGTCGACAAGTCTATGATCTTCCTCAGACCAATGATCCTTCTCCTTAGGTGACTGCCTAGGAGTCCCATCGGCATTTCTGACGACAGTTGACGCATTCATAGGGACAAAGGGTCCATCTTTTAAAATGTCTGGCAAATGTCTCTCAACACCAGCAATATACTTAAGTAAGCACGCTTTCCATGTTTGAAAGTTTTCACTGTTCCCATCAAACTTGGGAACAGGATTAGTTGGAAAGTGTACGTGAACATTGTGTGAGGGTATATTGTTGTTGATGACAGGGGGTGGGGTAGCATTATTAGGGTCAGGTCCTTGTTCAAAGTCAGTCATCTTAGCAGATCAAAGGTTAAAGAATTGTAGTAATTCAACCTTGCTGCTCTGATACCAATTGTGAGTCCCAAATATAAAGACGAATGACTAAACCCGACTGGCAAGTACAACTAATCTTGATGGACAAGTTTAGTTTACGATCCAGATATGGATAACAAGAAACAAATGACAATATGAATTAATGCAAGAACAAATGGCAGAAACTATATAAAGATATATATAAATATAATCAAGTATGTAGCATTGAGACACGTTGTTTTCTTTTCAATGTATTTGATTTATTGATATATAAACAAATACAAGGATTGTTGCGGAACAAAGATAAACACCCAAGTGTAAATATCTAAACAATCCCGAAATACAAGTGATCAAGATGACTTGGAAATACTCGTAAGTTTTGCTTAGAGTATATCTCACAAGTTGCAATGCTAAAGTTTCAAGCTTTTTGCAAGATGTGAGAAGACTTTGTATTTATAGACAAAGTTCATGATGACATGGACAATGTCGTACAAATGTGGTTGTGAGCATTTAAGGAATTAAACCATAATTCCTTACATGCTGCACATGGAAGCGTATATAAGTCACTTGATGTGACTTATAATACTAGGTTCCTAACCTATACTTTGTACCTTTTATTAATAGATAATTCTATTAACTGGATAAAGGTGTAAAGTAAAAGTCTTCCTCGTAATCAGTGTAAAG
>CM067167.1:178273856-178326356 GCA_034093135.1 Erigeron breviscapus
GTAACCAACAAAAGTAAGTTGGTTATCCAAAATCTAGCTATATATATGTGGATAGTCCAACCATTCGCATTTTAGTTTCACCGACGATCTAACGGATGTTGTTAGATTGGACCCATTAAGTAGGCCCCTCGTGTGACCACCAAGTACATAATAAGAACTTTCTCCTAACAAGTAACAAATTCTACATCAAATTTCCAAACCACCAACCTAGCTTCATAACTCGATCATTAGAGAACCACTATGAACAACCACCACTTTTTATAACACTAGCTAGCTTCCTTGCGACCACCATTTTCCTAAAACGATGGCATTAAGTACAGACAATATTCATCTTTTTAAATCACGCGCCAACTTAAATTATTTCGTCACCAAATCTAAAAAAAACACATGATCGATCACCAAAAACGCTACCGGTATTGCGTAAGGCGGTATGAGTACCTAAAATACCGTGTGTAGTTGTACCGGATCGGAGACCCGCAGTACTCCCGGTACCCAGTAATACTGGCCGATACACGTACCGGTATTTAAAACATTGTATCTAGTATTACTGGCCGATACGTACTGATATTTAAACCATTGGTCCACGACGACTGAAATAAACTGTAGACAAATTTAAAACTACGATGATTGCCAACAACTTGCGAATGCTAATTAAACAACACAACAAACGGACGACACACCAAATGCCAAAAGCTCATCAAACACAAATCTTAATTAAACAAAGGAAAAGAATGAATCCTCTTAATAAATAGCCTAAAATCCTCTTAATAACCTTAAAACATGACATGTAGAATCCACTCATTTTCTCTGCTAATCTTATCCATTAATTTTTAAAAGTGTTATGATCTTATTATTAGGATGATGATAATTAGGCTAGTTTGTTAGGAGGATATATAATTTCTCTTAAATGAATATAACACATACATAAAATCACAAACACAAGTCTGCCAAATGCTGCCAATCTGCCATGGAGTACAATTTGATTTACATTTACTGTATTTTTCTTTTTTTTTATATAGAAATAATGGAAAGTGTATTATTTACAATGGTGATCTGATAGTGGCACTCGATTGTGGATGTAAATACATGAAACTAATTTTTGCGGGCATTACAATCAGTGTGGATGTAAATTCCAAACCTTAACTCCAGCAAATATAAGGGTTATTGCTTCTGTTTTGGATCGAGCTACAACAAAGAGTTCATTAATTCGATCGAATATTTAAAAGAAATTAAATTATATGTCGATCCTGTTATATTAACTTGTGTTGATCCTATTGATTAATTCCTCTCTGATTCCAAATTGTCGATGTCATTACGTATGACAATTGATGAAAGCATTTAGTAAACGCTACTTTTAATTTCACATGCATGATCGATTCGTGAAATCAAATACGTAGTCTTTGAAATATCGGGCCGGGATTCAACTCTCGTCTTATTATGTCCACTTTAATTTAATAATATTTATCTTATGTTACATAAATTATATATCTTTTTAATTTAATTTATTGATAAAGGACTGCGAGTGAGGATTGATGATGATATAGACGTTAAGAATAAGAAGTTGCCATATACCTACGTTACCCCTTTTCGAATGTAATTTCCACTTTCATTAATTCTACATTACTCGATCGTATAAAGTAATAATAATTCATGGACTAATTAATACAAAAATAAAAATAAAAATCTACCAATATACTAAAACAGGATTGATGTATTATTTGATCGACACATAGGACAATCTTGAAGCGCCACGTGTTACCTTGGTCCCACCAATTAAATTTACCAAAAACTTTTTAATGAATTATCTACAAATTAAATAATATACATAATTGGTAATTACGAGTATTTTGATAGATATGTATTCTATTAAGTTTCCTTTTTAATTGTTTTAATTATTGTTTATGTAAACATGAAAAAAAAAGTCGATACATATCTAATTATTTAATTGTAATTGTGTTGTAACATAACAAGGTTACGTATCTCCAATTCAACCCAATATCTAATTCGTAAATTCCTATCTTCAATACATAGTTTATTGTTTTTTTGCTTTTTTTTCAATACACAGTATATTGTTTCATATCATTAAAATAATAAATATATCTACCAATAAACTAAAACAGGATTGAGATGTTCTTGAAACGACATGTGGCGTAATCCTTGATCGACACGTGTCCTTTTAATTTATTTATTTTATTAAATTAGCTTTTTTAATTGTATATAAATTCAATTTCCTTATTAGACTTAGAATTAAACTCTAACTTTTGACTTATAGATACAAAACACATTATAACCTTATTTGATTGATCGTTTTCTCATTAATAAAATTATCTCTTTTTCTTTCTCAATTCTTCAACTCCTATTACTTATAATAAGTTATTAACATGAAGATTTCAAAAATTTGAGTTTACGATCCGAAATCACAAGGCTATTTGCCGTCATCCACTGTGCTTATAAGTTCCGATTTTGATGTGATTGTAAAATATAAGATAAATCCAAAACTCTAACTAAACATATATTATATTTATCATTACTGTTTATTATAATTTAGCTTCGATCATCGGTTTATTTTAACCACAATTTATTTCATACTCACGAATCATGTATGAGGCATATACGAATTTCTTTATGATACAATTTATATAGCTACTGTATATCGTACGGATATTAGGACTAGTATAATATAAAATTGGAGTCAAATGTATCTATGAGTTAACATAATCTATCATGTATCCACTTTATTACGGAGTAACATTTAATAAATTATTTCATGTCGATGTCCTTCAAATAATGGTGGGCATGTTATGTAGGAAGTAAGAAGTCGAAGAGGTCCCTGTATCATGACGTATCTAATACTCCACCGCCGTTGGAACTACTCTACTCTAATCTACTCTATAGGGCGTCGATAATTATAGCTAGCTAGCTACAATAACACCTACTGTTAATGAGTATTATTTTCTGATGAAGGTATACTCTTTGGCTTCCATGTGTCAAAGAACACACACATGGCATTCATCCTTCACAACTTTTTATCCAACCCATTGTCACTTTACCATCTCTCCTTATTTACCATTATATGCAATCTCAAAAAGGCCCGGTCACAAAGTTAATGTGTTAATTGGGTTATCCTGTCCTGTTTCCAAATCAATAGAATATTGTATTGATGTTTTAAAAAAAAAAAAAAAGAATATTGTATTAACTGTTTATGATATAAACATATAAATAAAGGAAAAATGTTGGATGATGTTAACATCATGATGTTACACTCACATAAACTCAAATCATTTTATACACATGTCAAAAAGTCCCCCCATGAATTTTATGGTTTGTGAGAGCAAAATCATCTAACATGATGTTAACATCATCTAAGTTATCCCCGTAAATAAAACTTGTTGGGTTTTCTACTTAGAGTTTTATAAACTTTATATACTTTTTCAACATTAAAATTTCGACTTAACCTTGATGGTTTCTGTTTTAGTCTCAAATCTTCATTTCGCATTTTATTTTATTTTTAAAAAAGTGAATTTCACTTAAAATTTCGTGTCACAATTTAAAGTTTTATATTCGAATGCCTTTTCTAATATATATTTAAACTAATTTTAATTTGATACTGTAAGGGTTATTACATGTATATACAATATAATATTTGATAATATATTTATTTGACAATATATTAATGTACATAACTAAACAACTCATTAATTAATTTGCCAAAATTCGTATGTAACACCCGAAACAACACTTCTGACACCACAACAAATTTATCGTTTGTACGCACTTCTTCTATGCATGTTTTAAAAATGCGTAAAGTTTTGTTAAGTTGTTCGCACTTAAAAATGTGTACAAATAGTCTACATTAAAAAGTGCGAAAAAAGATACAAGTTTCACATTTAAAAGTATGAAGAAAAATGTTTACACACTAATAAGTGTGTACAATATTAGATTTGTGCGCGCTTTAAAATGTGAAGATGATTTCTTCGCGAGTGATTTCTACGCACTGTAAAAATCATTCCTTCGCTGGTAATTTATACACATGTGCGTAGAAATCAAAAGGAATGATCTCCACACTTATAAGTGCATAAAGTATAAAATTTGTACACACTTATTAATGTGAATATTTTTTCTTCACACTTTTAAATGTGAAACTTTTAACTTTATACGCACTTAATGTTGTAGACACTTTGTACTCATATATAAGTGCGAACAATCCAACAAAAATTTATGCACTTTTCAAAAGTGCGTTGAATAAAGTGTATAAAATTGACTAATTTGTTGTAGTGTGGTGTATGATGAGAATCGAATCAAGGTTAAATATACTTGAATTACAATATAATTTTTTTTTGAAAAGTAGAATTACAATATAAATATTGTACATTATTATTAGGAAGCGGCTATCTACACACATCAATTGTTCCCAGAAACACATCCGAAACGACCCGTTTTACGTACAACGCCGCGTTTATAGCCCCGTTTTATATAAAACGCCGTGTTTGGCCGGTGTGTAGATAGTTTAACCCCCAAAGGAGAATTACACGTGGTCTGACACACATGTCAGAGGAATGACAGGTGTCATTCCCCCGTTTTAGTTACCGTTTAACATAAAATGCTACGTATTAGGTGAATTTCCAAAACTGGCCATTTTACGTTAACTGTGTATAGGCCAGTGCCGTTTTGTAAGCACAAACGTAGCATTTAACATAAAACGGAGCCGTTTACTCATGCTTAATGTAAATGTTTTTTGAAATTTGTATAAAACTTGCAATTACAATATAGACAGTAAGTTATCAGTTTTTAATCAAGTGAGCATTTCTAAATGTATAGGTTTGGAGTAAAATTCTTTTTGAAAATGTATAGGTTTGAAAAATAGACAAAGTATATAGTTTATGAAATCAACTAACAATTGTTTGTATTTTTATGAAATTATGTTACTAGGCTTATGAAATATCGAAATTTTGTGTATAGGTTTGAAAAATAGACAAAGTTTATACTTTATGAAATCAACTAACAATTGTTTGTATTTTTATGGAATTATGTTACTAGGCTTATGAAAGATCGAAATTTTGTGTATTGTATCTCGAAAGCTGTCTATCCAATGCAACTAAAAAAGAATTTGTGTCTATGTAATGTATGTAGCCGGATGAACCTTACAAAATGACCAACACAAAGATTAGATAACTTAAGAAAGTAGTAAAGTACACCAAACGATTAGTTCTACATACCACATTAACACATTTGCTACCAAAAGACTAGTTTTATCACCTTTTACTCAACCAGCATAGCATCTTCAGGAGTTAATCCTGTTCCGGGAACTGTTTTGGCAAGTTTTTGCCTTAAAACTCTTTCACTTGGAGGCCTTCTCTTTGCCATCGTCTTGACTCTTCTTCTCTTCTTGGTTCCTTCATTCACAGATTCGTTTTTAGTTACATTGGATAGAAGGTTTTCGAGATCGTTACATTACATATACATTTTGGCTTAGTTAACTACACTCACAAGTCATTATCCCTTGTAAGAATAAAACAACTTGACTAAGCATGATATCGTCTTTTTTAGTTTGTAGAATTTTTGTTACCTAGTTTATAAAAATATTGTAATTTATTTTTTTTAATACTAACATCAAACACATTGTATCACGCATGAACAACAGAACATACAAAGTTACCATATGATGCAACAAAAGAAATTATCCGGAACAATAAAAGTATCAAAAAATATAGCGTAAACATACGTCAAATAGCTAGTAAAAAGTGTTCGTAAATTGGGTAACATCAAAGTGGTTAGAGTGATCAAGGAGATTACCATCAAACTAGGTGGAGCCATGACCCAGAGTAACATCATACTGGAGGACTGATGAAGCGGCGTAAGACCAGTGGAGTCATCGAACCGGGAGGACTGATGATGCGGCGGAGTAACAGTGGATTGATCAACGGGAGGACTGATGAAGCGGCGGAGACCAGTGGAGTCATAAACTGGGAGGACTGATGAAGCGGCGGAGGACCAGTGGAGTCATTGAACTGGGAGGACTGATGAAGCGGCGGAGGACCAGTGGAGTCATTGAACTGGGAGGACTGATGAAGCGGCGGAGGACCAGTGGAGTCATTGAACTGGGAGGACTGATGAAGCGGCGGAGGACCAGTGGAGTCATTGAACTGGGAGGACTGATGAAGCGGCGGAGGACCAGTGGAGTCATTGAACTGGGAGGACTGATGAAGCGGCGGAGGACCAGTGGAGTCATTGAACTGGGAGGACTGATGAAGCGGCGGAGGACCAGTGGAGTCATTGAACTGGGAGGACTGATGAAGCGGCGGAGGACCAGTGGAGTCATTGAACTGGGAGGACTGATGAAGCGGCGGAGGACCAGTGGAGTCATTGAACTGGGAGGACTGATGAAGCGGCGGAGGACCAGTGGAGTCATTGAACTGGGAGGACTGATGAAGCGGCGGAGGACCAGTGGAGTCATTGAACTGGGAGGACTGATGAAGCGGCGGAGGACCAGTGGAGTCATTGAACTGGGAGGACTGATGAAGCGGCGGAGGACCAGTGGAGTCATTGAACTGGGAGGACTGATGAAGCGGCGGAGGACCAGTGGAGTCATTGAACTGGGAGGACTGATGAAGCGGCGGAGGACCAGTGGAGTCATTGAACTGGGAGGACTGATGAAGCGGCGGAGGACCAGTGGAGTCATTGAACTGGGAGGACTGATGAAGCGGCGGAGGACCAGTGGAGTCATTGAACTGGGAGGACTGATGAAGCGGCGGAGGACCAGTGGAGTCATTGAACTGGGAGGACTGATGAAGCGGCGGAGGACCAGTGGAGTCATTGAACTGGGAGGACTGATGAAGCGGCGGAGGACCAGTGGAGTCATTGAACTGGGAGGACTGATGAAGCGGCGGAGGACCAGTGGAGTCATTGAACTGGGAGGACTGATGAAGCGGCGGAGGACCAGTGGAGTCATTGAACTGGGAGGACTGATGAAGCGGCGGAGGACCAGTGGAGTCATTGAACTGGGAGGACTGATGAAGCGGCGGAGGACCAGTGGAGTCATTGAACTGGGAGGACTGATGAAGCGGCGGAGGACCAGTGGAGTCATTGAACTGGGAGGACTGATGAAGCGGCGGAGGACCAGTGGAGTCATTGAACTGGGAGGACTGATGAAGCGGCGGAGGACCAGTGGAGTCATTGAACTGGGAGGACTGATGAAGCGGCGGAGGACCAGTGGAGTCATTGAACTGGGAGGACTGATGAAGCGGCGGAGGACCAGTGGAGTCATTGAACTGGGAGGACTGATGAAGCGGCGGAGGACCAGTGGAGTCATTGAACTGGGAGGACTGATGAAGCGGCGGAGGACCAGTGGAGTCATTGAACTGGGAGGACTGATGAAGCGGCGGAGGACCAGTGGAGTCATTGAACTGGGAGGACTGATGAAGCGGCGGAGGACCAGTGGAGTCATTGAACTGGGAGGACTGATGAAGCGGCGGAGGACCAGTGGAGTCATTGAACTGGGAGGACTGATGAAGCGGCGGAGGACCAGTGGAGTCATTGAACTGGGAGGACTGATGAAGCGGCGGAGGACCAGTGGAGTCATTGAACTGGGAGGACTGATGAAGCGGCGGAGGACCAGTGGAGTCATTGAACTGGGAGGACTGATGAAGCGGCGGAGGACCAGTGGAGTCATTGAACTGGGAGGACTGATGAAGCGGCGGAGGACCAGTGGAGTCATTGAACTGGGAGGACTGATGAAGCGGCGGAGGACCAGTGGAGTCATTGAACTGGGAGGACTGATGAAGCGGCGGAGGACCAGTGGAGTCATTGAACTGGGAGGACTGATGAAGCGGCGGAGGACCAGTGGAGTCATTGAACTGGGAGGACTGATGAAGCGGCGGAGGACCAGTGGAGTCATTGAACTGGGAGGACTGATGAAGCGGCGGAGGACCAGTGGAGTCATTGAACTGGGAGGACTGATGAAGCGGCGGAGGACCAGTGGAGTCATTGAACTGGGAGGACTGATGAAGCGGCGGAGGACCAGTGGAGTCATTGAACTGGGAGGACTGATGAAGCGGCGGAGGACCAGTGGAGTCATTGAACTGGGAGGACTGATGAAGCGGCGGAGGATATTACTAATTAATATATAAAGACGTCATAAATAATAAGGCATTGAAAATACTAAGAAGCGGGGAAATGTACTTGGAGTAAAACCGGTGAAAGTAATGAGCAAGAACATGGGCCAGGTTGCAGGGTTTGCGCATCAGAAGACAGTACAACAGAAACAGGTCGGTCACGGACATGTGCTCTCCGCCCTGGCTACGCCCGTTTATCGTCTTTGTGTTCAGGCGGTGGAAGTAGTGGAACAAAGGGTCCCTGTTTACACGGGAAAAACAATAACGGCCCAATGCATCATCATATATATATGGCGTAGCCATGCATCATCATATAAATTGGAACCAAAACAACTAGCCGGGCCTATGCTTTAGCCGTGTACAAACTGATTACAAACTTCAAACTAGACAAAAAATCCCAGCCAGTCTACCCGACACGTTTAACCCCTTCTTCTTTCGTTATTTTTTTCTTTCAAAAGGTAAATTAAGTTCATTTTTAGTCCCGACTGTTCACATTGTATCTTTTTCCTTTTTAATCATCCAACTCTTGTTTTAATCTAAAGATGGCAAAATTAAGACGGTAACGACAGATTACAATGCAAACTAATGTCTCAAAAATTTCTAGTATCACTCTTTCGATATAACAAAGCAGTCCACAAACAACAAACTGCTACATTTCGATATAACAACATTGCAAGACTCGACATAAAACATTATATAAAAGAATACTAAAATTCATAAAGATGAATATGAACATCGAGCGTTACCTGATCTGTGTCGCCCGTTCCCTCTTGAAGGTCTTTTCAGTGTTGGGAGCGATCGCCCTCCAAAAGTCGGACAACTCGTCAATTGGCGCACCCTTCAACGATATGTTGAACTGATTCCTCTCCTCCTCCTTGTCTTTGTACAGACCGGCGCGTACCCCAAACCTCCACAGATCCATCTTGTGCACCTTACCGAATAAACAGAACTCCACCTCATGTCAGGGGGCTTCTTGCTCCGGCACCTCAGGTCGGCCGCCTTCTTCCTCCGGGTTTTTCTTCTCGTTGTACCTTTATAAAAGAATGATGTTATTAATCACTCGACAAAAAAAATGGTATTCCATTAACCATTAAATGGTACCTGAACGTGGAGAGGAACTCTGCACACATCTCCCGATAGGCAGGCAGGTCCTGCTGATACAAGCGAGACCACGGGGTGTCCTGTCCCACTGAGAAAATGCATGGCCCTGTCCTTTAAATTAAACTCTTTAAGTGTATCAAAACAAATCACAACACCGGGCGCCACCTCCACTCTCTTGATCCGGTCAAACCTTTCACCCTTCCATGTGTTTTCTTTAAAGCAGTTTGTCTTTATCAGTCTTAGGCCACTTCGCCCTTGGCATTGATTTTCGTCGTCGTTTACTGGGCGGGGCCTCTTCCTCTGTGTCGTCTGAGTCATCATACGACTCTTCATGTTCTCCTTGAGGGTCCTCTTCCTCTTGATGATGACCTGCCGCTGCGTTGACCTCTTCATCTTGGGGGACCACGTTTTCCTCGAGGTTGATTTCGTCGCGGATCTCTAGTGCAGCCATCTGCGAACAAAGAAAATATATACAATTAGGATCAAGTACATAATAAGCAGCCACGTAGAATAATGGCATCAAACTGGTACGTACAAAGTTATAAAATTCATAATCCTTCCTGGGGTTTATAACAGCCAACTGGTTACTCGAACTGTTGGGTCAAAAATCGACCAAGTATAATTTGTTCAGAAATAGCTGAAGCTCAGTGAAGAATACTTGTACAGAATTCTGAAGCCTTTCAGAATTAGTTCACTGAAGCTTCACTTCAGTTCAGATCAATGTATCAGAATACCATTCAGCTGAAGTCAAAGACTAAAGACTGAAGAAAGAGAATCAGCTCAGATGTGGTTCTCAGGAGTTGATTCTACCTGATCAAAGACTGAAGCATCTCAGTGTAAAGTACTTACAACACTTTACACTGATTACGAGGAAGCCTTTTTTACTTTACACGCCTTTACCCAGTTAATAGATTTATCTATTAATAAAGTACAAGGTTAATTAAAAGGTTAGGAATAAAGTATGAAATGTCACATCAATTGACTTTCATACTTTACCTTAAAATATATGCATACAGGAATTATCTTTAATTCCTTAAATGCTCCCAACCATATTTGTACGGCTTGGTCCACATCAGCATGAACCTTGCCTATAAATATAAAGGCTTCTTACAACTTGCAAAATGCTTGAAACTTTAGCATTGCAACTTGTGAGATATACTCTAAGTAATTCTTAAGAGTATTTCCAAGTTATTAGATCACTTGTATTTCTAGGTTGTTTAGATATTTACACTTTGGTGTTTATCTTTGTTCAGCAACAACCTTTGTATTTGTTTATATCAATAAATCAAATACATTGAAAAGTACATCGTGTCTCAATGCTACATACTTGAAATATACATATTATTTATATAGTTTCAGCACTTATCGTTTCTTGCATTTACTTTCAGTACCTTTACCTTATTGTTTATCCATATCTGGATCGTATTCTGAACTGGTCTACTTCCAGTTAGAATTACTTGCCAGTCGGGTTTTAATCATCTATATTTGGGACTCACAATTGGTATCAGAGCAGCAAGGTTGAATTATATTAATTCCTTAACCTTTGATCTGCAAAGATGGTTGACCAAGTATTCAATGAAGGCCCTGACCCTAATGCTACTACTCCACCCCCTATCATCAACAACAATATACCATCGCATAATGTACACGTACACTTTCCAAATAATCCTGTTCCCAAGTTTGATGGGAACAGTGAAAATTTTCAAACATGGAAAGCATGCATGCTCGAATATATTGCTGGTGTTGAAAGTGATTTGACCGATATTCTAAAAGAAGGACCCTTTGTCCCCATGAATGCCTCCTCTGTTGTCATAAATTCTGATGGGACTCCTAGGGTGTCACCTAAGGAGAAGGATCATTGGTCCGAGGAAGATCATAGGCTGGTAGACCTTGATACCAAGCTGCAAAATATGATCTTGTATGCTGTTCCTGAAACTCTTATACCCACCCTTGTTTTACTTGAAAATTCAAAATTAATGTGGGAGGAACTTATGACACAGTTTGAAGGCACCTCTGAGACAATAGTCACAAGAAAATTTACTAATCTGGTAAATCAATTGAAAGCCCTGGGTGTAACTAAAGACAAAGAAATTTTGTTAGAAAAGTTTTGTGACATCTTACCTTCTAAATGGGAAAACTTGATCTTGGTTTTGAGAAAAGGAAAAACCTTGCACAGTCACACTCTTGCTTCCTTATATGGAGCCTTCAGATACACTGAAGAGAACAAAGCTGAGAGAGTTGTGGCTGAGCAAGATACCAAAAATCATGCTTCTACCAGTTCAGTCATGGTTCAGTGCTCTGAGCCACATGGGACTGCTCTACTATCTTCTGAGAGTGATCATTCTGACTCGATGAAAAAGATGGTCTCTGAAATGTTAAAAACTGGTATTTCTGGTAATGTAACTCATGATTGTAATGAGGATGACAATGATGATCTGGTTGCCATGCTGGCTAAAACGTTTAATCGCTTTAAGGCCAAATCAAATCGATCTGGCAAACCATTTGCTTCCAGCGCTTCTATTGACAAGTCTAATCTTGAATGCTTTAAGTGTGGCAAGAAAGGACATTTCATGAAGGAATGTAGATCTAGTCAGCCTTCATCATCACAATCTGCCCCTAACCATTCTATTTTTCAGAAATCTGATGATAGCTATAAGGCTAAATACAAGAAGTTGAAAGCCCATATAGCTCTGATGGCACAAGATAACTCAAGCAATAATGGTTGTATGATTGCCAAAACTGAAAAATGGGAAGAGTCTGATGAATCGTCTGATGATAAGGAAGAAGTTAGGGACATGTGTTTCATGGCACGTGAAGATCAAGGTCATTTGGTCAAATCTGATGTTGAATCTGGTCGATGGGTGGATATAGTCATGAAAAAGGTTAGTAACTTTGGTTTTGAAAGTAATGAGGAACAAAAACTGGACCTTTTGGTTCTTTTAGAGGCTGACATTTCATTTGTCGAAACTGTGCGTTCAGAAAGTCTAAAAATGTTTGAAAGTAATACTTCTGAACTGAACGCCAGTCAGGCCAGACTAAAAGAGCTGAAAGATGTTCAGTTGGATTTAAAAAGTTATCAGTCTATGGTTGCCACTTTAGAGTTGGAAAAAGAAGAATTGAAAACCATCCTTGAAAAAGAACAAAAAATAATTAAATCTTGGATGAAAGCACCAAATCCAGATGCTGCAATTAAAAATACTTTTGCAAATCAAAGAACATCATATGAATCTGGTGATCTTCATTTGGCATCTATAATCACTGATTTAGATGCACTTCCAAAGGAAATGAAACCAGAAATTATTTTTCCTAAAGTTGGCAAACAGAAAACTGTGACTGATAAGGCCCAGGAACAATCTGAGGGTAAATCTGAAACAACTCAGACAACTGTTTCAGAAAAGAAGGCTAAATCCAAAAAGCCATCCCCTCAGTCTTCATCTAAGGTTCTAAAAACCAAAAGAAGAAGAAAAATGTCTCCCCCATTGAGCCTTCTACCTCAGATTCAGGTAAGGCTCAGGTGTCTAATGAAGAATCAATTTTGTTAAGGTTAGAGAGTCAATTTCAGTTATTGACTAGACAAGTGCAAAGTTGTAATGCACGTTTAAAAAATGTTGAAACAACTCCTCTTCAACCTAAACAAAAAGCTAAACCTTTTTCCAAACAAATCAAGCAAAAATCTGAGAAGAAAAAGGTTGAAACCCCCATCAAACCAACTGTTTTTGTGTCATCTGAGATCATGACTGAGATCCCCTTCGATCCTTCAGTTCCTTCTGAACCAAAGAAATCTGAGACTACTAAGGGAGAGTCTAGTGAACCCATCAAGAGATGGGTTCCCAAAAAGAACTAATCTTTGTGTTTGTGCAGGGAGACCGAAAGAAGAATATATGGTATCTTGACAGCGCTGCTGGCAGAACCATGACTGGTTATCAAACCCTACTGGAGGAATATAGGGTGCAAGAGGGGCCCTCAATAACTTTTGGTAATGATGAAAATGGAAAAACTGAGGGATATGGTGTGGTGAATAATGGACAGGTCAAATTCACACGTGTTGCATATGTGAATGGTTTGAAATATAACCTGATCAGTGTCAGTCAACTGTGTGATGATGGCTTTAAGGTATTATTTGATATTTCACAAGGCACCATATTCAACAGAGATGGAAAGGTAGTATTGATTGCACCAAGAAAAGAAAACATTTATATCATTGATATGAATAGTTCACCCACTGAACAATGTTTCTACACAAAGGCAGATGAAGACACAAACTGGTTGTGGCACAAGAGATTATCCCATCTGAACTTCAAGAATATTAATAAGTTGTCAAGAAAATAACTTGTTGATGGGATACCCTCAATGTCTTTCAATAAAGACAAGCCATGTCCAGGTTGTGAAATGGGTAAGCAGAAAAGAGCTTCATTCAAGACAAAGCAAAGTTTTATTATAACTGAACCTCTTCACATGCTTCACATGGACCTCTTTGGACCAGTGAATGTTTAGACAAGAGCAGGAAAGAAGTATACCCTTGTTGTTGTTGATGAATATTCAAGATATTGCTGGGTAATTTTCCTCAGATCTAAGAGTGAAGTTGCTGCTGAAATCATTGCTCTCATCAAACAAATTAAACTCAAGCATAAGCGAAAAGTTTTTCAGCTCAGAAGTGACAATGGCACAGAATTCAGAAATGTCACTCTGGAGTCCTTCTGCACTGAAACTGGCATATCTCAGGACTTCTCTTCAGCCCACACACCAGAGCATAATGGTGTTGTAGAAAGAAAGAATCGTACGCTGATTGAAGCTGCTAGAAGTATGCTAAATGAATCTGGTCTTCCCAAGAATTTCTGGGCTGAAATTGTTGCAACTGCTTGCTACACTCAGAACAGATCTGCATATGTCAAAAGACACAAGAAGACAGCCTATGAAGTACTCAGAAATAGAAAGCCTAATATTGGATATTTCCATGTATTTGGATGTCCAGTATACATTCTGAATGATTCCAGTCAGCTTGGAAAATTTGATGCAAAAGCTGATGAAGGGTACTTCCTAGGATATTCAACAAATCGCAAAGCCTTTAGAGTCTATAACAAGAGACTTGAAAAGGTTGATGAGTCAATTCATGTTAACTTTGATGAATCTAATTCTGCAATCTTTAAGAATTCAACTCTTGTACCACCCTCAGAAAGTCCAATAAGTTTTGGTGATTCTGATCCTATTGTCCAATCTGATCAGTCACCTGAACTTGCTTCTGAACATCTCAGTTCAGAACCAATAATAAACAAGTCAAGCAACATTCCATTCTATCCTTCAATCAGTTTTAAACTACCTTCTGAACTGACTATTGGATCAGATGTACATGCTGCTTCACCTCAGATATCAGTTTCCACTGAATTACCCTAATTTGAACAGTTTCATGATGCAAATCATGATCTGCAGGAGGAAGATGATGAGACTGAAGTAGTCTTTTCTGAAGCACCTCCTAAAGTAAATCAGAGGAGTTCTTGCACTGATATCATTGTTCATCCTGGTCATTACACTAAGTGGACAAGAGCACATCCAATCGAGCAAATCATTGGAGATTCCACTAGTGGGGTTCAGACCAGAAGAGCCACAAGCGATCAATGCTTAAATGTCAGCTTCTTATCACTGATAGAACCAAAGAAGATTGACGAGGCTATGAAAGATCCTAGCTGGATTGAAGCCATGCAAGATGAGCTTAATCAGTTTAAAAGGAACGATGTTTGGGAACTTGTTCCTTGTCCCAGTGATATGAAGAAAGAACCAATTGGGACAAGATGGGTCTTCAGAAACAAGATGGATGAAGATGGTCATGTGATTCGAAACAAGGCAAGACTTGTTGCAAAGGGTTACTCACAAGAAGAAGGAGTAGACTTTGATGAAACTTTTGCACCAGTTGCTAGACTAGAAGCTATCAGAATTTTCTTAGCTTTTGCAGCTCATCATGAGTTCAAAGTTTATCAAATGGATGTCAAAAGTGCATTCTTGAATGGTGAATTGGAAGAAGTTGTGTATGTGTATCAGCCACCAGGGTTCATAAATGAAGAAAGACCTCATTGGGTGTACAGACTGAACAAAGCATTATATGGTCTGAGACAAGCACCTAGAGCATGGTATGATACTCTTACTAAACATCTTCTGAAACATGGTTTTAAAAGGGGTGCAATAGATAACACTTTATTCATATTGCATGATAAAAGTGATATCTTACTTGTACAAATTTATGTCGATGATATTGTGTTTGGGTCTACAAATAACAAAATGTGTGAACAGTTTTCTGAAATAATGTCATCTGAGTATGAAATGAGTATGATGGGTGAACTGACATATTTTCTGGGTCTTCAAGTGAAACAAACCAGTGATGGTATTTTTACAAATCAAGAAAAATATGTCAGAGATTTATTAAAGAAATATCAATTTGATTCTATCTCATCAAAAGATACTCCTATTTCTGCACCATTAACTTTGGACTCAGATCCCAATGGAAAACAAGTGGATCCCACAAAATATCGTGGTATGGTGGGATCACTTATGTACTTAACTGCTAGTAGACCTGACATAATGTTTGCAACCTGCCTTTGTGCAAGATTTCAGTCTAATCCCAGAGAAGCACATGCAAATGCTGTAAAAAGAATTTTCAGATACCTTAAAGGTGTCCCCAGACTTGGTCTTTGGTATCCCAAAGGCTCAAGTCTAGATCTAATGGGTTATTCAGATTCTGATCATGCAGGTTGTAAAATAGATAGGAAAAGTACCACAGGTGGTTGTCATTTCCTAGGTGGCAAATTGGTTAGTTGGACAAGTAAGAAGCAGACTGCAGTATCACTCTCCACAGCTGAAGCTGAATACATTTCTGCAGCCAGTTTCCGCGCTCAGATTTTATGGATGAAGAACCAACTAACTGATTATGGTGTTAAGTATACAAAGACTCCAATATTTTGTGATAACACCAGTGCCATTGCCATATCTCACAATCCTGTAATGCACTCCAAAACCAAGCATATCGACCTCAGGTATCATTTTATTAGAGATCACATTATTAAAAGTGATATTGAACTTCATTTCATTCCCACTGACAAACAACTCGCTGATGTTTTTACAAAACCCTTGGATGTCAAAACATTTAAACATCTCATCAGTGAGTTAGGTATGCTAAATCCTGCATAGCATCACCTCAGGGGGAAGTGTCAAATATTTTTATGTTTAAAAGAATTTTTCTCTAAGGGGGAACTTTGCTTTCAGAAAAATATTTTGACTGAAATGCTTCAGAATTTCTGAAATGATTTCAGAATAAGTGTGAAAACTGAGATGGTTCAGATTCCTTAAATCTGATCATGCTCAGATTTAAATAAGTTATTTCTGAAATAAGTTAGTCTTTTATAATGTCTTTTAGATACTTGGTCGTTGTGTGAACACGTGACAGTTACTGTATAACGTTTGAATAATGATGCTTTCTGCTGACGTTTCACACAAGTTGCGCCGTAAATGAAAAGTAATTATCACTTTTTCTTTCAAGTGTTGAAAAGTTTTGTTAAAATGTGGGGTCATAACCGTCGTTGCATTAAATGCGGACATATGCCCAAAATTATTTTCGGACTTCAAACCCGATCAAAATTGATTTCATTAAAATAATATTTTTTTGTGGGTTTGAATTTCAAAATCAATTTTATTTTATTTATTTTGGAAAAACCCTTTGTATTCCATCATAAATATAAATACCTTTTCAAAAACAATTCCTTCATTTACTTCTCTTTACATTTACTCCCAATCATCATTCTCTCTCTTTTCCTCATTCCTTCATAATTCCAAAACCCTAAATTCATCTTCCATATTCAGTTTTCCCTTGTAGAAACAATGGCTAAACCTGCTTCTCAAGCCAAATCTCTAATAGATTTCTAATACAGACCATCAAAAGTAGTCAAGGCCAGTGCATAATGGCCAAAAGGGTTCGATCCATTGACCCTTAGGTTCAATATGAACAATTTCGTGGCCGCACTGAATGCCAAAGGCAAAACCTTAATGGGGAGGATTAATAAATTTCTTGAACGATCCCCTCTCCATTATGCCTTGACTGCAGATCCTCAAGTATTGTATCATAGATACTTACTTGAATTCTGGTATACTGCCACTTTAAGCAAGGATGAAAAATCCATTGCTTTTTCTTTGAAAGAAGGCACAAAGCAGTATATCCTTTCACTTGATGGGTTTCGGGAGGCCCTTCATCTGAACTACCTTCCTTCTCCTTCAACCTATGCAAAAAGGCTTAAGGGAGTTAATTTCAGGGAGGTACTGCACGCCATGGGTCATGATGACATGGTCGATGCTGAGCACAATCTGAGAACATCTGGACATATCTTCCTGTCTGGATTTAGAAACTGTTGGAGGTATTTTTGGACTCAGATTGTGGAGTGCCTAGGAGGAAACTGGGGTGGACTGGACCAGATTTCATTGACACAAGTAGAAATCGGGTACTATTTGTGGCATAGGATTGAGGTGGACTTCGCTGAGATTCTCTTCTCTTAGTTGGTGACAAAGTTAAAAGGCAAGAGAAGTCCACATATCTCATTTCCCAGATTTCTGAGCATTTGTTCATGAACATGCTTGGAGATGCGTATCACATGGAGGGACTTGAGTCTTCAGCAACGGAGTTCTGCAGGGATCTATCAAAGCTATCCACTTCAGATCCAGAACCAGAACTTTCTGCTGCCATGATTCAGGTAATAAATAAAACTGAAACAGCACGACCAGCTGGCTCAGAAAGGTCACCGAGCGGGTCGCAAAAGAATGCGAGACCCATTGGTGCACCTGGTGGTCAAATGTTGAAGTTGTTTAAAACCTCAGCAACTTCATCTACCCAACCACCAATTCCCTCCTCCACTGACCAACCTGAGGATCTCCCAAAAGATCCCTCTGGATCTCCAAAGGGCTTATTAAAACGTCGTAAATATAATCCGTCCTCACAGCCCAAGGACATTATGTAACACCCGACATTTAAAAACATGGGTTTTCAAAAACTTTCACCTAACGGTGTTAAAAGATGCGGAAGAAAACTTTAAAAGTTCAAAACCGATAAAAACTGTTCGGTTTCTGCATTTATTGGTGTTACATGCCATACCATAAAATAAGTCCAAATGAAAACCCAACGGTTGCCCAACACAAAACAACCGTTCAACATTACTACATAAATTCGACATCAAGTACGTAATGTAAATAAATGTCTAAAGAGATAAATCGTCTATGGGTAGCTAAGTTCTCCTGCATGCATCTACCCAATTCTCACTCTTCCTGCATCAACTAGTCCTTCAAACTAAACCTGAGGGAACAACCACATTTAAGAAACAAGTGTTAGCTAACGAATTAGCTAAGTAAGATAACACTATGTTATTAAAACATTTGTCCAATTAAACAATCTTCATTATTAGACAAGTTCATTTAGGCACAACACACATCACACGCTCACACATAACTGCATATCAACTTCATACCAATTAGGATGAATCCCCCTAAATGTGCCTATCCTTCATTTTATTCACACATTATCACACGTATCTTCGTTAACTGCATATAAGTGTAACATAAGTCACACCCGACTAGATGCTTCACCAAAAGGCGAGTCATACTTCGTCGTTAAGGAATGGCAAGCCAATCCAAGAGTAATCCGTAAGTGGAGGTTGGTCAAACCCCTCGTATTACTCGCCCTGCATTATAATGACCATGTTGCAAGGAGCATCCCAAGCAACAACTACGTTAACGCACTCGTCCGGCTAAAACCAGTACGAGTTAAGCTTAACACTTTCCCTGCATTATATTTACGAGCTCGGTTTCACACATATGGTTTAGGTAACACACATTCCTAGACATTCACACATTTTATCTTCATTACGTTTGGATCCTTAAACGTGCAAGTGACATGGCAACCTAATAAGTCTAGTGAGCTAAGTGTACAAGTCATGTAAGCATGCATATATCAAGCATCACCTTCATTTCTACATTTCATGCACAATGAGATACTTCATAATACTACATAAATTGCATTGCAATACACTACATTAAGCAATACTTCATTTCACTACATTAGGGACTGCATTTCAGGTCTCATGGTCAACTTCATAACCCACAATACCTCCCGTGTAACCCGAGATACCCACATACATCATAAGCTACCATTAAGGAAGTTATAAGTAAGAAACCTTTGCTTGTTGAACCCTCAGTGTGATAAAAGTAGTGTATCTTACCTCGATACAGCTTACCAACAAGCTACAAGTATATTATAAAGCTGGCTAGGTGTCTCCAATAACCTAGAACAAGTATAAGATCGGTCTATAAGCTACACGAAACAATTGCACTAGACCAGGCACACTTGTGCGCCGCACAGAACCTTTGTGCGTCGCAAAACACATACATTTGACACTTATGCGCCGCACAACCCAAGCATGCGCCGCATAACTCACACCATAATCAAACATAAACTTCACAACAATGACCCATGCGCCACACAGAAGTTCTGTGCGCCGCACAGAACCTTTGTGCGCCGCACAACACACACATTTGACACTTATGCGCCGCACAACCCAAGCATGCGCCGCATAACTCACACCATAATCAAACATAAACTTCACAACAATGACCCATGCGCCACACAGAAGTTCTGTGCGCCGCACAGAACCTTTGTGCGCCGCACAACACACACATTTGACACTTATGCGCCGCACAACCCAAGCATGCGCCGCATAACTCACACCATAATCAAACATAAACTTCACAACAATGACCCATGCGCCACACAGAAGTTCTGTGCGCCGCGCTAAACCACAAAACACCATCTGTGCGCCGCATAACGGGCACCCATCTGAAATCCAACTTTCAAAAATAGCATCTGTGCGCCGCACAAAACCCCTGTGCGCCGCACAAAGCTTAATTCGACCAAAAACCCCAACTTTGAACCCTTTAAACGATTATTCAACAATCCTCTTACTTAGATCCAACCTGGAGACTCAAAATTATCCTTCTTAAAGACATTATTAAGGACTCAAAACCATGGATCGTTCCTTTGATCCATAGTAACACATACCATTCAATAAATCCTTCGATTAATAAGAAATCGGTTAATGATTTGATCAAATAACCCAACCCAAATCCCATGGCCTGGATTAAAACTAATATAAGACTCTAAATAACAGATCTCAAATGGTAATTACCTATATTACCTGTATTTGATGAGAAAGATTCAAGATCTAAGCAACACACGATCAAAACGGCACCAAAACGATTGGATTTTGGGAGAGAACTTGTTTGGGAGGGAGGGGATCGGCTGGGCAGCAAACACACACACACAAGGCAGAGTTTTGTGACAATTAGGGTTGTCTAATTGCCCTACTAACCCCTGGCCAGCCATCTATAATTACACACAAGGCCCTCCTACTTCTACTACTTAACTTCCAAAGCTTAAACTTCTATTTGGGAGTCTTGTCACACTTTCAAGCACTTAACTACATTACCACACGATACTACTTTATCTCGAGACTACGTTAATCACTTGACACTAACACACACAAGTGTCAAATCACACAATCACACATAACTACATTACCACACGATACTACTTTATCTCGAGACTACGTTAATCACTTGACACTAACACACACAAGTGTCAAATCACACAATCACACATAACTACATATAAACATTAAATCTAATATAGACTTAACGACACCCCATATTGACTTAACGACATTAGTCAAATGTTAAATAAAAAGTTTGGGATGTTACACATTAGTACCGAAGAAAACCCCTCTAGATCTTCCCAACAAGAACCAGAGGAATCGAGTCCAAAGGGAAACCCCCAAGCAGCCATCTCCAAAACTTCTTTAGGAGGAGATGGTGAAGATAATACAAGTGTGCCAGCCCAGCACACATTAGAGTCCGTGTCTACACGTGCACCCCCTGAAACTTCACATATCTTACACTCTTCTGATGCACGAATTGATGAAGTCTTTTGTGTGACACCACCTGAGACTGAGATTCCAGACTCTACGGCCGATGAAGTGACACTTGATGATGGTACGAGAGTCATTAAGGCAACCCCCGTATCTACTGTCTCTGGCGATGAAGCTATAGCGGAGCCAACCCATAAATCTGGTGACGATGCATCTGCAGCAATTATTGAACCAGAGGCTGGTTCAGGTACCAGTGATCTGAACCAGAGCATATCTGATCAGACTGCAGTTTTAACTGACCTCTGGGATGAAGATGAGCCACCTCAAGGGAATCTTGATTCCTTTGCTGACTTTGAGTTTGATGAGGGCTTACTGGAGGAGAATCAGTCTTCTGATTCTGAGCCAACCTTCAGCCTCACAAACGTTCCTCCTCCCCAGAAATCCAAAATATACTTGTTGAACAACCATATCGCCAACCAGAAACTTCTCATGAACATCCATATTTTCCACCAGGCTCAACTCCTGCCTATGTTACTTCACCAACTTTTCAACCACAACTACAACACCTTCACCCCCAAATTCACAATGTTCCAAGGCCAAGGAATTTTGATGAGCCAGAGCAAAAGGAGATGGACTCTGAAACAGAATCTTGACTTCCTCAGTTCAATTAATAAAGCAAAATGTTATGTCAGTTGGGAAGGAAGTGAATGAGTTGGTTAAGAAGCCCAGTGTTAACGAAAAAGAACTTGGGTCTTCTTTAAGTTTTGAAATTATTGAGAAGGTGAAGTCTGAGCTCTCTCAGGAATTAGTCGCTCAGATTTCAGCTTCTGTGGCTGAAAAGGTGGAAGCAAAGGTCAGAATCATGGTCGCTGAGCTTACCAAGGATACAAATAAAAGAGTGGATAAAGCTGTTAATGAAGTAAAAGAATCTGTAACCACTCTTGATAATTCAGTAAAGGAAATTCTGACCTTGCTCAAGAAAGAACATGTTGTTGCTCCTCCTCCTCCTGCTTCATTTTCTGAGGAAGATCGAAAAATGCTGAAAGATTTAACTGAAAAAGAGGCTCTGAACCTTAACTCATCCTTCAGATTAAGGGCTCAGTTCTCTACAATGGTAAAAGGCATTTCTGATTGCCTTCAGCAGCAGAGTTGGGAACCTCTGAAGGCCATGCAGACGGCGATTGATTTGTATGCCAAGATGCCTTCTGAGGTCCCCAAAGGGGGAAATGTGCTATTGGTTTGCTCTCAAGTACTCAAGAATTAATAGAGGCAACCAAGAAGCAAGCTGAGGTACAATCTGGTGGTGCCTCAGTTCAGGGGGAACAAAGAAAATCTGAAGTGCATCAGTCTGAACCTGAAAAGAAAGATAAGGGCAAGGCTAAGATGGTGAAAGAACCCAAGTCCAAAGGTTCTAAGGGTTCTGGACTTGTGGTTGGTGAGAATGTCGATGAGCATGGTTATCCCTTGCCTGATCTTGATGCTGATGGCAAGAAATTAGAGGCTCTGCAGAAGCAAGTCTCTAATCAATACATAATGTGGAGGGAAAACAAGGAAAGAGAAAGGGCACAACATCTTTCGATGGGGACCCTTGATCATGTGGATGCTGCAGCTCTTGGTCTTTCACTGGAAAGATATCAGAAGATCAAGAATGATCCAAGAGTGCAGAAGGCCTTAGTGGAAATGGGTGAATATGAATATGGGATGAAGTATTCTCCCTTAGAACAAAAGCTGGACCATCTCACTTTTAAGTTGTCCATTGAGGACTTGGTGAAAAATAGAGAAAAAGAGATGGTGATTAAAAAGAAAGAAATTCTGGTTGGAGTTCTGAAGGTTGAAAAAGAGTTGTCAAGGCCACCCACAAAGCCCAAAGTGACTGGACCTAGATCCTCAAGAAAGAATATTCGTGATGCTGATCTTTCCACTTTTTAGCCAATTTCTGATGATGCTGCTAAGATCCAAAAGAAACATGAAAAGGATCAGTATGATCATTATATGAAGCATCGATCCCATCTAGCTAAAATAATTGACATATAAGTAACAAAAGCTGATGGATTGAAGCTCTTTGATTTGGTTGTCAAAAGAGAAAGAAGAGCAGCTGAAGAATACAATCAGGTTTCAGTGCACGAGTTTGGGATTTCTGAGCATAGAAAGATGATCCAGATTCTGAGGGGGAAGCTAAAATTTGCTCTGATTGGTGCATGGTTATCAAGAATACAACAAAAGATGCAAGCCAAGGTGGGGATTGAAGGCAGATTATTTGGAAAGAAGGATCATTCTCCACTGTAGAGAAAAGCTACTGAAGCACCTTCTGGTTCGAGGCCTGCGAAGAAGTAGTTTTTCTTTTCAGTTTATCATTTACTTGTATAATTATTTGCAAATGTAACAAACACTTCAGTTTGTATATATAAGTTACATATTGTAGCTAACAAGTAGATGATAGGTTTAAGTTAGAAAAATCACAAGTAAAATTCTGAGACATCAATGATCTATAAGATGTACTTAGAAAATTTTTACAACTTAAACAAAAACTTGCATTTCAGACTTACAAACATGTATAGATAGAAGTCTGAGATGCATGCACTATTTCAGAACAAATAGGGGGAATTTGTTGGGTCGAAAATCGACCAAGTATAATTTGTTCAGAAATAGCTGAAGCTAAGTGAAGAATACTTGTACAGAATTCTGAAGCCTTTCAGAATTAGTTCACTGAAGCTTCACTTCAGTTCAGATCAACGTATCAGAATACCATTCAGCTGAAGTCAAAGACTGAAGACTGAAGAAAGAGAATCAGCTCAGATGCCTTCTGAGGTCCCCAAAGGGGGAAATGTGCCTATTGGTTTGCTCTCAAGTACTCAAGAATTAATAGAGGCAACCAAGAAGCAAGCTGAGGTACAATCTGGTGGTGACTCAGTTCAGGGGGAACAAAGAAAATCTGAAGTGCAGCAGTCTGAACCAGAAAAGAAAGATAAGGGCAAGGCCTAGATGGTGGAAGAATCCAAGTCCCAAGGGTCTAAGGGTTCTGGTTTAGTTGTTGGTGAGAATGTTGATGAACATGGTTACCCCTTACACAATCTTGATGCAGATGGCAAGAAATTAGTGGCTCTGCAGAAGCAAGTCTCTAATCAGTTTATCATGTGGAGGGAAAACAAGGAAAGAGAAAGGGCACAACATCTTTCGATGGGAACCCTTGATCATGTAGATGCTGCAGCTCTTGGTCTTTCACTGGAAAGATATCAGAAAATCAAAAATGATCCAAGAGTGCAGAAAGCAGTAGTTGATATGCTTGAATATGAGTGTGGGATGATGTACTCACCTCTGGAACAAAAGCTGGAAAGTCTCACCTTCAAGTTGTCTATTGAAGACTTGAAGAAAAATAGAATGAATGAGATGGATTTGAAAAAGAAAGAGATTCTAGCTGAAGTTGCCAAGGTTGAAAGGCAATTGTTAAGGCCACCCACAAAACCCAAAGTGACTGGACCAAGGTCTTCAAGGAAGGACATTCGTGATGCTGACCTTTCTACCTTCAAGCCAATGTCTGATGATGCTACTGAGATCGAAAGGAAACATGAAAAGGATCAGTATGAGCATTATATGAAGCATCAATCCCATCCAGCTAAAATAACTGACATAGAAGTAACAAAAGCTGATGGATTGAAGCTCTTTGATTTGGTTGTTAAAAGAGAAGGAAGGGCAGCTGAAGAATACAATCAGGTTTCAGTGCACGAATTTGGGATTTCTGAGCATAGAGAGATGATCCAGATTCTGAGGGGGAAGCCAAAATCTGCTCTGATTGGTGCATGGTTATCAAGAATACAACAAAAGATGCAAGCCAAGGTGGAGATTGAAGGCAGATTATTTGGAAAGAAGGATCATTCTCCACTGAAGAGAAAAGCTACTGAAGCACCTTCTGGTTCGAGGCCTGCGAAGAAGTAGTTTTCTTTTCAGTTTATCATTTACTTGTATAATTATTTGCAAATGTAACAAACACTTCAGTTTGTATATATATGTTACATTTTGTAGCTAACAAGTAGATGATAGGTTTAAGTTAGAAAAATCACAAGTAAAATTCTGAGACATCAATGATCTATAAGATGTACTTAGAAAATTTTTACAACTTAAACAAAAACTTGCATTTCAGACTTACAAACATGTATAGATAGAAGTCTGAGATGCATGCACTATTTCAGAACAAATAGGGGGAATTTGTTGGGTCGAAAATCGACCAAGTATAATTTGTTCAGAAATAGCTGAAGCTTAGTGAAGAATACAATCAGGTTTCAGTGCACGAATTTGGGATTTCTGAGCATAGAGAGATGATCCAGATTCTGAGGGGGAAGCCAAAATCTGCTCTGATTGGTGCATGGTTATCAAGAATACAACAAAAGATACAAGCCAAGGTAGAGATTGAAGGCAGATTATTTGGAAAGAAGGATCATTCTCCACTGAAGAGAAAAGCTACTGAAGCACCTTCTGGTTCGAGGCCTGCGAAGAAGTAGTTTTCTTTTCAGTTTATCATTTACTTGTATAATTATTTGCAAATGTAACAAACACTTCAGTTTGTATATATATGTTACATTTTGTAGCTAACAAGTAGATGATAGGTTTAAGTTAGAAAAATCACAAGTAAAATTCTGAGACATCAATGATCTATAAGATGTACTTAGAAAATTTTTACAACTTAAACAAAAACTTGCATTTCAGACTTACAAACATGTATAGATAGAAGTCTGAGATGCATGCACTATTTCAGAACAAATAGGGGGAATTTGTTAGGTCGAAAATCGACCAAGTATAATTTGTTCAGAAATAGCTGAAGCTCAGTGAAGAATACTTGTACAGAATTCTGAAGTCGTTCAGAATTAGTTCACTGAAAGCTTCACTTCAGTTCAGATCAACATATCAGAATACCATTCAGCTGAAGTCAAAGACTGAAGTCTGAAGAAAGAGAATCAGCTCAGATGTGGAACTCAGAAGTTGATTCTACCTGATCGAAGACTGAAGCATCTCAGTGTAAAGTACTTACAACACTTTACACTGATTACGAGGAAGCCTTTTTTACTTTACACGCCTTTACCCAGTTAATAGATTTATCTATTAATAAAGTACAAGGTTAAGTAAAAGGTTGGGAATAAAGTATGAAATGTCACATCAATTGACTTTCATACTTTACCTTAAAATATATGCATACAGGAATTATCTTTAATTCCTTAAATGCTCCCAACCATATTTGTACGGCTTGGTCCACATCAGCATGAACCTTGCCTATAAATATAAAGGCTTCTCACAACTTGCAAAATGCTTGAAACTTTAGCATTGCAACTTGTGAGATATACACTAAGTAATTCTTAAGAGTATTTCCAAGTTATTAGATCACTTGTATTTCTAGGTTGTTAGATATTTACACTTTGGTGTTTATCTTTGTTCCGCAACAACCTTTGTATTTGTTTATATCAATAAATCAAATACATTGAAAAAGTACATCATGTCTCAATGCTACATACTTGAAATATACATATTATTTATATAGTTTCAGCACTTATCGTTTCTTGCATTTACTTTCAGTACCTTTACCTTATTGTTTATCCATATCTGGATCGTATTCTGAACTGGTCTACTTCCAGTTAGAATTACTTGCCAGTCGGGTTTTAATCATCTATATTTGGGACTCACAATTGGTATCAGAGCAGCAAGACGTGACCAGTGCTGGAGGGTCAAAAAAAAGTATTAACCACCAATCCAATGAACCCTAATTGCTTTCTAAACCTCATCCACATGTATCACACGAATCAAAAGGAAACAATTTATGATTAAACGGTGATTGGTTTATTCCATTTTATTATAAATTAAATTATTTGAATGTATAAAAGTATATGAGAATTAGACCAACTTTACAAAAATGATACGCCATTATTCCACGAAAACTCCCATTTTATATAATACGGAGCATGAAACCTACGTAATATATAAAACACCAAGTATATGTGACGAAGAACTTGAAAGTGGCCGACAACATACAACTTTTGAGAGAGCATCACGACAAGACCTATGTAAATTACTGACAACCAAACACCCCGTTTTACATAAAACGGATGTATGAATTCTCCCTATAAATAGATTTTTATTCTATATTCGAACAATCACACAAATGCACATTAACACACCCACTATCTATGAAGGTGGTTGTATCCCCACAAAGTGAATTTTTTCCATTCTATCTCACAAAGTCGTGGTGTCATTTTGAAGGTATGGATGGTGGTAATAAAAGAACTTCCAAAACACATTCAGACAGCGTGACTCAACATCATTCTTATTTACAACAGTGCCTGGTCAGCCTTTTGTGTTTCAAGGATATTGCGGTTCGAAGTGCGCAACTTCAACCTTCTGGCGGAACATCCGCCCAAACAATCATGGAAAGGCACATCGCGGTTCAAAAGAGGACCGGGAGACTATACTTTTACATTATGGGAAATTAATTTGTATAATTCAATTTACAATACAAAATATAATTTTTGGAACAACTTTAGTTTCTAATTGTATTCACGTGTTTATTCAAATTTAGTACTCAATTCTGCCCGTTTGATACAAAACGGAACCATTAATAAGCGCTAAATAGGGCATTCACAGAGTTTCTTGGATAAAAACTGTCAGTTAAAATCTTCATGATATCTGATAATTTGTCGTATGGGTGTCATGTTTTACATAAAACGGGTGTATGAATTCTCCCTATAAATAGATTTTTATTCTGTTTTCGAACAATCACACAAATGCACATTAACACACCCACTATCTATGAAGGTGGTTGTATCCCCACAAAGTGAATTTTTTCCATTCTATCTCACAAAGTCGTGGTGTCATTTTGAAGGTATGGATGGTGGTAATAAAAGAACTTCCAAAACACATTCAGACAGCGTGACTCAACATCATTCTTATTTACAACAGTGCCTGGTCAGCCTTTTGTGTTTCAAGGATATTGCGGTTCGAAGTGCGCAACTTCAACCTTCTGGCGGAACATCCGCCCAAACAATCATGGAAAGGCACATCGCGGTTCAAAAGAGGACCGGGAGACTATACTTTTACGTTATGGGAAATTAATTTGTGTAATTCAATTTACAATACAAAATATAATTTTTGGAACAACTTTAGTTTCTAATTGTATTCACGTGTTTATTCAAATTTAGTACTCAATTCTGCCCGTTTGATACAAAACGGAACCATTAATAAGCGCTAAATAGGGCATTCACAGAGTTTCTTGGATAAAAACTGTCAGTTAAAATCTTCATGATATCTGATAATTTGTCGTATTTATATCATGTTTTAGATAAAACGTAGCATTATTGGTCCTTTAAAGCAAGTGTCCGACAAGTCACAGCCTCTACAGTGAAAGTCACAGGCCACAGTACAGAGAATATACAATACTTATTATTGCCATTTTCCTAAGTTTTACATAAAACGGGTGTATGAATTCTCCCTATAAATAGATTTTTATTCTGTTTTCGAACAATCACACAAATGCACATTAACACACCCACTATCTATGAAGGTGGTTGTATCCCCACAAAGTGAATTTTTTCCATTCTATCTCACAAAGTCGTGGTGTCATTTTGAAGGTATGGATGGTGGTAATAAAAGAACTTCCAAAACACATTCAGACAGCGTGACTCAACATCATTCTTATTTACAACAGTGCCTGGTCAGCCTTTTGTGTTTCAAGGATATTGCGGTTCGAAGTGCGCAACTTCAACCTTCTGGCGGAACATCCGCCCAAACAATCATGGAAAGGCACATCGCGGTTCAAAAGAGGACCGGGAGACTATACTTTTACGTTATGGGAAATTAATTTGTGTAATTCAATTTACAATACAAAATATAATTTTTGGAACAACTTTAGTTTCTAATTGTATTCACGTGTTTATTCAAATTTAGTACTCAATTCTGCCTGTTTGATACAAAACGGAACCATTAATAAGCGCTAAATAGGGCATTCACAGAGTTTCTTGGATAAAAACTGTCAGTTAAAATCTTCATGATATCTGATAATTTGTCGTATGGGTGTCATGTTTTACATAAAACGGGTGTATGAATTCTCCCTATAAATAGATTTTTATTCTGTTTTCGAACAATCACACAAATGCACATTAACACACCCACTATCTATGAAGGTGGTTGTATCCCCACAAAGTGAATTTTTTCCATTCTATCTCACAAAGTCGTGGTGTCATTTTGAAGGTATGGATGGTGGTAATAAAAGAACTTCCAAAACACATTCAGACAGCGTGACTCAACATCATTCTTATTTACAACAGTGCCTGGTCAGCCTTTTGTGTTTCAAGGATATTGCGGTTCGAAGTGCGCAACTTCAACCTTCTGGCGGAACATCCGCCCAAACAATCATGGAAAGGCACATCGCGGTTCAAAAGAGGACCGGGAGACTATACTTTTACATTATGGGAAATTAATTTGTGTAATTCAATTTACAATACAAAATATAATTTTTGGAACAACTTTAGTTTCTAATTGTATTCACGTGTTTATTCAAATTTAGTACTCAATTCTGCCCGTTTGATACAAAACGGAACCATTAATAAGCGCTAAATAGGGCATTCACAGAGTTTCTTGGATAAAAACTGTCAGTTAAAATCTTCATGATATCTGATAATTTGTCGTATGGGTGTCATGTTTTACATAAAACGGGTGTATGAATTCTCCCTATAAATAGATTTTTATTCTGTTTTCGAACAATCACACAAATGCACATTAACACACCCACTATCTATGAAGGTGGTTGTATCCCCACAAAGTGAATTTTTTCCATTCTATCTCACAAAGTCGTGGTGTCATTTTGAAGGTATGGATGGTGGTAATAAAAGAACTTCCAAAATACATTCAGACAGCGTGACTCAACATCATTCCCATTTAAAGTGCATTTGCTAGCGGGATCCGTACATCCGCTGAAGGCAGAAGGCAACGAAGAGGCGGTTCGAAAGTACGCAACTTCAACCTTCTGGCGGAACATCCGCCCAAACAATCATGGAAAGGCACATCGCGGTTCAAAAGAGGACCGGGAGACTATACTTTTACATTATGGGAAATTAATTTGTATAATTCAATTTACAATACAAAATATAATTTTTGGAACAACTTTAGTTTCTAATTGTATTCATGTGTTTATTCAAATTTAGTATTCAATTTTGCACGTTTTATACAAAACGGGACCATTGACACGCACTTAATGGGGCATTCACATAGTTTCTTGCATAAAGTGTGTCAGTTCAAATGTTGATGATATCTGAAAATTTGTCGTATTTATATCATGTTTTAGATAAAACGTAGCATTATTGGTCCTTTAAAGCAAGTGTCCGACAAGTCACAGCCTCTACAGTGAAAGTCACAGGCCACAGTACAGAGAATATACAATACTTATTATTGCCATTTTCCTAAGTTTTACATAAAACGGTGGTTGGTTTTTTCCATTTTATTATATATTGAATTATTTGAATGTATAAAACTATATGAGAATTACACCAAATTACTTAAAAATACTATCCCGTAATTCCACGCTATAAGAAAACGTCCGGTTTGTATAAAACGGAGACTGCGTGTGTAATAAAATATGGTCCGTTAATATCTCCTAAAGTTAGTTTATACTTGGAATATAAATAGAGTATTGTTAGCTTTTTCTTGCATAAGGTAATACCCCAAAATGGAAAAAATATGCCTCTTAATATATCCCCCTGCCACACAATCCTAACACCAAATCTCTTGACAAATAAGTATTTATTCAGACAGCGTGACTCAACATCATTTGTAGATGCCAAGTTGTGGATTTCTATCTTCTCCGTCAACGTTGTGGTATAACCCAACATCATGGTCGGGCCCGCTGATCGGGACTATTTGTGCCCAAGGCTACAGTTGAAGTCACATGCGTACTCTAGTGTACGAAATATACATATAGACATATAACTGTATATCCACGTTTGGGTCTGCCGATTGGGACCACTTATGTTAGGAGTATAACTGTATATCCACGTTTTACATATAACGGATCCCCTAATACGCACTAAATAAGGGTATTCACACAGTTTCTTGGATAGAATGTATCAGTTCAAAGCTTGATGGTATCTGTAAATTTGTTGTATATCATCCATGTTTAAGATAAAACGGAGCGTTTTTATTGCATTTTACTATATATTTTATTACAATGTATGCAAGTGTATAACTATATGAAAAGAACACTTAGTATTGAAGAAAAATGTATCTCCCATGTTTCAATTATATGAAAATGTTATCCCATTATTCCACATCATAAATGGGTCGTCTTATATAAAACGGAGCTTCTGTGGGTAATAAACATAGTGGGTAGCACAGTGTTACGGACATATTGTGTCAGATACTATCTATTAGTTATCTGTTCACATACCACATTTTGTAAATATGGTCTGTTATTCGATCCCAAAAGTGACTTTATAATTGGGTTATAAATATAGTATGTTACCTTACTCTTGCATAAGGTGATACCCCAAAAATGGAAAAAATATGGCTCTTAATATATCCCTCCTGCCACACAATTCTAACACCAAACGTATTAACAAATTAATATTTACTCGGATAGCGTGACTCAACATCATTTGTAAATGCCTCCTTTTGGCTCGTACTCCCCGATGAATGAACGGGAGGTTCCAGAGAAAACTCCAAGAGGATGCAAAAATATAGGATAGGCAATTTATTGGCCAAATATACATTTCCAAATCCGTGTCATCATCCAGAGTTATTACGTGGTATAACAATGGTTTGATTATAGATATTGGAAATATCAAAAACAAACATGCGATTGTGCATCAAAGATCCATACGGCAAGTGGGGTATTTCTCAAATTGTGGATTTCGATCTCCTCTGTCTGCGTTTTAGTATAATTTTGTTTATTTGTTCCATAGACGATTTGCATGGTTTAAAAAAAAGTATTATTTAGTTTCTAATTGTATTGATTTGTTTATTCAATTTAGTATTCAAATTTGGTCGTTTTATATAAAACGGGACCTTAGATACGCACTAAATGGGGCATTCGTAGAGTTTCTTGGATAAAATTACTCAGTTCAAATCTGCCTATTACTTTTTCACCCACTGCCATTACGGAACAAAACGCCTGTCATATATTATACTCACCGTTTTGTTCTAAAAAGAACTATTGATTTTACGTAAGTTACGACTGTTAATTACACTTTTCATTTATCTGTGTATCCGAAACATTAAATAAATGAGCAAGCAAAAAAAGAGTTTATATTTATATATATAAGAATCATATAACACCAAATTTAATTGTTCAAACATCATTAATAACAAACATAAAACTCCTGGTAGATCTATTTTCACCATTTTAGCATCAAATGCATACAGGAGTTAAAGATGTAAAAATCAAGTATGGTCTGTGACCACGTGGTCTTTCATATACGAGTCGTGGTGTTCACTCTGTAGAAATCACACCATGCTGATGAAATATCGACCATTGGTGGCCACAATGTTGCGTCTAAAAATGATGTCGAGTCACGTTATCTGATTATATGGTAGTTTCATCTCTTGTATTGCAGGTGCAATAACTTCCGCTTGGTATCATGTTTCAAAGGGAAAACAACGGTGGTAGCCTAAATAATGTGTATGAGTTATCTCTAAAAGGAAAATGTGAAACGAACTTTATATATACAAAATTTTCAATTCCCCGTTATATATAAAACGGTAGGTATTGATGGCCACTTGTTGTCTGACAACTTTTAGTCATGTCATAGAGGCAGAGCTGACCATTACTGTCCAAAATATATACTGTTTTTACCCAGTCACCAAAGTACTTAAAACGGAGCGTTTTATACAAAACGTTACTATTTATGAGTTCCGTTTTTATGTATTTTTTGGACCTTCGAGGTTTAACTATATTTTTGAAGACCCAATGAATTTTCAACAAGTAACACTACGGAAAAAACTCTCCGTATTATACAAAACTTACCATCAAATCTAAGTTTTTTTACCTTTTATTTTCAATTTTGGCTATATAAAATAAACAATAAATAAAACTGCAGCTCAATAAACGGATTATATAAGGAGTATTCATATTATATAACACTGAATTAAATACATCAAACATCGTTTATAACAAAGATGAACCGTTACAAGGCATAATCCATATAAGGAAAAAGAGACGTCACATCGTCACGAAATCAGAGTAACCGATGCACACCAAAATCCCTATACACAAAAAAATATAAAATTAAAATAAAGGATCTAGATGCGACCAACATAAATGAAAAGCCAACTTGCCCGGTGGTACAAATGCACCGCCAAACATGTGGTCTTCATTCAGCGGTGTACAGAAGCAGCATCGCTTTTTACTTAGTAGTGGCGCCATGTGGATTCATTATCGACCCCTGTTGGCCATAGACCCGAGTTTTCAAATGATGTTGAGTCACGTTATCTGATTCATGTATTGGAATGATAGGACAATCGGCTTCCTTAGTATCATGTTAGAAATGGGCGGGCAAACAAAGGTGTATGAGTAGTGTAAAACGAACTATATATATTGAACTTTTTAGATCAGAGTTTTACTTAAAACGGTACGTTTTTGTACAAAAAATGAGTGCTCACACGTATCATATTTTAGCAAGGTCAGAGGTGTCCATCAGTGTACAGATGTAATTACTGTTACACCCACTATGTTGGGATGTTATCACCGTTTTATATAAAACACAACCTAGGATACAAAACGTCACGTTTTATATAAAACGTGTATTTACTTACGGACAGTTTTGCTACATTTGTGTCTCGTTTTAATATAGTTCATAACTTCTTTTCATAAAAAACTTAACAATACAATAATAAATATCATATATGTTAACAACACCAAATTAAATAGTTCAAATATTGTTAATAATAAACATGAAGCGGTACAAGCCATAATCCATATAAGAGGAAAAAACCATATGACTCGGCCCATACATTGTGACAAAACCGAAATGAAACCATACAGGCCATAATCCATATGGTCAAATAAAAATTACACAAAAAGAATCTAACATAAGCATGAGGGCAAATGATATCAGTGGGGTGATTTTGAAGATGTTGAGTCACGTCCTGAATTCTCATTTAATACCCAATATAATTGAACCCTGTCATCTGAATCTGATGTTGAGTCACGTTATCCGGATATATGGTGGTTTCACCTCATGGACTTCAAGTGCAATCCGTTGGCTTCGTCTCATGATAAACCAGAAATAGAAAGGAACGAAGGTAACCAAAAGTATTTATGTAGGTTGTATGAAACGAAATGGAAAGACACACCTTATTTATAAGAAAAATTTAGGATACCCGTTTTGTATAAAACGTAGGGCTTTAACATAACCACTGGCCGACAAAAGGGCAGTCAGCAAGTCAGTAGTATCGTCATGTCATGTCAACTTTAGGAAACCCGTTTTGTCTACAACGTACGTTTTTGATCACACACTCCGTTTTTCGTTAAACGGTACGTTTCCTTTATCTAAAACGGTGCTGGACCGTCTACTTTTATGTAAAAGGGACCGTTATGGTACAAGAGCAAATTCTAGGCGTTTTTCATAAAACGCTACGTTTTGTCTACAAAACGGCACTGGCATATACACATTTAACGTAAAATGGCCCGTTTTTGGAATTTAACCTAATACGTAGCGTTTTATTTAAAACGGTACCTAAAACGAGGAAATGACACCTGTCATTCCACTGACATGTGTGTCAGACCACGTGTAATTCTCCAAAGGGGTTTTACTATCTACACATCGGCCAAACGCGGTGTTTTATGTAAAACGTGGTGAAAATGCGGCGTTTAACATAAAACAGGGCGTTTTGGTAATGTTTATATGAACAGTAAACGGTGTATCCCTAGTAGCACTCTATTATTATACCTATTTAAGTCACTTGTTCTAACTCAAATGATAAGAGGAAACCGATTACCAATGTTAATAGATGAAATGATGTTTGAGGAGACTTCAAATTTAAAAGCTGAATGAAATGTTCCATAGATTAGAGATAAAAAATTTCTTCAAAATTACTTTTTTTTAAAAAAGAAATAATATAAATTTATATGTAGGTTTTAGATAAAATAAAATAAGTATTAAAGTAAAACAAATAAAATAATAGATTTCTGTTCATGAAAATCACCGTGCATCATGAAAATCATTGTGCATCAATTGCTTCGTGAATCTTCGTGCATCAATTTAACCATGATCTAAAGGTCAAGATCTTGTCTTATTTGTTTTATTTTAATACTTGTTTTATAATAATGTATCTACAAATCTACACTTACCATAGGAAATAAACAAGTACTGATAGTACACAAATAAGGAGTACTAAAATAAAACTATGGTTATGCTTTATGAATGGAGTGTTAACCAAGGTTAAGAAACACCCCCACCAATACACCAAGACCCAATTTCTTCTAGCGGTTTATACATCAAACCAAATGATAAAAAGCAACAAACAAATAATCCTAGTATAGGACACAAATCTATATATGCAAGTAGAAAAAAACATATGAATAAAAGAATAAAATATTGTTTTATGCTTTCTTTATGAATGGAGTGTTAACCATGGTTAAAGACAATTCACACCATAACTACTCCCTCACACAGCGGTTTATATATCAACCCATAACTCTAGAAACAACCTCCCCATATTCATCTCAAAACCACTACTAAATAAATCACACACATTACTGTTTACACCGTAAAACACACCCACACAAAACAGAAACAAAAAAAATGGTAGGAGAAGCAAACCAACAAGGAATGATGGTTCATGTACCACCATGGACATCCCTCATCGACGATCCCCTCAACCAACTCTCACCTTTCTCCCCTCTCAGCCCCAATGCCACGTCATCCATTTCCATCGAAGACTACGCTTACTTCCTCCGAAACGACGCCGCTTTACGCCGTTACTTAGAAGACGACCTTGAAGGAGACTCTTCCGATTTCGACATCACTTCTGAAGCTTTTGCGTGCGACACTTTCCGTATGTATGATTTCAAAGTCCGTAAGTGTACACGTGCACGCTCACATGACTGGACTGACTGTCCGTACGCTCACCCCGGAGAGAAAGCTCGCCGCCGTGACCCACGGAAGTATAGCTATTCCGGCACGGCGTGCCCGGAGTTTCGTAAAGGGAACTGTAAAAAAGGCGATGGTTGTGAGTTTGCTCATGGTGTTTTTGAATGTTGGTTGCATCCTCATCGATACCGTACACAGCCGTGTAAGGACGGCGTAAGCTGTCGCCGTCGTGTGTGCTTTTTTGCACACACGCCGGAACAGCTTCGTGTACTGAGTCCGAACCCGAGTCTTGTGGATTCGGGTTTCGGGTCGTCGTTTTTTTCAAATGCTTCTGAGACATCAACCCCACCGTCTGAGTCACCGCCCATGTCACCCATGGACGGGGGACTCAGTCGGTCGTTGGGGTCGGTGACCGTGAGTGATATGCTGACGTCACTTAGGAGGTTGCAACTTAACAAGACTCCAACTATGAGTACTTCATGGAGCATGCAAATGGGTCGGGCAGGGGCAGGGGCTGGGGGTGTTTCTTCTCCCCGGGCCGGGTTTTATAGTCTTCCATCCACTCCTACCCGACCTGTGACCCGACCCGGGCTAGGGTTTTCTGAGATCTGGGAAGAAAGCTGTGTTGAGGAAGAACCGGTTATGGAAAGAGTTGAATCGGGTCGTGGTGTGAGGGCTAAGATGTTTGAGAAGTTGTGCAAGGAGAATCCGTTGGATCTGGATCGGGGAGACCCGAATTCGGGAGATGGGTCTAACCCGGATGTTGGGTGGATCTCGGAGCTTCTCAAGTGAATGGTATGGTTTCATCATCATATATCCAAAGAAAAAAACCCCCAAATTGTTGTATAATTTGATTATGGGCTATTAAACTATATGGTTAGTTATTAAATGGTATTTAGAAGTAATTAGGATATATTACATTTAGTTATAATTAATTATATATGAATCTATGTGAAGAAAAACAGAAGCCATTTTACCCACTCCCTTGTGTATTGTAGATAGTGGTGGTTATTATAGGGAGTTTAAGTGTAAGAAGTGTTTTTTTTGGGGGGTGACTGAATTGAAGGAAAAGAAGGAAGTAATGGGGGTGAAATTAATGAGTTCTTTTTTTTTTTAAATGTTATTGTCAAGAAGGTAAAAAAATCATTTTCAGGTAAAGGGTGAGAGATGTAACTGTGGGAAATTGAAAGGAATCCTCATCCTCATGAAAAACTAACCCTCTATTGTTGTAATGTTAATTAATCAATGTTGTACTTGTTATATTTGCTATATATATATTGTAGTTATATTAAAAATAATTTACATTACTTCCATGCACAATGAGGGTCAAGTTATATCTATTTCCATATCCATATTTACATAGATTACGAATGTACACTTTGTAATATGTTGCCTATTTTGGGACAAACATGTTTGCACATTATCATGTTGGAAGTAATTCTAAACTTTATATGGAAGTAAAACATATATTCGTGTATTGAAGATCTGAAGCAGCAAGTTGTGGTTGTTTTGAGTTGGGAATCATTTGTGTTTTTTATTAACTTTCCTTTTTTGGTTATATCTATAAATGCCATTCTTAAATACACTCTTTTTGACTAAAAATGTGAATAAGGGTTTTGAAACCTTAAAAATTCAGGCTCCCATGTAACAAGTTATGGTTCTTGTCGTGAAATGGCCAATTCTTTCATTTCAATAGTGTATATATGTGGTCATTGTTTTTGGAATTAGTTTTTTTATTATTTGAACGATTTGAGAATTAATTGATTGATAGATTCATAATAGTAACATTTAGCATACATATAACCCGTACACGTATAAAAAATGATTGGTATTGATTCTAGCATGCCAAGTCGAAAACTATGTTTGGATTGGACTGCCCCCCTTTTAAAAAAAAAATAATAAGCATGTATTGAAGTGTCCCTTGAGAGAAGTATACACGAATTTTGCATATATTCTTGACTAATTCTTATGTGATCTGATCGACATCTTCAAACTTTACATAATGAGTCATTACATAATGAATGTGACATTATTGTTTTCTCGTGTTTCAATGTCAACAAAGAGGTTCATGATATTATTTTAATTGTATTGATGATGACACAAGAAATTCATGCTTGAAGACCTTCGGGAATTATTCTTATATACAGTATTTATTATAAGTCGATGGTATAGGAATTGTCATACCAAGTAGACATAACCGTCAAAAACATTAAGTGAATGAGTAAGTGTAGATGAGCAACAAAATAATGTGCGCATAAATGATACACAAGTTTTTCATAAATGATACCACCAGTAGCCTGTTAACTGCATACGGACTAAGACCCTCGATTTTGACCGGCTCCATCTTTTTAGATCCGTGTAACCTTGTACCGTTGCACGCCGTGTAGCGTTTATCCTTTTATGATACATGGTTCTTTCCATTGGTTTCAAACGTATCCAACCGGTGTAGGTGTACTACTTTCCTTCCTACTGCTTTGTTTCGTCGGATATCGCTTGATTCTTCTTAACTATATCCAATTAAGCTCGTCTTTAGCCGGATTGTACTCTTATTTTATGTCACCGTTGCATGTCTAAAAATCATAAATAAGTGAACATTTCTTTTTGTTAATGGTCCGTTTTACTTTTGGCATGTAGAGAAAGCGATACTCCATGAGTGCCAGATTTTGATGATGGGATAAGGTTAGATGTTAAAATTCAACAGGTTTTTAACTTTTAACTTTGTGTAAATTTGCGGGTTTTGGTGGGGATTAAGACATTGCTCTTTCCTTGTTTTGTCTTTTATTTACTTTTCCACGAAACATATCATTCTCATGTCCCATCTTTTCTTGTTTAACAGTCTTTGGCAAACCCAGTCGAATTATTTGGTCATGAAAGTGAAAGGAGACTGATGTTATCTACAGAATCACATACCCACTTCTTATCTTCATATGAGCTCTCGCTATGGGCTTATTTTGTGGGTTCAAACTTCCTTTGGTTATGCTTCTGGTCCAGAATGAAAAGATGGATGGCCTGAATAATATCTATATATTCTTATTTTTATATTGGGATTATTACCTGGGAGTGTAACTAACTATCCCAAATGTTTATGTTATGCAACTAACTTGAGAAAAGTTTATGTAATGTATCCAATTACTTATTTTGGTCTATAGTATGTACAGTATAAGATTACCAGTATAGCACTTAGCCGGTCACCTGGCAGTTTGACTTGGAAATCCCTTTGACTTTTCCTACGTGTATACTTTAATTAGTTTTCAATTATATATATATATAATTTATATATACAGATATGGGGAACGAGTTATTCAACAAAGTTATTTTATATATATATATATATATATATATATATATATATATATATATATATATATATATATATATATATATATATATATATATATATATATATATATATATATATATATATATATATATATATATATATATATATATATATATATATATATATATATATATATATATATATATATATATATATATATATATATATATATATATATATATATATATATATATATATATATATATATATATATATATATATATATATATATATATATATATATATATATATATATATATATATATATATATATATATATATATATATATATATATATATATATATATATATATATATATATATATATATATATATATATATATATATATATATATATATATATATATATATATATATATATATATATATATATATATATATATATATATATATATATATATATATATATATATATATATATATATATATATATATATATATATATATATATATATATATATATATATATATATATATATATATATATATATATATATATATATATATATATATATATATATATATATATATATATATATATATATATATATATATATATATATATATATATATATATATATATATATATATATATATATATATATATATATATATATATATATATATATATATATATATATATATATATATATATATATATATATATATATATATATATATATATATATATATATATATATATATATATATATATATATATATATATATATATATATATATATATATATATATATATATATATATATATATATATATATATATATATATATATATATATATATATATATATATATATATATATATATATATATATATATATATATATATATATATATATATATATATATATATATATATATATATATATATATATATATATATATATATATATATATATATATATATATATGACTTTTCCTACGTGTATACTTTGATTAGTTTTCAATTATATATATATATATCAATTTAACCAGATATGGGGAACGAGTTATTCAACAAAGTTATTTTTCCAAATTATCATCATCATTTCAATTATTCTCTTTATCTCTTTATCTATACATATCACAAGCTCCGATTAGAGCTCCTTTCGCTTTCCGCACCACTAATTTTTATTGATTGGTTGTGGGGCTAAGATCTCATTTGTGTTTATTTTATAAATGTAAATTTTGGAATGTTGAATGAGAATGAATTTGACAATTAGTGAAATGAATTCCTTTTCCATATATGAGCATGTATGTATCTAGGTCATTTGTATGATTTTGTTTGTAATATATGAGATTTTTTGTTTGGTTTTTGGTTAACTTTGTTGGAGTATGCTGCTCTGGCCGGAATCTGCTGTTGCTACCGGAATCTGCAAGCTTGTTGCCGGAATCTGCTACTTTGCATTCATTTACATATACTATGGCATATATATATACATATGTATATGTATCTATTCAGTCAACATTAGCCACATAAGCAAATTTAGATGAATCAACATGGATCTCAGGTAATAATCCCAAAAATAATGGAATACGTGGCAGCTGACATGGTTCTCCATAAGCACAACAGGTTACTTTTCAATGGTACCCGGTAACATACATACTATAGACCAAAATAAGTAGTTCGATACATTACATAAACGTTTTTTAGGTTAGTTGCATAACATAAACATTTGGGAATAGTTAGTTACACTCCCAGATAATAATCCCTTTTATATTTATAATACATTTAATTTACCACACTTTCTTTTTAATTTATTATACTCGTAATGTTCATTTTTTAAATTATCAGGACCATATATTTTTCAAGCACCTTATATGTTTTAAGTGATGTTGGTATGCATCTAAAATTGGTTATGTGAATGAAAATGAGTCTGGTTTGAAAGAAAACTTATAAAATAAGATAAAATTTGTATAAGTTTTTGTTAAGACATAGATTTGACAAAACTAAAATGGTGCAAGAGTAATGATATATCCTTATAAAATATTCTTTCATTTATCATTCTCACTTCAAAATCACAACATATGACAAAATTAAAAGATATGATGAAGAAAAAGAAATGTAAGATTCATTAAGTATTATATTTAATAATTAGGATTATATTATATGTGCCGCAAGGTTACATAACGTACAATTTAAATATAATTTTTGAAAAATAAAAAAATACAGTTTTAAAAATAAAATATTGGTATATTTAACGTTTTAGTTACATTTTTCGTATGGCTTTAAGGCACATATTAAATGATTTCTATGATATAGACTACAAAGTCATTAGCCAATGCCCAATGGGGACGTAGATAGTTGGTAGCAGTTGGAAGTGTGACAACGAGATAATCTGTATTTTTGATTGTTAACCAAACAAAAACACTACGCTTAGAGATTTTTCCTTTTTTGAAAAATTCTAAGAGACAATGTTATATTGAAACAATCAGCCATATCCTACTACAAAAGAAATATAGTTCTTAAAAATGTCATTATACAAGTAATAATGTAGTCAAACTATTGACCTGCGGTTTTGGGGGCCATTTCTTAAAGGCAGATGATTTGCATATGAAATTTGTGGATATTGAATAGAGCTAACAAGGTAGAATATGAATGAGATAGTTGATGTGATTGGCCTAATATTGCTTTACTCTCTTATTGTAATCTTAACGTTGCTAGCTCTTTGTTAGTATCGTTTAATTAATAATATTCCACTTTTGTCGTTTATAAAAAAAATGATTTGTATATGAAATTTTCTAATTCTATGAACATTTTTTTAGGTATAAGATGCTTCAGATTTAAGCAATTTTTATACTAGAATGTCATTCCAAACTTTCTTACAACTTTACAAGACGTAAAGGGTTGAGCTTCCGTTTCAAGTGTCATCTTGTAGGTAGCCTTGCGCAAGAAATGCGCCAAGTGAGAATATTGAGCTTGACGGGCAAGCCTATTCCACTTGAAGCTAAGACCGCCCATGACCAGAATACCCATGATCATTAACTGCAAGATTGATTGTAGTTATGTGAAAATTGTACTCTTCAGAATTAGTGTAGCGATTGCGACAAAGTGTTTGACATCAATATGCTACGAAATCCTAAGAACTAAAGGATTTTTTCCTCTCCAAGTGTCATGAAGCTTGTCATCGCAATATGCATATAAGAAATACAAACAACTCTGTGGCGACACATGTTTCTTTCATATGTCAAAGTTAACCAGTGTTTGTATCAATTTCGAGTCATGTCCAATAGGCATAAGCTTAAATCATGGACATAAAATAACTAAGCACGGAACCCATCCTTATTTAATTTGACTGGTATCATGGGATTTGATGATAACACAGTCGCCGTTTTTAGGCAAGTATTTCTAACCAATATTGGAGGAGTGGTTTTACAAGTCAATAATATAAAAGAGTTCAAAAAAATTGGAGGAGTGGTTATAGAAGTCAATAATATAAAAGAGTTCAAAAGCTGGTATGGGTTTTCTTCTTCCCACATCGGTAAGTGAGTAGTATCTAAAGCCCTTAATATAGCGCTACCTCCGAACTATCATTGTCTCTTCGGGGACATCCGATAAAATTGGAACGATACAGAGAAGATTAGCATGGCCCCTGCGCAAGGATGACACGCACAAATCGAGAAATGGTCCAAATTTTTTTTTTCGCTAGGATATCCATATTCGTGGTAGACAATTCATTGTTTTATTTGCTAGTAAATCACCATCTTCTGTTATAAATGCGATGTGATTTAGAGTTATTTAGTGCCATAGTTATTGCTAATGATGCCATTAATGTTGCAGAGTAACAAATTTGCTTAGTTCTGTGTTTTATATACAAGTATAATTTTTTAAAAACAAAGTATATTTATATAGATGCACATTTGCCTCAACCCGTCTTCCTATTTTTACCATAACAGGGTTACCAATTGTTTGAGCAATATTCCGCCTTAAGTTAAAATTCAACAAAGTTTGCTTAATCAAATTGAACAGGAGTTGGAATACCTTAAGTTAAAATTCAACAAAGTTTGCTTAATCAAATTGAACAGGAGTTGGAATGGGACCTTCATGGGGTATTTATAGCTTTTGGGGAACCTCTAAAAAGAGTTTTAAGGTCAATCATATGCAAGTACAAAGGTATATACAGGTATGTATTTACTCAGCAATTATGTACATTATTAATACATAGATGGACAGTCGATGAACATTGTGTTGGTTCTAACTTCCAAGCTGAGATGGTAGACTCCAAAATATGCATTTACATTAGAATTTCATCATACTCTAACTTACTGAATCGAATCAACTTCTTTTCTTCAATGAATAAAACTCAATCTTTGATGTATATGGGGCTCCCAATTAGCATCACGCCAAAAGTCCTACATGTGCTTTTTTTAAACACACATTTTGCAAACAATGAAAAGATAAGCTTATAATTGGCTAGGATTTAATTACTAAGAAAAACTTTAACTCACCAATATGTTGCAGTGGCTCCTTTTTTGGTTCATTTAGGAGATGTTGGTTCTCCACTTACTGATACCAGCCTCACAGGTGTCTCCAATTCACTACGTAGGATGAAGCAACAGCAGGTAGGTTGGTGTGTTGAACCTTTACCGATTATGGGACTAGAAAGATGGATTAATTTCCCGCTTGATTGTACTTGATGACTAAAAGTTTTCAAGGCTGCATAGCACTGCTGTAGCCAACTTTTATGCTGATATTCAGCTTAGGGTGCAAAGATAAGTACCTATAACCCTTGAAACATGGAATGGTTGAAAGAGTGGCAGTGGGGTATTTGTGGTGTGGCAGTGATGGAATAGTGATGAGTGAAAAGGGTGTTTCTGGATGAAGTTTTCTGTGTAGCTTATGGTTTTGTAGATCCTGGCCAGTTTATGCTTGGGCAGGCGTAGCTTGGCATTTGGAAGTTGCAAAGTTTGTTATTCGATAAAGGTGAAGAATTACGACACAAAGAATTGATTCAAAGCTTACGAGTTTCAATACGAAGTTATGTTTAGTAAACAAGCAGTCGGTTTTGAATCAAAACTGGAGAGGAGTGTGGGTTGTGCTTAGAAGAGTGCTGTTTTGGTTGAAAAATGGAGAAAATGGCGAATTTAATTTGTGAGGATGAACAGTGGCCCCTTCACTAATTTCTTGACTTCAAAGGTGGTCAAACAAAGAACTGAAGAGATGGCAAATGATATGTTGGGTGCTAAAAACGTCTTTGAGGATCGGCCATTCATGGGTGCAGAAGATTTTGCGTTATTTTGCAGAAGCGATTCCTAAATCCCTTTTCCATACTGGGATGCAATAGGAGACTGGAGAGAAGCTTGCCTCGAGGCTTTCTCATACTTTAGGGTTAATGAAGATGTTTTGCCATACAGTGCTGCTTTTCATCCATCATTCGTAACAAGATGTCTTCTTGAATCTGAAGTCAGACTAGATATAAATAGACATGTTCCAATGATGAATTTTGATCTTAAAGATGGCATGTAAATTGTGTAAATATTGAAGCAATTTTTTAATGTGGAACTTTGAGAATAGTTACACAGCTTCTGAATATTTCAGAATTACTTGTCTGAACTGCAGTCTGCAGAAGTCGCATATCCCATACACTTGATTTCATAGACCCCCTAAAACTATTTGTTAAAGCTTTAACTGAGTCACAGTTTTATAATTCAGGTTCTCTAGTCTTACACAGATGATATTTACTTGTAATTCAGTTGATACAAGATGGCATAATATTACATTAACTAGGATAAACCTATAAAGAAACACATAACAGAACACGTTATATGATATGACCCAAAATCATGAAAAACTTGTACAAACAATGCGTGATATTCTTAAAGGAGTTAAGCACTATTCATAATGCAGACGGTTCACTAACAATATACGAGTTATCAACTAGTACAGATGTTTCACCAAACCACAAAACTGACGATCAAGAACAAAATATCCCTTGAACACATAAACGGCCACTAGTTACTTGTCAAAACTCAAATTTTAGAACAAAAATCAATCATGTCTAAAATAGAAGTAACAATTCAATCTTCAAAGGATTTGAAGTATAATGACATTACAAGTCATAAAACTTAATTTTCTTTCTTAAAATGGAAGAAAAAACACAGTTGTAGCCCCTAAAAGGGATAGAGATTGACCGAGGAACATAGGATGCTAGTATGCTACTACCAAATTCCAAAGAGGAAATACAAATTCTATCAAACACCATTGAATGAATCTTATCAAAACTCAAAGAGTACAACAAAATTCCCAATACCTTGTGAACGATGGACTGCGGTACCCTGGCTGGGTTCGCCCAAAGCAAGCCTAATACTCCTTAACCAGGAGAGGTGATCAAAGTGCCAAACCACTTATTATGAAATTTGTAGTACAAGTACTATTGCATTACTTAGTTATAGATAAAAGTTGGTGTATGCTATTATCCAATTTGATGACAGAGAAAAAAACTTGGCTATAACTTCAGGTTCATACTTGTTGAAATATTAACGAATATATGATTGGCTGATTGCTTCCATACCCTTACATCCCATCATTTTACGACTTTAATTTCACTTTTCAGCCAAAGTTGATATGTGTGACTTGCTGTGTTTTATGTGAAACCTTAACTTAGCTGAATAGAAGGATTTTCAGAAAAGTCATCAGGTTTAGGTAAGTTCAACTTCAAACTTTGGTAGCCAAAATTTGAAGAGAAGCGGGTAGTTCTTTAAGGTGATACACACAAACACAACAAAAAGAACTGCAGAAACTCCAATAATTGATTTCTCAACTTATATAATCCAACATATGCTAAAAGCAGAAAGTACAATACTAATTACTTCTTAAACCAACGGAAGGTAAGAGTGGAAACTAAAAACTGATACTTAAGGAGTAATATTCATAAACGATGGATGCTAAGAACAGAACTAGAATACTAATTTCTTCAAACTCATAAGCAAACTCAATATCCACATTTCATATTAGCAAAAAACTGCTTTATTTCTACTATAATATCTGCTGCTATATTACTTTCCATCTGTCATAAGGTTAGCACAAGAGCCTCATCAATCTGCATAACAAAGGAACAGAAAAGAAATTGTAACACATGACTAAGATCACTGACAAGCACTGTAAATGCAAACCTAAGCTCATTTGCAAGAAGGTAAGATTCGTTTTCTAAGAGATTTAAAATTAAGTTCAATTCTGACAACTGATTAAATATACCCAAAGTTTAATCAAACTGTTCATCATGTTTGTTAAGAAGGGTACCTAAATGGAGCTAGCTTCCTGATCCACATCATCAGTAATGTCCACTGACGATTTCGATGTAGATGCGGATGATTTTGATGTTGATGCAGACTTCTCCTTTGCTTCTTCATTCTAATTGTTTGTATAAAGACACAATTATTTCAATAAGGAACATAGATGTAGCAGAGATAATAAACAGAACATTCTTTAAAGATGTGACGAAAATGATATAGCCAAAAAATAATACTCGTACCAAATTATCATTATGCTGTTTGACAGCAATGCCATACTCTGCTTTCTTTGTAGCAGCCTTAGCCACATAAGGAGCTTTCTCCTACTCACAGGCAAACACACAACAACAATATCAAAGGAGTGTCTTCATTTAATTCAGTAACTGGTCCAAAGTATAGTACTGCAAATATAACTCGATTTCATGAAGAGATCTTACAGATTCTGTCATAGACTTCCACTTAGCTCCACCTTCCTTAGCAACCTGCAATTACAAACACATAACCTCATCAACTGCTTACCAAACTTGAACGGTTGCTTCACGATGCATCAATGACTGAATAACATCAGATTATAATTCATCAAATCATACAGATAGATATCAAAACACCTAATCTAGTGATGTACAGGTCAACAAACACCTAATCTGATCAATCACATATCCAAACTCAAGCTCTTAACAAACTGTTTTGTAATCCAGATTCTAATTTGTTACTAATAAGTAATAATATCATATTGTAATTCATCAAAACAATTTATAGTTCAAATCGTAACATATAGATAGCTGAAATTGAGAAAATGAACATACAAGAGAGACAGATTTGTTGTCAGGAAAATTCTCCTTGTAGTCCTTTCTGAAATCCTCCCTGTCAATTGCAAATAACAAGTAAAATCAATATCTTCAAAATAGATACAAAAAATGTAAATATACATAAGCGTTAAGCATATCAGTCTAATAATTACATGAAGATGAAGAAGGCAGTTGGAGGTCGTTTCGGAGCACCGGAATCCTTATCAGCCTTTGACTTCTTTGCCTTAGTACTCTTATCAGCCTTCGTCTTCTTTGTTGTCCTTCAATCAAAAACAAAAAAACACAGATACAATTTCATCAAACACCTCAACAGATCCAATATATATACATGCATATACACACATACACATACAATATATATATACACACACACATATACTCGTATATCTTATCATATCTCGCGAAGTTAGATAAAATTGGAACGATATAGATCTAGTTATAATTATCAAATTACACAGAAATTCATCGGAACTCTCAATCCTATACTTATTTATATATATACACACACACAATCACAAACATATATGCGATTAGGTTCAACAACGAGCAATTTCACGGAACAATTACGGAAAATAACATGAAAAATTAACGAAAATTGATCGAAACAACAGATAGTAAACTGATAAACCTTACGCAGCGATATTAAAATATTACTAAACTTGAACGAAATTATTCGAAATAATATTAATAATAACATCACCGATATAATCAATAAATTAGATAAACGCAGAATCAGTAAAAAGTAGGAGATAATAAGTGAAAATAGAAAAGGAATTGAAGAAGTGAAGGAGAATTACAGAGTAGTACGATCGATGAGCGTTTTCTGATCAGCGATAATAGCGGAGTTCTTCGGTCCTCTCATCTTCTCTGAAGGAACTGATGATCAGATCTGGAGTGTATTTGTGTGTGTGCTAAAATGTGAAAGAAGAGTGAAAAAAATGTGAGTGAATGAATGATGTGAGATGTGTGAGTGGGTGTTTATATAGAGAGGGATATATAGAGATAGTCTGTATATGTATGTAAACCTTTTTAATTTTTTATTTTGAGAGCTTGGCGGGAAAAGTTATAAGTTACATTTCTTTGCAAAAACACCGATCGAAATAAAGAAGGAAAAAATTATAACAGTTGAAACAAATTTTAAATTGTATGGATAAAAAGCCAAAAATGAATTATATTTTTATGAGACAATTAAAAAAAATATTATATTTTTAAGTTTTTTCATTGTTCACCTTCAAGTTATTTAAATCAAATGTATGTTTCAAGGATTATTAACAGGGGAGGTACCAAAGGAGGGTCAATGCCTCCCTACGAAATTTAAATCTTGTATTTTTAAATTTTTATGGATTTTAAAATTCTTATAGGTTTTTAACATTTTGCTCCCTTATGGATTTATTTTTCATGGATTTTTTAATTTACCTCCTTTGGGATTTTTTTCTGGTACCGCATCTGATTAGTAGTGGATTTACAGAATATTTTAAGGATTACGAAGTTCAGGATGTATAATTTCTAATGCATCACAATTTCGAATTTTCTTTCGGGCAAGGGTGTAATCAGTTTTTTCTCTCGGTTCTTTCCATCGACACATATCGGCATGTCGGTTCCCTTACGCCATCTTCTCCGGCACAAAATGGCATATGGCATCGGTTATGTATATCGGCTCTATGGTGCCGATGCTTGTGAACGTTGGGAGCGTGCCTTGTGACCGTTTTTTCTCGACTGTAGTGCCAAGAAATGTTCCGCCGAAAACCTAATTTATAAATTGGAGGTTTTCGATTTTGAGGCCAATATTGTGTTTTTCTTGGCTTCTATTGCCGGAAATGATGTCGGAAACGTCTGTCGATGCTCCTCAACGTACACCCTTACGATTCCGGCGAGATCTGAAACCCCTTTGTTTTTTTCCGATGAACCTTGTTTTACCCGTTTGGGGGTTTTCATGACTGTCGGTTTTGGGGGTCTACATCTCCTTGTTTGGGGATTATTTTCATCGCCGGCCACTTTGTTAACAATTTTCCGGTGACCCCTTTTTTTTGGGGTTTCCGGTCACTGTTGCTACTTGTTATATGTTTATATGTTACTGTTAATGTATATCGGCTCTATGGTGCCGATGCTTGTGAACGTTGGGAGCGTGCCTTGTGACCGTTTTTTCTCGACTGTAGTGCCAAGAAATGTTCCGCCGAAAACCTAATTTATAAATTGGAGGTTTTCGATTTTGAGGCCAATATTGTGTTTTTCTTGGTTTCTATTGCCGGAAATGATGTCGGAAACGTCTGTCGATGCTCCTCAACGTACACCCTTACGATTCCGGCGAGATCTGAAACCCCTTTGTTTTTTTCCGATGAACCTTGTTTTACCCGTTTGGGGGTTTTCATGACTGTCGGTTTTGGGGGTCTACATCTCCTTGTTTGGGGATTATTTTCATCGCCGGCCACTTTGTTAACAATTTTCCGGTGACCCCTTTTTTTTGGGGTTTCCGGTCACTGTTGCTACTTGTTATATGTTTATATGTTACTGTTAATGTTATGTATATCGGCTCTATGGTGCCGATGCTTGTGAACGTTGGGAGCGTGCCTTGTGACCGTTTTTTCTCGACTGTAGTGCCAAGAAATGTTCCGCCGAAAACCTAATTTATAAATTGGAGGTTTTCGATTTTGAGGCCAATATTGTGTTTTTCTTGGTTTCTATTGCCGGAAATGATGTCGGAAACGTCTGTCGATGCTCCTCAACGTACACCCTTACGATTCCGGCGAGATCTGAAACCCCTTTGTTTTTTTCCGATGAACCTTGTTTTACCCGTTTGGGGGTTTTCATGACTGTCGGTTTTGGGGGTCTACATCTCCTTGTTTGGGGATTATTTTCATCGCCGGCCACTTTGTTAACAATTTTCCGGTGACCCCTTTTTTTGGGGTTTCCGGTCACTGTTGCTACTTGTTATATGTTTATATGTTACTGTTTATGTATATTCTGTGACAACTCGTAATTTATTAGCAACGGGTTAGTCTTAATCTCGATCATTATTATAATTTTGTCTAATTTAGAGATTATGACGTAGAAATTATTAGATAATTGAACATTTGATATAGTTCAATTAGACGTGTCCTGATGACGTAGACTATTAGCTATTTAGACGAATGCCGAGTCTTAAAATAACTTTAAATGAAGATTTAAAAGTTATGTATTGAACACAATAAATAGACTGTTTAGACTTGATATTTCTAAAGTTTACTTTGACTAAATTTTATTAACTTGTCTTAAGTAAAATGAGACGAGGGAAAATACCTTTACTTTAAATTATAATCTTTTTGGTCAAACGGTATTTAATCGTAAGCATTTTACTAAATTAGGGGATACTAAAATATCCCAAATGGCCACATGGGCCGTTCCTTTTGTTTGTGGTGAGAAAAGAAGACACCAAAACTACCTTTGCTTCTTTGCTTTCTTTTTCTTTGTCTGCTCGATCAAACACACACACATAACACACACACTCTCAAATAAGTGACAAGGGAATCAAAAGGGAATTCAAGGAAAATACTTGGGATTATTATAACAAAAATCATTTAGTGGATAATCAAGGATTTTACATCATCTTCATCATCTTCTTGACTTTTAATTCAAGAAAACTTCAAGTTTTGGTAAGTTATCCTTTTTCTACTAAACTTTGATTTGAATTGATTCAATCTTAGTATTATTTTAGTTTTGGTAATTATAATTATAGTCCTTGAAAATGAAATGGATTTAGAATTAGGTTTGTGCAAATCAAAAGTGATGGAATTGTGAAATGGCTAGTAAAATGGTTTGTTTCCAGGTTATTTGACCTATTGGTACTTGTTGAAGTGAAAAGATTTGAAATGGAAACGATTTGGTTTGGCGAAAATGGTCAAAAACTGCACTTTCACTCGTGCAGGTCTGCTCTCGCGCCGCGAGCCCTCGCACCGCGAGTCACCCAGATCGCGCCGCGAGCCATCGCGCCGCGAGTCACCCAGATCGCGCCGCGAGTTTTTAGTCTGTTTGATATTTTTAGTTTTTGACAACTTGAACGTTTGAACTTGGTGAATATCGAATGGTACTTTAGACTACCTTATAATGACAATGTCATTGATATTACCAACTAAAGTAAATAAAATGAAAGTTTAAATCACATTCTCGGTTATGGCATTCTAGGGTCTATAGCTAAGTAGTTCTACATAGGATACTTGTCGTTGTGAGCTTGGATCCTCACTATTGGTAATCATATCATAGGTTTTGGATAACGTGGAGAATTGACTGTTGATCTTCTCGAGCTACATTGCACCTTTTAGCACTTAGATCGCTAAGGTGAGTTTATGGCGCCCTTTTCCTTTTACTTTGGGCCTGAAAAACATGTACTGTTGTATACACTATTTATTAAATAAATGATTGTTTTTGTGTATGCCATGTGATATGGATGCTTAAATCATTTGACTTAAATTTGCCATGTTGGGCTGTCGAAAATGTGTATACGTGTCATTTATTAAATGTTGAATGAAATGACGTTGAATTGCCATATGATGGCTGATTAAATGGTTTCTTGTGTTTGACAAACTAAAATGTTTCCCCTTTTGGTTGTATTGTCGGATCTAGATATCTCGACTGTCTTGGTTCTGGTCCGCACCCCATTGTCGAAGGGAAATCCTGTGCGAGTATAGACATTGTTGTGGTCCGCACCCCATTGTCGAAGGGAAATCCTGTGCGAGGTTATGGTCCGCACCCCATTGTCGAAGGGAAATCCTGTGCGAGGCATATGCTGTCATCAGATCTAGATATACTGATTGACGTGATATAAGATGAGTTCAGATTTAGATATACTGACTATCTTATTATAAATTGTGATATAAGATGTGCCCAGATTTAGATATACTGGTTGTCTTGT
>CM067167.1:178331356-178386356 GCA_034093135.1 Erigeron breviscapus
TTTTGATTTTTTGATTTTTTGATTTTTTGATTTTTTGATTTTTTGGATTTTTTATTTTTTGATTTTTTGATTTAAAAAAATATATTTTTAAGTTTTTTCATTGTTTACCTTCAAATTATTTAAATCAAATGTATATTTCAAGGATTATTAGCATGGGCGGCTGATGGGTGTTTTCGTTGTATTTAAAATTTATAAAAGTTGTACAAGTAATTACCTCAAACTAAACACACAATAACGGGCAGAGAACCCGGTCAAGTGTAGTATAGTAAGTGATAAGTACAAGATTGTTCGCAGAGACGCTTGCACTACCTAATCGCATTCAGTTTCAGTCTAAGCTCTAATCCATTTGGAAAAATGAACAGCCACAAATCTATAGTTAAACTAAAAGTCCTAACTAACCGTTCATCTACCAAAGCTAATGTTGCTTAGTTATCGTCATCTTTTGTCTACTTGCAAAGCTTATTTCTCAAAATGTTTTTCAGACACAAGAAAAAATTTAAATTTGCATGAATTAAGTAGTAGAAAACTTATTATTAATCAAACAATTAAACCACGAGTTTTTCCTATTCTATCCCCCCACACTTAAATTGTACAACGTCCTCGTTGTACTAAACATGACATAACAGAAAGGGTAATAGAAAAAACACGAAAAATAAAGGATTTACGAAACTTCTCGGGCTTAAATTGCATGAATGTTGTTGAAGATGACATGTGTGGAGCGAATATTGCATGATTTGAAGATCTACATCATTCGAGGTCGCTCCATTTGATGGCGATCCATTGTTGCTTCTCCATCTTCTTCTCTTTTTGGTATTTTCTGATTTTTTGATTTTTGTTTTTCTATTTTTGGATTTTTTGATTTTTTGATTTTTTGGGTTTTTCTGTTTTTTTTTTTTGATTTTTCGCGATCTGGTGTGTTGGCTGACACAGCGAGCGGCGCTGGTGATGTGGGAGCGGCGTTGGACTGCACAGGTGCAGGTCCAGCGGCGCTGGTCTTCAGGGAGCGGCGCTGGGATGCCCAGATGCATTCCCAGCGGTGCTGGATGTCCTCTAGCGGCACTGGTGCGTCCTGTACTTGCTTCGACGTCTGATTTTCCTCCATGGCTCGATGTCGGCATTCCCCCACACTTAGCTTTTGGGCAAGTGCATGGCTTATCCTTCATACTTCAAAACAAAATACTCCTGCACACTTCAATCAAAATATCAAAATGGAAATAACAAGCTAAAACAAAATAAAAATAAAAACGAAATACGATTGCAATAAATTACTTGTTTCCTTGATCCATGAAAGCTTGCATCTGTGATTTTAAAGATATAACTCATCTAAAAACAGGTCACAAATGATAATATTCAAAACAATTCACTTAATTGCAATTAGTCACATATTCCTAAAAAGATAAAAATAAAAATGAAAATGAAAATACGGCTTGGGTTGCCTCCCAAGAAGCGCTAAGTTTAACGAGTCTTCAGCCAGACTCGGCCTAGGAACTAGGTTGAGGAAGAAAACGGGGTCGGTCGGGGGCCGGTTCCCCGTTGGGTAGTATCGAATATAAATGTCGGACCTATCTTCCAAATATGACTCGATATTCATCCTTTTTCCTTGTCCTTGGCAAAGCTTAGTCTTACAGTCAAAACCATAGGGATTATCCTCACTTATGTCCTTCTTGCTACCTTTAATATATTAATCCCAGACTGTAATATCAACTCACCTAACTCGACATTTATGTCAGCACATGCGGTCTTTAAAAAGGGTTGCCCTAAAATCACATTGTTCCTAGTGACCACATTTTCTTTTACAATAAGAACTCTGTCGAGAATTTCAGTCCATCTATGTAAACCACTACATCCTTAACAAATCCTCGAACTCTAATCTTAACATTCCTAAAAAGGTAGACCACTTTGTCCTCTCAAACTACTTTCCCTAACTCCTTACTAATATATCTCATTTGGTGGTCTAAAGGTAGTATATTCACTATAGCTCTAGCATCTATGTATCCCTCAAATCCTAGATATGCTTGTACTCCTCCACGAATCCTGAATATTGTCGGGTCTCCTAGGGAAGAGGTGGACAAATAAGGGTTATACTTAGTTAAAGCTTGGTCTTTTATGTCATTCCATCCTAAGATGTCGAGGAACTTATTTACCCTAACTATTATCTTATTACTTCTCCATCTTCTTCTCTTTTTGGTATTTTCAGATTTTTTGATTTTTTTTTTTTTTTTTTTTTTTTTTTTTTTTTTTTTTTTTTTTTTTTTTTTTTTTTTTTTTTTTTTTTTTTTTTTTTTTTTTTTTTTTTTTTTTTTTTTTTTTTTTTTTTTTTTTTTTTTTTTTTTTTTTTTTTTTTTTTTTTTTTTTTTTTTTTTTTTTTTTTTTTTTTTTTTTTTTTTTTTTTTTTTTTTTTTTTTTTTTTTTTTTTTTTTTTTTTTTTTTTTTTTTTTTTTTTTTTTTTTTTTTTTTTTTTTTTTTTTTTTTTTTTTTTTTTTTTTTTTTTTTTTTTTTTTTTTTTTTTTTTTTTTTTTTTTTTTTTTTTTTTTTTTTTTTTTTTTTTTTTTTTTTTTTTTTTTTTTTTTTTTTTTTTTTTTTTTTTTTTTTTTTTTTTTTTTTTTTTTTTTTTTTTTTTTTTTTTTTTTTTTTTTTTTTTTTTTTTTTTTTTTTTTTTTTTTTTTTTTTTTTTTTTTTTTTTTTTTTTTTTTTTTTTTTTTTTTTTTTTTTTTTTTTTTTTTTTTTTTTTTTTTTTTTTTTTTTTTTTTTTTTTTTTTTTTTTTTTTTTTTTTTTTTTTTTTTTTTTTTTTTTTTTTTTTTTTTTTTTTTTTTTTTTTTTTTTTTTTTTTTTTTTTTTTTTTTTTTTTTTTTTTTTTTTTTTTTTTTTTTTTTTTTTTTTTTTTTTTTTTTTTTTTTTTTTTTTTTTTTTTTTTTTTTTTTTTTTTTTTTTTTTTTTTTTTTTTTTTTTTTTTTTTTTTTTTTTTTTTTTTTTTTTTTTTTTTTTTTTTTTTTTTTTTTTTTTTTTTTTTTTTTTTTTTTTTTTTTTTTTTTTTTTTTTTTTTTTTTTTTTTTTTTTTTTTTTTTTTTTTTTTTTTTTTTTTTTTTTTTTTTTTTTTTTTTTTTTTTTTTTTTTTTTTTTTTTTTTTTTTTTTTTTTTTTTTTTTTTTTTTTTTTTTTTTTTTTTTTTTTTTTTTTTTTTTTTTTTTTTTTTTTTTTTTTTTTTTTTTTTTTTTTTTTTTTTTTTTTTTTTTTTTTTTTTTTTTTTTTTTTTTTTTTTTTTTTTTTTTTTTTTTTTTTTTTTTTTTTTTTTTTTTTTTTTTTTTTTTTTTTTTTTTTTTTTTTTTTTTTTTTTTTTTTTTTTTTTTTTTTTTTTTTTTTTTTTTTTTTTTTTTTTTTTTTTTTTTTTTTTTTTTTTTTTTTTTTTTTTTTTTTTTTTTTTTTTTTTTTTTTTTTTTTTTTTTTTTTTTTTTTTTTTTTTTTTTTTTTTTTTTTTTTTTTTTTTTTTTTTTTTTTTTTTTTTTTTTTTTTTTTTTTTTTTTTTTTTTTTTTTTTTTTTTTTTTTTTTTTTTTTTTTTTTTTTTTTTTTTTTTTTTTTTTTTTTTTTTTTTTTTTTTTTTTTTTTTTTTTTTTTTTTTTTTTTTTTTTTTTTTTTTTTTTTTTTTTTTTTTTTTTTTTTTTTTTTTTTTTTTTTTTTTTTTTTTTTTTTTTTTTTTTTTTTTTTTTTTTTTTTTTTTTTTTTTTTTTTTTTTTTTTTTTTTTTTTTTTTTTTTTTTTTTTTTTTTTTTTTTTTTTTTTTTTTTTTTTTTTTTTTTTTTTTTTTTTTTTTTTTTTTTTTTTTTTTTTTTTTTTTTTTTTTTTTTTTTTTTTTTTTTTTTTTTTTTTTTTTTTTTTTTTTTTTTTTTTTTTTTTTTTTTTTTTTTTTTTTTTTTTTTTTTTTTTTTTTTTTTTTTTTTTTTTTTTTTTTTTTTTTTTTTTTTTTTTTTTTTTTTTTTTTTTTTTTTTTTTTTTTTTTTTTTTTTTTTTTTTTTTTTTTTTTTTTTTTTTTTTTTTTTTTTTTTTTTTTTTTTTTTTTTTTTTTTTTTTTTTTTTTTTTTTTTTTTTTTTTTTTTTTTTTTTTTTTTTTTTTTTTTTTTTTTTTTTTTTTTTTTTTTTTTTTTTTTTTTTTTTTTTTTTTTTTTTTTTTTTTTTGAACTTCATCCCTACTGTCCGAGTCGTCCCCATCTTTGATTTTGCACTTTGAAGCGAATTGGGTCTCGACATCTCCTTGAAAAGCAGCTGAAAACGAAGTTTTGCGCGAATCTGGACTGTCAGAGTCACCAGGGGTGCTGGGCATGGGTCTGGAGCGGCGTTGGGAGTGTCTGGACAGATTCCAGTTTTGCGTTTTTGCTTGTTTCTTCTCCGTTTGGCTCCCGTATGACCTGTACCTGACTGGACACTTCACAAAAATCATTAGAAAGCTCAGTAGAGTCATTACCTTCAGTGAACACGACGTTCACATTCTCGTTTCGTCCCATTGGTGGTTGGTACTTTTGACTCGTTCCTTGATTTGAGCTTGAGCCGCCTTGGATGTTTTGCCTTGGACTTGAGCTATTCTCCTTCTTTGCATTCTGCTCAATCCATCTATCTATCCTCCTCTCCAAGTCCTTGATTGCGGCTTGTTATTTCTTGCTCCTTCGTCAACCTTTTGATTAAGATTACTTATCTTCTCATTGAGCGACTTCGTGTAACTTGCTAAGGAGTCATGCCTCTTGTCATTCATCTCTATGTACTTCTCCATCATGTTGGTAAGCTTGGCAATTGGATCCTCCTTGACTTTATTCTCCGCTTTTGGTTGCTCGGGTTGACCATTACTCCTTTGCCACCTATTTTGAAAAGAACCAAAGTTATTTCTAGCATAACTAGAATTAAAGTTAGAATTACCGGGGTTTCTTTGGAATATTCCTCGTTGATAGCCTCCTCGGTATTGGTTCTGGACAAAATTGACTTGCTTGGTAGCCTCCTCTTCACAATCCTCGGTATAGTGCATTCCTCCGCATTTGTTGCACCCGTGTGCAATCACCTTGAGGTCCTTGTCCATAATGTCCAACCTATCTTCAAAAGTAGAAAAACGGTTAGATAAAGCCTTAAGTTCATGAATTACCTCATTGTCAGAGCTGCTTTCAATGCTAGCCACGGTCCTTCTCGTCCTCCTATCTCGATCCTTGTCATCCATATCTCGAGCTAAGCTAGCTTGCACCATATCCTCCATCATTTTGTACGCGTCATTGGTAGACTTGTACAAAAAGTTACCACCGCCGGCTAGGTCTAAATCCTTTTGGGAACTCTTGGTTAAACCATAAAAGAAAATCTCCATGACCTCGTCCTTGTCTAGTCCATTCCCATGGCAATTTCTGATCATTTCCCTAAGCCTTTTCCATGCATCAACTAGTGATTCTCCCTCGTCTTGCCTGAAAGCCTTGATATCTCGAAGCATTTTCCTTGCTAAACTCGGGGAAAGAATCGCGAGACGAACTGTTCGCGAAGTTGATTCCATGTAGTGATGGTACCTTCATCGAGCTCATCGAACCAAGCACGCGCCTCTCCCGTGAGAGACGACGGAAATAAGCTAAGTTTCACATCGTCATCGGTGACGTTTCCTCCATATTTGAACATTTTGCACAAACTTGTGAACCTGCTTACATGCTTATGGGGGTCAGATTTGGCTCGACCGTCATATTGGTTGTCTTGGATTAACTTAAGGTGGTGTCTTTGACTGAGAACGAATCTCCTAGGTTTGGTGGTATAATGGGCGATCCCGGTGTAGGGGCGACGACTCTCGTCCTCTCCATCATCGGTCGGTCAAAGGCGTCCATTTCGGATCTAGGTGAATTTGGTTCGGTTGGTGGTTTCGGTGGGTTTGATGAAGCTCCTTCTAATTGGTGTATCCTAATTTTCGGTGGTGATGGTGCCCTAGTGTTCTTGTTCTTCGAGTTGTTCCAGCTTGATTACCTAAGTAAAACTGCAAAACTCAAAGAAAAACGTCAAACGCACCAATATAAAAATGAAATGAAAAACTAAACTACACTACTTAAACTAAAAATGAAAAAGAAAATATTTTTGGATTTTTGAAAATTTTAAAAGAAAATGAAAATTCTACTTAAATTAACCTAAACTAGACTTAACTACTAAACCCTAAAATGACTTAACCTAAAAACTGAAAAGTAACTACTTCGTGCCGAAACACAAAGTAGGATCTAATTACACTACTAAACTAAGAATGCGTCGCGTCCCCGGCAGCGGCGCCAAAATACCTGATGGGTGTTTTCGTTGTATTTAAAATTTATAAAAGTTGTACAAGTAATTACCTCAAACTAAACACACAATAACGGGCAGAGAACCCGGTCAAGTGTAGTATAGTAAGTGATAAGTACATGATCGTTCGCAGGGACGCGTTGCTTTACCTAATCTAGTAATATGTGTAATTCTAGCGGTTGGGGGTTGTCACGATTTCCTATTAAACTAATTAAAAACTGAAAAGTAAATAGAAGCCGCAACCGCTTATTCAGCAAGAGCTTAGTCTGAAAAAGATTTGAAAAAGCAAATAATAGTAATTAAATTAAAATACTTGTTTGGCATCTCAGATCTCATGGTACGACCAGATATCATTCTACCTACTTGCTAGACTGTTGGAAACTTAATCACGGCTCAGATTCTCGTTAGATTCACTTTGCCTAAGTAACTAGTGCTGTCCCTAGACTCACACAACTCTTTAAACAAATTCTCGTTAGATTCATTGTTTAAGCATTAATCACTGATGGTTTATTTTTGTTTGTATTTAAAATTTATAAAAGTTGTACAAGTAATTACCTCAAACTAAACACACACTAACGGGCAGAGAACCCGGTCAAGTGTAGTATAGTAAGTGATAAGTTACAGGATCGTTCGCAGGGACGCGTTGCTTTACCTAATCTAGTAATATGTGTAATTCTAGCGGTTGGGGGTTGTCACGATTTCCTAATTAAACTAATTAAAATAACTGAAAAGTAAATAGAAGCCGCAACCGCTTATTCAGCGAGAGGCTTAGTCTGAAAATAGTTTGAAAAAACAAATAACATAATTAAATTAAAATACTTGTTTGGCATCTCAGATCTCATGGTACGACCAGATATCATTCTACCTACTTGCTAGACTGTTGGAAACTTAATCACGGCTCAGATTCTCGTTAGATTCACTTTGCCTAAGTAACTAGTGCTGTCCCTAGACTCACACTACTCTTTGAGCAAATTCTCGTTAGATTCATTGTTTAAGCATTAATCACTGATGGTTTATTTTTGTTTGTATTTAAAATTTATAAAAGTTGTACAAGTAATTACCTCAAACTAAACACACACTAACGGGCAGAGAACCCGGTCAAGTGTAGTATAGTAAGTGATAAGTTACAGGATCGTTCGCAGGGACGCGTTGCTTTACCTAATCTAGTAATATGTGTAATTCTAGCGGTTGGGGGTTGTCACGATTTCCTAATTAAACTAATTAAAATAACTGAAAAGTAAATAGAAGCCGCAACCGCTTATTCAGCGAGAGCTTAGTCTGAAAATAGTTTGAAAAAGCAAATAACATAATTAAATTAAAATACTTGTTTGGCATCTCAGATCTCATGGTACGACCAGATATCATTCTACCTACTTGCTAGACTGTTGGAAACTTAATCACGGCTCAGATTCTCGTTAGATTCACTTTGCCTAAGTAACTAGTGCTGTCCCTAGACTCACACAACTCTTTAAACAAATTCTCGTTAGATTCATTGTTTAAGCATTAATGACCTAAAGTTTGTGTTACTAGTTCATCTTTAAGTTACCCGGCTCTTAAGCCATGACCAGATAATAATTATCTCCGGTGACCACAGTGCACGTTTCCATGTCACTGGATCACGTCTGACATTGTTAAGCATCATGTTCTATTCGTCCTAATTACTATGGTTCTGGATCCCTCAGTTATAAGTGAATCACCTTTTACATCTAGTTAAAGACCAACTAGTGTTTTCCATCCTTATGTATTAATCCTAGTGTATGATTATAGACCAATCATCAGAATTAAACTAATACATGCAGATATATAACCGATATTAATATGAAGAACTAGTAAAACATGGATCTACGACATACAGTAAAACACACTCCAACAGATCTAACAAATAAAGTAAATAGATAAACGTCTACATGATCACATCGATCCAAACAAGTATTCAGCCTACTAGCCTACCATTATTAAAGGAATAACAAAGTCTGAAAAGATGAAAGACATTGTTTACCAACTGAAAGTAAAATAAAAGAGTAGATCTAGGTTGAGGTTGAAGATCAGAAGGTGTTAGAAGCTCCAAAACCTCTTTGGAATCTGCAAAGTCGACCTAGGTTGAATGTGGGCGGCTAGGGCTGCTGAATCGACTCTCTCTTAGGGTTTTGAGGGCTGCTTCGGCTTAAATAGGTGTTAAAGTTAGTCTGCTGAACTAGGCTTCCCAGCGGCGCTGGATGGGCTCCAGCGGTGCTGGCAAGGTGCCAACGGCGCTGGCAGCTCCTGCTGCTTCTCGTTTCGCTTCGTTCGGCTTCCGAATCACCTCCTTGTGTCTTGTAACTTCATAGACTTCCATCTTGAGTCACTTGATGCCATTTACCCTCACTCGCATCTTCCGTGAACATGCGTAAACATAGAATCCATTAAGTATCGATAGTTCCGGAATATTAACTCATTTAGACATTGAAATGAAGCCTTTCGATAGGGGTTTTTATCACAAAATGAACGCTCATCATATACCCCCACACTTAAGTCTTTGCTTGTCCTCAAGCAAATAGTCCAAGAAAATAAATCAATGATGAGCGGACAACTTAAGTGTTCAAGTTATTCTACTTTATTAAACATTTGAAAAATTAGTCATGCAAAATGATTCGAGAAAGCTTTAGACAAAATCAGTAAGCTATAGCTAGAGGTAAAGATAATCAGTCAATCAAAACTAAAAGTCAACCTTATATTTGTGTTAATACCTCTAAAACCATTCTATAATTCCACATGTCCTACAACTCAATCTTACTTCCTTCTGCTGACTAGTTAAGCACTTAATTAAAGTTTGTATAGCAATCAGATATACTAGCTACTAGCAAGGCATTTATATTTCATCGTTTGTGTGCGTACTTGTGAGTCACTACTTAGACATACTCTCACACTACAGTCATGCTCGCTAGCTAAACACTAAAGCAGTTATACGATATTATCATCTTTAATAGTTGAGACAGCGGTGACAGGTCGGTGGTTCCCCACGCGCAGAGCGACATAACTCAACTAATGGTTAGAGTTTATACCTTACATCAAGACAGCGGTGACAGGTCGGTGGTTCCCCACGCGCAAAGCGACATAACTTGATGCGTATAGATTTTACTTGTTATTAGTTCTTTGAACTCTTTTTATTAATCTACTGATTGCCTTTTTTAAGATTACTACATTATTCATGCAATAGACATTATCAGAGACCCCAGATGACTCATACACTTACTCCGCATGCAACTAGTTCACAATCAATAGTGTAAGAATTAAGGCGAACCATATGTCTAAACTAGTTCCTACACAAGCACGTATATAATTAAGTCCAATTAATACACCTATACTAATAACTAGATAGCTCTAATTGCTAGGCATATTAAAGTCCGGTTAAGTGTGCTATGGCAAACATAATCGCATACAGTTTCAGGCTAAGCTCTAATCCATTTGGAAAAATGAACAGCCACAAATCTATAGTTAAACTAACAGTTCTAACTAACCGTTCATCTACCAAAGCTAATATTGCTTAGTTATCGTCATCTTTTGTCTACTTGCAAAGCTTATTTTCTCAAAATGTTTTCAGACACAAGAAAAATTTTAAATTTTGCATGAATTAAGTAGTAGAAAACTTATGAAAATTCAAACAATTAAACCACGGGTTTTTCCTATTCCATCCCCCCCACACTTAAATTGTACAACGTCCTCGTTGTACTAAACATGACATAATAAAAAGGGTAATAGGAAAAACACGATAATATAAAGGATTAACGAAACTTCCCGGGCTTAAATTGAATGAATGTTGTTGAAGATGGCATTTGTGGAACGACTTGAATGATGTTGAACTTCAAAGACTTGAGTCGGCTCCGTTTGATGGCGATCCATTGATGCTTCTCCATCTTCTTTTCTTTTTGGTATTTTCTGATTTTTGATTTTTTTTTGGATTTTTGGGTTTTTCTGATTTTTTTGGATTTTTCGTGATCTGGTGTGCAGACTGGAGTCGGGAGCGGCACTGGCACAGTGGGAGCGGCGCTGGACTGATGGGAGCGGCGCTGGCTTGGCCTGAGCGGCGCTGGACTTGCACAGGTGCAGGTCCAGCGGCGCTGGAAGATGGGGAGCGGCGCTGGGAAGCCTAGGTGCTTTCCCAGCGGCGCTGGAGTCTTCTAGCGGCGCTTTGAGGTCCTGTACTTGCTTCGACGTCTGATTTTCCTTCACGATTTGCTTCCGGCATTCCCCCACACTTAGCTTTTGACCAAGTGCATGGTTTTCTTCAGAATACAAAGCTAAATACTCCTGCACACTTCAATCAAAATATAAAAATGGAAATAACAAGCTAAACATAAAATAAAAAACGAGATACGATTGCAATAAGTTACTTGTTTCTTCGATCCTTTGAAAGCTTGCATCTGTGATTCTATTAACTCATATAAAACAGATCACAAATGATAAAGTTCAAAACAATTTACTTAGTTGCAATTAGTCACATATTCCTAAGGATAAAAATAAAAATAAAAATACGGCTTGGGTTGCCTCCCAAGAAGTGCTAAGTTTAACGAGTCTTCAGCCGGACTCGGCCTAGGAACTAGGTTGAGGAAGAATACGGGGTAGGCCGGGGGCCGGTTCCCGTTGGGTAACGTTCGAAGTGACTTATGGCTTCTTTGACGTTCGTTCCTTTTCTCTCCTCCAAGCTTCCAGAGTTCCTTCGTGCTTCAGTAGCTTCAACCATTTCCACGTCGATCGGTGTTTGATTTCCACGGTTGGTTCGGGTGGTAATGGATTTGATTTCGCGGAATTCGGGACTGCAGGGGGTTCCAGCGGCGCTGGGCTGCCAGCGGCGCTGGGGTCTGTCCAGCGGCGCTGTGCTTCCTGTGCAGATTCCAGAATTGATTTTTGCCATATAAACGCCTTTCTCAATTTCTGAAACGGGTATCTCGAATCGATTCCGATGCATTTTACCTATCTTAGCTGAAACACACTAGACGAAAATGAAAGAAAAAGAAAACAAGAACGAAAACAAACACAAAACACGAAAACGATTAGTAACTTCAAGAACAAAATAAAATAAACCTAAGTGCAAACAATCTAGACTTAATAACTGAAAAGGATAAAATAAAAATATTTTTGGATTTTTGAAAATTTTAAAGAAAATGAAAATACTAGCTAAATTATCCTAACCCTAATTTGACTTAACCTAAAAACTGAAAAGTAAATTTCTCGTGCCGAAACACAAGAAAGGATCGAACTACACTACTAAACTAAGAATGTGTCGCGTCCCCGGCAGCGGCGCCAAAACACTTGATGGTTTGTTTTTGTTTGTATTTAAAATTTATAAAAGTTGTACAAGTAATTACCTCAAACTAAACACACACTAACGGGCAGAGAACCCGGTCAAGTGTAGTATAGTAAGTGATAAGTTACAGGATCGTTCGCAGGGACGCGTTGCTTTACCTAATCTAGTAATATGTGTAATTCTAGCGGTTGGGGGTTGTCACGATTTCCTATTAAACTAATTAAAATAACTGAAAAGATTAAATAGAAATATTTTTGGATTTTTGAAAATTTTAAATAAAATGAAAATACTAGCTAAATTATCCTAACCCTAATATGACTTAACCTAAAAACTGAAAAGTAAATTTCTCGTGCCGAAACACAAGAAAGGATCGAACTACACTACTAAACTAAGAATGTGTCGCGTCCCCGGCAGCGGCGCCAAAACACTTGATGGTTTATTTTTGTTTGTATTTAAAATTTATAAAAGTTGTACAAGTAATTACCTCAAACTAAACACACACTAACGGGCAGAGAACCCGGTCAAGTGTAGTATAGTAAGTGATAAGTTACAGGATCGTTCGCAGGGACGCGTTGCTTTACCTAATCTAGTAATATGTGTAATTCTAGCGGTTGGGGGTTGTCACGATTTCCTATTAAACTAATTAAAATAACTGAAAAGTAAATTTCTCGTGCCGAAACACAAGAAAGGATCGAACTACACTACTAAACTAAGAATGTGTCGCGTCCCCGGCAGCGGCGCCAAAACACTTGATGGTTTATTTTTGTTTGTATTTAAAATTTATAAAAGTTGTACAAGTAATTACCTCAAACTAAACACACACTAACGGGCAGAGAACCCGGTCAAGTGTAGTATAGTAAGTGATAAGTTACAGGATCGTTCGCAGGGACGCGTTGCTTTACCTAATCTAGTAATATGTGTAATTCTAGCGGTTGGGGGTTGTCACGATTTCCTATTAAACTAATTAAAATAACTGAAAAGATTAAATAGAAATATTTTTGGATTTTTGAAAATTTTAAAAGAAAATAAAATAAACCTAAGTGTAAACAATCTAGACTTAATAACTGAAAACGATAAAATAAAAATATTTTTGGATTTTTGAAAATTTTAAATAAAATGAAAATACTAGCTAAATTACCTAACCCTAATTTGACTTAACCTAAAAACTGAAAAGTAAATTTCTCGTGCCGAAACACAAGAAAGGATCGAACTACACTACTAAACTAAGAATGTGTCGCGTCCCCGGCAGCGGCGCCAAAACACTTGATGGTTTGTTTTTGTTTGTATTTAAAATTTATAAAAGTTGTACAAGTAATTACCTCAAACTAAACACACACTAACGGGCAGAGAACCCGGTCAAGTGTAGTATAGTAAGTGATAAGTTACAGGATCGTTCGCAGGGACGCGTTGCTTTACCTAATCTAGTAATATGTGTAATTCTAGCGGTTGGGGGTTGTCACGATTTCCTATTAAACTAATTAAAATAACTGAAAAGTAAATAGAAGCCGCAACCGCTTATTCAATGAGAGGCTTAGTCTGAAAATAGTTTGAAAAAGCAAATAACAGTAATTAAATTAAAATACTTGTTTGGCATCTCAGATCTCATGGTACGACCAGATATCATTCTACCTACTTGCTAGACTGTTGGAAACTTAATCACGGCTCAGATTCTCGTTAGATTCATTGTTTAAGCATTAATGACCTAAAGTTTGTGTTACTAGTTCATCTTTAAGTTACCCGGCTCTTAAGCCATGACCAGATAATAATTCTCTCCGGTGACCACAGTGCACGTTTCCATGTCACTGGATCGCGTCTGACATTGTTAAGCATCATGTTCTATTCGTCCTAATTACTATGGTTCTGGATCCCTCAGTTATAAGTGAATTACCTTTTACATCTAGTTAAAGACCGACTAGTGTTTTCCATCCTTATGTATTAATCCTAGTGTATGATTATAGACCGATCATCAGAATTAAACTAATAAACCTTTTACATCTAGTTATAGACCGACTAGTGTTTTCCATCCTTATGTATTAATCCTAGTGTATGATTATAGACCGATCATCAGAATTAAACTAATACATGCAGATATAGAACCGATATTAATATGAAGAACTAGTAAAACATGGATCTACGACAAACAATAAAACACACTCCAACAGATCTAACAAATAAAGTAAAATAGATAAACGTCTACATGATCACATCGATCCAAACAAGTATTCAGCCTACTAGCCTACCATTATTAAAGGAATAACAAAGTCTGAAAAGATGAAAGACATTGTTTACCAACTGAAAGTAAAATAAAAGAGTAGATCTAGGTTGAGGATGAAGATCGGAAGGTGTTAGAAGCTCCAAAACCTCATTGGAATCTGCAAAGTCGACCTAGGGTTGAATGTGGGCGGCTAGGGCTGCTGAATCGGCTCTCTCTTAGGGTTTTGAGGGCTGCTTCGGCTTAAATAGGTGTTAAAGTCGGTCTGCTGAACTGGGCTTCCCAGCGGCGCTGGATGGGCTCCAGCGGCGCTGGGCAAGGTGCCAGCGGCGCTGGCAGCTCCTGCTGATTTCTCGTTTCGCTTCGTTCGGCTTCCGAATCACCTCCTTGTGTCTTGTAACTTCATAGGCTTCCATCTTGAGTCACTTGATGCCATTTACCCTCACTCGCATCTTCCGTTAACCTGCGTAAACATAAAATCCATTAAGTATCGATAGTTCTGGAATATTGACTCATTTAGACATTGAAATGAAGCCTTTCGATAGGGGTTTTTATCACAAAATGAACGTTCATCAATCACCTAAGTTTGTGTTACTAACTCCTATTTTAGTATACCCGGCTCTTAAGCCATGACTAGATAATAATTCCCTCCGGTGACCACAGTGCACGTTTCCATGTCACTGGATCGCGTCTGACATTGTTAAGCATCATGTTCTATTCATCCTAATTACTATGGTTCTGGATCCCTCAGCTATAAGTAAATCACCTTTTACATCTAGTTAAAGACCGACTAGTGTTTTCCATCCTTATGTATTAATCCTAGTGTATGATTATAGACTGATCATCAGAATTAAATCAATACATGCAGATACAATAATATGAAGAACTAGTAAAACATGGATCTACGACAAACAATAAAACACACTCCAACAGATCTAACAAATAAAGTAAAATAGATAAACGTCTACATGATCACATCGATCCAAACAAGTATTCAGCCTACTAGCCTACCATTATTAAAGGAATAACAAAGTCTGAAAAGATGAAAGACATTGTTTACCAACTGAAAGTAAAATAAAAGAGTAGATCTAGGTTGAGGATGAAGATCGGAAGGTGTTAGAAGCTCCAAAACCTCATTGGAATTTGCAAAGTCGACCTAGGGTTGAATGTGGGCGGCTAGGGCTGCTGAATCGGCTCTCTCTTAGGGTTTTGAGGGCTGCTTCGGCTTAAATAGGTGTTAAAGTCGGTCTGCTGAACTGGGCTTCCCAGCGGCGCTGGATGGGCTCCAGCGGCGCTGGGCAGGGGCCAGCGGTGCTGATGGGCCAGCGGCGCTGGCAGCTCCTGCTGCTTCTCGTTTCGCTTCGTTCGGCTTCCGAATCACCTCCTTGTGTCTTGTAACTTCATAGGCTTCCATCTTGAGTTCACTTGATGCCATTTACCCTCACTCGCATCTTCCGTTAACCTGCGTAAACATAAAATCCATTAAGTATCGATAGTTCTGGAATATTGACTCATTTAGACATTGAAATGAAGCCTTTCGATAGGGGTTTTTATCACAAAATGAACGTTCATCAATACCTAAGTTTGTGTTACTAACTCCTATTTTAGTATACCCGGCTCTTAAGCCATGACTAGATAATAATTCCCTCCGGTGACCACAGTGCACGTTTCCATGTCACTGGATCGCGTCTGACATTGTTAAGCATCATGTTCTATTCATCCTAATTACTATGGTTCTGGATCCCTCAGCTATAAGTGAATCACCTTTTACATCTAGTTATAGACCGACTAGTGTTTTCCATCCTTATGTATTAATCCTAGTGTATGATTATAGACCGATCATCAGAATTAAATCAATACATGCAGATACAATAATATGAAGAACTAGTAAAACATGGATCTACGATAAACAGTAAAACACACTCCAACAGATATAACAAATAAAGTAAAATAGATAAACGTCTACATGATCACATCGATCCAAACAAGTATTCAGCCTATTAGCCTACCATTATTAAAGGAATAACAAAGTCTGAAAAGATGAAAGACATTGTTTACCAACTGAAAGTAAATAAAAGAGATAGATCTAGGTAGAAGATGAAGATCGGAAGGTGTTAGAAGCTCCAAAACCTCCTTGGAATCTGCAAAGTCGACCTAGGGTTGAATGTGGGCGGCTAGGGCTGCTGAATCGGCTCTCTCTTAGGGTTTTGAGGGCTGCTTCGTGTTTAAATAGAGTCAAAGTCGGTTGCTGAACTGGGCCGCCCAGCGGCGCTGGGGATGGGCCCAGCGGCGCTGGGGCCTCCTGGTGTTGGGCCAGCGGCGCTGGCAGCTCCTGCTGTTGTCCGATTTGCTTCGTTCGACTCCCGAATCACTTCCTTGTGTCTTGTAACTTCATAGGCCTTCATCTTGAGTTGCTTGATGCCATTTACCCTCACTCGCATCTTCTGTGAACCTGCGTAAATATCGAATCCATTAAGTACCAATAGTTCCGGAATATTAACTCATTTTAGACATTGAAATGTGGCCTTTTGATAGGGGTTTTTATCACAAAATGAACGCTCATCGGCGGCATAATTGTCGACTCGTAAATTTTGACTCGACTCGAAAACATGATTTTTCACTCGTAATTTGAAACGTGACTCGACTCGTAAGAGTCTGGACATTTTTATATACTACATAATATTGTATAATTATATATATGTGACGTATTTATAAACAAAATATAAGTTGATTATCTTATACGTTACCAAAGTATTACATATTCGATATTTTTGAATCATAAACTTACCGTTTTACTCTAAATACGTACTAAAAGAATAAAAAATACATATATAACATACAAATAATGTAACGATAAATATGATATATAATATATAACCATTCTATCAAATCGCAATGCGACTCGTATTGACTCGTTCCAAATTCACATCGTGACTCGTAAGAGTTAGGAGAAAAAAAAGTCACCCAACAAGTCGCCTCGTTTTTGGTGTAAATCGACTCGACTCGTAAGAGTCAACTCGTGACTCGTAAGAGTCTAACAACTATGGTGAAAGTTCCTTAGGACCGATCGATTCGCGATTCCAACGACTATGTAAGTGCGGAATCCAAACATAATCGTTATTGAGGCAATTGAATGAAACAAACACATATAAACACGAAATCAATAAGAACAGGAGATATAAATCTGATTCCTTTATCATTAGTCGAATGATTACATGAATAAATCCGTTTACAATACATCTACGATGATTACGGATTACAATCAACGAGACGACTCTTGATAATCGAATAATATGGGCGGCATCTCGAGGTATAGATCTCTACCTCGAGAACCTAGTGAATGACATCTGTTGCAACTAAAATCATTAACCTAAAACCGAAACCTAAGATCTCTATTTATAGGCTACAAAACGGGCTGGGCTTCAAAATTCCTGGGCTTCCAAACACGTGCTACAGTAACACGTGTTTAGTCAAACTCGTGTTACTGTTCACACGAGTTTGTCCAAACTCGTGGTACTGTTCACACGAGTTTGTCCAAACTCGTGGTACTGTTCACACGAGTTTGTCCAGTTGTCTGGATAATCTCTGTAAAGTAACAGCCCTTTAATTGAGATGCATCGGACACAAATTGTGCACCAGAACGTGCACTTACAGTCTCCCCCTTGACCGATGCACTCAATTCATTCACCGATAATCATTAGCAATCGAAAACCTGCAAAAGCAAACTCCCCCTTAACTAATGATACCGGGTCTTCTTTTGTTGAGACTCGATCTTCTGACACAACACTCTGATCTTCAAACTCCAAAATCTCTTTATCTCTGTGACAACCAACTAACCTAACACTTCTCATTGTAGTTCTCCCCCTCAACAGTAACCATCTCCGAATTAAACATATGCAATCTTCTTCCTGCTTGGAACTTTGCTCGAGACATTCCTCGACTTGCTTAACCGGCATATAATAGAGAAGTTGAATTTCCAACAATCAGCATCAAATCAATCAGCTCTCACAAAAATAAGAAACTCTGTAGCTTGAATCACAAACTGCAGTACCATAAATCCTGTCTCAACTAGCAGCATCTGACTTTGTCTTGTACCTTCACAATTCCACCAACCACCCAGTCTTTCCTATCAGATCTCCCCTTCAGTTGTATACACCGCCAAATATAAAGATCTTTAATCTCGCAATCACAATAAATGATCGCCTGATAATCATCTCTATTCTTGGAATATAATAGGTTCAATCTTCAATTACTTAACAACGGATGACCAACTTCGTTGCTCTAATATTTCGACAAAGTTTCCACAACTCCTATCTATTTGATACTTGAGCATATTTCACATTAAGCACACCATCATCTAAACATAGATCTTGGTTTGTCTCTCAAGTAGCACAGAATTTTACTCAGAAATCTGAAATTTTTTATCTCCCCTTTTTCTCTGTAAAATTCTGAAATCTAGCCCTTCTGTGATATACCAATTACCAGTTCAGCTCAGAAATCTGGTTGATAAAAGTATCTCCCCCCCTTTTCTCTGCAAAACATGGAAAGGTAGTATAAGCTTAGGTTACAGGATCTCCTGTTCATAGAGGTTCTTCAAAATGGCCTAGAGCTCATTACAGCAGCAGCTCTTCGCCAAACAGGGTATATTCGTTTTCCCTCCAAATTTCCGAGGAAAAACACATTTACGTGAAACATTGGTATTCACGTAAATTTTTATTTCTAAGGCCGTGGGAAAAATTTGATAATTGCCGAAAATTTTCATCCAAAACGTGCCGAAATCGCACAAAAATGGACCGAAAATTTTTCGAACGCTACCAAACTTCAAATCTCCATGAATCATGCCATTTTAAGACCATGGACAAAAATTATTTTTCCCGCCAAAATACTCTTTTTTTTTTTTTTTTTTTTTTTTTTTTTACTATTCTACTACCCTGTCTTGCGTGCTTCTACGTATCTGAAGATGTCCAGAGTTCTCCCCTTACTGAAACACACTTGAACCTCATTTACAGACAAACACGAGTTTGAGTCAAACACGTTCTACAATTCCAAACGCGTGCAACAGTAACACGGCTTTAAACCAAACGCGTTCTACAGTCCAAACGCGTGCTACAGTGACATGTGTTTAACCCAAACACGTTCTACAGTCCAAACGCGTGATAAAAATCTCAAACACGTGTTTAATCTTAAACACGTGTTTAATCTTAAACACGTGTTTAATCTTAAACACGTGTTTAATCTTAAACACGTGTTTAATCTTAAACACGTGTTTAATCTTAAACACGTGTTTAATCTTAAACACGTGTTTAATCTTAAACACGTGTTTAATCTTAAACACGTGTTTAATCTTAAACACGTGTTTAATCTTAAACACGTGTTTAATCTTAAACACGTGTTTAATCTTAAACACGTGTTTAATCTTAAACACGTGTTTAATCTTAAACACGTGTTTAATCTTAAACACGTGTTTAATCTTAAACACGTGTTTAATCTTAAACACGTGTTTAATCTTAAACACGTGTTTAATCTTAAACACGTGTTTAATCTTAAACACGTGTTTAATCTTAAACACGTGTTTAATCTTAAACACGTGTTTAATCTTAAACACGTGTTTAATCTTAAACACGTGTTTAATCTTAAACACGTGTTTAATCTTAAACACGTGTTTAATCTTAAACACGTGTTTAATCTTAAACACGTGTTTAATCTTAAACACGTGTTTAATCTTAAACACGTGTTTAATCTTAAACACGTGTTTAATCTTAAACACGTGTTTAATCTTAAACACGTGTTTAATCTTAAACACGTGTTTAATCTTAAACACGTGTTTAATCTTAAACACGTGTTTAATCTTAAACACGTGTTTAATCTTAAACACGTGTTTAATCTTAAACACGTGTTTAATCTTAAACACGTGTTTAATCTTAAACACGTGTTTAATCTTAAACACGTGTTTAATCTTAAACACGTGTTTAATCTTAAACACGTGTTTAATCTTAAACACGTGTTTAATCTTAAACACGTGTTTAATCTTAAACACGTGTTTAATCTTAAACACGTGTTTAATCTTAAACACGTGTTTAATCTTAAACACGTGTTTAATCTTAAACACGTGTTTAATCTTAAACACGTGTTTAATCTTAAACACGTGTTTAATCTTAAACACGTGTTTAATCTTAAACACGTGTTTAATCTTAAACACGTGTTTAATCTTAAACACGTGTTTAATCTTAAACACGTGTTTAATCTTAAACACGTGTTTAATCTTAAACACGTGTTTAATCTTAAACACGTGTTTAATCTTAAACACGTGTTTAATCTTAAACACGTGTTTAATCTTAAACACGTGTTTAATCTTAAACACGTGTTTAATCTTAAACACGTGTTTAATCTTAAACACGTGTTTAATCTTAAACACGTGTTTAATCTTAAACACGTGTTTAATCTTAAACACGTGTTTAATCTTAAACACGTGTTTAATCTTAAACACGTGTTTAATCTTAAACACGTGTTTAATCTTAAACACGTGTTTAATCTTAAACACGTGTTTAATCTTAAACACGTGTTTAATCTTAAACACGTGTTTAATCTTAAACACGTGTTTAATCTTAAACACGTGTTTAATCTTAAACACGTGTTTAATCTTAAACACGTGTTTAATCTTAAACACGTGTTTAATCTTAAACACGTGTTTAATCTTAAACACGTGTTTAATCTTAAACACGTGTTTAATCTTAAACACGTGTTTAATCTTAAACACGTGTTTAATCTTAAACACGTGTTTAATCTTAAACACGTGTTTAATCTTAAACACGTGTTTAATCTTAAACACGTGTTTAATCTTAAACACGTGTTTAATCTTAAACACGTGTTTAATCTTAAACACGTGTTTAATCTTAAACACGTGTTTAATCTTAAACACGTGTTTAATCTTAAACACGTGTTTAATCTTAAACACGTGTTTAATCTTAAACACGTGTTTAATCTTAAACACGTGTTTAATCTTAAACACGTGTTTAATCTTAAACACGTGTTTAATCTTAAACACGTGTTTAATCTTAAACACGTGTTTAATCTTAAACACGTGTTTAATCTTAAACACGTGTTTAATCTTAAACACGTGTTTAATCTTAAACACGTGTTTAATCTTAAACACGTGTTTAATCTTAAACACGTGTTTAATCTTAAACACGTGTTTAATCTTAAACACGTGTTTAATCTTAAACACGTGTTTAATCTTAAACACGTGTTTAATCTTAAACACGTGTTTAATCTTAAACACGTGTTTAATCTTAAACACGTGTTTAATCTTAAACACGTGTTTAATCTTAAACACGTGTTTAATCTTAAACACGTGTTTAATCTTAAACACGTGTTTAATCTTAAACACGTGTTTAATCTTAAACACGTGTTTAATCTTAAACACGTGTTTAATCTTAAACACGTGTTTAATCTTAAACACGTGTTTAATCTTAAACGCGTGATAAAAATCTCAAACACGTGTTTAATCTTAAACACGTGTTTAATCTTAAACTCGTGTTTAATTAAACACGCACGAGTTTAACATATCCAAAGCGTTTAACATTTTGCTCCCTTATGGATTTATTTTTCATGGATTTTTTAATTTACCTCCTTTGGGATTTTTTTCTGGTACCGCATCTGATTAGTAGTGGATTTACAGAATATTTTAAGGATTACGGAAGTTCAGGATGTATAATTTCAAATGTATCACAATTTGGAATTTTCTTTCGGGCAAGGGTATAATCGGTTTTTTCTCTCGGTTCTTTCCATCGACACATTTCGGCATGTCAGCTCCCTTACACCATCTTCTCCGGCACAAAACGGCAAATAACATCGGTTATGTAAATCGGCTCTATGGTGCCGATGCTTGTGGACGTTGGGAGCGTGCTTTGTGACCGTTTTTTCTCGACTGTAGTGCCAAGAAATGTTCCGTCGGAAACCTAATTTATAAATTGGATGTTTTCGTTTTTGAGGCCAATATTGTGTTTTTCTTGGCTTCTATTGCCGGAAATGATGTCGGAAACGTCTGTCGATGCTCCTCAACGTACACCCTTACGATTCCGGCGAGATCTGAAACCCCTTTGTTTTTTTCCGATGAACCTTGTTTTACCCGTTTGGGGGGTTTCATGACTGTCGGTTTTGGGGGTCTACATCTCCTTGTTTGGGGATTCTTTTCATCATCGACCACTTTGTTAACAATTTTCCGGTGACCCCTTTTTTTGGGGTTTCCGGTCACTGTTGCTACTTGTTATATGTTTATATGTTACTGTTAATGTATATTAGTTGCTTAATATTGTCGTTAATTACTATGTGTTTAGCTTGTAGTGGTAATATTGCGGTAGCGTTGTTAGAATCCTTATTTTATTGTAGTGTTGTCGTTTTTTGTTCCATTAAAAGCAATAGTGGCCGGAAAAATATGGTGTTACTACCGGTGATGATATCGCTGTACAAGGTTGCCGATTTTACGTTGAATGGGTGATGATGATAACAATGTTCGTAAAAATGGGACTCGGATGATTTTGGGCGTAGGTTGGCGGGGTAAACCAACGGGTTGGCAGCTATGGCATCTTCGGCTTCCGAATTACCGACCCCCAATTTTTGAGCCCAAGTTTGTTTACAGTTGTATAAAATCCGGTCATTTTTTATGAAGTCCGACAACTTTGTTTTTTTTCGGGCACGACAACTTTTGGCGATTACCTTGACACCAAAGAAGAGTTCGACCCAATGCTTTATTTCTGTCCTAGTTGATCCTGCACACCCTCGTTGTTGGCAAGTTTTGGCTAATTTTAATGTGCACGCATGGCACGTTTTTATTGGTCGGTTTTCATGACTAAAACTTATCAATTGGCAACCCCTGTCCGCCGTAAGTCTCTAATCCTAACCCCCACCCCCCCCCCCCCCCCCCCCTTTTTTTTTTTTGTTTCTCCATCACTTTCAGTGTTACATCCACCACCAGAGTTGAAGCCATCAAATTAAGTTAACCGGGCTTACATTTGTGTACAATACCCCTCCTGCGTTAAGGGCTTACGGCCCTCGCATCATCTTCTAACCTTTGTAATCCTTCATGATTACAAAAGCTGTATGCATAGATACATAGATAAATAACATAAAATGACTGTCTAATTTAGTATTAGATGAGGAACAATATTATATTTGAAGGTTAGTAGCTGAAACCTTTGTAGATTATTCTTAAGTCAGCTCTTTGGTTGGCACCACTTATTTGAGAGAAATGATACACACTTTCTGTTACTGTTACAGATTCTTGTTTATTTGACGATTCACTCATTTTCAGATTAATTGGCATGTATTTTTACCTGGCAGATCTAGTTACATAGCGACACACTACCATGAATTTTACAATAGTTTTTCAGAATTAACTAACCCAAAATAACTATTCTGGTAAACCATCACCAAATGGTTTTAGCGGCAAGAAGCAAGTGTGCCTAACTGATCTAAATATATTAATTCGGACTTTAGGAGAGCTTAAATAAAAGGCTTGGCACATGAAAAATCATACCAAGCTTGGACCAAGGTAGTAGATTTAAGTGCAAGCCTAAATAAGACACTCAATTCACCTGCAGTTCTAGAAACCACACTATTTTGATTATCTGATGAACACCCAACCAAAGGATGAACCAATAAATATGCGAATGGACAAATAACCTTAGATCAAGAGAGATAAATCATTAAAAACATCTCAAAAACACAATCACCAAATATCAACTTATGTAATGGCAGATACTTTGATAATATTAGTTGAACATAACAAAATTCGCAGTACCATAAAGCTAAACAAGTCTTCTAAACAAACATCAGACAATTCATAACATAACGGATGATGCTTATTTCTCTGATGAGTTTGGCCCTCTCTTCTTTCCAAATCCAACAACTGCACATTATAGAATTAAAAGTCAGAAACTACAGATACATATAATCACAAATATTGTTGAATGTAACTACATTACTATAGTAATAATCAGCCAGCTAATTAACTCGTGAAATGAATATTAACTTCTTGTGGCATACAACACGAAACTAACAGAATAAAAGCAATCATTGAAATCGTGTCAAATTGTACGGTATGAATTGCAACCAGCTAATGTAAAGATATGAATCGCGACTGGCTAATGTTAAAAGCCGCATGAAGTGTTAATGATAACCTTATAAGATGAGAGAACTTGCATATCGATGCTATATTTACATGTGAAAGAAACCAAGACATGCTAAGAAGAAAAGAACAACACCTGAGTATTGCTTAAAGCTGGTAATGTTAAGTTGTTAACAACTTCAGACTGTCAACAACTACTTGAAACAGAGGCAAGGAATAAACTTGTATTGTTGAAGAATACTTAATTACTTGTGTAATGTTGTCTAAGTGAAGTAATAATAAAAGCAGATTGAAACTTCGGTTTGAAAAAGCGTGTGGAGACCCGTAGCGATATGGTCCCTGAGGCAACAAGCGTGGCGAGACGAGCGTATACGAGACGACAGTTTCTACAGATTATGCTACTCTACATGTAACAATTAAATACCAAAAGATAACATTCCATATCATAAAAAAAGACGATAGCTTGTGATTTCAAATCACCAAATGATAATAGGTTGCAATTCTACGACACCAAATGTATAATAAGTAGAAAACAAACCATAAAAGTAGACTAATAGACTTGAAATTGAAAGTTGAAATCAAAACATAAAGAAAATAAGTGCCTCAAAAGGCTAAACTAGAAGTCGTCTTCATCAACCTCACAATCACCAGTATCAATCCCAACTACTAAATCGTTAGGTTCTTAAGAAAGATTAGATTTTTAAGAAACATTAGTTTTTTTTTGCTTTGAACCCTGGAAAAAGAAAATGGGTTTACAAAAATTGGTCTTCCAAATAACAACAAAACAATGGGCCTAAAAAAAGTAAAAACATAACTTATTACATGTAGCCACGCCATAGACGTCACTCGCCACAGCCCGCTACGGGCATGTAGCGCTCGCCACACCCCTAGCGTGGCGCCCTAGAGTCGCAACACGCTACGCTATGATAACGCCACGCCTATTGCACGCTATTTCAAACCAAAATTTGAAACAACTAAAAACACTTCAAATATACAAAGAAATTGTATCAAACAAAAACAAACTAATGTAGCAGTTTAAACAAGAAATACCAGATAAACTTAAGAACTAATGCCAACCAAGTATCAAAAAGTGTCACTGCAGTGAAAGAGTTATAATGACAATACCAGATAAACTCATAAACTTAAGAACTAATGCCAATCGAGTATCAAAAAATTACACGGTGGTGAAAGAGTTTTAATGAACAATCCCAGGCACCCTTTAAGCACTATAACACCAACAACAAAAAAAACACAAAAGCTACCATGAAAGCAAAATAGATTTTTTTTAAAAAAACATGTATTTTTCCCATTTTCATTATGAAAAACAATTTGCGTGTATTAGCTCCGTTATACGACCATTTTACAAGATATGTGTCAACACTATTTTCAGATAATATTTAACAAACATGTTACATAGCTGTTATCGTGATTTGTAACAGATAAAGTTTATTGCTTGTTAATGAAGAGCAAGCAAACACATATATCATCCAAAAAAACGAACACATTTTGTATAAGCACGGTTGCCATTAAGGTGCTTTTCAGGGTGTTTGAGACTACCTTCGGAATTTAACTTTAAAAAAACACTAATGCAATAGATTAGTAATTGACAAAAGTAGCAGCACCTATAAATCTAACAAAATGACATTCAAATATATGATTTTCAGTTGTCTCCCTAGTTTTGATAAGTAAATAACATACACCTAATCTAACCAAATATTAGCTTCTTAACTAATCCCACACAAAGCAGTATAATACAAATAACACAATTTATTACAATCTTGATGTAATTAGAAAAAAATATACGAAAAAACATAAGAAAAACACAAACATTATCATCATATAAAGTGAAAATGAGAGATTTGGAAACTGACCGGCGGTGACGAAACGGCGGTTGTATTGAATACGTTTGTGAGCACGTCCACGTGGCTGCTTCTTCTTGTCTTGTTTAGCAACCTTTGGGGTCTGTCCTCTCACCTTACCGGCACGTGCCAACGATCCGTGAACCTTTCCTGTATTACACAAAATTATATATATAATCAGCACGATTAAACGACATTAAATCTATAGAAAATAACTTATATTGTTCGTCGTTAGGCATACCCATGGTGAACTTCTGATTTCTTTTACTGCGGCTAGTCTGCCTGGATCTTGTAGCGCGAGAGCAAAATGTTCAGATTTTAGGGTTAGGGTCCTGCGGCAAACTATATATAATGTGGCTGGACAAGCTCATTTGGGCCTCTGTTTGCTTATTTTAATACTGGGCCTAAATTATGAGCCCGCTTCTAGGTTAAAACAATTTGTTAGACCACCATCGTTCACAACCCAACCCAACAATACTATTTATTATAAAATTAATTTCTCTCTCTTATATCTACCAACCCAACTAAACCAATTTTTATACTCCCATTACAACCAACCAAACTATATTTTTAAAAAAATAAGTGATTAAATTAAAATAATAATTACTTAAAATAATTAGGAATACTCTTTTGTTTAAAAAATAAAGTTATTTATCACCATAAATCAAAAATTATAATCTTTATATATACTAAAAAACAACTGACCTAATAGCTAATTAACCATAAGTCTCAACTTTATTAAATTGAATATTGATGATGTCATAATTATAATAATTACAATAATTCTATTTTACAATTCACGGTATACAATTCACCGATATATAAAGATTGATCAATAGTTATCTAAAGCCCAACTATTGCACAAATCTTTATACATTTAACATACTTACGGATATTTATACCTACTAGATAAATTGTATAATAAATTAATAATAAATAAAAATTAATAAATTATAGTTATCTCCTTCTACAATTCCTCCTATCTACCATCGATTAATCTTCTAATATCCATATCCATATCAGATACAAATTCAGATCTCATAAGACAAAAAAAAAAAAATACTAAAACGAATGTTGTCTACAAAGATGTATTGCAAAAGATGAAGGAAGACACACGTTCTAATGTTCATACTATTTGCAAGGGTTTATTTTTAATTACGTTCTTAACATAAAGGGTCTTAATGTGCTGATTTGCGATAAAGATGGTAGGACCAAAAAAAATACTAAAACGAATGTTGTCTACAAAGATGTATTGCAAAAGATAAAGAAAGATACACGTTCTAATGTTCAAACTATTGCAAGGGTTTATATTTTTAATTACGTTCTTAACATCTTTCAGGATTGTTTTTTGGCTATTTATCTTTTGAATTAATAAGACTTTTTAGCTTGCATATACTTTTACCTTGGTAGTAATAATCTAATCTTCATAACAAAGTAAACCCGTGTATTTGACACGGGCTAAAAATATAGTATTTGATTAAAACTTATTTCACGTTTATAATAAATATTTAAATTATAAATTATTAACGTATGTAGAAACTACATTCTTTAAATAAATTATTATAACCTATTTAAAATGTTTTCGCGTGAATAGTGAACTTAGCTAGCTGGCAGCTGGCTCAGCAGCTTGCCTGCATGCTTGGTTTTTCCTTTTCTTTTTTCCTTTTTAATTAGCGGTTATACGGCTGTCTTCTTAACATTTTAATGTTTCACATTTTACCTATTAAATCTTTAAACTTTTTTTTACCATTAAAGTTTATCTGATTAATTTTTTCTTTTTTTTTAGGATTTATCATACCTTAGTTTTTTTTACCATCAAAGTTTTTAAGATTTATTGTGTATTGTTTAACTAGATGTTTCTCTTTAGTCTGATGGTAACGGTTGACATGTTAAACTTTATGACCCACATTCAAGTTGATATATGGTTGTTATCCCCGGCCAACGGCCGGGCATAACACTAGTTATAATTATTACAAATTTAAAAAGTATAGAAAAGCAAATAATGAGAATTAAATCCATTATTCTAAAAAACAAGAATAAAGTCCTGCGTACGTGGAGGTCTTATGTTGTATCTACATGCTAGTAAGCTATCAACTTAATAATATTTTAATCGACAACTAATGTTTGGTGCAGCCAACAAGTCGGTGACATCAAATTATTTTAATAGTTTTTTTTCAGCTTTTCTAACCGACCGACTGAAGCTTTTTTATCCAATGGGGATAGTCTTTAAGACTTATAGGCTTTTTAGTTGCTATCGAAATTTATTAAAAGTTTACCCGCGAGATGCAACGGATTATAATTTAGAAGGCGTATTTATATTAGTGTTGGTTAACCTTATTATAAACCAAATCGTTCAGAATAAATTTCGATGAATGGTCTAAGAGCAAAAGTAAAATTCTTTTTATCTTAATCCAAATTGCAATTGATGGTTGTGTATTAAATGATTTAAGAAAAAATCAAACTTAATGTAAAAACAATTGTTAAATCAATATTTACTTCTTGACATATTGAAAAGGTTCTAACAGTTTTTGAATAGTAAGAAATTACCATTTGATTATAAAGTAGTATAGATACTCGTATTTTGGGTTATAGACGAATCTAGCGTTCGAAGAATTGTTCAATGAGATGTTTGTGTTGAGTTAAATGAAAAAAGATGGGAAAAAAAAGATACCTAGTTAAGTTAAATGAACATGAATATAGTTATTGTTTGTTCATTTTATGTAGGTAACCGTTCGATATATGTTAGTTTATGTTCACTTACATAAATTCAAAGTGTGCAATCTATAGCTATATCTAAAAGAAAAAAGTATAAACATAAATAATAAATAATAATATTATATATATATATATATATATATATATATATATATATATATATATATATATATATATATATATATATATATATATATATATATATATATATATATATATATATATATATATATATATATATATATATATATATATATATATATATATATATATATATATATATATATATATATATATATATATATATATATATATATATATATATATATATATATATATATATATATATATATATATATATATATATATATATATATATATATATATATATATATATATATATATATATATATATATATATATATATATATATATATATATATATATATATATATATATATATATATATATATATATATATATATATATATATATATATATATATATATATATATATATATATATATATATATATATATATATATATATATATATATATATATATATATATATATATATATATATATATATATATATATATATATATATATATATATATATATATATATATATATATATATATATATATATATATATATATATATATATATATATATATATATATATATATATATATATATATATATATATATATATATATATATATATATATATATATATATATATATATATATATATATATATATATATATATATATATATATATATATATATATATATATATATATATATATATATATATATATATATATATATATATATATATATATATATATATATATATATATATATATATATATATATATATATATATATATATATATATATATATATATATATATATATATATATATATATATATATATATATATATATATATATATATATATATATATATATATATATATATATATATATATATATATATATATATATATATATATATATATATATATATATATATATATATATATATATATATATATATATATATATATATATATATATATATATATATATATATATATATATATATATATATATATATATATATATATATATATATATATATATATATATATATATATATATATATATATATATATATATATATATATATATATATATATATATATATATATATATATATATATATATATATATATATATATATATATATATATATATATATATATATATATATATATATATATATATATATATATATATATATATATATATATATATATATATATATATATATATATATATATATATATATATATATATATATATATATATATATATATATATATATATATATATATATATATATATATATATATATATATATATATATATATATATATATATATATATATATATATATATATATATATATATATATATATATATATATATATATATATATATATATATATATATATATATATATATATATATATATATATATATATATATATATATATATATATATATATATATATATATATATATATATATATATATATATATATATATATATATATATATATATATATATATATATATATATATATATATATATATATATATATATATATATATATATATATATATATATATATATATATATATATATATATATATATATATATATATATATATATATATATATATATATATATATATATATATATATATATATATATATATATATATATATATATATATATATATATATATATATATATATATATAGTAACATCACTCCAACATTACCATCGTACAAAATACATATAGATGTATATATATACCTATACTACCGATATATATATATATATATATATATATATATATATATATATATAAACACATGTAAACAATATGAATAAGCCAATTTCCTTAATATAAAAAAATCAACAAAATTTAAGTTCGTATAAAAAAAAAAAAAAAAAAAAAAAAAAAAAAAAAAAAAAAAAAAAAAAAAAAAAAAAAAAAAAAAAAAAAAAAAAAAAAAAAAAAAAAAAAAAAAAAAAAAAAAAAAAAAAAAAAAAAAAAAAAAAAAAAAAAAAAAAAAAAAAAAAAAAAAAAAAAAAAAAAAAAAAAAAAAAAAAAAAAAAAAAAAAAAAAAAAAAAAAAAAAAAAAAAAAAAAAAAAAAAAAAAAAAAAAAAAAAAAAAAAAAAAAAAAAAAAAAAAAAAAAAAAAAAAAAAAAAAAAAAAAAAAAAAAAAAAAAAAAAAAAAAAAAAAAAAAAAAAAAAAAAAAAAAAAAAAAAAAAAAAAAAAAAAAAAAAAAAAAAAAAAAAAAAAAAAAAAAAAAAAAAAAAAAAAAAAAAAAAAAAAAAAAAAAAAAAAAAAAAAAAAAAAAAAAAAAAAAAAAAAAAAAAAAAAAAAAAAAAAAAAAAAAAAAAAAAAAAAAAAAAAAAAAAAAAAAAAAAAAAAAAAAAAAAAAAAAAAAAAAAAAAAAAAAAAAAAAAAAAAAAAAAAAAAAAAAAAAAAAAAAAAAAAAAAAAAAAAAAAAAAAAAAAAAAAAAAAAAAAAAAAAAAAAAAAAAAAAAAAAAAAAAAAAAAAAAAAAAAAAAAAAAAAAAAAAAAAAAAAAAAAAAAAAAAAAAAAAAAAAAAAAAAAAAAAAAAAAAAAAAAAAAAAAAAAAAAAAAAAAAAAAAAAAAAAAAAAAAAAAAAAAAAAAAAAAAAAAAAAAAAAAAAAAAAAAAAAAAAAAAAAAAAAAAAAAAAAAAAAAAAAAAAAAAAAAAAAAAAAAAAAAAAAAAAAAAAAAAAAAAAAAAAAAAAAAAAAAAAAAAAAAAAAAAAAAAAAAAAAAAAAAAAAAAAAAAAAAAAAAAAAAAAAAAAAAAAAAAAAAAAAAAAAAAAAAAAAAAAAAAAAAAAAAAAAAAAAAAAAAAAAAAAAAAAAAAAAAAAAAAAAAAAAAAAAAAAAAAAAAAAAAAAAAAAAAAAAAAAAAAAAAAAAAAAAAAAAAAAAAAAAAAAAAAAAAAAAAAAAAAAAAAAAAAAAAAAAAAAAAAAAAAAAAAAAAAAAAAAAAAAAAAAAAAAAAAAAAAAAAAAAAAAAAAAAAAAAAAAAAAAAAAAAAAAAAAAAAAAAAAAAAAAAAAAAAAAAAAAAAAAAAAAAAAAAAAAAAAAAAAAAAAAAAAAAAAAAAAAAAAAAAAAAAAAAAAAAAAAAAAAAAAAAAAAAAAAAAAAAAAAAAAAAAAAAAAAAAAAAAAAAAAAAAAAAAAAAAAAAAAAAAAAAAAAAAAAAAAAAAAAAAAAAAAAAAAAAAAAAAAAAAAAAAAAAAAAAAAAAAAAAAAAAAAAAAAAAAAAAAAAAAAAAAAAAAAAAAAAAAAAAAAAAAAAAAAAAAAAAAAAAAAAAAAAAAAAAAAAAAAAAAAAAAAAAAAAAAAAAAAAAAAAAAAAAAAAAAAAAAAAAAAAAAAAAAAAAAAAAAAAAAAAAAAAAAAAAAAAAAAAAAAAAAAAAAAAAAAAAAAAAAAAAAAAAAAAAAAAAAAAAAAAAAAAAAAAAAAAAAAAAAAAAAAAAAAAAAAAAAAAAAAAAAAAAAAAAAAAAAAAAAAAAAAAAAAAAAAAAAAAAAAAAAAAAAAAAAAAAAAAAAAAAAAAAAAAAAAAAAAAAAAAAAAAAAAAAAAAAAAAAAAAAAAAAAAAAAAAAAAAAAAAAAAAAAAAAAAAAAAAAAAAAAAAAAAAAAAAAAAAAAAAAAAAAAAAAAAAAAAAAAAAAAAAAAAAAAAAAAAAAAAAAAAAAAAAAAAAAAAAAAAAAAAAAAAAAAAAAAAAAAAAAAAAAAAAAAAAAAAAAAAAAAAAAAAAAAAAAAAAAAAAAAAAAAATGACAAAGCCAATAAATCTTACAAAATGTCCAACAAATCAATCACCAAGCCAATTTAAGTAACTATGGCACGAGAATAAAGATTCCTATCTCAAAGTATTTTCATAAATTAATATGTGCACAAAAGTGTTTAAATAATAATAAGTATATATATATGCTTAAAATAAATACAAGATTATAACTAAAGAGTTAAGTAACAAATTTAAGACATAAAAATGTATATACACATACACATATACACGGATATATATATATATACATATGAACACAAAATATATCTTAGAAGTCTACTAACTAGTTGATTTAAATGTCTGCATATATATTATATACATATATATATATACATATAATATATATATATATATATATATATATATATATATATATATATATATATATATATATATATATATATATATATATATATATATATATATATATATATATATATATATATATATATATATATATATATATATATATATATATATATATATATATATATATATATATATATATATATATATATATATATATATATATATATATATATATATATATATATATATATATATATATATATATATATATATATATATATATATATATATATATATATATATATATATATATATATATATATATATATATATATATATATATATATATATATATATATATATATATATATATATATATATATATATATATATATATATATATATATATATATATATATATATATATATATATATATATATATATATATATATATATATATATATATATATATATATATATATATATATATATATATATATATATATATATATATATATATATATATATATATATATATATATATATATATATATATATATATATATATATATATATATATATATATATATATATATATATATATATATATATATATATATATATATATATATATATATATATATATATATATATATATATATATATATATATATATATATATATATATATATATATATATATATATATATATATATATATATATATATATATATATATATATATATATATATATATATATATATATATATATATATATATATATATATATATATATATATATATATATATATATATATATATATATATATATATATATATATATATATATATATATATATATATATATATATATATATATATATATATATATATATATATATATATATATATATATATATATATATATATATATATATATATATATATATATATATATATATATATATATATATATATATATATATATATATATATATATATATATATATATATATATATATATATATATATATATATATATATATATATATATATATATATATATATATATATATATATATATATATATATATATATATATATATATATATATATATATATATATATATATATATATATATATATATATATATATATATATATATATATATATATATATATATATATATATATATATATATATATATATATATATATATATATATATATATATATATATATATATATATATATATATATATATATATATATATATATATATATATATATATATATATATATATATATATATATATATATATATATATATATATATATATATATATATATATATATATATATATATATATATATATATATATATATATATATATATATATATATATATATATATATATATATATATATATATATATATATATATATATATATATATATATATATATATATATATATATATATATATATATATATATATATATATATATATATATATATATATATATATATATATATATATATATATATATATATATATATATATATATATATATATATATATATATATATATATATATATATATATATATATATATATATATATATATATATATATATATATATATATATATATATATATATATATATATATATATATATATATATATATATATATATATATATATATATATATATATATATATATATATATATATATATATATATATATATATATATATATATATATATATATATATATATATATATATATCTAAATAACCCACCCCTATATATAGAAAAATCCAAGGATTCAACAAGTTTAAGACCCAAAAGTGTTGTTATAGATTAGTAGCTTTTAAAGTGATTTTCCTTTTGATAGATCTATATGTTTTTGTATATTTTGAAGAATATATTTCTGAGATTTTTCATTAAAAAGATGTTTTTATGTTGTTGAAAGTTAGATCTATAAAGATTGGTATTGAAAAGTGTTGATTTGAATGAATACATGTTAGATCTAAGAAAGTTGAATCTTGTTGTTGGATTATGAGATGGATGGACTTGTATTAAGTGAAAAATATGTTAAAAGAGGTATAATAATCTGGAAATTTGATGTTAAGAGGTATAAAAATAAAGTATTAATCTTGTAAATGATGAACTCAAGTGTTAATAAAGCAAGAATGGTCATTGGTGTGTTGTTTGGACCCAAATGCTTTCTGACAGAATTATTCTTCTGTCTTTGGACGGATAAACTGGGCATATGAGGGCCGTTTCAAGCAAAACTTCCAAAATAAAAGTTGTAGATAAAAGAGTTAAGTTTAACCTCCAACTGGAATCACTCAAAAACACTAAACCAAACCAAAGATATGATTTTTCTACCAAAAGTGGTCAAAACTGGATTTTTGTCTTAATGTTGAGTCAACTTTGACGATTTTTAATTCCTTAACTAATAGGTTTCAGAAGTTTAAACTTGGTGTGAACTGAGTTCAAAGTGTCCCTAACTTAAAATAAAATTGGGAGATTTTTCTTAAATGTCCATCATAGAAATATTTTATAAAATATATTGAGTCGCACAGCAGCAAGCTTTCTGACCAACTTTGGTTTTGTAATTTTTAGAGGTAGTAAACAATGTCTAAAAATTTAGCAAAAATTCACATGAATATAGGACACCTATATGTATCTGTATAAAAATCACCAACGTCCAAATAATTCAACTTAACCAAGAATGACTACTCAACATTTTATGAAAATAAGTGTTACAACAGAAAATTTCAAGTAAAAGTTCTTCACAACAAAATAAGCTAAAAGTCACTAGATTGCAACTTTAATCAACTCCAACAAATCTCGTAACAAAAAGTATTATAAACCTACTGAGAATATGTCAAATAAAAGTTATAAAGCTTTAACTTAGTTATTAAATGGCAAAGACAAGCCTACAAATCACTAATTCGGTTCATATAAGCTCTAACCGAAAGCTTTAACTTAGTTATTAAATGGCAAAGACAAGCCTACAAATCACTAATTCGGTTCATATAAGCTCTAACCGAAAGCTTTAACTTAGTTATTAAATGGCAAAGACAAGCCTACAAATCACTAATTCGGTTCATATAAGCTCTAACCGAAAGCTTTAACTTGCACACATCACACCACCACCACTATCACGAATTAAGACACCAAAATGTAATGAACATTCTGTAAATAATGAAATAAGGATGAAAATCCATTTTGACGCATTTGAATTGCTTGAAAAATGAGGCAAAAATCACTATTTCGGTAAACGATTTATAAGCTTAGAATCCTCAAAATGAGCGAGACACAAGAGAGGTTGAATTGATATGATTTTTCCCATGATAAAATTTGCCTAAAAGGCCTGAGGTTTTTAGCCAAAAAGTTATGTAGTGATTTCTAAGAATTTCTATTAATTATTAAATTTAAATGATAATTAAAAAGGTAAATAAATAAATAAATAAATAAATTATATAAATCATGAAATTGGTTAAATAATCACAACCAATGATGAAAGTGACTAAAACCTACTGGAGTAAAATCATTTTAAGTCAAAGAACAAATGTCATATAAATTAGAAATAATTAAGCAAGTGAAAATCACTAATAAATAACTATTTTTAAATTAATAGAAAAATTACATAAATAAATATATATATCACAATATTCTAAGTTAAAAGGCATAATAATCAGAATATAACCCAAATATAATTAGCCACGAATTATAAAGGCAAGTGAGGTACTTAAAAGTATTTTTAAAGAATTATTTTGTTAATAAATCAAGAAAATGAATAAATAATTAATTAAATAATATTAAATTAAATAAATAGTTATAAATCAAAAAGTATTCATGAATAAATAATAAATAAATAAATAAAAATATTTAAAAATATAAATTATAAATATAAATAAATAAATAATAAATAAATAAATATTTACTAACAATCACGCCACGTTAACTAAATAAATAAATAAATAAATAAATAAATAAATAAATAAATAAATAAATAAATAAATAAATAAATAAATAAATAAATAAATAAATAAATAAATAAATAAATAAATAAATAAATAAATAAATAAATAAATAAATAAATAAATAAATAAATAAATAAATAAATAAATAAATAAATAAATAAATAAATAAATAAATAAATAAATAAATAAATAAATAAATAAATAAATAAATAAATAAATAAATAAATAAATAAATAAATAAATAAATAAATAAATAAATAAATAAATAAATAAATAAATAAATAAATAAATAAATAAATAAATAAATAAATAAATAAATAAATAAATAAATAAATAAATAAATAAATAAATAAATAAATAAATAAATAAATAAATAAATAAATAAATAAATAAATAAATAAATAAATAAATAAATAAATAAATAAATAAATAAATAAATAAATAAATAAATAAATAAATAAATAAATAAATAAATAAATAAATAAATAAATAAATAAATAAATAAATAAATAAATAAATAAATAAATAAATAAATAAATAAATAAATAAATAAATAAATAAATAAATAAATAAATAAATAAATAAATAAATAAATAAATAAATAAATAAATAAATAAATAAATAAATAAATAAATAAATAAATAAATAAATAAATAAATAAATAAATAAATAAATAAATAAATAAATAAATAAATAAATAAATAAATAAATAAATAAATAAATAAATAAATAAATAAATAAATAAATAAATAAATAAATAAATAAATAAATAAATAAATAAATAAATAAATAAATAAATAAATAAATAAATAAATAAATAAATAAATAAATAAATAAATAAATAAATAAATAAATAAATAAATAAATAAATAAATAAATAAATAAATAAATAAATAAATAAATAAATAAATAAATAAATAAATAAATAAATAAATAAATAAATAAATAAATAAATAAATAAATAAATAAATAAATAAATAAATAAATAAATAAATAAATAAATAAATAAATAAATAAATAAATAAATAAATAAATAAATAAATAAATAAATAAATAAATAAATAAATAAATAAATAAATAAATAAATAAATAAATAAATAAATAAATAATAAATAAGTAACAAAGCAGGTAAATAAATAAATAAATAATAAATAAATAAATAAATGAAATAAATAAATAAATAAACAAAAAGATGCAAATATTAACAATATACTTGGATCCCAAAATTTATGACAACATAATGAAAGTGGCATTTCTTAGTGATGGCTTAAGATAGGAACTTACGTATATTAGTCCTATCGTAGGGATAGTCTTGGCTTGAAGTGTGATTGAGGAATATGACGGATATATGGTCAAGGAAGCGATAGATGGGAAGTACCCATTTTGGATGAGTGAATATGATATGCGGCATATCAAGGTGAGTCATAGCCCCCTTTCAAACTCTTTTATGTGTTTACTTTCGGGGTGAAAAGCATGTTTAATTAAAATGACTTTCTCTTATGAAATGATTCTTTGAATTAATGATAATGATATGGGAATTATATTGTATGTTCAACGTGTTATATGTTATATGATGAGCTTGAGTACTGTCAAACGGTGGTCCCCTGTACACTACTATTAACTCATTTGAGGCCTGTAGTTAGAGGGTTGCGCAACTAGGACTTGTCCCCTCATCCACTATTATAGGTAACGGTGGGATGTTTGGTCTGCCTTTGTGGCCACCTTCATCGCCAGTCTGGCCTCGCGGTGCTCTAACTACTATATATTTATGGGCGTCTCCATGGCACGACCCTTGGTTATCTTTATGCACGTGATTGACAGCATGTGCTTATCATTATCTTATCATTTGGGACTATATATTGATTATTGGGACATAACCGGTCTTAGTAGTGGCTCAAGAACAATCTCATCAAATTATGTCATGGTAGTCTTACCATTGACCAAGAGGTATTGATATTATTATGGATGGAAATTGTGGATTGAACATACGGTTTGGGTATTGGACCTTATATGGAATCTTGAAAGCTGTCGAAATTGGCGATATTGAAGTATTGATGACCGAATGGTTTTGGTATAATGAATGACTAATCGGCTGATATATTTTTCTGTCACGATAAATGTGACAAATGAGAACTTTATAATTTACCATGGATTTCTCAACTATTTTGAAATGGATAGGTAATGAGATTTACTTGCAAACCTATGCACTCACCAACTACGTTTTCGTAGTTGACACTTTTTCTTCATGCTTTTCAGGAATTAGCGTAAGCTTTGAGGAATTATATGCATCATGATTATTTGCATTGCACTTGGGAGTCAAAGATCAAACCTTGTGACGGGCAATGGAATCCGCCCTGATCATTGTAGTATATCATCTCATGTATTTGTTAATTGTTTCGTGGACTCAATATTCAAGTATGGTAGACGTATTGTACTTGGAAATTAGTTCACATGCTTGTGCATTGTAAAATTATTTTATCACATGAAGTTATGGTGAATGTTATTTATAAACCTTTGCTTTGAATACTCGACTTTCTGTACATCTCACCGTTCCGCCTTAGTTGAGGTGTTACAGAAAATGGTATCAGAGACTAAGGTTATAGAGAACATTGGGGTTCCTCCGGGAATTCCAAAACTATAGCCTCTTTTCAAAAAAAAAAAAAAAAAAAGATCTTTATTAAACTCGTTTTAATGAGAATACGTGTTGCATTTAGACATTCACCTAAGCATATATAGCGATTCGAGACTTGCCTTACTTGAGGATTATGCTAGTTTAGTAGGATTCCCCTCTGCACATTAGAAGTGAAATGAATAAGATTGAAAGATATTCGTTGATACATGCTACTCTATGCTATAACATGTGAATTTAGGCATGATTTGATTGCAATGTGAAAGTTATAATGTGCAATGTGAAAGTTGTAATGTGCAATGTGAAAGTTTAATATGCAATGTGAAAGTTTGGAATGTGCAATGTGAAAGTTGTAATGTGCAATGTGAAAGTTTGAATGTGCAATGTGAAAGTTTAATGTGCAATGTGAAAGTTTAATGTGCAATGTGAAAGTTTAATGTGCAATGTGAAAGTTTGGAATGTGCAATGTGAAAGTTTGAATGTGCAATGTGAAAGTTTAATGTGCAATGTGAAAGTTGTAATGTGCAATGTGAAAGTTTGAATGTGCAATGTGAAAGTTTGGAATGTGCAATGTGAAAGTTTGAATGTGCAATGTGAAAGCTTATAGTGTGCAATGTGAAAGTTTAATGTGCAATGTGAAAGTTTGAATATGCAATGTGAAAGTTTGGAATGTGCAATGTGAAAGTTTAATGTGCAATGTGAAAGTTTGGAATGTGCAATGTGAAAGTTGTAATGTGCAATGTGAAAGTTTAATGTGCAATGTGAAAGTTTGGAATGTGCAATGTGAAAGTTTGGAATGTGCAATGTGAAAGTTTGGAATGTGCAATGTGAAAGTTTGAATGTGCAATGTGAAAGTTTGAATGTGCAATGTGAAAGTTTGAATGTGCAATGTGAAAGTTTGAATGTGCAATGTGAAAGTTTAATGTGCAATGTGAAAGTTTAATGTGCAATGTGAAAGTTTGAATGTGCAATGTGAAAGTTTGGAATGTGCAATGTGAAAGTTTGGAATGTGCAATGTGAAAGTTTAATGTGCAATGTGAAAGTTTGAATGTGCAATGTGAAAGTTTAATGTGCAATGTGAAAGTTTAATGTGCAATGTGAAAGTTTAATGTGCAATGTGAAAGTTTGGAATGTGCAATGTGAAAGTTTGGAATGTGCAATGTGAAAGTTTGGAATGTGCAATGTGAAAGTTGTAATGTGCAATGTGAAAGTTTGAAATGTGCAATGTGAAAGTTTGGAATGTGCAATGTGAAAGTTGTAATGTGCAATGTGAAAGTTTGGAATGTGCAATGTGAAAGTTTGGAATGTGCAATGTGAAAGTTGTAATGTGCAATGTGAAAGTTTAATGTGCAATGTGAAAGTTTGGAATGTGCAATGTGAAAGTTTGGAATTGCAATGTGAAAGTTTGAATGTGCAATGTGAAAGTTGTAATGTGCAATGTGAAAGTTTAATGTGCAATGTGAAAGTTTGAATGTGCAATGTGAAAGTTTAATGTGCAATGTGAAAGTTTGGAATGTGCAATGTGAAAGTTTGGAATGTGCAATGTGAAAGTTTGAGTGTGCAATGTGAAAGTTGTAATGTGCAATGTGAAAGTTTGTAATGTGCAATGTGAAAGTTTGGAATGTGCAATGTGGAAATTATGTGAGGAATGCATGTGTAAAAGCCGTATGATTCATGATGTTGAACTTTAAGTTGCCCATGCACTTTAAAATAATGAGATTATTATAAGGCACGAAATCATTTTGGGGTATGACTTGTTCAAATTATTGAGTAATGACGTTGACTATTTATGATCGATTTAGAAAGAAAATATAGGCACGACGAGTTGATATGAAATTTCATGGACGGTGTGGATATAAGAGCCTTTACTCTCTAAGTTTGAGCTATTTGAAACTAGCGCGTGAATATCGCGACGATTATGTAGTCATGCCTTACTAGTAATATAACTATTGCACCCTGAGGTTGAGCTAATTGAGGGCTAGTGCGTGAACGATTTAATGATTATATAGTTGTGCCTTATTATTGAGATAGTTATTATACTCTAAGATTTGACTATTGAGAACTAGTACCCACTAGATATGATGATAATGAGGTTAGTCCTTACTACTGATATAGATATGGCGCGTTGAGATTTGACCGCTTAAGAACAAATGATTGTCCCTGAGAAATTCATGATGAAACTAGATAATTTCCTAAGTATGAAAGTTGTCATTAAATACCCCCCCGTCATTCATTCGCTTGTGCTCTTTTGAAAATTATCCATCATCATATTTCTTATGACACCACTACTCAATATTGACATACGACAACGCGATATGATTGGTGGAACATCTTCCCACGAACGTTGGACGATATACTCTAAGATTTGACTATTGAGAACTAGTACCCACTAGATATGATGATAATGAGGTTAGTCCTTACTACTGATATAGATATGGCGCGTTGAGATTTGACCGCTTGAGAACAAATGATTGTCCCTGAGAAATTCATGATGAAACTAGATAATTTCCTAAGTATGAAAGTTGTCATTAAATACCCCCCCGTCATTCATTCGCTTGTGCTCTTTTGAAAATTATCCATCATCATATTTCTTATGACACCACTACTCAATATTGACATACGACAACGCGATATGATTGGTGGAACATCTTCCCACGAACGTTGGACGATATACTCTAAGATTTGACTATTGAGAACTAGTACCCACTAGATATGATGATAATGAGGTTAGTCCTTACTACTGATATAGATATGGCGCGTTGAGATTTGACCGCTTAAGAACAAATGATTGTCCCTGAGAAATTCATGATGAAACTAGATAATTTCCTAAGTATGAAAGTTGTCATTAAATACCCCCCGTCATTCATTCGCTTGTGCTCTTTTGAAAATTATCCATCATCATATTTCTTATGACACCACTACTCAATATTGACATACGACAACGCGATATGATTGGTGGAACATCTTCCCACGAACGTTGGACGATATACTCTAAGATTTGACTATTGAGAACTAGTACCCACTAGATATGATGATAATGAGGTTAGTCCTTACTACTGATATAGATATGGCGCGTTGAGATTTGACCGCTTAAGAACAAATGATTGTCCCTGAGAAATTCATGATGAAACTAGATAATTTCCTAAGTATGAAAGTTGTCATTAAATACCCCCCCGTCATTCATTCGCTTGTGCTCTTTTGAAAATTATCCATCATCATATTTCTTATGACACCACTACTCAATATTGACATACGACAACGCGATATGATTGGTGGAACATCTGCCCAAGACACATATTAAATTGACGTGGCTAGTACGTGATGATCCAAGTCGGGTCATACCCAATAACAAGCTAGACAAACACTTATGATATTTATTTATATGATATGATCTTTAAATAAATATCAATACTTGAAACATTTAGAAAGTGGTTTTCTAAATACTTGCACTTGAGCTATGTAAATAAATTATATGGATGATTTATTTTGAGAGAAATGTGAATATGTTTATTTGGTAAAATAAACATTTATGTGTGTTGTATATAATATGTAATATGTTACATAAGATATGTAACAAGTTATGTTACATTTTATATACAAAATGTACAAGTTATGGTTTATAAAATTTTGCAACAAAATTGTTTGTTGCACTCCCTTGGGGCCGCCCCCCCCCCCATGTGCCTTGAAGTAATTTTGTTCTACATATTGCACATGGGGTGATGTATTGAACACACAATACACACATAGAGTGTATCACCACAACTTGATACATAATTTTGTAAGACAAAATTCTCTAAGACTCTCAACTAGCTTTTCCTCTCTTTTCTTCTCATTATTTTCGGCCAAGGGGAAGCAAAAGGAAGGGTTTTTCAAGTTCAAATCCTAGCATAGTTTGGGTGTTTGCTGGAAGCTTGGGGTATACTAGCTTGAGGTTCTTCTAGGTTGAAGACTTGCCACTTCAAGATCACCATCTCCTTCTTTTCAACCTTCTCATAAGCTTGGAAGAAGGTAGTCTTCTAAAAACACCCTATGGTTGTTGTTTTGTATGTATGCTATTCATATACATGGATCCTTATTGTTTGGGTTTTATTTTAAAAGGTTAAACTTTGGTTTTAACCACTTATAACAAATTGAATTGGTTCAATTTTCCGCTGCGTTTTAATATTATAAGGATAATATTACTTTGATAAAAACCCAAAAATCCCAACAATGGCATCTAGAGACGGTTATATGGATACATACATCAAAAGTTGATATTTTGTTTGGACAAAATCCAATATTTTGGCCATTTTGGTTATGGCCGAAACTAATACACAAAAGGAGGTTCCTTTTTTTCTTGTGTATTTTAGTGTCACAACTTAGCCAAGAGACCTTGTGATTGTTTGTGATATGTGGATGTGTTTGTATTCTATTTAATTATTAAATGGTTGTAATAGTTAAATAGGATTTTCTTCATTCATTTGGTTATGTAATCTATTTATTTCATTTGGTATGTAATAAGTAGATTAGTTGCATTTTTTTTTCTTGTAAATGTAATCTCCAAGAAGAAGCATCAAAAGGTTTGGGGCTGAAGTTGGAGGCCAAATGAAGAGACCAGTGACTTCCCACTGCGGCGCAGTGGGAATATGTCAAACCCACTGCGGCGCAGTGGGGGATAATGCAGCCGAAGACCAGTGAGTTCCCACTGCGGCGCAGTGGGAATATTAGACCCACTGCGGCGCAGTGGGTTATCAAAATGAAGAAAATTGTTCAAAACACATCACAAAAGTTACTTGAAGCATTTGGATGCAAGATCAAGTGGGAGCTCAACTAACACAATATTTTGTGTTACTTTGTCCCTTAGGTTGAGACCTTTTAACCCACTTGTTTCGGCTAACAAGTGTGGTCAAAATAGTTGGCTAATGTTGTGCACTTATTATTATGTTTGTCATGTTTGTTTGGTTGTTTATTATTTTGTCATGTGGATGCTTAAAAACCAACAAAAGACACACATAAAGATTAAAAATTGGTTTTAATATTGACATTAACTTGGTAAAATAAAATGGGTTTTATTAAAAGTTAATGGTCACAATTATAAAATGGATTTTATAAAAGAACCTTGAAATTTGGATTTCAAAATTCATTATGGTACATAGTTTTTAACTAGAATATAAAAACTCAAACGACCCTTTAAAACAAGTTAAACGCCATCCTTTTATACAACACTTAATTATTTGGGAACTCTTTGTAGGATAAAGGTCACCTAACTACTTTGAGGGAACTTATAAGTTAAGGTAAATTTATTGTACTTATGGGATAAAGGTCACCTAACCACTAGTATAAGATAAATTTACATGTTGTATAAGTAGGACAACTTGATTTGGAAGCCATGTGATTAGGGTCACCGAAGCATGGTAACCAAAGGCGTTGATGGGATTAAACATGCCAACTTAATATAAGATATTAAACCGGTCCCATACCACTAGAAATTGCAAAGTGTTGCAATTGTCAAACGTTGACTACCTTGTTAATTTAGATCATGGGATAAAGGTCACCTAACCATCATTTAAATGTAACGTTGGATTCTAGGTTTTAATTATTAATTGTCCATGGGACATAAAAGGGTATTAACAATTAAAATTTATATTTGATATCGAAAATACTAATAAAGAACTTTGTTAATCTTGTAGATGGCCGCTAACAATGCAATAAACCCCAACCAAAACGTCCATAACTTTTCACTAAGATCCATCCTTGAAAAGGATCGTCTTAACCAAAATAACTTTGTGGATTGGTTTCGTAACTTGAGAATTGTTCTCAGGCACGAAAAGAAATCCTATATTTTAGACGATCCTATTCCTGATGAGCCCGAAGAAACTGATGTTGAAGCCTATAATGATTGGGCTAAATATGTCGAGGACTCCGTGCAAGTTAGTTGCATAATGCTAGCGAGTATGACTCCCGAACTCCAAAAGGAGTTCGAGCACCATGGGGCATACGACATGATTACCCAACTCAAGGAAATGTTCCAACAAAAGGCAAGGGTTGAACGCTTCGAAACGGTTCGAGCGCTTCATGCATGTCGCATGGATGATTCACAACCCGTCTCAACATATGTTCTTAAAATGAAAAGCTACATTGATCGCCTCGAAAGGCTTAATTGTCCCGTCTCAAATGAGTTAGCTACGGATATGATCCTTAACTCATTATCTAAGAGATTTGAAACTTTCGTGTTAAATTATAACATGAACGGATGGGACAAGACCGTTTCTGAGCTCCATGGGATGCTCAAAACGGCCGAGGCTAGTATGGGAGGAAAAGTTCAACCCGTTCTCACGATCAATGAAGGCGGAAAGAAAAGGGCTTACTCCGGACCCAAGGCAAATGTTGCTAAGGGAAAGGGTAACAACAAAGGGAATTTTAAAGGCAAAGGAAAGGGAAAAATGGATACCCCAAAAGCGAAGAAGCAAAAGGTTGCTGTCAATGACCCATGCTTTGAGTGTGGGGAGGTAGGACATTGGAAACTTAATTGTCCAACCTATCTCAAAGAGTTAAAAGCTAAGAGGGATGCAGGGCAAACCTCAGGTACAATATTTATGATATATATTGAGCTTAATACTGTTTTTTCTTACATATGGGTATTGGATACCGGATGTGGAACTCATATTTGTAATATGTTACAGGGGTTCATAAGAAAGAAGCACATCAAGAAGGGAGACATTAGTCTCTTTATGGGCAATGGTGCATTGGTGCATGTTGAAGCCCAAAGAGACTATCTTTTGAAACTTCCAAATGGTTTGGAAATTGTATTGAACAATGTTTTGTATGCACCTAGTTTGACTAGGAGTATTATTTCTGTCTCCCGTTTAAGACATGTTGGATATGATTTTAATTTTGTTAACAATGATATCCATGTTTCTATGAATGATGTATTTTATTTTAAAGCTATGCCTTTAAATGGTATTTATGAATTGGTTCATGAAAACACCACACATGATAACTCAATGTACCAAGCTACCACCAAGAAACTTAAATTAGATTTAAGTGAAACCTATATTTGGCATTGTCGTCTTGGCCATATAAATAAGAATCGCATACTAACACTTCAAAAGAATGGTCTTTTGAAACAAAATCAAATGATTCATTTAATGTATGTGAATCTTGTTTACAAGGCAAGATGACTAAAGCACCTTTCAAAGGCACTAATGAAAGGGCAAAAGATTTATTAGGTATCATACATTCGGATGTATGTGGTCCTTTTAAGCCAATGACTAGAAATGGTGAAAGATACTTCATTACATTCACCGATGACTATAGTCGTTACGGTTATGTATACTTATTAAAACATAAGAGTGAAGCTTTTGAAATGTTCAAAATTTTCAAGAATGAAGTGGAAAACCAACTCAGTAAGACAATAAAAATTCTTCGTTCTGATAGAGGAGGTGAATACCTAAGTGATGCTTTTCAAGATCATCTTAGAAGTTGTGGGATTGTCTCACAACTAACTCGACCTGGAACACCACAACATAATGGTGTGTCTGAAAGGAGGAATCGAACTCTATTAGATATGGTTCGTTCCATGATGAGCAAAAGCTCACTACCTCTATCATTTTGGGGATATGCCATAATCTCTGCTGCCCGAATTTTAAATATGGCTCCCACCAAGAAAGTGGAGAAAACACCTTTTGAAATATGGCATGGAAGAGTTCCATCTTTATCATATTTAAAGGTATGGGGTTGTGAGGCTTATGTAAGACATGATACCTCAAACAAATTAGAGCCCCGATCCACTAAGTGTATCTTTGTAGGATATCCCAAAGATGATTTGGGATATTATTTCTACAATCCTAATGAGCAAAATGTATTTGTTGCTCGAAAGGCTGAGTTCTTGGAAACTAAATTCCTTATGGAAGGAACTAGTTCCAGAACAGTGGAACTTGAAGAAGATCAAGAACCACTGACAGATACATACTTGGGTGATACTAGCATTCAACAAAAGGATGTTGAAGATGATCAAAGGGTTGATCAAGACACACAAAACGTTCGTAGATCTGGTAGAGCTACTTATCCACCTGAGAGATATGGATTTCTCGTGGATGAATGCTACATGGTAGTTTCTGATGAACCTACCACCTACCATGATGCTATGTCCAAATCAGATTCGGACAAATGGCTAGAGGCCATGAACGCTGAGATGCAATCCATGTATGACAACCAAGTTTGGGAATTGGTTGTTGAACCTCCTAATTCCAAAGTAGTTGGAAGTAAGTGGGTGTTCAAATTGAAACACGATATGCATGGAAACTTGAGTACTTATAAAGCTAGACTTGTAGCAAAAGGTTTCACTCAAACTCGAGGGGTCGATTATGATGAAACTTTTTCGCCTGTGGCAATGCTAAAGTCTATTAGGATATTATTTGTCATAGCCGCACATTATGACTATGAGATATGGCAAATGGATGTCAAAACCGCTTTTCTAAATGGATATCTTGAGGAAGATGTCTATATGGATCAGCCTGAAGGTTTTGTCGATCCTAAGCATCCTAATAAAGTATGCAAGTTAAAGAAATCAATCTATGGATTGAAACAAGCATCAAGAAGCTGGAATCGTCGTTTTGATGAAGAAGTCAAGAAATTTGGCTTCATCAAAAACGCTGATGAAGCTTGTGTGTATAAGAAGGCTAGTGGGAGCATCATTACTTTTCTAGTATTATATGTCGATGACATTCTACTATTTGGAAATGACATTCCAACCTTGGAAGGTGTAAAAGCCTGGCTTGGAAGTTGCTTTTCCATTAAGGATCTTGGTGAAGCCGCCTATATTTTGGGAATAAGGATCTATAGGGATAGATCAAGGCGCTTAATAGGTTTGAATCAAAGTGCATACATAGACAAGATCTTGAAAAGGTTCAAGATGGAAAACTCCAAAAAGGGTTTGGTGCCTATTCAAAGAGGAACTATATTGAGTACTTCTCAATCTCCCAGCTCAAAAGTTGAGCAAGAGAGAATGAGTGGAATCCCATATGCATCTGCTATAGGATCCATCATGTATGCTATGATATGCACGAGACCGGACGTGTCATGCGCTTTAAGCATGACAAGTAGATACCAGCAAAATCCAGGAGATAGTCATTGGATGGCTGTCAAATATATATTGAAATATCTTAGAAACACTAAAGATATGTTCTTAATATATGGATCTGGTGAGGAGGAACTCGTTGTAAAGGGTTACACGGATGCGAGTTTCCAAACTGATCGAGATGATTCTCGATCACAATCGGGGTATATCTTCATTCTAAATGGAGGAGCTGTTTCTTGGAAAAGCTCAAAGCAAGATGTGGTTGCATTGTCCACTACAGAGTCTGAATACATCGCCGCTTCTTTAGCAGCACAAGAAGCTGCATGGTTGAAGAAATTCATTGCCGATCTAGGGGTTGTTCCTTCCATTCAAGAACCCCTAGAAATTCTTTGTGATAACGAGGGTGCGATTGCTCAAATCAAGGAACCTCGTGCACATCAAAAGACTAGGCACATTGAGCGGAGATTCAACTACATAAGGGATGAAGTTGAAAAGGGAAAGATATGTATTCACAAAGTTCACACCGATCAAAATGTTGCGGACCCACTCACGAAGCTCCTTGAAAGGCCCAAGCATGAGAGACATACTTGTGCCATGGGACTTCGATATTCTAGTGATTGGATTTGATCTATTTTATGTATTTGGATATCGGAACACTTGTATTTATTAACACTATTTATATGAATATTGGTATTATGCATTTAAATTGTGTTATGTTCCATTTTTGCATGTTTAAATCCATGAATAAGTTAATTATTCTAAATGTCCGTAGTCGATCATATTTGTGGGATACAAATATTGGACTGACCTGCAATCAAGCATTACTACATGGAATCTCTGTGATTGATCATAAGTAATCTTGAGTTAAAAGGCGAATATCATTGTATCCTCAGACCTGAGATACATATTGGGTCTTGATATTCACTGAATATTATACTTTGACTTAGCTCTTCGCTGTTCTGAACATGGCAGTACATAAGACTAAGCTCAGGTATGATATAAGGTGATTGTGAAAGACGTATGTAGTCGAGATGGAATTTGTCCCTCTTATTCGTTGAGAGTAAGATGTCTAAGGCCTGCTACAAAGTTAAATCAATAGAGAATGATCACTCTGTGTCTCTAGGATTTAACATGACATCTGTGACAAAAGGATAAATGATCGATTCACCTAAATCATTTCAAGTAAGGGACTTGAAGAGGATGATGTTATTGAATGGCACTTCGTCATACGTATTAGGGGTAGCAAACCGTTGTTAGGCGGTATTTGCTGCTTGCGTCAATCTTCTATGAATCTTGTGCAAGTGGGAGATTGTTGGAATTCGTCTGCCCAAGACACATATTAAATTGACGTGGCTAGTACGTGATGATCCAAGTCGGGTCATACCCAATAACAAGCTAGACAAACACTTATGATATTTATTTATATGAATATTGGTATTATGCATTTAAATTGTGTTATGTTCCATTTTTGCATGTTTAAATCCATGAATAAGTTAATTATTCTAAATGTCCGTAGTCGATCATATTTGTGGGAACAAATATGAATGTAAGATTATTATGAACTTGGATTGGTAGATATTCAAAAGGTTTTGAATATAGAGCAAAGTGTTGCTACCAAGGTTCATAGATATTTGTGGGATACAAATATTGGACTGACCTGCAATCAAGCATTACTACATGGAATCTCTGTGATTGATCATAAGTAATCTTGAGTTAAAAGGCGAATATCATTGTATCCTCAGACCTGAGATACATATTGGGTCTTGATATTCACTGAATATTATACTTTGACTTAGCTCTTCGCTGTTCTGAACATGGCAGTACATAAGACTAAGCTCAGGTATGATATAAGGTGATTGTGAAAGACGTATGTAGTCGAGATGGAATTTGTCCCTCTTATTCGTTGAGAGTAAGATGTCTAAGGCCTGCTACAAAGTTAAATCAATAGAGAATGATCACTCTGTGTCTCTAGGATTTAACATGACATCTGTGACAAAAGGATAAATGATCGATTCACCTAAATCATTTCAAGTAAGGGACTTGAAGAGGATGATGTTATTGAATGGCACTTCGTCATACGTATTAGGGGTAGCAAACCGTTGTTAGGCGGTATTTGCTGCTTGCGTCAATCTTCTATGAATCTTGTGCAAGTGGGAGATTGTTGGAATTCGTCTGCCCAAGACACATATTAAATTGACGTGGCTAGTACGTGATGATCCAAGTCGGGTCATACCCAATAACAAGCTAGACAAACACTTATGATATTTATTTATATGATATGATCTTTAAATAAATATCAATACTTGAAACATTTAGAAAGTGGTTTTCTAAATACTTGCACTTGAGCTATGTAAATAAATTATATGGATGATTTATTTTGAGAGAAATGTGAATATGTTTATTTGGTAAAATAAACATTTATGTGTGTTGTATATAATATGTAATATGTTACATAAGATATGTAACAAGTTATGTTACATTTTATATACAAAATGTACAAGTTATGGTTTATAAAATTTTGCAACAAAATTGTTTGTTGCACTCCCTTGGGGCCGCCCCCCCCCCCATGTGCCTTGAAGTAATTTTGTTCTACATATTGCACATGGGGTGATGTATTGAACACACAATACACACATAGAGTGTATCACCACAACTTGATACATAATTTTGTAAGACAAAATTCTCTAAGACTCTCAACTAGCTTTTCCTCTCTTTTCTTCTCATGATTTTCGGCCAAGGGGAAGCAAAAGGAAGGGTTTTTCAAGTTCAAATCCTAGCATAGTTTGGGTGTTTGCTGGAAGCTTGGGGTATACTAGCTTGAGGTTCTTCTAGGTTGAAGACTTGCCACTTCAAGATCACCATCTCCTTCTTTTCAACCTTCTCATAAGCTTGGAAGAAGGTAGTCTTCTAAAACACCCTATGGTTGTTGTTTTGTATGTATGCTATTCATATACATGGATCCTTATTGTTTGGGTTTTATTTTAAAAGGTTAAACTTTGGTTTTAACCACTTATAACAAATTGAATTGGTTCAATTTTCCGCTGCGTTTTAATATTATAAGGATAATATTACTTTGATAAAAACCCAAAAATCCCAACAAGTAACCTAACAACATACAACTCACTTACGCAACACTCTGCGATAGCGAAATCGAGTAACTAGTACCCTTCTCTTACTGCGACGTCAAGGGATACGAAAGACGTGAGACACCGGCCGTCCATAAGTGAAGTACTTGGGATAACTACATAGCATAGAAGATGTTATTGAATCATGTACATAAAGTAGGGCGGAGAAGATTTGTGGTGTATAAGTCAAAGTACATGGAAGCACAAGCGAAGAGTATACTAAGCTTTAACTTGGAGAAAGAATTGAAGGTCTTCCCTATCTATGTTGATCAACCAAAAGGAAAAATTGAGCGGCCGACGAAAGGAAGGTCGTGTGACATGAAGGTCACCTTTGGATAAAGATAAGACTTCCCTAGAACTTGGGGGAGATCACTAGCAATGTTGGAAGACGAAAGTAATTAGAAGAAGAAAACCAAGGAATCAGGAATTTGGCGAAATGAAGATCGTCCCCCCCCCCCCCCCCCCCCCCCCCCCCCCCCCCCCCCCCCCCCCCCCCCCCCCCCCCCCCCCCCCCCCCCCCCCCCCCCCCCCCCCCCCCCCCCCCCCCCCCCCCCCCCCCCCCCCCCCCCCCCCCCCCCCCCCCCCCCCCCCCCCCCCCCCCCCCCCCCCCCCCCCCCCCCCCCCCCCCCCCCCCCCCCCCCCCCCCCCCCCCCCCCCCCCCCCCCCCCCCCCCCCCCCCCCCCCCCCCCCCCCCCCCCCCCCCCCCCCCCCCCCCCCCCCCCCCCCCCCCCCCCCCCCCCCCCCCCCCCCCCCCCCCCCCCCCCCCCCCCCCCCCCCCCCCCCCCCCCCCCCCCCCCCCCCCCCCCCCCCCCCCCCCCCCCCCCCCCCCCCCCCCCCCCCCCCCCCCCCCCCCCCCCCCCCCCCCCCCCCCCCCCCCCCCCCCCCCCCCCCCCCCCCCCCCCCCCCCCCCCCCCCCCCCCCCCCCCCCCCCCCCCCCCCCCCCCCCCCCCCCCCCCCCCCCCCCCCCCCCCCCCCCCCCCCCCCCCCCCCCCCCCCCCCCCCCCCCCCCCCCCCCCCCCCCCCCCCCCCCCCCCCCCCCCCCCCCCCCCCCCCCCCCCCCCCCCCCCCCCCCCCCCCCCCCCCCCCCCCCCCCCCCCCCCCCCCCCCCCCCCCCCCCCCCCCCCCCCCCCCCCCCCCCCCCCCCCCCCCCCCCCCCCCCCCCCCCCCCCCCCCCCCCCCCCCCCCCCCCCCCCCCCCCCCCCCCCCCCCCCCCCCCCCCCCCCCCCCCCCCCCCCCCCCCCCCCCCCCCCCCCCCCCCCCCCCCCCCCCCCCCCCCCCCCCCCCCCCCCCCCCCCCCCCCCCCCCCCCCCCCCCCCCCCCCCCCCCCCCCCCCCCCCCCCCCCCCCCCCCCCCCCCCCCCCCCCCCCCCCCCCCCCCCCCCCCCCCCCCCCCCCCCCCCCCCCCCCCCCCCCCCCCCCCCCCCCCCCCCCCCCCCCCCCCCCCCCCCCCCCCCCCCCCCCCCCCCCCCCCCCCCCCCCCCCCCCCCCCCCCCCCCCCCCCCCCCCCCCCCCCCCCCCCCCCCCCCCCCCCCCCCCCCCCCCCCCCCCCCCCCCCCCCCCCCCCCCCCCCATCTTTCAAGAAGAGTTATTCACTAGCATCATTGAAGATGATTTGGAGTAGAATATGAAGTGAAGAAACGTCATTCGACCCAAACAAATGAAGTGAAGGCATTGACACCATTTACCCGATGTAGTTCCGATAGCGTTCATCTTTACGGCACTCCACACGTTATCCTCCGAATATCAATTGGAAAACCTCTATCGAAAGACAAGCTAGTAGTAGAACATATCAACTGAGCCAAGAGAAAGCGATATACGCTCAACACCCGAGTTTAGAAGCACGGGGAGTCGTGAAAAGTATCCCCTCAAGGTCAACGGTCGTAGGGAGGTAAGCTAAAACAAGATGAATCTGAGTGAAAAACAATTTGCAATACGTGGTTAATCGTCAAGGACCATCGACCCATGGAGTAGTGCGCCCAAGCAGGGTGAAGGAGAAAACAACATGGAATTGCTAAAGCTAGTAGTGAAAACAAATAAGAAATACGACGCTAGAAGTCAAGGCACATGCTACGACAACGATTAAGGAAGTTGGGCGTTGAACTAAGTTCCAGACAACTAACAAACTCCGTGAAGAGCTAGTTATGGAATGGTTGAACGGAAGGGTGATAAGGATAACTCGCAGTCGTGATGAGTTAGGATCAAAGGACCCGTATCAACATGATGTGAAAAAGAATAGTGGAATTAACTTCAAGGACTAGCGACTGCGCGTGTGTCATTCAAGACGACGATTACTCTAGTAAGAGATCGGTCCGAGTGGCGAAACAGTAAGGAGTATAGTTACCCATAAGAAAACGGAAGGAAAATGAAGGGAACCAAATGGTTGAGAAAAAGGATAAAGTAACTGATGTTTCCCCTAAATTATATTATGTCACAATTTCTAAGGACATTAGGTTATTGTATTTGAAAAGAAACGTAGCTTAGAAAGCTGGAAATGGATATGAGGCTCAGGAGAGCAAAGTAATTGACAGTTTTGTAGAGGTCAGGAGGACCTACGAAGGATTATTTTAAAGGAGGAGTTCATACGAATAAGGACATCGAAGCGTTTACCTTGAAATGATGGTGGTGAAAGATTTACTTAAGAGCATGAGGATTGTGTAAATCCTATCATGAGGAATGCGTAGGTATAGCAAGGAAACCGAATAGATTATATGTGCGATGTTAAAAGAGATTTGTCGGTGATGAGCCATAGATAATGTTCCTTCTAGCGTAAAAAGGAGGTAACTAAAGGTACCTTCAAACGATTTGAAAGCCAACATCGGCAAAAGCAAGAAAATTGGTAACGATGTGACTTAACGAATAATGAAAGAGGACTTTGGGGAAAATAGGGACGAAGTTGAAAGACAAAGGTGAGTACGAGGAGTAAGATGGAACTATCATCAACCAATTCATAATCCCCTTACACGCCATAAAATAACTAAGACAACACTAGAAAACCCTAAAGTGAGGTACTACGAAGATGTACCTTCGCAAATTTTAGTGCAACTTGGCATAATGGGCTAGTATCACTCTTGTTAAGGGGGTAATCCCTTAACGAGTGATTAATCACAAACGAAGTCAATAAGATTTGAGTAGCGGCAAGCGTGTCCAACTTCAAACTGAAGAAAGATAAAGATAGACGAGGAGCCATTGAGACGTTTCTTTAATTGAGAAAGCAAACGATAAAGGAAAGTACACCAAGTGACCAATGGAAATGAGTAGTCACAAACAATCGACATTCCAACGTTTCTTACCGTCTTAGTTGTAACTCACGTTACGAGCCGTTGGTTCATTTTACACCTCCGTATTGCCATTCTTATTATCATCCCATTATTTAGTATTGATCTAGGCAAGATTGACAGCCCGCAACGATTACATACGATTAATCTCCAGTCGTCTCAAGAGGTGAGCGACATTCGTAATCTTTTACCGTTATCGAAGTTTCT
>CM067167.1:178391356-178394361 GCA_034093135.1 Erigeron breviscapus
TACATAAATAAATATATATATCACAATATTCTAAGTTAAAAGGCATAATAATCAGAATATAACCCAAATATAATTAGCCACGAATTATAAAGGCAAGTGAGGTACTTAAAAGTATTTTTAAAGAATTATTTTGTTAATAAATCAAGAAAATGAATAAATAATTAATTAAATAATATTAAATTAAATAAATAGTTATAAATCAGAAAGTATTCATAAATATTAATATTATGTTACTAATAAATAAAATATTAAAAATATAAATTATAAATATAAATAAATAAATATAAATAAATAAATATTTACTAACAATCACGCCATAAATAAATAAATAAATAAATAAATAAATAAATAAATAAATAAATAAATAAATAAATAAATAAATAAATAAATAAATAAATAAATAAATAAATAAATAAATAAATAAATAAATAAATAAATAAATAAATAAATAAATAAATAAATAAATAAATAAATAAATAAATAAATAAATAAATAAATAAATAAATAAATAAATAAATAAATAAATAAATAAATAAATAAATAAATAAATAAATAAATAAATAAATAAATAAATAAATAAATAAATAAATAAATAAATAAATAAATAAATAAATAAATAAATAAATAAATAAATAAATAAATAAATAAATAAATAAATAAATAAATAAATAAATAAATAAATAAATAAATAAATAAATAAATAAATAAATAAATAAATAAATAAATAAATAAATAAATAAATAAATAAATAAATAAATAAATAAATAAATAAATAAATAAATAAATAAATAAATAAATAAATAAATAAATAAATAAATAAATAAATAAATAAATAAATAAATAAATAAATAAATAAATAAATAAATAAATAAATAAATAAATAAATAAATAAATAAATAAATAAATAAATAAATAAATAAATAAATAAATAAATAAATAAATAAATAAATAAATAAATAAATAAATAAATAAATAAATAAATAAATAAATAAATAAATAAATAAATAAATAAATAAATAAATAAATAAATAAATAAATAAATAAATAAATAAATAAAATAATAATTATTAAATAAATCATAATATCATAAATCAAATAAATAAATAATATAAATAATAAATAATAAATAAATAAAGACAATTTAAGAACATAAAAGTATTAAATATTATAATTAATTAATAAATCAAGAAAATGAATAAATAATTAATTAAATAATATTAAATTAAATAAATAGTTATAAATCAGAAAGTATGCATAAATATTAATATTATGAAGTTACTAATGTCAAATATTATAATCAAGCAAAGCACACAATGGGAACCATGATAATCAAAGGCAAGTAACCGAAATTCTAACAACTTATAACTACATGTATAATGAAAGTGACCCTTTTTCACCAACACTCTCTACAACCAAAGAGATGCAAATATTAACAATATACTTGGATCCCAAAATTTATGACAACATAATGAAAGTGGCATTTCTTAGTGATGGCTTAAGATAGGAACTTACGTATATTAGTCCTATCGTAGGGATAGTCTTGGCTTGAAGTGTGATTGAGGAATATGACGGATATATGGTCAAGGAAGCGATAGATGGGAAGTACCCATTTTGGATGAGTGAATATGATATGCGGCATATCAAGGTGAGTCATAGCCCCCTTTCAAACTCTTTTATGTGTTTACTTTCGGGGTGAAAAGCATGTTTAATTAAAATGACTTTCTCTTATGAAATGATTCTTTGAATTAATGATAATGATATGGGAATTATATTGTATGTTCAACGTGTTATATGTTATATGATGAGCTGAGTACTGTCAAACGGTGGTCCCCTGTACACTACTATTAACTCATTTGAGGCCTGTAGTTAGAGGGTTGCGCAACTAGGACTTGTCCCCTCATCCACTATTATAGGTAACGGTGGGATGTTTGGTCTGCCTTTGTGGCCACCTTCATCGCCATTCTGGCCTCGCGGTGCTCTAACTACTATATATTTATGGGCGTCTCCATGGCACGACCCTTGGTTATCTTTATGCACGTGATTGACAGCATGTGCTTATCATTATCTTATCATTTGGGACTATATATTGATTATTGGGACATAACCGGTCTTAGTAGTGCTCAAGAACAATCTCATCAAATTATGTCATGGTAGTCTTACCATTGACCAAGAGGTATTGATATTATTATGGATGGAAATTGTGGATTGAACATACGGTTTGGGTATTGGACCTTATATGGAATCTTGAAAGCTGTCGAAATTGGCGATATTGAAGTATTGATGACCGAATGGTTTTGGTATAATGAATGACTAATCGGCTGATATATTTTTCTGTCACGATAAATGTGACAAATGAGAACTTTATAATTTACCATGGATTCTCAACTATTTTGAAATGGATATGTAACGAGATTTACTTGCAAACCTATGCACTCACCAACTACGTTTTCGTAGTTGACACTTTTCTTCATGCTTTTCAGGAATTAGCGTAAGCTTTGAGGAATTATATGCATCATGATTATTGCATTGCACTTGGGAGTCAAAGATCAAACCTTGTGACGGGCAATGGAATCCGCCCTGATCATTGTAGTATATCATCTCATGTATTTGTTAATTGTTTCGTGGACTCAATATTCAAGTATGGTAGACGTATTGTACTTGGAAATTAGTTCACATGCTTGTGCATTGTAAAATTATTTTATCACATGAAGTTATGGTGAATGTTATTTATAAACCTTTGCTTTGAATACTCGACTTTCTGTACATCTCACCGTTCCGCCTTAGTTGGGGTGTTACACTTAATGGGTAAAACTGGCTTGTTTGGTGCATGTTAATAGAAGAATAGGGCGCGTTTATGTTTGTTAGTGTTTCAGGTCACAGGTTACGAGTTGGAGCCATTTGAATCGAGAAACGAGTCGTAGAAGATCAAAACTGGAAAACTGAGTTTCTGTTGCACCGTAGCTTACGCTGGGACCCAGCGTACTTTACGCTAGGCCAGAAACCTG
>CM067167.1:178395361-178512861 GCA_034093135.1 Erigeron breviscapus
CCAGTTTGTCTTCCACATAGTCCATGAATCGTTTCTTCCATAGTCCGTATGAACCACGGTAGAGAACTGGAGGTCTTGTATCAGAACCTAATGCCAAAGCTTCACGAGAAGCCATTAGAGATTGATTTGATTTGGAAAAATATGAATTGAATTGATAATTGGAAAATGAAACGGTCTTGGATAAGGTTATGATATGAAACGATCTTGATTTCACAAAGGAATGAAACGGTCTTGTTTAACCAGGTGAATGAAACGATCTTGACTTAAACAAGAATTAAAACGATCTTGTTTGAACCAGGGAATGAGACGATCTTGACTTAAACAAGAGTTGAAACGATCTTGATTGAATGTTCTTGGTGAGATCGTTTTTGAATAAAATCGTCTTGGAGATTTTGAAGAAAAATTGATTAAGTATTAGAAATGAGACGGTCTTGAAAACTGGAACGATTTTGAATGAAGATCGTCTTGGTGCTTTTTGGTGAAATTTGGCTAAGTATCAAAATGAAACGGTTTTGAAGACTGGGACGATCTTGAATGAAGATCGTCTTGGAAATCTTGATGAAATTTTGGCTAAGTATTAAAAATGAAACGGTTTAGGTGAAGATCGTCTTAGGTGAAACGATCTTGGTTTGAGGTTCGTTCTGGGTAAGAAAAATGAGACGATCTTGGTATAAGATCGTCTTGATTTCTTTCACGAAACTTTCAAGTGTCTGAAATGACCAAACCAATCCTTTTGGATTAGTTAGCCAGTATCAACACTTCCACAACACACTTTTAGCTAAAACGATCTTGTGAGGATCGTCTTAACACACCACAAATTACTGAACTAAAACGATCTTAGGAAGATCGTCTTAGTCATCTTCTTCATCTGAACACTTTTTCCAGAAAACTCCATTATCAACTTTTTAAAACTTCGATTTCTTATGAATTACAAGGAGTTAGATCACGAAATCACTTTCAAACTGTTTCAATTCACGTCCGCAACACGATTATGAACAAAATTCAACCTAAAACACAACAGATTCAAATCCCTGAAATTACGCGCCAAAACTCAAAATTCAATCTCGAGATTTAGATTGAATTGGAACTTGAAAATTGACAGGATTATGTTATCAATAGCCACGAATCTATTGATGAACAAACAATTATGATTTTATGAGATTTGATGTGTGAATTTTGAAGAACCAGTGAGTGAGAAATTTCGAACAGAATTTGAGATTTAGCTTGATTTTGATGAAATTGTGATCAAATTCAGTTATGGATCGTCATCAGATTGATGTTTTGCTCTGATACCACTTGTTATAACACGATTTAAGCTCTGAATTCGATCTAACAATGGCGGTTGGTTAGTGTGTGTTCTTGGTGTGTGTGTGTGTGTTTTGAGAGAGAAAGATCGTATTTACTGAAAGCTTGGAATTAATTGTGTGTGAAAATGAAAGGATTTTTCTGTTCTTGTTATGATTTCTAAGGTGTGAGGGCTATTTATAGTCTAATAATACAACTTTGCCAATTATCACAATTAGCCCCTCAACCTTAGAAATCATCTATCTATGACTTAACAACAAGAATGTCTTCTAACCTTTATTACAATTTATCACTATTTTTGGATTTCTAACAGAGACTTCTAGAAGATGACGAAAACCATGACGTTTTAATTTCAATAATTCAAGATTCGGTGGACGACATAGTGGACGACATATTCTTTTTTCTTTTCAAAAAGTTTTTTGTTTTCTTGTAATCAATATTATTCGCTTTTGTTTTACACGTCAATATGTAATTATAGAGATAGAGACATCCATAGAATAATTAGGATTCTCTAGCCTATATAAGGCATTCTTTTCTTTCATTTTTGTAGACAACACGAACACACAACAATTTGATATCAATAATAATTTTCAAGTTTTTATGGCAGCTTAATTTCCTATCCAATTCTCTTAGTCCAAATCCCTTAATTCCTTAAAATCCCTTTAGCACTTCATAATATATCCTACCAAAAACATCAAAAAACCAAAAAAAAAATAAAAAAAAAAATAAAAAATCTTTTATCAATAGTTATAATCCTCCGTCTTGATCATCCGCTGTGTATACCCCCATTGTAAGCTTTCTTAAAACTATGTATATATGCATTAAACAATATATATGGTTTGATATTTATATTTATTTTAAATTAACAATTAATATAAATTTATCTATAACCATATTATTAGGATATGTAAATAAAAACATTAGATATATATAAATAAATTAGAAATATGTAAATATTTTATGTTCCAGTGGTTTAACGGAAACCCAAAAAATCCGCCATACCCCCCTTTTAAAATTAGTAGGACCATTATATAGTAAAACAAAAAAAAATGGTCAAAGACATTTTAACACAGAAGATATAAAATTAGTTAAAACAATTAAAGAAGCAGTAAAAAAGATAAAACCTTTAGAATTACCATTAGTAACAGATTATATAATTATAGAAGTAGACGGATGTAAAGAAGGATGGGGAGCAGTTCTTCTTAGTAAACCCGATAAATATAGCTCTAAGGATACAGAAAAAATTTGTTCATACACAAGTGGAAATTTTAATAAAGCAGGAACAAATTGGAAAATTTATGCCCCTTTATAATGTCCTGGCCAGAAATCAGGTTTGCCCCCCTCTAGGCCTCCCTTGTGTTTTATACAAGACTTTAATATTTATATAAGCCTACAATAAAAAAGTTGCCCGATAAAAAACCCACATGACTCTCCACAAGTCCACAAAAGACAAGAAACTTGATCTAGATCTAAAAGGTTAATCTTTTCTAAATAATGTTAAAATCAAAAAAGACTAACGCATGTTTGATTTTGTTTGATTTCATAAATTAATCCTTTTTTTTATCAACTACTTATTCTTACTTCTTTAGTGCATATCATCAAGCTTGTAAGGCCGCTCGTAGTAAGGCCATGACGAGCTCGTCATGGAACTCTTCCTCCAGGACCTTAATGCTACGGAGGTGTTCATGCCCGTCCAAAACATCCCCCTTCTTATTTATTTTTTTCGGTAAAAGGCCGTCACCCCTGGTTAACTTGTATTAATCACAAATAAGAACAGGCAACATGGCTGAATGCCAGTTGACTTAAACATTTACATAGTAAATGCCTTCACGGGCCCCCCGCAAATAATAAAAGGGACCCGTGATGCAGAAAATGAATCAAGTGAGTGACTGGACAGGCCCAGAACACCCAAGAACAATCGAACTAGCAATATAACAATAAGAATGAAAAACAAAGCTAGTAGTAAATCTTTATTAACCAAAACATCTACATGAACGGATCAGTGTCACCTTCAATGGATTCAACTTCATCGCTATCAGACTCATCCTCAAAATCATCATCAGCAGGAACAATAGGCTCAACTGAGGGATTACTAACCTCATCAGTGTTAATCTGACAGAGTGCATCATACTGGTTTCGAGTCTCCACAACAGGTGCAGGAGGAGTAAGAATATAATCATGATCTGTAGTAGCCTGTGTACCTGAATGAGTTTCTGGAACTTCAGAAGTAGGAGTGTGAATCTGGAGTGGTCTCTCAGGGACTGAAGCTGGAGCAGTAGGAAATCTGACTGGAGCTGATGAATCTGTAGTGGCTGTAGCAGATGAAGCTGCTGCTGGAGCTTTACCCTTTGAATCTTGGGCCTTCTTAGGAACATACATAATCTTGGGCTTGGAGATAGCAAATGGGGGGACTTTTTGGGGCCTCCTCTTCCGTCTCTTGGGCTTCTGAAACCCATCATCTGCCTGGGCTTCTACTGGATCAGCCTGTTTAGCCCCTGATGGGCCATTCTTAGTCCCTGATGGACCAACATGTGATGCTGGAGCTGCATTAGCCATACAGGCTTCCATCCCATTCTGTGTCCTTGGCCTCACACTACAATCATCAAATTTATGCCCAAAAATCTTGCAATGTGAGCACCTAGGAGGTAGCCAATAATACTCAAGTCTGAACCTTCTTACAGAATCTAAAATCTCAGCCTCAGCGAACATAGGGATATCTCTCAGAGAGTTAAACTCAACCAAAACTCTAGCAAATACTGCTCTACCTTTCTTATTTTCACACATTTCAGCAGTATATCTATCAACAGCAATATGGATACCAATAGAACTTACCAAATGGCTAAGAATGTCATAACTCCACATAATGGCTGGCAAATCATAAATATTAACCCAGAGGGCAACCTTATCATTAGCTGGTTTATCAAACCAGATTTCAGGTTCCCATTTCCTAAGCATGATGGGAATATCATTAAATAACCATGGCCCATTCTCAAACACATGCAATTGGCCCTGTTCAGACTTGAACTTAAACAAAAAGAAATCCTGGTCATTCAAGATCACATCCTCCAAACCAAACTTTTTCCACAAACGATTAGCATTAAATTGCACAAAAGGGAAAGCAGGACGTTTGCCAATGAAATGACCAACTAGAGTATTATTCCAGCATTCACTTTGTTGCAACAAAAGATCACGTTGAATAACAACTCTAGGTACACCAGAAGTAATAACAGGAGGGATGAATCTCAAAGTACCTTTCTTGCGAATGTTTGCAGCTTCTTGAAATATAGAGGCATAAGTGCGAGGCTGCTGGGTCTTGGGACTATCCGGATGTCCATCAAGATCATTCGGGGAGACATCATTCTTTGGTGCATCTTCTGTAGTAGTATGAATGTCATTTGCATGACATGCAGCTGGTTTAAAGTAAGTAGTACCTAGAGGAAACTTTGGAGGATCTGGCATAGGAGGCACATGAGTAGTACCATCTTTTGCATGTAGATCATGCAAAGATGGTTCATCAGTCGACTTCAAACCATCACCATGTGAATCATTCAAGTCTCTATATTCATCTACCTGTGAAACAACATTTTTATCCCAAGAATCAGCCACTTTTTCAATGGTGGCCGTGTCACATGAATTGTCACAAGATTTTTCTGTTTCAAGCTCAACACCAAAGTGTTTGTCGAATTCATGTACAAGTGGGACCCGTGGTTGTGAATCTGACCCCGTGGCCTCATGTATGTCAAGAGGGCTCACACGACGGGTGGCAGCCGAAGCAGTGGTGGCCGATGGTGGATTAACGGTGGGCGAATCAAAATTAGGGTTTTTAGCCAAATGTTCAACTAAAATCCTATTCAATTCGACCACTTGATCTTTCGAGATTAGTTTGTCACCATCATTAAGCATTTCCAATCCATCCTTAATGATGTGATTAGTTCATCAGTTTGTTGAATATCATCACATGACGGTGATATAGAGGTGGCTGATGACGGTTACACGACGGTGGTTGATTTTGCAGTTAGGGTTTCGGCAACCCCACCCCTAGAAACGGTCACTTGAGCATCGGAATTAGGACCATAAACAGCCCCTGCCCCAGATTGAGTGGCGGCGACCTTCAGCTGCCCAGAAGGCGGCGGCGCAGCGGTGGTTACTGGTGGTTGGCCGGTGGCGGTTTGATTTTCAATTAGGGTTACGATGGGAGCAGCCCTAAACTCAATCGATTGTGCATCAGAATTTAAATCACAATCATCCCCAACTCCAATTACTCCCCCACCAATAATATTCTGATCGGAATTATGGAAGGTGGTGGCCGGAACAGTGGGGGCGTCGGCTGGACCCGATTTAGGGTTTTCAGATCGGGTTTCAAGAGAAAAAACCCTAGGATCGATCATCTGAGACTTGGAAATCGAACCAGGTACATGCCCAGCCTCAATCGCCCCCTTCCCAGCCTTTAATTGATCGGATTGTGGGTTTGATTTGGCCGGAATAGGAGGCGGCAGGGAGGTAGCAGTCGAATTGGGAGGCGGCACCAACAAATTTGAATCCTCCAATTTTTGATCAGATTTTGAAGATGATGATCTCAGATTGTACTTCTTATTAGCTTCAAAATCTTGAATGTATGATTGATCATGCTTTTTTAGTTCCTTCAAAATTTCTTCATCACTTTTCTTCTCTTTTTTCCCTTTCTTTTTGCGTGAATAAGACATTGTATGTTACATGGAATTGTAGAGAATTAAAAAAAGAACAAGATGGTGTGAAAATCAAGAACAATTTCCGGCCAAAAATGGCCGGAATTGGCTAATCCCCCTTTTTATTTAAGAACACGTTGGACGAAGAAAGGTGGGTCCGGAAGAGAGAGAGGGGGAGAGAGGGGTGAAGTTTTTTAATGTTTTTTTGTTGAGGAAGAGGTTCCTTAGTTTGAGGGGTTGTTCTTGGATAGGGAAAAACTGACGTGGCAGTGGGGAAGAGGTGAGGAAGAGATTTAGGAAGGGGCCTTAATAAGAGAGGCCTAAGATGCAAACCGCCAAACTCTATTTGGTCTAAACTACTTTATAAGTTAATACTCCCTCCGTCCCATTAAATGTGTCCTGTTTTGAATATTCAAAGTCTATTTTTTGTAAGTTTGACCTTAAATATTTTTTATTGTATTATATAATACTTGGCGAAAGTTATACCCAATGAAAACACATCTAAACCTCGATCTATTCATATAACTTTAATCAAGTATTATGCAATACAAATAAAAATATTTTTGGTCAAAGTTGTAAAAAAAAGATTTTGAAGATTCAAAACTTAACACTTTTAATGGGACGGAGGGAGTATTATGTTTCTGAGCTTTGTTGATATGTATTGACAAGAACATGTATATATGCTTATTATTGTAAAGCACTTTTTGATCGATACTCATACAGTCATACATCTGAAAGCAGAGATACAACTGATAAAAACAACAAATCGAAAACAAGGAACATTAACTTCACATTATACAAATTAATAACAACCAACATATTACCAAAAGAAAGTAAAGATCCATTCAAAGTATCAAACATCAATCATTGTATTACATGTTCAAAAACAATTTGCCTCAATCACAAAGTATACATATATCCTAATTTAAAAAAATAAATAAATTTCTTTTTTTTATCTATACAGTATCATTCTCAAATTGTAATGTCAAAAGCACCGTATACATACCCAAACTGAAAATTAAATTAATTAAAAAGAAAAAAGTCAAACCCTCCCATAAGTTTTGTTTTTTGTTTTTAATCAAGCATGAGAGAAAGAATTGGCATGCTCAATCCAAATTTAATTCACTAATCTCATTGGCTATCATTGCATATGATTGAATTTTGTGGAAATGAAGATTATTTCCTTTCTTTTTTGTATTTGAATAATGTTTTATGAGAGAAAATCTTGTTCATCTTGTAAAAACTCTTTTCTCAACTTACGAGAAAAGAGCTTACAAGCATCCATGCTCAGATCAATTGCAGCTGAAAGTGCGATAAAAAGGGCAGCATCAGCCATACATGTTACGTGTTGCACGCCTACTTGCACCATTGGCCTACTTGCCTTCCCTTCGCCTTCAACACTTGTACTCATTACAAACCCTTTGATGTTGGACAATGGGCTCGCTCTTGAATCTTTTAATGTTTCGTCTATGGAAAACTTGCCGCCTTTTTTAATATTCATTGTGCCCTCAGAAATAGGAATACCGTTTGTCATACCGGTATTAGTGACAAGTTCAAATTTATAACCTAACCCGTCTACAGGTCCCCTTTCACGCCATGCTTCAAGACGACCCCATGGCTTCCAGTTACTGATAGAGGTGCCATGGGGTCGTAGGATAAGCCAAGCTCCAGGATTTGACCGAGAAACACGGTCAGTTCCTTGAGAAGGGACAAAAGGAGTGATCATGGATGCTGCGGCAATGGATGAACCAGATAAGTCATGGACCACGATCATCCACCCTTTTCGCTCTCTTCCTGGTTTTTCTTTTCCACTAGAAAATGTTGTCATCCATCCTCTGTTGATATTGTTCATAGTGAAATCTGATGGAAGAGACCTGAAATTTTGACAAATCAAATTGGAGAATATCAGTATCGCTAACAATTCCTTTACAATAATTTAATAAGATTATCAATAATTACAAGTTGCTACTATATTATCAAAAACCACTTGGATGATTATTGATTAATAAGATTAATCAGAGTCAAATGATAAATGCACAAAAGTCAAACAAGAAAAATTTAGGAGGTGGTGGTTTATAAACAAAAGACCATTGAACTGACACCAAAATCTCAAGCACATGGAAAAGAATCAAGTTGGGTTGTTGTCTTTGACAGTTGGAACTTGGAAGTATCTTTTGTACATCAATTATTTAGATGTACAAAAACAAAGACAATATATTAAATAATGCATACCTAATGATCTGAATTCATATTCTTTGTATTTGTTCTGAAATAAATACCAGTATTTTAGACCATTCCAAAACAAACTAGAGTAACAATGTAACATACTAACATGGATCATATCAACATCATAAGAGTATTCATGTAATACCCATTATGGACAAATATGTAATTTTGACCTTAAGTTTGTTAGTCATAAAATAAAATGATACGCAAAGGAGGTTTTCCTTGTCCATGTTACACGAAAAGGGCGAGTCCATGATTCAAATATACGAGTTTATCCGGGGTATGACCGTGATTGTTTGCAAATCTTTCCCTGACTATCACCAAAAGATGTTCAAAAATTTATATCAAAACGTCTAACCGCTAGGTCACACTAGTGGTAATAACTAATAAAATACTAATGTTAAAAAATGATTATTATACTTGAGCAAAACAAGGGAAAACATAGGATGCATCAAGAAATCATCATATCATTGGTTAGACTTTAGCACATTTATCATTTACAACTTGCCTTATTCATTCATATTCATAATCATACACTCATACAGTAGTAATAAATAACTAACGAACAATACATGTCATGATTGTTGTGAACCTGGTAAAGAATATGCATAGAGATTGAAGAGAGTAAATATCACATTATCTTAAAAGATAAGCAACGTAGGACCTGGAATCAATTAAAGATTTTGCAATTAGTACCTAAATTCAAGGGAGAATCCCTCTTTCTCATTATAGTTACACCAACTAGTTTTTCTATATTTTGATACCTAGAAATCTAAAAGAACTTGATTTTGTGTACTCCAAAGGTTGTAATTATCATTGAAGTAATTTTGTAATTATTATTATATCATTATTATGTTCATGTAGAAAAGTATTTTAAGTTATTCATCAAATTCAAGGTTAAATTCAGTATATGGAATCCTTTTAAATAGAGAAATATACATTACTATCATTATCATTGTGAAAGCGATAATTATTAATGATGGTTAACAAACGACAGAAAAAGCTTATCAAGAATATCGTCCATTATAATTTTCTAAATAAATAATAAACTCCAAAAATTAATTGGCAAAAAAACTGGACCACCAAGATGATCACCACTACAACAATGACCCGGAACAGCTAAGATGCAACTCGAAGTTTACGTACAAGACACAAAATAATGCAACATATTTTCAATGCATTTAAAAAAAAGGAAAAATAAATAAGTAAAAACTAACCGTGATCTTGAGTTCCTGTCAGCACTAAACTTGCAACTAAAAACCGGTTGTCTAATATTCCCTTGAATTTGAAACACAACCGGACTACATTCCGGCTCACCACCAAACTGAAACAAAAACCGGGGATCCGGTTCAGTCCTTACTTTCAAATGCAAACTAGCAACTGCCGGTTCTGTCCCAAGTTTCATCCACCCGTTTTGAAAACAAACCGGTTTAGTAAGCGACCCATCAATGCTAACCAAAACCCCGACCCGGCCCAACATTTTTCCACCATTAAACCCACAAGTACGACCCATCCGACCCGAGTAAACCGAAACAGTTAGCACCACCGGTTTGCCTTGGAGACGACGGAGTGCGGCGGGGTCAAGGTGGAAGTTGACGGCGGTAGAGGTGGTTTCTGGGTCACCGGAAAGTGGGATCAAAGCGGTTTGTGGCGGGAAGTTTTTGATACGAAGTTTGCAGTAGCATGGAGTGGCGGATGAATGGATACCCGAAGTGGATCCGACGGGTTTTGTGGTTAGTGGGAGTTTAAGTGATAATGATTCGATAATTAAACGAACAAATGGACATGGATCCATTGCTGATGAGGATTTGTGTGCGAGAATCGTAATGAGTTTTGATGAAAGAGATCGATATAGATAGATATAGGTATAGTGTTTATAGCTTCTTCGGAAACATCTATGTTTTCGTGAATAAATGTCGGGTATTTGACAGCTATTTTTGTGGGACCTTTGTTTGTTTTTTTTATTGTTATTATTTTATCAAATAGAAATGATATATCGTTAACAACTTAGCATAATAATCACCGTGAGGGATTCACTGAAGTTAGTCATGTTGGGGGAGGCACTGTCACATGGCGGAGGACGCCCCATGTGAGCGGCCCTAAAGCCCCCTTAGACTATGAGGAGCAAGGCTTCCCCTTAAGGCCCCTCATAGGGGCATCTCATGTCATGTGGCATCTTAGTCATCATGGGGTTTTCCCCCTTATTTACTTGGAGCAAGGCCTTAAAAAATAGAAGCCCCTCCTTTATTTTATTTTTTTGTCTTTTATGTGGGGTAGTGAGCCATGTGGCGATGTGGGGTAGGCAGCCACTCACAAACAAATTAGTTTTGTCAGCCATCACCTTTTCTCACGCCTACCCCCTTTCTCTCTCCAGAACGCCCCTCGGGGCAATGTACAGGGCGTCCTCGGGGCGTTCTCGTGCGTTAAAAGTGCAATTTCACGCCTTGCTCCGTTCAGTCTCACTCCTCATAGTCTAAGAATTATTGTTAGAAATTCTTTGTTCGGAAAAATAAGGTTGGTTTTTAATGAATAATACTTCTAAAAGCTTTATAACATGAAAAATATAATTCACTCATTCACTCTCCTAGTCTAATCCTTTGATTCTATCAAATTTCATAATCACATATTCATAAAAAAATAATTTAATATGATGGTTTTTGAAGATTTATCATTTTCTGCTAAACTACAATTCTAGCTTGGGGATATTGCTATTTTGAAAATTAGCAATATTCAATTTCTATTTAGTAAAATTAAAAATAATGTAATATTTGTTGTTAAAACAATTAAAAAGACCCGACTCGACCCTTTTTTTTAATGAAAATATTCATTTAAAAATTTCAACAATTACATATACCAAAATCGTTATAAAAGAAAAGATACAAAATAAAAATTTCGACATGACCTTTTCGTAAAATCTATCCATACTTTTTTATGTGTATGCACGATTTTTATTAAATATAGTAAATAATGAAATACAAATTCAAAGTTTTAAAACAAGAACCTAAACATACAATAAAAAAAACAATTGGCGTGGTTATATTCTAGTGTTGCAATTATTATGATTTGTTGGAGATATTGATTGTTTTTCGTTTAATTATGGAATGCATCATAATATACTGTTTCTTAAGATTAACTTTGATCTTCTGTTAGTTATTATATTGGCATATTAAAAGTTATTGACTAATCAAGATTCTACGATATCTATTAAGTAAGAAGATTGAGTCGGTTTAATAAACATGGTTTTATGACTCTATCGTCATTTAAAAAAGTTATTTTTCGTAGTAGTTCGTCTTTAAGAGCAAATGAAAATCGATCGTAATAAAGTTATGATTCGATTAAATAGTTGTAACTTTGCAGACAAAATTTCTATAGTTAGCTAAATACCTCATCGAATGTTTAATTTAACTAGTTTTTTGACCCCGGGCGTTGCCCGGGATCGACGCTGCGTCATGCAAACATATATACATACAATATTATCTAAAAGTCTGAAACTAAAAGTTTACTATAAGGGGTAGAAACTAAAAGAATAGGTGGCTAAAACCAAGAGTTTAATGGTAAAAAAACTACACTTAAGTTTGTATACAAAAAGTTAGACTAAAGTTAAAAAACCTAAAAGTTAAGTGGTAAAAATAAGTTAAAGTAAAGTATACTTGTATACAAAAAGTTAGACTAAAGTTAAAAAACCTAAAAGTTAAGTGGTAAAAATAAGTTAAAGTAAAGTATACTTGTATACAAAAAGTTAGACTAAAGTTAAAAAACCTAAAAGTTAAGTGGTAAAAATAAGTTAAAGTAAAGTATACTTGTATACAAAAAGTTAGACTAAAGTTAAAAAACCTAAAAGTTAAGTGGTAAAAATAAGTTAAAGTAAAGTATACTTGTATACAAAAAGTTAGACTAAAGTTAAAAACCCAAAAGATAAGTGGTCGGTGATGATGATGATGATGTGTAAGTTACAATTTACACATGGTCCTAATGATCCTAAAATAAGGAGTGGTCCCAAAATAACTCATCCCGATGATTTAATATTCATTAATACATTAATCATCTCGATTACAATACCAAATGAGTCAACATCTTGAGAGTCCGAAATAATCTCTACCTCAGATCCCATACGAACTATTACAGTTGCAACTAAACTATATCAAGTGAAACCTAAACCTAACAAATCAATATATAAGCTTAAACATGGACTAGACCGGGTTAGACCAGACGTCACTCGAGTTTGTAGGATTGACCTGGTCAACTCGAATTTGACCAACTTGAGGTTGTCAGTAAACATACTAAAACTTAATGTTTATTTCGAATACATATTTCACAAACTCAATACAATCTTCTATCATGTTGTTGTCGCCCATAAATACACTATTAATTTTGAAGTATGCTTTTTTGTGTTACATTTTGAACTTATTTATTTTATTAAAAAGGGTTGCCTGAAATAACCCTACACATATTTAACGAAATATCTTTACTACATTATATAACATTTGCTCCCTCTATTTTTTCAACTCTAAGTAGTTGAAAACATCAAAATACCCCTATCATTTTTTCATAACACCCTTAAAAGAAATCTCAACCACTCATTTTTTTCTCCCTTCTCAAATCTCAACCACTAATTTTTTTTCTCTCTCCTCTATAAATATTTTATTCTTCTACTTCATTCAAAATCTTTTATCTCAAAAACCTTACATCGATAAATTATGAAAATTATATGGGTGTTCTTAAAATTTCATGCTCTTTCATTAGAGATGTCATTCGATATACTTTCGACGAAATTTAAAATCCGAGGGCGGAGCCCGTACGGCTAAGGTATTTGGTTATCACACTCTATGACCTATCACCTTCTATGACCTATCACACTCTATCACCTATCACCCCCGCCATCTCACCGTCGCAACGCGCGGGTATTTTCTCTCGTATTAGTTGAACTTTAAGTTCGTGTTCTATTAATACTATCAGATCTCACAGAGACGCACTTGTTATGACAAAAGTAGGCATACATGGGGTGACAATCATACTTTGTATAAATATTGAGGATGAGTTTGGTTCACATAATATTTTTGGAATGAATAAAATTTGAGGAAAAAAAAATTAGAATTTGAATGAATGAAATTTGACGAAATGTTTTTAATTTTTGAAGATTTAAGTGAGGGGCGAAATGAAATTTTTTTCTCTTAGACATAAGGAATGAAGCTTTTATCAAATAATGAAATAGTTACATTCTAATGGAATGAATCTTTATACAGCCAAATACACTAAAGAATGAAATTCAATTTCAATTATATCAAAATTTGTAAACCAAACATGAAATAATATAGATTAGCAAGGCAAAACAATACTACACTTATTTTTTGAGAAAGATATGTTGGTGAAGATGTACCAAAGTAACCAAACTACCAATATTGTTTAAATTGAAGATTAAAATTCCAACTCGCCATTGTAGATTATGGCTGATCTGGCAAATTGGGAAATAGGCAAGGTAAGGCCCCACAGTTTATGCTTGTGTTGTCAAATATGGGCAACAAAAACATGTATGAGTATGAAGGCAGCCCATGCCCTTCTGTTCTTTCTTCACTCAACATACTAATATACTATCATGTTGTTGTCGCCCATAAATACACTATTAATTTTGAAGTATGCTTTTTTGTGTTACATTTTGAACTTATTTATTTTTATTAAAAAGGGTTGCCTGAAATAACCCTACACATATTTAACGAAATATCTTTACTACATTATATAACATTTGCTCCCTCTATTTTTTCAACTCTAAGTAGTTGAAAACATCAAAATACCCCTATCATTTTTTCATAACACCCTTAAAAGAAATCTCAACCACTCATTTTTTTCTCCCTTCTCAAATCTCAACCACTAATTTTTTTCTCCCTTCTCAAATCTCAACCACTCATTTTTTCTCTCCTTCTCAAATCTCAACCACTCATTTTTTCTCTCCCTTCTCAAATCTCAACCACTCATTTTTTCTCTCCCTTCTCAAATCTCAACCACTCATTTTTTTCTCCCTTCTCAAATCTCAACCACTAATTTTTTTTCTCTCTCCTCTATAAATATTTTATTCTTCTACTTCATTCAAAATCTTTTATCTCAAAAACCTTACATCGATAAATTATGAAAATTATATGGGTGTTCTTAAAATTTCATGCTCTTTCATTAGAGATGTCATTCGATATACTTTCGACGAAATTTAAATCCGAGGGCGGAGCCCGTACGGCTAAGGTATTTGGTTATCACACTCTATGACCTATCACCCTCTATGACCTATCACACTTCTATGACCTATCACACTCTATCACCTATCACCCCCGCCATCTCACCGTCGCAACGCGCGGGTATTTTCTCTCGTATTAGTTGAACTTTAAGTTCGTGTTCTATTAATACTATCAGATCTCACAGAGACGCACTTGTTATGACAAAAGTAGGCATACATGGGGTGACAATCATACTTTGTATAAATATTGAGGATGAGTTTGGTTCACATAATATTTTTGGAATGAATAAAATTTGAGGAAAAAAAAATTAGAATTTGAATGAATGAAATTTGACGAAATGTTTTTAATTTTTGAAGATTTAAGTGAGGGGCGAAATGAAATTTTTTTCTCTTAGACATAAGGAATGAAGCTTTTATCAAATAATGAAATAGTTACATTCTAATGGAATGAATCTTTATACAGCCAAATACACTAAAGAATGAAATTCAATTTCAATTATATCAAAATTTGTAAACCAAACATGAAATAATATAGATTAGCAAGGCAAAACAATACTACACTTATTTTTTGAGAAAGATATGTTGGTGAAGATGTACCAAAGTAACCAAACTACCAATATTGTTTAAATTGAAGATTAAAATTCCAACTCGCCATTGTAGATTATGGCTGATCTGGCAAATTGGGAAATAGGCAAGGTAAGGCCCCACAGTTTATGCTTGTGTTGTCAAATATGGGCAACAAAAACATGTATGAGTATGAAGGCAGCCCATGCCCTTCTGTTCTTTCTTCACTCAACATACTAATATACTATCATGTATTGTTTTATTCACAAGCAAACCCTTTATGAAAAAAGTTGTTGATTTTATAGTTTTTTAAAAAGGTTAAAAGTAAGCATCCAATGTTGTTTTTTACGGGTTTTGGTACCAATACTCGACGGTATATGAGGGGGGGGGAGGTTAAGATGTATACATCTTACCGCCAGTTACCACGATGATATAGAGAGACTACTGCTTTCAGGTTTTATCTAAGATAGAAACGGACCTCCAGCCCAGTAAAACATGTGGATAAAAAACCCTTGACCTCTATATCCAAAAACATGATGTTAACCACTTATTCATCTTTGCTTGTTTATTTAGTATCTTAAAAAAGGTTGATGTCACAAGTCACAACTAGCCGGTGGAGTCTGCTTTTAAAAACTAGTGTGTACTGTGTAGTGGTTTGAACCCACAATTGAAACGGAATTTACTATCAAACCAATCAGTCCAGTCCAGTCCAGTTTTTAAACTAATGAATGAACCTGCAACTTAATCGAATTCATATCCAGTATATGGTTTTGGTTAGCACCACTATGACAAGACAAAATAAAAGGGAAAAGTATCTGTGTGTGTATGTAACTTGTGACCAGCTACTATTGTATGAAAGAAACTTTAGTCGGGTTCATTGTATGTAAGTAACCTGTTAAAACTGAACGAATCGTGTAAGAAATCAACGTGGCACCACCAGGCATCTGATACATGGCCCAATGAGAGACCTCCACATCAGCTTGTTTACACGATTCATTCAGTTTAAACAGGTTACTTACATACAATGAACCCGACTAAAGTTTCTTTCATACAATAGTAGCTGGTCAGAAGTTACATACACACACAGATACTTTTCCCTAAAATAAAAAGTAAACTTACATGTTTAAGAAAAGAGTATATTGTCGTATAGTCATAATAACTCATGATAATTGTATTTTCTTTGATATTCAATTGAAGTTATAAAAAAAGTCGATCTCACTACACGACAAAAAAGAATATAACCCAAAGAGAAAAATAAAGTTGAGCAAGATCATGTCTTTTGGTTTTTCATATAATATACATCGAAACTACAACTACCTGAATGACCCATGGCTGGTGTCTATCTGGCAATCTTGTATGCGCCAGGCGCCAGCACAAAAAGCTCCAAACCAAAACTAAAAACAAACGTGCATTTTGCATTTTTTATAGTATATAAACACTACCTTAAAACATCATTTCTGTATGTAATTACAGCTATGTTTTTTCGTTTATGTACAACGTATATTCTAAGTATTTGCATTTTAGATTCTTGTGGATCATATATACCAATAACGATATTTCCAACTAATTGATGACTCAACATGTTGCATTGGGATATCCTTGGAAGATTGGCTTAGTGGCAAAATCACTTGCTCTTGGTGTACTATATGAAGCATCAAATCAGATTTCGATATCGCTTAGTGTTATTAGCTCATTCATATGACATCTTCTTGACAAAGGCATGAGATTTGGGTAGACTGTGTTTGATTAACTTTAGGATGAATTATGTATATTAGTTGGATTTTAAACAAGTTTACCACATAAAAAGGATAACCAAATGCTTAGTCCAACAGTATGTGCGTTGGCACCCAAACCAAAGAAAAAAATTTGTTTCAAATGTCATAGTAGTTAGAACATTTGGTTATTTTTATTTTTTATTACGTTTTCATTCTTTATGATTTCCTCTTACCAAACACCCATTTAAATGAAACTTGAAATTTATATTATTAATAGAGTTAAATGAAAGATAGGTAAGAGAATTGTAAATTTATTTTTATCACATCTCGTTAGAATCTTTGAAACATAAAGCCCGACTGGTTTTCTTGCTTCTTCACAGTTAAGCCCAAAATCAAGAACATGCCCTGTAACCATTAAACTAAGCCCACTTACTAAATTCAAGACAAAGTGTAAAACTCAAGACTCAAGAATACCACAAAAATACACAATGAGCATTTCCGACCCATCTTTCACCTATAGCAAAATCTCCGATTATGCAACATTAACCTATCGCGACACCAACCATAATACTAAGAGTATGAAATATTTCGGGTGCCCCCCCCTACCCCCCTATGGGTGTGAGATTGAAATTGTCTGGTATTGATACCGACGGGACCAGTCCAAAAAAAAACATGGTATCGATCCATGTCCTATTTGAAATTTGGTACTGCGGTCTCTAATACTACAAACGAATAGGTAACATGAGGTAAAACATTATATAAAGATAAATGTATTACCAATCAACATGTAAAACATTTTCTAGTTTCTACATATTAACCATGACCTTAAGACTTAAAGACCATGACTAGCAAACCTAATAAACTATCTTAAGCAATTTCCGACTTGGCATCATTAGTGATATACCACTTTGTTAAGAGCGACCTACGATATGACATATACGTAGCATATTCTCATCTCATTGATAAAATAGTCCCTTTATCGGTAAAATAGTGTTTAATCAATAATTATACCCATTAGTGATGAATTGATGATCACACTTGCTCACGATAACCTTTGTTTTAGACAATATATTCCTCCAATTTCTTATTATCTATTATACAGTATTTTTCTTTTTAATATTCATGCAGATTTAAACATCATGTTACTTTATAAAATGAATTGTAAATGTGATAGTGACCTCTCTTTAATTCTTAATTACTTAATTGAAAAGAACGATATATGTAAGTTATGAAACATTGAAACCAAACCACAAGTCAAAAGTCTATTGAAACCATTTGACAAGGCAACAACTATGTGAATTCACAACCACGTAAAAATGTTAATCAGAATAAGTGACTATCATTTTGTCATTCGGAATGATAACAAAAAAGTAGAGGTAAGTTTTAGTCATACAAATATACATATCTTATTACAGATGATACAACCGTATAAAGTATATATTGTCATACATGGTTTAGAGTTATTATAAATCTATCACCCCTAACGTAAATGGACAGCACAAAAAAGCTTCAAAACAAAAACTCTTCTAATGTAATTGTCGTGTATCTTGCATCTCTTTATACATATTTCGTTCGCATTTCATTACTTTGGATCTACCCTGTTTAGATAATGCCAATCATGTTATATTTACACCGATATGATTGATGAGAAATATAAAATCTCAAATTTATATATTCGACTTCCTTATATCGAATCTAGATCAATCTTTTCTCAATTATCTTATGTTTCGTCCGAAGTTATTCTCTATATATACATAGTATATATATCTTGCATTTTATGTACATGTAAAACAACACTATAATAGTATACACCATGTCTTTGTTAGAATATAAGCATCTAATCACGAGTAAGCGCAACGGAAGAATCGAAACAAATATGCAATCAAATTAATTAACAAAGAAGAGAATTGAAACGTGTACCTTTGCGCAAAGCTTCCAATAATATTAATTAATAAGATTCTTATTATTATGTAGGGTTTAATGCAAAACCCCTCTACGATCGCACACTAGACACCCCTTATACCGTATGCTAGTACCCCGATCACGAACCAAACAACCCTTTGTTTTTCTCCCTAAATGTCGAACCAAACAAAGACCCAAAAACCCTTTGTTTGCTCCATAAATGTCGAACCAAACAAAGACCAAAAACCCTTTGTTTGCTCCAATTCGGCCGAACCAAAAAAGAGAAAAACCCTTGATTAAGCCCTCTATTTATAGGGAGATATCAAGGGTATTATGACTTGGTAACCAAGTCAAATAAGGATTCCAAAAGGCCTTCCAAAACCGGCCCCCCCTTTAGAATTAGAGCCCAACTCTAATTTCCTATTTTCACATTTAATCCTCCTTTTAATTAATTAAATACAATTAACCCTTTAATTTATTTAAATTAATCATTTCGTGATCAAATTAATTAATATATTACTTTAATATACTAATTAATATGTATAGAGTTACCGTGTCATTTCGTGTGACCCCGTAGGCTTAAATTATTTCCGGACATACGTTTATATTTAACATGATCACACTCCAACAGCTCCCACTTGAGCATGTTATTTATAAAAGCAATAACATTGGTTAGCGTCTAGCAACACGCCAATGCTCCCGGAAATATTTAAGAATAGTTTCTTAAATTTTGCCAATTTGAAACGATTTAGTCTTTAATATCCCTTTGTTCAGATACCCTTGTTAATTATGAATATGGATCAATGTCATTTCATAAATTAACGATTATGTTTCTCATTTCTACAATTAATCAAGATTACCAAATTAATCAAGACTTTCTCTTGAGTTCATTTGGGTGTGGCCACACAAACATCTTTAATTAATTAATGAGGGCGCCAAATGGTATCATACTTCAGTTGCAAATTGAAGGAACAAATCCTGTATTGACTACAAGTGTCTAGCCATGTCGTTTCTTAACATTTCTGAAAATAGCCATTTATTACTACCTTGTTCAGGACAGTTAGAACTATATCTAGAAATGCAATCCACACAAGCATAACTCACTTGCATCTCAAGTCTAAGGATAAATAAAGCAACCATTTCACGAATTTCATTTAATGACGCCGATCCATAAAATGGAAATTCGTTAAGTGGGGTAAGTCCAATATTCACAATTGAATATCATGTGAGTTTGGTACGATATCCACCATCTCCAAAATATTCCCTTAAATATTTTCACCAATCTCTCACAATTGTCTTACTTTAATTACATTCCCATATAATTAATCAACAATGGACGTTTAGAATATTTTTCAAATATTCATGGATCTAAACATGCAAATAGAGAACACAATTATTATAAAATGAAACCACTTATACCGCGTATAAAAATTCATTTATTAAAATAACAATTGTTTAACATCCCATTATCCAAATACCAATCACAGATTTACATGATATAACTAGCAAAATCTAAGACCTATGCCTTCAGCATGCTTATTGAGCTTTCCTTTTGACAAAGCCTTTGTAAAAGGATCCGCTAAGTTAGAATCTGTGTGAACTTTGAGTAAATTGATTTCACGTGATTCGATTTGCTCACGAACATAGTGATATCTTATCTGGTAATGTCTGGCACCTTTCTGAACTCCAGGTTCATTAGCAATGATAATTGCTCCCGAATTATCACAATACAGATCCATAGGTGAGTTATTTGAGGGCATCACGTCAAGCCCAGAAATAAACTTTCTGATCCAGACAGCTTCCATGGCTGCATCCGCTGCAGCTATATACTCAGATTCTGTAGCAGACATAGCAACTGTAGATTGTTTCTTGCTATTCCAATCTACTGCACCTCCATTTAAAGTGAAGACATATCCTGACTGAGACTTTGTATCATCTTTATCAGTCTGAAATCCAGCATCACAATATCCAGTGACTTTAAGCTCTGCATCGGGATTTCCTCCATACACCAAAAACAATTCTTTAGTAGCACGCATGTACTTAAGAATGTTCTTTACAGCAGTCCAATGATCCTCTCCAGGATTTTGCTGATAGCGGCTAACTATATTTTGCGCGAACGCAATATCAGGTCTAGTGCATCTCACCGCATACATGATAGATCCCACAGCCGAAGCATAAGGAATTCTTTTCATAAGCTCCACCTCTTCAGGTGAAGAAGCACCATTCTTGCTAGATAAATTAACCTTCTTGCATAGGCAAATTCCCGCGCTTAGAGTTTTCCATCTTGAATCTCTTCAAGATTTTATCTATATAAGCACTTTGACTTAATCCAATCAACCGTTTACTTCTATCTCTATAGATCTTGATTCCAAGTATAAATGCCATTTCACCCAAGTCTTTCATAGCGAAACACTTTCCAAGATAAGATTTAACGTCTTTCAACATTGGAATGTGATTTCCTATTATCAATATGTCATCGACATACAAGACAAGGAAAGTGACATTACTCCCACTAGCTTTGTGATATACACATGGCTCATCAGGATTTTGAGCAAAACCAAACTTCTTGATTTCCTCATCAAACCTTTTATTCCAACTTCTCGATGCTTGCTTCAATCCATAAATGGACCTTTGAAGTTTGCACACTTTGTCGGGATGTTTCGGATCGACAAAACCTTCTGGTTGTACCATATAGACTTCCTCGTCTAGAAAACCATTTAAGAAAGCGGGTTTGACATCCATTTGCCATATCTCACAGTCATAGTACGCCGCTATGGCTAAGATGATCCTAATAGCTCTAATGTCCGCAACGGGAGAAAAGGTTTCCTCATAATCAACTCCATAAAGTTGAGTATAACCTTTTGCCACAAGACGAGCTTTATAGGTGTGTACATTTCCATCCATGCCGGTCTTCTTCTTGAAGATCCATTTACACCCAACGGTTCTACCATTTGGTGGAAGATCAACCAAGCTCCACACTTGATTATCTTTCATGGATTTCATTTCCACATTCGCAGCTTCAAGCCATTTTTCAGACTCCGGATCTGATAATGCAGCTTTGAAATTAGGAGGTTCATTAAAATCTCCTACTACGTGTTCTTCAGACTCAATCATAAGATTTAATCTTTCATGAGCACGTATTGTCCTTGAGGACCTACGAATTGGAATCGCTTCATTTTCAACTTGTAGTTCATCTTGAGATTCATCTCTTTGAACATTTTCCCCCCCAAGTTGAAAATTTCTAGTGCTTTGAGAAGGTGACACATCTTCTTGAGCCTCGTCAAGTTCAACAATCCTCCCACTGTCCTCTTGAGATATGAGTTTCCTTTCAAGGAACTCAGCAAATCGATGTACCCTGACAGTGTTTTCCGTAGGAGAGTAGAAGTAATAACCTATTGTTTCCTTTGGGTATCCTACAAAGATGCACTTAATAGATCTAGATTCGAGTTTATCAGGCGTATCTCGTTTCACGAGTGCCTCACATCCCCAGACCTTTAAGTAAGACAATTTGGGAACACTCTCATGCCACAATTCATGCGGTGTCTTGTCAACCTTCTTGGTTGGAACCATATTGAGAATGCGAACAGTAGTCTCTAGGGCATAATCCCAAAACAAAAAAGGAAGAGTTGTATGATTCATCATTGATCGAACCATTTCCAACAATGTTCGATTCCTCCTCTCCGAAACACCATTATGTTGAGGAGTATATGGAGGAGTAAGCTGTTGAATAATTCCACAAGCTTTGAGATAATCTTTAAACTCTTGACTTAAGTATTCACCACCGCGATCCGAACGAAGAATCTTGATGGTTCTACCGAGTTGATTCTCCACTCCACTTTTAAATTCCTTGAATGTTTCAAACACTTCATGTTTATGTTTCAGCAAGTAAACATAACCATAACGACTGAAATCATCCGTAAAAGTGACGAAGTAGCTAGCACTTTTCCTTGACACATGCCTAAATGGACCACACACATCCGTGTGTATTAGTCCAAGTAGTTCTTTAGCCCTTTCCGGTTTATTTGGAAAAGGTTTCTTGTCATTTTGCCGGAAACACAAGATACGCATTTATCAAATGATTCATCATTTGTTTGCAAGACACCGTCCCTTTGAAGTCTTTCAATGCGTTTCTTGCCAATATGTGCAAGACGACAATGCCAAAGATAAGTCGAGTCCAAATTGGGCTTGACTCGTTTGCTAACACTATACATTGAATTATCCTTTGAATCACAACCATGCATATCAATTTCATAAATACCATCACAAGCAATAGCATTAAAATAATGAACATTATTTCGAGAAACTGAAATACCAATATCATTAAAAACATTAATGAATCCGTTGTTTTTCAACAAAGAAACTGAAATGACACCTCTAGTAATAGTAGGTGCATAATGACAATTGTCTAAAACAATTATTAAACCACTAGGTAAAACCAAATGATAGTCGCCTATTTCTTCTACAGCTGCCGGTAGGCCATTTCCCACGAACAGTTGTAAAGATCCTGGCTTCAGTTTCCTTCTCCTTCTAAGCCCCTGTAATGAATTACAGATATGAGTACCACACCCAGTGTCGTAAACCCATGAATTACGCTTAGAAAATGAATATAATTCAATTGTGAAGATACCTGAAGTACTGGCCGAACCAGTTTGCTTCTTCTTCAACTCAGCAATATACTTAGAAATTCCAATGTCCCACTTCATTGCAGTGATAACAAGGTTGATCCTTAGCAGAATTTTCCTTTTTCGCCGGAGGGGTCTTCTTAGGTTTAGGAGTAGCAACTTGCTTTCCTTTGCCTTCTTTCTTGCCCTTTCCCTTCGGTTGTTTCCCTTTTTGGACCTTTCCCCCCTTGATCATGAGAACTTGGGGTGTAGCAGATTTCTTTGGAAGCTTCTTTTCATACTCATTAGCCATGGCATGAAGTTCAGCAATGGTTTTATTCATGCTATGCATATTGTAATTGCGCACAAATTCCTCAAAATCTTTAGACAAAGACTTGAGAATCATGCCAATAGCAATAGGCTGAGGATAAGCATAATTCAACCTTTCCAATTGCTCAAAATACCTCTTCATTTTAAGGATATGAGGACTAACCGGTGTTCCCTGCTCGTGTCGCAAGTCATGAAGTTGATCAACTAGGTCAAACAACTCCACTCCGGCTTGCTTTTCGTACAAAGACTTGAGTTCAGTAAGCATATCACATGGAAATGAATGCTCAAATTGCTTTTGAAGGTCGGCATTCATGCTTCCCAACATCAGACAAGCAACCTCATTATGTCTATCGTATGCAGCAGTATACTCCGCCAATTCTTCAGTAGTAGCATTGGCACCCGGAACAACGGGTCTCTGCTCTTCAAGGACATGATATTTCTTTTCAGCTCTTAAAACAATCCTTAGCTGACGAAACCAGTCATTGAAGTTTGGTCCAGAAATTTTTTCCCTTTTTGGACCTTTCCCCCCTTGATCATGAGAACTTGGGGTGTAGCAGATTTCTTTGGAAGCTTCTTTTCATACTCATTAGCCATGGCATGAAGTTCAGCAATGGTTTTATTCATGCTATGCATATTGTAATTGCGCACAAATTCCTCAAAATCTTTAGACAAAGACTTGAGTTCAGTAAGCATATCACATGGAAATGAATGCTCAAATTGCTTTTGAAGGTCGGCATTCATGCTTCCCAACATCAGACAAGCAACCTCATTATGTCTATCGTATGCAGCAGTATACTCCGCCAATTCTTCAGTAGTAGCATTGGCACCCGGAACAACGGGTCTCTGCTCTTCAAGGACATGATATTTCTTTTCAGCTCTTAAAACAATCCTTAGCTGACGAAACCAGTCATTGAAGTTTGGTCCAGAAAGTTTTTCCCTTTCTAGGATCGACCTAAAAGCCGATTGATGTATGTTTTGAGTTGGATTCGTTGTTGCCATCTACAAAACAGACAAAAAGTTCAATTATCGGTATTTTCGATAATAATCCTTAAGAAATGTAATTACCCTTGTTAAATTCATCTAACAATTACTTTTCACTAAGGCTAGGATCCAACTTGACATACAATCATTTCATCTGTTGATCAGCTAGAAATGACGGTATTCAAAAGGTAATCGAGGATCGATAATTGCATTCATGCAACTCCTAGAGTTATGGGACTTACAACAACACTGTAAAGGGGTATTAAGTGTTTTGTAAACATGTTTTGTCCCATCTTATGCCACGGGTTAAGGTCTCACCTCTTAACTCGTTTTAAGTCGCCCAATTAAGAACATGTAAATAGTCCACCGCTGGTCTCACAACGGAGTGGTAATCTACCTTGAAGAGATACAATTCGCCTATGGTCTCACATAGGAGCGAAAAGCACTGGCAAGTGTTCTAATCAAAGTGGGTGGCAATGACTTAACTTTAAATGGGTAATGCATTTGATGTGAATCAAAAGTTTATGTATGAAGACTCATGCATAATCTTCATAACATAATGTTTAATAAAATCTTTTTATAGTCTTAACAACACAAGAGAGCTCGGTAGCTCCATTTGAACGCAAGAACAAGGTTTGCGATGAACACAATTAAAAACCCGCTCTTTTAGGAGGCTAACGCACTCCGACTTATACCTCTCTTAGAGTTTGTTCAAATGGGTGAGCCGGTGTATCTCAAGGTTGTAAGACTTCCAATTTTGTTAATGAAATCTCTATTTTGATAGTTCTTAGTCAAGTTTATATTTTTCCAAGAAAACAATTTTTGCATCACCTTTATACTTCTTTATAAACAAGCAAAAATTAATAAACTTACTAATTACCGAACTACTTAATCTTGTAACAAGTTAAGGTAGGCCACCTAAACATGGTCACTATGGTTCATGCATATGTTTAAATCCCGGCTCCCCCTTCCGAAGAAGAGGACCACATACATCAAGTTGCCTTGATTGCGTAAGCCTTTAAACAACTTAATTACCAAGTAATAACACATAAACATGTTGACTGGAAATTTCCAGTAGCGTCACGACCTGTTTAGCCCTATTTGTGATCCGATTCAGCTTTCTACCAGAACTACAAAGTTGTAGCCCTATGTGTCGAGCACCTACTGTCCAAAGGACAACTTCTAACTCATTACAGATTAAAAGATATGAATTTTTTAGTGAACTGTCGTATAGCAGAAAAATCACTACGAAAAATTCACATAGTCACACAATAAACCCTAATTATTGGACTATCATGCTTTGTAATTTATATCTCTATATAATGGTAATAATCACAAGTAATCTTGCATGAATTCCTTGTGATTATACCTTTTATTTAACAACTTTAAATAAAAACGATACACAACATGCAATTTATATCACATAAATCATGTCAATTCACTTAACTCAAAACTTGCTCGAGGGTTTCAATCCACCATTGAATTAGGTTAAATTTAATTAAACAAAACCCTAAATTATTTAATAAAATCTGTTTTATAGTCTTAACAACACAAGAGAGCTCGGTAGCTCCATTTGAACGCAAGAACAAGGTTTGCGATGAACACAATTAAAAACCCGCTCTTTTAGGAGGCTAACGCACTCCGACTTATACCTCTCTTAGAGTTTGTTCAAATGGGTGAGCCGGTGTATCTCAAGGTTGTAAGACTTCCAATTTTGTTAATGAAATCTCTATTTTGATAGTTCTTAGTCAAGTTTATATTTTTCCAAGAAAACAATTTTTGCATCACCTTTATACTTCTTTATAAACAAGCAAAAATTAATAAACTTACTAATTACCGAACTACTTAATCTTGTAACAAGTTAAGGTAGGCCACCTAAACATGGTCACTATGGTTCATGCATATGTTTAAATCCCGGCTCCCCCTTCCGAAGAAGAGGACCACATACATCAAGTTGCCTTGATTGCGTAAGCCTTTAAACAACTTAATTACCAAGTAATAACACATAAACATGTTGACTGGAAATTTCCAGTAGCGTCACGACCTGTTTAGCCCTATTTGTGATCCGATTCAGCTTTCTACCAGAACTACAAAGTTGTAGCCCTATGTGTCGAGCACCTACTGTCCAAAGGACAACTTCTAACTCATTACAGATTAAAAGATATGAATTTTTTAGTGAACTGTCGTATAGCAGAAAAATCACTACGAAAAATTCACATAGTCACACAATAAACCCTAATTATTGGACTATCATGCTTTGTAATTTATATCTCTATATAATGGTAATAATCACAAGTAATCTTGCATGAATTCCTTGTGATTATACCTTTTATTTAACAACTTTAAATAAAAACGATACACAACATGCAATTTATATCACATAAATCATGTCAATTCACTTAACTCAAAACTTGCTCGAGGGTTTCAATCCACCATTGAATTAGGTTAAATTTAATTAAACAAAACCCTAATTTATTTAATTAAAATCGGTTTTAATAATAAAAAAAATAAGAAAAACCTCCTTTAATTATTTAACAATTAATTAAAACAAACCAACCCTTAACCCCCCTTCAAGTTTTGATCTTTGTAATTAATAGATCACATATGTGGCTCGTGATACCACTGTTAGAATATAAGCATCTAATCACGAGTAAGCGCAACGGAAGAATCGAAACAAATATGCAATCAAATTAATTAACAAAGAAGAGAATTGAAACGTGTACCTTTGCGCAAAGCTTCCAATAATATTAATTAATAAGATTCTTATTATTATGTAGGGTTTAATGCAAAACCCCTCTACGATCGCACACTAGACACCCCTTATACCGTATGCTAGTACCCCGATCACGAACCAAACAACCCTTTGTTTTTCTCCCTAAATGTCGAACCAAACAAAGACCCAAAAACCCTTTGTTTGCTCCAATTCGGCCGAACCAAAAGAAGAGAGAAAGAGGAGAATTGTGTGTTAATTGAATGTGAAAAACCCTTGATTAAGCCCTCTATTTATAGGGAGATATCAAGGGTATTATGACTTGGTAACCAAGTCAAATAAGGATTCCAAAAGGCCTTCCAAAACCTCTAATCACGAGTAAGCGCAACGGAAGAATCGAAACAAATATGCAATCAAATTAATTAACAAAGAAGAGAATTGAAACGTGTACCTTTGCGCAAAGCTTCCAATAATATTAATTAATAAGATTCTTATTATTATGTAGGGTTTAATGCAAAACCCCTCTACGATCGCACACTAGACACCCCTTATACCGTATGCTAGTACCCCGATCACGAACCAAACAACCCTTTGTTTTTCTCCCTAAATGTCGAACCAAACAAAGACCCAAAAACCCTTTGTTTGCTCCAATTCGGCCGAACCAAAAGAAGAGAGAAAGAGGAGAATTGTGTGTTAATTGAATGTGAAAAACCCTTGATTAAGCCCTCTATTTATAGGGAGATATCAAGGGTATTATGACTTGGTAACCAAGTCAAATAAGGATTCCAAAAGGCCTTCCAAAACATCTAATCACGAGTAAGCGCAACGGAAGAATCGAAACAAATATGCAATCAAATTAATTAACAAAGAAGAGAATTGAAACGTGTACCTTTGCGCAAAGCTTCCAATAATATTAATTAATAAGATTCTTATTATTATGTAGGGTTTAATGCAAAACCCCTCTACGATCGCACACTAGACACCCCTTATACCGTATGCTAGTACCCCGATCACGAACCAAACAACCCTTTGTTTTTCTCCCTAAATGTCGAACCAAACAAAGCCAAAAACCCTTTGTTTTTCTCCCTAAATGTCGAACCAAACAAAGACCCAAAAACCCTTTGTTTGCTCCAATTCGGCCGAACCAAAAGAAGAGAGAAAGAGGAGAATTGTGTGTTAATTGAATGTGAAAAACCCTTGATTAAGCCCTCTATTTATAGGGAGATATCAAGGGTGTCATTTCGTGTGACCCCGTAGGCTTAAATTATTTCCGGACATACGTTTATATTTAATATGATCACACTCCAACCAACAGTCTTGTTACGGTTACTATACAATAATTTGTCCTTATCAGATACAGGAGTTTTATCCTAAGTTTTTCAACTCCTAAATAAGGTGTGAAATCCGAAGTGTATAGTTTTTGAATACTACAAAACGAGATTTCAAAAAGGGAAAAAGAGCAATATCGTGTGGGGTCAAAGGTGCATATGAAAGGGACCAAAGTAGCCATAAGTGGAAGGGGTTGATGACTAGATATGGATGTGTTCTTATCCTATTCCTTGTTTCTAGTACCATTTCCAAAAATTTGAGACCATACAAGATATATATAGGTGGCAATACCGAGGATAAACTATACAACATGGACCTACTTAACCTTGCATTCTATATCGCTTTTCATTTTTGTTATATGTCAATCTATATGGTTAGTTGGTGACATATATATAGATTTCGAGTAAACTAAAAGATAGTAGTATCAGAATTGTTGTATTTTAAGTCGGACGTTATAGAAGAGTTTGAATAATGTCTTACATTACTAGACACAAATGGTATTTTCTTCTCTAACCATCAAACAATGACAACCTAAAAACTTAACATTAAATTAAACCAAAATAAAATTTATGTTTGATAATTAGTATGTTGTTTGTCTAACCTTATCTAAATTAAAAAGCATTGTAAATTAGTAATTGTTATCTTGAAAGTCCAAAAATATGTGTAACTTCACTTGTAGAAGTTGTATATTTTGTTTTAATATTGAAAAAGTGACATTCCTAAAGATAAAGTTTTATACCTTATCTATACCATATATATCCTCTATATATATTTGCCCTCAAACTAATGCCATTTTCAAGAATCCTATGCTTCTCATGCACTTTCTCTATCTATTTTCCACAAAAAGCTCATTCTTTTACTATATCTGCATTTTATCATATATATATAGCACAAAATGTGTGAGGTCGAGAACATGAAAATATTTCAGGAAATGGCGTTTAAGCGTGATGTTGATAAAAGCCAACCGGGACTAGTTCAATGGGTTTTAATAGAACCTAAAGACGAAAGTGTTTGCAAGTATGATCTTGTAGACTCGGATTTAGACGATTCTTTTGACTCATCTTCTTCTTCTTCTTCGTCGGACACGATAGATGATGTTTCGTCATCATCATCATCCTCGTTATCATCATCAAGTAGTCCTTTGTTCGAACTATCCGAGCTCATGGCACAATTGCCTATCAAGTGAGTAACTTACATCATCTATTTTAAATATTATGACTTTGGGAAAAAAAAAGGGTAGATGCTTTAATTTCACATGTGAAAAACTATGTTTGCACATGTAAATGAGATTGGTTTTAACACTTCATAACTTGGGTATCAAGGAAGTTTAATAAGTTAGTTTTAAGACTTCATAACTATATCCGACTTGACTTGTGCTTATTCTTTTTGCAGGAAGGGTCTATCAAAGTTTTATCATGGCAAATCCGAGTCATTTGCATCACTAAATGATGTTGAAAACATTGAAGACCTTGCAAAGAAAAGGAAGTATTTTTGTAGATCAAGGTCAAGAAAAAGTTATGTAGATGGTCAAAAAAGATTAAGTCCAAAAGCAACCATAGCCAAGAACAAGAAAGGTCCTTGTTGTTCAACAACTGGAGTGGTAGGAGTTCAATATATTCTTCACCAAAAAAAGTAAAAAGGGTGTGTTATTTGATTGCTAGTTAGCTTAAATATAGTCTTTAGCCTTAATTTACTTACAAAATGTGGCTAATTTTACCTATTCAAGGTTTTTTCAATTTTTCTACTTGAGGGTTGCGATATTTTCACCTTGAACGGTTAGGTCACGTTTGGTTCACAGAATTTGATATAATGGAATTGGAATTGAATTCCATTCCTTAGCATGTTTGGTTGGTTAAAGATGAAGGAATCACATTCCGTTGGAATGTAAACATTCTCTCATTTGATGGAATCTCCATTCCTTGGGGATGGGGGAAGGAATTTCATTCCGTCCCTCACTTGAATCTTCAAAAAATCAAAAACATTCCGTCAAATTCCATTCCTTCAGATTACAATTCCTTTAACAGATTCCATTCCTTCCCAAAACATTATGTGAACCAAACGCGCCCTTAGGGTAATTTATATGTTTATCTCTCTTTTTTTTTCATGGAAATAGCAACTTGAAGCTTTTCTTATGGAGCTTTAACAATATTAATTGCATACATCTCAAAAACATTAGTAGTTTTTTATTGGGGTTTTTGTTTTGTTATTTTAAATTAGTTTTATGATCAAGAGGAAAATCTTTTTAGTAGCATAAGTTGTTGCACATTTATTCATGTATGGTTCTCTCTGTTTTGATCCATATATATATACTTTTTGCATCTTCTGTAAACGAGCACCTATCCTGATTGGTTGGGTCAAAGGTGCAATTACAGGAGTTCTTTTAGGTCTAAAACCAGTAATACGGGTTCTTTCAGAGTAAGTTACTCCGAGTAACACTAGCAATATATAGAAGTGAATTCAAGTTTGAATTATGTTAGATATAATCTTGGAGGTAATCGAGGAAAGGTTTGATCACAGTTACACTAGCATGGTATCCGCGCAATACGGCGGTGATAACAACGTTATGATGGCGGCGACGGATGATGATGGCGGTGGCGGCGTTAAATGTAAAAGTGTTTGATTTAAAGGGGGTAGTAGAGATATTTTATAATATAACGACTGGTAGTGTAATATAATATTAAGGGTTAGCGGTAATTTAATTCATTAAAGGTAGTTTGGTCAATTTGCATGTCCAATTTTTCTAAACTTTCAACATGGGGTATAATTTTTACATAGTAGTATAGATATACATGATACATTGATTGAGCTGCACAAACCACTAGTAATAGTTCAGTGGCCACCAACCCTCACTTACCACGGGTGATCCTGGGTTCGAGTCTTGTCAAATGCAAACTTGAGATAATCAATGGATTATTAAGTGGTTGAGATTCACCTGAACACTAGCCTAGCAGGGGGATTAGTGGGGTACCAAATGGTACATGGGATCAGGGGTTTCCCATCCAATTACTTTTTTTTTTCCCCCTTTTTGATTGAGCTGCATATATCTGAGTCAAAAACTGTGTAACATGTATAAAAATAACCTCATTTTTTTACTACCAATATGATTAGAGCCTCCAAGCCCTCAATCGATAAATAGGTGTTTTTATATTTCTAAGGTGTCAAATTTGGTATTTTTTAGTACAGTTTTTGGATTACAAATTCACCTTTTTAACCATTTGGTTGAATAAATTTGTAATTATTTCGACACATTTCCTATGTTTCGTAATGATAATATTTTGGAAATATGTTGTGATAATCAACATATAGACCATAGTCCAAAATAGATATGTATTAATCAGAATTCAGAAGTTTGAACAAATATCAAATATTAAGTTTCATAATTAAAATTTTTGTCTAAAGATTGAAAGAACACATGATCCATCTTCAACGTAAATGATTTTTTTTCCCCCATTCACTCTGTCAATCTAAACCTCTTATAAGAAATTTCGTTATGGGATTTGTTGTGACACTTTTCGTTTTGCCATCACCTTATATACAAATTCAAAAATCAAAACCTATAAATAGCTCTATGTGATTGTGTGATATTATTATAGATCGCCATTCACCACTGAGGCTCTACACATAAAAAAGAGCCCATGTACAAACCATATCATCAAGTTATGCAAGTGTGCATTGCGGTGGCGGCCCTGAGAATTTTAACACCCCGGCCGAGCAAAGAAAATTATGCCCCTAACTTTAACCGAATTCAAATATATAAATAACTTTTTTTATAAACGATAACTAGCATTATAACAAAAAATTATATATGCATAATAAGATCATAATTTTAGAATTACATACCATAGTAGTTACTTATTTACCCGATGATCCGTGAAGCTCTCCTAGCATTCTTCATAGCAAATTGGTTAATTAGCTCTTCACAATTTATGTTCTCTAAGATTTCGTTCTCGATAGCTATATATTTATATTATAACACATATTATACATATTATACATAATATATATATATAAAAAAATTTCAAAAATTTATGCCCCCTCAAAATTTATGCCCCGGCCGGGAATCGGGTTTGCACACCCTCTAGGCCTCCCCTGGTGCATTGTATAAACCGTAATCTCGAAACAAGCAATTTTAATAGATAAACTTAGAAAGCACTAAAAGTGTAAAAACACACTTCATAGTTAATCATAATAAAATCTAATCATAATATTGGTAAAAAAAAAAAAAATCTCTTATGTGGTTCAACGAATCATCGTTAAGTTACTAATATAATAAAATATTTGAAACCCAATAGAGAAATCATATTTTGATCTTGCTTTTGAATCTTATGCACAATTTCGCAATCATAGAAACCCGAATACCATCAGTTAAAACACCTTTGCTCACCATTTTACGTCCGAATATCCACCAAGCCTGCCTGTTATAGCATTCTTGAAACTAGTGACTTCTTGGGCGTGTGAACTTGATCTTTGCATTTTTACCCCATAACTAACACTATTTCTCGACTCCATCATCTCATTGAGCGACACCACCTTCTTGTGACCAGATCCAAATTCGGGTCTGTACCTTGGTGCACTTTGAGACCTTAACTTAGCGTTAAATGACTTTGTGTTAGCCATGTAACTCCGGTTACTTGATGAACCATCAGTGCACACACTCTTGGACGGAGAGACGGGCCTACAATGATTGGGCCTGAGCTGTGCAGCCCACTCAAACTCGTGGGTTTGTGAACTTGGTATGGGTAGACGGGCTGGGGATCGAGGGCGCATTGGTGAAGAGTAGGTTTGGGCATTTGGATTATCAATATGACCTGGTGTCCAAGCCCATGTGTTGGTCCTTCTAGATCTTGATTTGGGCCTTCCTGGATCGACTTCAACTATTTTTGGGCTTTCTTCAATAAGCGACGTATCAAAAGAAGATGACAACCTTCTGCTATGAAAAGATGTCGTATACTCACTCTTTGCCTCATCAAATCTCTCCTACAAAATTTAAAATCCAATTTTTAGTAAACTCCCCTTTACACAATAACAATTAATTGAAAATGAAAAAACAAAATGTCAATATTACTTAATAAAAATTTCAATTACTGTTAAGTTCTTTAGATTAAAAAAAAAAAAAAGTACACAAAATCCAAATAAGCTTACACAACAAAATTTATATCATCGTCTAGTAAAAAATTCAAATATTTGCGTAATAGAATATAGTACATATTTGCAAAAATCCAAAACGAAAAGTATTTTCTTTCTTTGTAAAGAAAGGAGTACAAGTTGTTTTTTCACTGTTTTGTACTTGCCAAAATAATGTATGAAGTATTTTACTGTTTTGACCGCATTAAGGTATCATACATCACTTGTCATTACGATTACGAATCCTCATTGTTTGCTTAAAAATCATTATGTTTTTGTCATAATAATAATGTAAAATATAAAGTACTGTCTTGGAGTTGGTTAGTATATTTCTTCAAGATTGATTGATTAATTTTGCAAAGGAAACCATCGGTTTCAAAAATTTCATTGAAAATGATAGTTACATTAATTAATACGAATAAATAAAATGCTTGAAAAAATGAAACATATATATGTATGTATATACCAGGTATATATAATAATTCCATATAATAACATGCAATATATATGTAATCAACGTCATGGACTTAATTAAAAGTTAGTTAGATAATTAATTTTACAAAGAAAGCTTAGCTTACCTTTGAATCTTGAAGGTTGTTGGTGGCATAATGATATTTTTGGGCACAAATGCTAGATCGCGCCCTAACCATAGCTTCCATACTGCGCAATGTAGCCGCTGCTTGTTTTCTCACTAGAAATCCTCTAACTAATGCTTGAAGCTTCACTAGTCCTTTTAATGCCCTCAATGCTTTTCTTGCCTATATATTATATATATATATATATCATTAATTATTATCCATCACAAAACAATAATATTAATAATATAATACATTAATACTCAAATTTTTTTTTATCTAAGAGACTGTTTGAGATTCTGATTACAATACAAATAATAATAAGAAACTTATGTTTAAAAAGTTATCAACGTTTTCTTTTTGGTTTCAAAAATGAAATATGTATTTTACGAACGCAATCCCAAACACTCAGTTTAGAATTTTAAAAGAACAAAAAAAAAAAAAAAAAAAAAAACAAAAGTAAAATTAATTAAGGTTAGTTTTGTTTACCAGGTATCCACGAAACAATGATTGAATTTTGATAGCCGCGTAAGTTTCCCGACCACCACCAACATACCCACCTTGACTAGTCAACCTAACGACGGCAACAGCCGCTTGTGCGGCAGCAACGGCGGCATCAGCAGCGGCGGCGGTAGCAGCAGCAACTGCAATTGCATGACGGTTTTGTTCATCTTCTGACTGAACCGGGTAAGGTTTATCCGGAGGGGAAATGGTGGGGTTTCGACGTGAGATAAGGCCGGAACAAGAAGGGTCTTGGGTTTTCCGGTGACCGGAATCTTTGGGGGTTTTGAAACCGAAGAAAGCCTTGAACCACCGTGTTGCTCTGCCCATTGTTTGTTTGTTCTTCCAGAATCTGTGAACATACAGAGAAAAAAAGATCTACTATTAAAAAGGGGAGGGGACCCAAGTTTAGGATTTTGTAAATTTAAAATGTGAGTACTATCAAATAGTAACTGAAATCATTTAAATCTTTATAAGGGGGAGGGAGTCGGAGGGCTCATCTCCCTCATCCCTCAAATTTATCCAATCAAATTACTCCACCTCATTTCAACTCTCCAACCTTTTTTTCAACCTTTTTTATTTTTTTTTTTTTTTTTTTTTTTTTTTTTTTTTTTTTTTTTTTTTTTTTTTTTTTTTTTTTTTTTTTTTATTCTTCACGATAATTTTTTTTTTTTTTTTTTTTTTTTTTTTTTTTTTTTTTTTTTTCACTTTTTGATTTTCAATTTCGTTACACATATTTTGTCGTTTTTTTGAATTTGACCGTTATAATAAAAAATACAAATTATTATTACATTTGAATTTAAATTTTTAAGATCATGTAATGTTGTTTTCTTTTATGAATGAAATACAAATCATAAAATACAATATATGTTGTAATGAGTGTTTAATATGTTGTAATGTTTCTAAATTATGTTCTTATGTTTTTAAATTAAGTTGTAATGTTAAGTACTTTTAATTAGTTTATGATGATTTAAGTAGTTTTAATTATGTTGTAATGTACTTTTTAAACAAATAAAATGGCATTTTAAGAATTAATATGTTGTTTTAGTTGTGTTTTTGGAAGTTTTGTTAAAAAAAATAATCTAAAAGGATGGAGAAAAAAGAAAAAAAAATGTTGGCCCAACAATTTCACCTTTTTTGACTTAAGATCGCAGCTCAAAAAAAACAAAAGAAAAGAAACTTTTGGCGCAGTTTACACTTTTGGTCCCTGGTATGTGAAAACTTACACTGCTAGTCCCTGCAACGGTCAGAAAGATTTACACTTTCAGCCCCTCCTTCCCCAACCCTCTCCGAGCTCAAAGCTCGCTCCCCCATCTCGCCGTCGAGCTCGCGTGAGTGGCGGCCATCTCCTCTCATCTCCCTCCTCCACCCCCTCCCCCTAAGGAGTAGAGAATTTAGCTATATTTGTTAAATATTGCATATCATAAATTATAAATGATATAAATATAAAATGATATAATGATATAATATAAATATAAATATAAATATAAATTATAAATTATAAATTATAAATTATAAATATAAATTATAAATTATAAATTATAAATTATAAATTATAAATTATAAATTATAAATTATAAATTATAAATTATAAATTATAAATTATAAATTATAAATTATAAATTATAAATTATAAATTATAAATTATAAATATAAATTATAAATTATAAATTCTTTTATGAATGAAATACAAATCATAAAATACAATATATGTTGTAATGAGTGTTTAATATGTTGTAATGTTTCTAAATTATGTTCTTATGTTTTTAAATTAAGTTGTAATGTTAAGTACTTTTAATTAGTTTATGATGATTTAAGTAGTTTTAATTATGTTGTAATGTACTTTTTAAACAAATAAAATGGCATTTTAAGAATTAATATGTTGTTTTAGTTGTGTTTTTGGAAGTTTTGTTAAAAAAAATAATCTAAAAGGATGGAGAAAAAAGAAAAAAAAATGTTGGCCCAACAATTTCACCTTTTTTGACTTAAGATCGCAGCTCAAAAAAAAAACAAAAGAAAAGAAACTTTTGGCGCAGTTTACACTTTTGGTCCCTGGTATGTGAAAACTTACACTGCTAGTCCCTGCAACGGTCAGAAAGATTTACACTTTCAGCCCCTCCTTCCCCAACCCTCTCCGAGCTCAAAGCTCGCTCCCCCATCTCGCCGTCGAGCTCGCGTGAGTGGCGGCGCCCATCTCCCTCATCTCCCTCCTCCACCCCCTCCCCCCTAAGGAGTGAGAGAATTTAGGCTATATTTGTTGCACAACTTTTGTCATATCATAAATTATAAATTATAAATTATTTAATTATAATATAACTAAAATATAAATAATTTATACGTATTTGATAATGTGTTTTTTTAATATTCTTTTTTTTTTTGTCAAAAAAATGCTAGAGAAAACCCAATATATTCATATATTTGCAAATTAGAATAAATTTGAGTATCCTAATTCGTAACATATAGTTTTATTAGAAAACATGTCAGTGCCTCGCAATTTTTGGTATTCATTTCTTGTTATAATATGTATAGGAAATGAGAGGGGATCCCTCAAATTATTTTCAAGTTAGAAATATCTTGATCCTTGGATTATTGTGTTATTTCATTTAGTTGTAAAAAGTGTCAAAACTCAAGAGCACAAATGCTCGTCGACTCTTGTCGTTTTCTGAAATTGTGAAATGATGAAAGACGTTGCAATATGATAGGGTACCTTGTTTCTAAAAATCAAGATCTGGTCTGAAGAAATTAAGATCAAATAATCTCTAAGGCTTATAAGAGAAATTAGAGTTTAATTGATCCAATTAGGGTTTGTATCAATTTGGGAAAATCTATGAGAGGAAAATTATTATTGTAATATCTCGAAGGATTTCTTGTGACTAAATACTATGTATTTTTACATAATTTCAACTTAGACGTAACTAATCACTAACAAACTTTCTAACTACTATAAATTCTCTCGATATTTTTGTTTATAACTGTTGAGAAAAGGTGCTTTATATCTATTTCTCATATTTTATCAATAACAACTAAGCTCGCGTGTATATCACAAGAGCTCATTCAACGCACATATCACTCACATTAGTGTACAAACTTACTTGACCCTTAGCACAGATAATCATAGAGTTCATTAACTCTTAGGATAAAAGATTTTTGAATTTTGAACTTTTATTACTTGTTATTGAGGTTGGTCAAAGTAGTCGTTTTTTAAGACCACGTCCAACATGCTTGATAAGTAACTGATTTATGAGTTTAGGAAAGTGTTTGACTCACGTAAACTACACAAATCCTTTTCTGTAATAAAAGTTTTTACTCTATCAATAAAATAAAATAAATCTGGAGTAACATTTATAGAGTTGATATACGGACTACTTTTGGATGTCTTTGGTCAAAATAGTTTTGGCCTTTTGGGGGAATTTAACACTTTCATGTGTTAAGTTCATATGGATTCACATGCTTATGAATTTCTATAGGGGGGTCAAATCAAATTGACATAACAATATATTACTCTCATTAATCGAGGAGTGTAACACCACCAGGCAAAAAAGTGTAACCCCACCAGAGGCATTATTAGCGGCGACGTCGCCGCTAATACTGCACCAGAGAGAGTATTAGCGGCGACGTCGCCGCTAATACTTGAAAGAACCCGAACTCATTTTAGGAAAATAAGAGATTTTTTTTTTTTTTTTTATAAGCCCCCACTGCGCCGCAGTGGAGGTGTACACCTCCCACTGCGCCGCAGTGGGAAGTTACGGAAGCAGACGACCAAACTTCCCCACTGCGCCGCAGTGGGGTGGAAACACTCCCACTGCGCCGCAGTGGGATATTTCGGACCTCAGCCTGCAGTTTTCCTGCAGGTCTAAAACTTGTGAAAATCATAATCCAAACTTCAATCTTGCGCAACCTTTTACTAGTCATATTCAAACCTTAAATCCCTTTACCCAACTTTAAAATGAGTTAAAGATACGTGATTTAAAATCCCGAAAGCTTTTATTTGATCAAGTGTAGCATTTACAACGAAACGGGTCAATTACCCAAGTTGACACATTACAAAAGACGACATTCAAAATTGGAAATTTCGGCATGACCCATTCGTAAAATCATCATCCAAACCTGTTACGGATTATGAGTTTCTCCAAAACACTTTTGAACAAAATCAATACATTACAACTACAAAACGACCCATTTAAAATACCCAAAACTTGAGTCTAACACTAGACATCATAATAATTTTCCAAAAAGACATAACAAGAGTACAAAGAGCCGATAGTTCAAAGGGGTCGCTATGGGTCCTATTACCAATTCCATTATCCGCATTTAGCTAAAGCAATCAATATCCAAAAAGCATCTTTAACTTCAATCTTTACATTACTTAACTTTCTTCCGCATCCGGGACAACCTATAAAAAGGGTAAACAACTAAAAAGTAAGCAAAGCTTAGTGAATAATCTTGCATACGTTTATACCTACGAAGGAGGGCAATGCACAAGGACTGTTGCATATAGACTATGACACCGTCGTGTCATATCTATAATACTCACCTTGCACGCTAAACAACATATATGGATCCATTAGAGAATATCGGGGTTCTTAGGCCCCGAGAGGTTCTTAGGCCTTTTCTCAAAACAACAATAGGGGTTCTTAGGCCCCGGAGGTTCTTAGGCCTCATAACATTTGACCCCACCCGGGTCTAGCCAAATCAATTACCACACATGAATATCACATTTCAACATGATGTGGTCAATTGACCCAACGTAAACATAAAGGTATGCAAGAGTACTCACCTCCTCCGCGACAACCAAAATCATAAATCAACAAGACCGCAAGTACACAATACGTATGCCTCAACCTAGCAATAGTTCACAATTTACACATATAAGGTCATCAAGCTCAATTATCTCAAACACAAGGCTAACAAGCCATACATTACTACCTTTACTAGCATTTCAATGCCCAACCCAACTTTTACAATCTTATAATAATCTTGGGTTGGTTCACATAACATGTACTACTTATATCATTTTCAATTGGCCAAGAGTTACTTTCATAATAAAGTGGCCATGCCATTTCATTATTCAAAATTATCATATTTTCGTATATGACCAAGCTGCCTTCAAACTAGCATAACTCAAGTTCTACTTATTCTTTTTACTTGATTCCAGTGGCCAAATTTAGATGACACATACACCTACATTTTATCTTTAGTGACCAACATGTGAATTGTCTTTCAAAGGTGCTTCTGGTCGTTTTAAAAACCAAAACTGCTGCTGTTAAACAGCTTTGACCTTACTGACTTCAAATGACCATAACTTGAGTTCTACACAATATTTTGACCTTATTCCAGTGGCCACTTCTTCTTAACACATTTTAGCACATTTTATCTTCAGTGACCAACACAAGATTTGACTCATATACGTGAGTTTTACTCGTTTTAAAAAACTGACACAGAATCATTTTTGCTGAAAGATCAGCATGACGCTACTGAATTCAAAAATTCATAACTGGAGTTCTACTTCGTATTTTCAACCCATTCCAGTGGCAAAATTTGCTTAACACAATAACCTACATTTTCTTTTTAGGACTGAACAAGTGAAAACTCTGACATGGGGGTGTTTTACACGTTGCAAATACAGGGACAGAATCTGTCCAACTAATTTTTTCTTACTATCATTCAATCAAAATCTATCATGCAACCCAATTAAACCCTAAATTTGATTAAATTACAAGAACCCTAACTTGTATAGAAGCAATTTAACTTAATTCAATAAAACCCCCAATTTCCCAAATACAATTGATTGCATGAACCCTAATTCTTGAACAAAAATTAAAACTAGGGTTGGAAGGATAATTACCTCAAGAATAAGAATTAGAATTAAGATGAAATCACAATTGTCTTCTTCTTCTTTTCTTCCTAAAATTCGGTCCACACCACACAACCCTCACATTTCAATTTCTTAGATGATGGAAGATTATTATTATGATCAAGCTTTGAAAAATTTCTTGAATTACTTGGAGAATTAGAATTAAGGTAAAGATGGAATGAAGAAAAGATGAATAATGAAAAGGGTTGGTGGTGGAATTGTGATTCAACAAAAAAAAGAGAAGTGTCTGGCAACTCTTCTAAGTGCCACGACCCAATTGAGTTTTTGTGGGTATTTTACCCGCTATCCGCTAAAGTTCTAACTAAAACAATCCCATATTCAAAAATAAAATACTAGGAAACTATTTTAATGTCAAAACTATAATAGAGGTTTATTTTTCATTGGCTTAATAATTTAGGATGTTACAACTCTCCCCCACTTGGAACGGATCACGACCTCGTGATCAAGCCGCATCTAGTGACGACATTGCAGTAAAGCTTTTCTCTCAATTTCCCATTAACACATACGACATTCTTCCATGCTTCCCAAGCACTTTGCACCATAATATAGTCTTGATTTACATTTTTCTTAAATATTTCCTCACTAGGCCAAAGACTTTTCGACATTGTCATATTTAAACTCATTTTAAAGTTCGATTTCTATTATAAGCACACGTGAAAACTTGACGGTGTAATACTTCATAAAACGAGAATTGTGAAAAATAAAATGAATTTCTTAGAAGTTTTTTTTTTTTTTGGGAGATTTCAAACAATAGTACCCTTGACGACTCGAGCAAGGATTTTGAAAGAATCGAAAACCGAGACCTTAGATTTTCCATATATGCAACTCGTAACACGTCTCTCTAAAGATAACTTCTTCATATTACACAATCACCAAAATTGAACTTGATAAGTCTCTCTCCTTTATCCGCATAAGATTCTTGCCGATATTAACCCGCTTTGAGTTGTTATTTTATCATTTCAATCTTCATATACATCTTCATCACTATATCCGTGCTACGCAACTCTTGGTGTCCCACTTTTCTAAAACGAATAGGGAATTGACATTTCCTATCAAACAACATTCCACTTCATCTTGGGTCACTAATAATCTCTCTTTAGATCTTGACACATCTTTGTTATACCGAACGAAAGAAGTATTCAAATTTTATAGGTTTCATGGAGCAAATTCGATTTGGTTCCGTTAAGGAGAGGATTATAAGTTCTATCATGACATCTAGTAAGTCCGCAAAATCTTTAGAAAATATTTCGCGTGATCTGGCTTTTCGCTTGCTTAGGTTCCCGTCGCAAATTTTCTCTTGAACCTCTTCTAAATGATTGGAGAAATCAATTGATTAGCATGTACACCGGTGAAACACATAAAGAAAGGTGAAAACTTTTCAGGCTAACAACATCCGCCACTACATGGGCTTACCGGGACGACACTTAAACTTCGTAGACATAATCTTTCGAGAGAGTTAACCAACTTCTTTGACAATGGTGAGATTTTTGTTGATTGATAAGAAAAGAAAGTTGATATGATTGAGTAAGACCGATATATTTGACGCTATAGAGAAAGAAAAACACCAAAATTTTAAAGTGAAAATGATTCCGGTGGACTTTAAACCGCGAATGGAACGATTCGTCTTGATTTCAATTAGTACTTCGTTCGACTTCTCATTCTTTTCTTCAAGCTTGCTTCACATTCTTTCTAATTAATTTGGTCAACGGTGAGACTATCTTCAAAAGGGCGGAAAAATTAAAACAACACTTGCCACCCGTCACCCACGAATCTTCTAATCTATATTTATCTTCTAGGTTGTCTCCACTTCGTCACAACACCAATCCAATCCGGGTTAACCACGCTCCTTCTCTTGGTGATCACACGATCGAGATGATTTCACTTCTCCTAATCAGACTGATCATTTAACGAATTGACATGGAACTTTCACTTTCGTCGCATCTCCAAGACTTCACGTAAAAGAACTTTTCTGGCCGGATTGACTTTTAAGATAAACAAAACGTTGTCAATGAAAACAATACGGATTTATTTCACAACAAACGACAAGTGTGGTTCAAAAGACTCACGGGGGTTGGAAAACCTTTAATACAATCGAAGGGTATACTACGAATTTCAAAGTGCCCATACAAGTATAGATAACATTTTCGGGAACATCTCCATTGCGTGCTATAAGTTGATGGAAACTGAAATGAAAATTCATCTTAAAATGATAAGAAATTGCTTCTACTTGATCGAATAGGATATCAGATCTTGACCACGGGTACTCGTCTCCGATTGTTACTTTATTGAGCTCACAAGTGACTAAACGCACACGCCTCCTGCTTCCTTTAATTACATAATCGCACCTCTTGGAACGAAGGGAATCACTTGAAATGGCTAGAACGAATACAATTCAGGTAAAAGTATTTGGGATAATCACGAATAGCAAGAAGATTCTCCATAGACCGTGATTCCATTTGGCATTGATGATTCAACAATAAGAGACTTAACTGCCATACCATAACTGTCATAACGCACAAGCGAAAGTACCAACTGACCGCTTCATTTCTTCCGACGAAAACAATTGTAATATTACAACATGGATTCTCAACTAGGTCGCCTTCTCATTCCATGAAATTTGGCGTCCTTCACATATAAACGATCTTTTCTCAACATTATATCGCATGCTCCCGAAGTAAAAGAAAACAAATTGGCTCAAAAGATTTTAGATTAGGCTTTAGCTTTTATAACTACCATACTTATCGTTTACAAGTTCCTTGTTGCCATAATATCCTCACGTTCTTACAATGCTTATTTCATCTTAACTTCTATCATCATACTTCAAGTAGTCAAATACTCGTTCAAGAAAGCATGTCAATCAAAATCAAAAACACATTCGCCATACTCCGTATGGTCTTTTAACATCTACTATACAATCATCTTGATAATAGAAGTCCCAATCTCTACGACTTTATACTACCATGTAACATGTATTCATCACATTAAACTTATCAATTTAAACATGTTACTGCTCAATTGCTTTTTATCATACTTCGCATGGTCTTTCGACATATAATCTACGCAAACTTATTTAGACTACGAGTCTCCAACTTTACAACCTTATATTAACATACATAATGTGCCTTCATAACATTAATCAGCCAATTAAATCACATTACTGCACAACTGATTCTCATCGCCATATCTCGTATGGCCTTCTTAACACAATAATGATGCCACGGGTCTCACTACCCAATGGTCTTACACCAGATAATAACGATGCCATGGGTCTCACTACCCAATGGTCTTACACAAAATAATAACGAGGCCATGGGTCTCACTACCCAATGGTCTTACACAAAATAATGTCACACTTCATTCGCAACATTCAACATTCATCAACTATTCAACATACTTTCTCCTTATAAGTGACAACCATCTTTTAACTTATAAATCAAATTCCACTTTTATGGCCTCATTGCCGATTATTCAAGCAAAACTTTTGCTCTATCGCATTCGCATACAAACAAGCAAATACACATTAGCATGCATTTCACGTTTACTATGTATTTATCATACCTTCTTCTTTACTATCATCAAGCAATATATTAACTCATAAACCAATCTCAAATTTTCAATTCTTACCATTCAATAAACCAGTTAGCATGCAAAGCTCATATTCTATCATACTTAGATATCAACGAGTAAAAACATAAAATAATTCACATTGCCAAATAAGGTCTCCAACCTATGGCTTCGCACTAACATACTTCCATATTTAACGGACTTAACTTGAGCTATTATAATATGTGATCATAATAACGCTGCAGTCATTATGATGATTACTTATTATAACACCTCAAGTGAACTGCGCTAAATACTTCCATATGTCACTAGAAACCAAACTATGCACATAAGGTCAAGTCACATCTATGGTTTAAGTCTAGGTATCCGTGTAATAATAAAATACCTAAATCCCTTAAACCACGGCTTTGATACCACTTGAAAGAACCCGAACTCATTTTAGGAAAATAAGAGATTTTTTTTTTTTTTTTTTTTTATAAGCCCCCACTGCGCCGCAGTGGAGGTGTACACCTCCCACTGCGCCGCAGTGGGAAGTTACGGAAGCAGACGACCAAACTTCCCCACTGCGCCGCAGTGGGGTGGAAACACTCCCACTGCGCCGCAGTGGGATATTTCGGACCTCAGCCTGCAGTTTTCCTGCAGGTCTAAAACTTGTGAAAATCATAATCCAAACTTCAATCTTGCACAACCTTTTACTAGTCATATTCAAACCTTAAATCCCTTTACCCAACTTTAAAATGAGTTAAAGATACGTGATTTAAAATCCCGAAAGCTTTTATTTGATCAAGTGTAGCATTTACAACGAAACGGGTCAATTACCCAAGTTGACACATTACAAAAGACGACATTCAAAATTGGAAATTTCGGCATGACCCATTCGTAAAATCATCATCCAAACCTGTTACGGATTATGAGTTCTCCAAAACACATTTAAACAAAATCAATACATTACAACTACAAAACCCATTTAAAATACCCAAAACTTGAGTCTAACACTAGACATCATAATAATTTTCCAAAAAGACATAACAAGAGTACAAAGAGCCGATAGTTCAAAGGGGTCGCTATGGGTCCTATTACCAATTCCATTATCCGCATTTAGCTAAAGCAATCAATATCCAAAAAGCATCTTTAACTTCAATCTTTACATTACTTAACTTTCTTCCGCATCCGGGACAACCTATAAAAAGGGTGAACAACTAAAAAGTAAGCAAAGCTTAGTGAATAATCTTGCATACGTTTATACCTACGAAGGAGGGCAATGCACAAGGACTGTTGCATATAGACTATGACACCGTCGTGTCATATCTATAATACTCACCTTGCACGCTAAACAACATATATGGATCCATTAGAGAATATCGGGGTTCTTAGGCCCCGAGAGGTTCTTAGGCCTTTTCTCAAAACAACAATAGGGGTTCTTAGGCCCCGGAGGTTCTTAGGCCTCATAACATTTGACCCCACCCGGGTCTAGCCAAATCAATTACCACACATGAATATCACATTTCATCATGATGTGGTCAATTGACCCAACGTAAACATAAAGGTATGCAAGAGTACTCACCTCCTCCGCGACAACCAAAATCATAAATCAACAAGACCGCAAGTACACAATACGTATGCCTCAACCTAGCAATAGTTCACAATTTACACATATAAGGTCATCAAGCTCAATTATCTCAAACACAAGGCTAACAAGCCATACATTACTACCTTTACTAGCATTTCAATGCCCAACCCAACTTTTACAATCTTATAATAATCTTGGGTTGGTTCACATAACATGTACTTCTTATATCATTTTCAATTGGCCAAGAGTTACTTTCATATCAAAATCGTCATTATCGTCATTTTCATATTTGACCTAGCCGACTTCAAACAAGCATAACTCAAGTTCTACTTACTCTTTTAACATGATTCCAGTGGTCAAATTTACATGACACATATACCTACATTTTATCTTTAGTGACCAATATGTGAATTGTCCTTCAAAGATGACTTCTGGTCGTTTTAAAAACCAAAACTGCTGCTGTTAAACAGCTTTGACCTTACTGACTTCAAATGACCATAACTTGAGTTCTACACAATATTTCGACCTCATTCCAGTGGCCACTTCTTCTTAACACATTTTAGCACATTTTATCTTCAGTGACCCACACAAGATTTGACTCATATACGTGAGTTTTACTCGTTTTAAAAACTGACACAGAATCATTTTTGCTGAAAGATCAGCATGACGCTACTGAATTCAAAAATTCATAACTGGAGTTCTACTTCGTATTTTTAACCCATTCCAGTGGCAAAATTTGCTTAACACAATAACCTACATTTTCTTTTTAGGACTCAACAAGTGAAAACTCTGACATGGGGGTGTTTAACTCGTTTTAAGATCAGGGTCAGAATCTGTCCAACTAATTTTCACTATCATTCAACAAAATCTATCATGCAACCCAATTAAAACCCTAAATTTGATTAAATTACAAGAACCCTAACTTGTATAGAAGCAATTTAACTTAATTCAATAAAACCCCCAATTTCCCAAATACAATTGATTGCATGAACCCTAATTTCTAAAGGAAATCAAGAATTAGGTTAAAGGAAAATTCATTACCTTCAAGATTAGGAATTGGAATTTAGAATGAAATCACAATTGTCTTCTTCTTTCTTCTTCCTAATTTCGGCCCATCACCACACTTAACCCTCACATTTCAATTTCTTAGATGATGGAAGATTATTATTATGATCAAGCTTTGAAGAATTTCTTGAATTACTTGGAGAATTAGAATTAAGGTAAAGATGGAAATGAAGAAAAGATGAATAATGAAAAGGGTTGGTGGTGGAATTGTGATTCAACAAAAAAAGAGAAGTGTCTGGCAACTCTTCTAAGTGCCACGACCCAATTGAGTTTTTGTGGGTATTTTACCCGCTATCCGCTAAAGTTCTAACTAAAACAATCCCATATTCAAAAATAAAATACTAGGAAACTATTTTAATGTCAAAACTATAATAGAGGTTTATTTTCATTGGCTTAATAATTTAGGATGTTACAACTCTCCCCCACTTGGAACGGATCACGACCTCGTGATCCAAGCCGCATCTAGTGACGAAATTGCAATAAAGCTTTTCTCTCAATTTCCCATTAACACATACGACATTCTTCCATGCTTCCCAAGCACTTTGCACCATAATATAGTCTTGATTTACATTTTTCTTAAATATTTCCTCACTAGGCCAAAGACTTTTCGACATTGTCATATTTAAACTCATTTTAAAGTTCGATTTCTATTATAAGCACACGTGAAAACTTGACGGTGTAATACTTCATAAAACGAGAATTGTGAAAAATAAAATGAATTTCTTAGAAGTTTTTTTTTTTTTTGGGAGATTTCAAACAATAGTACCCTTGACGACTCGAGCAAGGATTTTGAAAGAATCGAAAACCGAGACCTTAGATTTTCCTTATATGCAACTCGTAACACGTCACTCTAAAGATAACTTCTTCATATTACACAATCACCAAAATTGAACTTGATAAGTCTCTCTCCTTTATCCGCATAAAATTCTTGCCGATATTAACCCGCTTTGAGTTGTTATTTTATCATTTCAATCTTCATATACATCTTCATCACTATATCCGTGCTACGCAACTCTTGGTGTCCGGCTTTTCTAAGAATAGGGAATTGACATTTCCTATCAAACAACATTCCACTTCATCTGGGGTCACTAATAATCTCTCTTTAGATCTTGACACATCTTTGTTATACCGAACGAAAGAAGTATTCAAATTTTATAGGTTTCATGGAGCAAATTCAATTTGGTTCCATTAAGGAGAGGATTTTAAGTTCTATCATGACGTCTAGTAAGTCCACAAAATTCTTTAGAAAATATTTCGCGTAATCTGGCTTTTCGTTTGCTTAGGTTCCCGTTGCAAATTTTCTCTTGAACCTCTTCTAAATGATTGGAGAAATCAATTGATTAGCATGTACACCGGTGAAACACATAAAGAAAGGTGAAAACTTTTCAGGCTAACAATATCCGCCACTACATGGGCTTACCGGGACGACACTTAAACTTCGTAGACATAATCTTTCGAGAGAGTTAACCAACTTCTTTGACAATGGTGAGATTTTCGTTGATTGATAAGAAAAGAAAGTTGATATGATTGAGTAAGACCGATATATTTGACGCTATAGAGAAAGAAAAACACCAAAATTTTAAAGTGAAAATGATTCCGGTGGACTTTAAACCGCGAATGGAACGATTCGTCTTGATTTCAATTAGTACTTCGTTCGACTTCTCATTCTTTTCTTCAAGCTTGCTTCACATTCTTTCTAATTAATTTGGTCAACGGAGAGACTATCTTCAAAAGGGCCGAAAAATTAAAACAACACTTGCCACCCGTCACCCACGAAACTTCTAATTTAAGTTGATCTTGTGAGTTGTCTCCATTTCGACACAACACCAATCCAATCCGGGTTAACCACGCTCCCTCTCTTGGTGATCACACGATCGAGATGATTTCACTTCTCCTAATCAGACTGATCATTTAACGAATTGACATGGAACTTTCACTTTCGTCGTATCTCCAAGACTTCACGTAAAAGAACTTTTTTTCTGGCCAGATTGACTTTTAAGATAAACAAAACGTTGTCAATGAAAACAATACGGATTTATTTCACAACAAACGACAAGTGTGGTTCAAAAGACTCACGGGGGTTGGAAAACCTTTAATACAATCGAAGGGTATACTACGGATTTCAAAGTGCCCATACAAGTATAGATAACATTTTCGGGAACATCTCCATTGCGTGCTATAAGTTGATGGAAACTGAAATGAAAATTCGTCTTAAAATGATAAGAAATTGCTTCTACTTGATCGAATAGGATATCAGATCTTGACCACGGGTACTCGTCTCCGATTGTTACTTTATTGAGCTCACAAGTGACTAAACGCACACGCCTCCTGCTTCCTTTAATTACATAATCGCACCTCTTGGAACGAAGGGAATCACTTGAAATGGCTAGAACGAATACAATTCACGTAAAAGTATTTGGGATAATCACGAATAGCAAGAAGATTCTCCATAGACCGTGATTCCATTTGGCATTGATGATTCAACAATAAGAGACTTAACTGCCATACCATGACTGTCATAACGCACAAGCGAAAGTATCAACTGACCGCTTCATTTCTTCCGACGAAAACAATTGTAATATTACAACAGGGATTCTCAACTAGGTCGCCTTCTCCTTCCATGAAATTTGGCGTCCTCCACACTTAGACGTTCTCTTCTCAAACATTATATCGCATGCTCCCGAAGTGAAAGAAAACAAATTGGCTCAAAAGATTTTAGATTAGGCTTTAGCTTTTATAACTACCATACTTATCGTTTACAAGTTCCTTGTTGCCATAATATCCTCACGTTCTTACAATGCTTATTTCATCTTAACTTCTATCATCATACTTCAAGTAGTCAAATACTCGTTCAAGAAAGCATGTCAATCAAAATCAAAAACACATTCGCCATACTCCGTATGGTCTTTTAACATCTACTATACAATCATCTTGATAATAGAAGTCCCAATCTCTACGACTTTATACTACCATGTAACATGTATTCATCACATTAAACTTATCAATTTAAACATGTTACTGCTCAATTGCTTTTTATCATACTTCGCATGGTCTTTCGACATATAATCTACGCAAACTTATTTAGACTATGAGTCTCCAACTTTACAACCTTATATTAACATACATAATGTGCCTTCATAACATTAATCAGCCAATTAAATCACATTACTGCACAACTGATTCTCATCGCCATATCTCGTATGGCCTTCTTAACACAATAATGATGCCACGGGTCTCACTACCCAATGGTCTTACACCAAATAAATACGATGCCATGGGTCTTACTACCCAATGGTCTTACACAAAATAATAACGATGCCATGGGTCTCACTACCCAATGGTCTTACACAAAATAATGTCACACTTCATTCGCATACATTCAACATTCATCAACTATTCAACATACTTTCTCCTTATAAGTGACAACCATCTTTTAAACTTATAAATCAAATTCCACTTTTATGGCCTCATTGCCGATTATTCAAGTAAAACTTTTGCTCTATCGCATTCGCATACAAACAAGCAAATACACATTAGCATGCATTTCACGTTTACTATGTATTTATCATACCTTCTTCTTTACTATCATCAAGCAATATATTAACTCATAAACCAATCTCAAATTTTCAATTCTTACCATTCAATAAACCAGTTAGCATGCAAAGCTCATATTCTATCATACTTAGATATCAACGAGTAAAAACATAAAATAATTCACATTGCCAAATAAGGTCTCCAACCTATGGCTTCGCACTAACATACTTCCATATTAACGGACTTAACTTGAGCTATTATAATATGTGATCATAATAACGCTGCAGTCATTATGATGATTACTTATTATAACACCTCAAGTGAACTGCGCTAAATACTTCCATATGTCACTAGAAACCAAACTATGCACATAAGGTCAAGTCACATCTATGGTTTAAGTCTAGGTATCCGTGTAATAATAAAATACCTAAATCCCTTAAACCACGGCTTTGATACCACTTGAAAGAACCCGAACTCATTTTAGGAAAATAAGAGATTTTTTTTTATTTTTTTTTTTATAAGCCCCCACTGCGCCGCAGTGGAGGTGTACACCTCCCACTGCGCCGCAGTGGGAAGTTACGGAAGCAGACGACCAAACTTCCCCACTGCGCCGCAGTGGGGTGGAAACACTCCCACTGCGCCGCAGTGGGATATTTCGGACCTCAGCCTGCAGTTTTCCTGCAGGTCTAAAACTTGTGAAAATCATAATCCAAACTTCAATCTTGCACAACCTTTTACTAGTCATATTCAAACCTTAAATCCCTTTACCCAACTTTAAAATGAGTTAAAGATACGTGATTTAAAATCCCGAAAGCTTTTATTTGATCAAGTGTAGCATTTACAACGAAACGGGTCAATTACCCAAGTTGACACATTACAAAAGACGACATTCAAAATTGGAAATTTCGGCATGACCCATTCGTAAAATCATCATCCAAACCTGTTACGGATTATGAGTTCTCCAAAACACATTTGAACAAAATCAATACATTACGACTACAAAACGACCCATTTAAAATACCCAAAACTTGAGTCTAACACTAGACATCATAATAATTTTCCAAAAAGACATAACAAGAGTACAAAGAGCCGATAGTTCAAAGGGGTCGCTATGGGTCCTATTACCAATTCCATTATCCGTATTTAGCTAAAGCAATCAATATCCAAAAAGCATCTTTAACTTCAATCTTTACATTACTTAACTTTCTTCCGCATCCGGGACAACCTATAAAAAGGGTAAACAACTAAAAAGTAAGCAAAGCTTAGTGAATAATCTTGCATACGTTTATACATACGAAGGAGGGCAATGCACAAGGACTGTTGCATATAGACTATGACACCGTCGTGTCATATCTATAATACTCACTTTGCACGCTAAACAACATATATGGATCCATTAGAGAATATCGGGGTTCTTAGGCCCCGAGAGGTTCTTAGGCCTTTTCTCAAAACAACAATAGGGGTTCTTAGGCCCCGAGAGGTTCTTAGGCCTCATAACATTTGACCCCACCCGGGTCTAGCCAAATCAATTACCACACATGAATATCACATTTCAACATGATGTGGTCAATTGACCCAACGTAAACATAAAGGTATGCAAGAGTACTCACCTCCTCCGCGACAACCAAAATCATAAATCAACAAGACCGCAAGTACATAATACGTATGCCTCAACCTAGCAATAGTTCACAATTTACACATATAAGGTCATCAAGCTCAATTATCTCAAACACAAGGCTAACAAGCCATACATTACTACCTTTACTAGCATTTCAATGCCCAACCCAACTTTTACAATCTTATAATAATCTTGGGTTGGTTCACATAACATGTACTACTTATATCATTTTCAATTGGCCAAGAGTTACTTTCATATCAAAATCTAGTCATGCCATCTCATTATTCAAAATTATCATATTTTCGTATATGACCAAGCTGCCTTCAAACTAGCATAACTCAAGTTCTACTTATTCTTTTTACTTGATTCCAGTGGCCAAATTTAGATGACACATACACCTACATTTTATCTTTAGTGACCAACATGTGAATTGTCTTTCAAAGATGACTTCTGGTCGTTTTAAAAACCAAAACTGCTGCTGTTAAACAGCTTTGACCTTACTGACTTCAAATGACCATAACTTGAGTTCTACACAATATTTTGACCTCATTCCAGTGGTCACTTCTTCTTAACACATTTTAGCACATTTTATCTTCAGTGACCCACACAAGATTTGACTCATATACGTGAGTTTTACTCGTTTTAAAAACTGACACAGAATCATTTTTTTGCTGAAAGATCAGCATGACGCTACTGAATTCAAATTCATTTTGTCTAAGAATGGATGTTTCAAATAAGTAATGCTGCAAAAAAAACTAAAGAAAGAAAAAAACAATACAAGAGTAGGTAACATTAAATATGAAGCAAAGTTTTGTCATATTTTATTGCAATGGATTGTTTGTTTCTATAAGACAGGAGAGGTAAATCCAAAAGCCAATGGAAAATAGGTCCATACCACATGATAGAATAGAAGTTCTGATGCAATGATTATGCATAATGCTCTAACTTTCTTATGGACAACTATGGTAAAGACATACATTTTGGACAAACTAAAGTAAATTGAGGATTCACAAATGTTTCCTTAATTAGGAAAGAAAATGTAAATCACACACCACTCCACAGTAACATTTTCAAAATTACCTACCACTCCACAGTAAGATTTTCCTATTGTTGCACTGTATCGATTATTTTCAAAATAAATTGTTACACTTGTCAAGCCATTAGAATCAGACCCAGACCGTAGCGGAGATTTTGGTGACCATAAACATGTATAAAATAAAGTAGAATTTGCTAACTAATGACCCTTGAGCACTAGTTATAGTTCATTCAATTAAGTCCATATTTCTTAAATTATCAGAAATTCATTTTGTCTAAGAATGGATGTTTCAAATAAGTAATGCTGCAAAAAAAACTAAAGAAAGAAAAAAACAATACAAGAGTAGGTAACATTAAATATGAAGCAAAGTTTTGTCATATTTTATTGCAATGGATTGTTTGTTTCTATAAGACAGGAGAGGTAAATCCAAAAGCCAATGGAAAATAGGTCCATACCACATGATAGAATAGAAGTTCTGATGCAATGATTATGCATAATGCTCTAACTTTCTTATGGACAACTATGGTAAAGACATACATTTTGGACAAACTAAAGTAAATTGAGGATTCACAAATGTTTCCTTAATTAGGAAAGAAAATGTAAATCACACACCACTCCACAGTAAGATTTTCCTATTGTTGCACTGTATCGATTATTTACATAAACTTTTATAGCTTCTAGTTAATCTAAACAAACTTTATTTTTCTTTTTCATTTTCAAAATAAATTGTTACACTTGTCAAGCCATTAGAGTCAGACCCAGACCGTAGCGGAGATTTTGGTGACCATAAACATGTATAAAATAAAGTAGAATTTGCTAACTAATGACCCTTGAGCACTAGTTATAGTTCATTCAATTAAGTCCATATTTCTTAAATTATCAGAAATTCATTTTGTCTAAGAATGGATGTTTCAAATAAGTAATGCTGCAAAAAAAACTAAAGAAAGAAAAAAACAATACAAGAGTAGGTAACATTAAATATGAAGCAAAGTTTTGTCATATTTTATTGCAATGGATTGTTTGTTTCTATAAGACAGGAGAGGTAAATCCAAAAGCCAATGGAAAATAGGTCCATACCACATGATAGAATAGAAGTTCTGATGCAATGATTATGCATAATGCTCTAACTTTCTTATGGACAACTATGGTAAAGACATACATTTTGGACAAACTAAAGTAAATTGAGGATTCACAAATGTTTCCTTAATTAGGAAAGAAAATGTAAATCACACACCACTCCACAGTAACATTTTCAAAATTACCTACCACTCCACAGTAAGATTTTCCTATTGTTGCACTGTATCGATTATTTACATAAACTTTTATAGCTTCTAGTTAATCTAAACAAACTTTATTTTTCTTTTTCATTTTCAAAATAAATTAAAGTCATATTAACACAATTCATTTTGTCTAAGAATGGATGTTTCAAATAAGTAATGCTGCAAAAAAAACTAAAGAAAGAAAAAAACAATACAAGAGTAGGTAACATTAAATATGAAGCAAAGTTTTGTCATATTTTATTGCAATGGATTGTTTGTTTCTATAAGACAGGAGAGGTAAATCCAAAAGCCAATGGAAAATAGGTCCATACCACATGATAGAATAGAAGTTCTGATGCAATGATTATGCATAATGCTCTAACTTTCTTATGGACAACTATGGTAAAGACATACATTTTGGACAAACTAAAGTAAATTGAGGATTCACAAATGTTTCCTTAATTAGGAAAGAAAATGTAAATCACACACCACTCCACAGTAACATTTTCAAAATTACCTACCACTCCACAGTAAGATTTTCCTATTGTTGCACTGTATCGATTATTTACATAAACTTTTATAGCTTCTAGTTAATCTAAACAAACTTTATTTTTCTTTTTCATTTTCAAAATAAATTGTTACACTTGTCAAGCCATTAGAGTCAGACCCAGACCGTAGCGGAGATTTTGGTGACCATAAACATGTATAAAATAAAGTAGAATTTGCTAACTAATGACCCTTGAGCACTAGTTATAGTTCATTCAATTAAGTCCATATTTCTTAAATTATCAGAAATTACATTTAATGTTCACTAATTCAATCAGATTATTACCATTTTTATACATGATTTTTTTTTTGAACGGCTAAATGATTTTATATTTCATAAAAACAAACAAACTTCTTTTCCCTTTTTGATTGGTTGAAAATTAAAAGTGTCCCTACCCCAACCCACTCCCCGTTTTCTTGCATTTTCTCACGAAAATGCATGATATCTTTTTTCTTCAGAAAGTGTTTGAGAAAACACCCATACCAATGTTTGTTTACGGAAAATAGCTCTGAAAGTTTTGAGAAAACATGTCGTTAGGAACGGCCTAAGTGACATTGCTTTGTGTGAATACATATTGGTATATTGTAATGAATAAAATCTCTAAAGTTAGATTCTATATGGCTATATGATTAAAAATCTTGTATGGGTGCTATTAAAGTTACCAACGATAATTCTGAATTAGAGATGTCAAAAATATTAGTTAAGGTTCAAATAGTTTTTACTATTACCTGTAAAAACAAAAATTGTTGATATATATGTTGGATTACATGTTAAGTTTTACAAGAGAAAAAGAGAGGAGCACTCAAAAATCAGAGGAAAAGGTGACACTTTAGCTTTTTTGTTTGGAGCAACGTGCTTTTTACCAAGAAAAGATACCTTACCTTAATAAGTTTGTAGGGTTCCGTCTTTTCCTTCTGACCGTCTCGTGAATCCTCTTACACATGACCACCACACAAACACACGCAAGGGTTTAGTATCCCGGAGTGTAAGCAACTTTGCAACTTTTCCTATTGTATGTAAGTATCAAAAATTTTGTACGTTGTATGTAAGTATCTCGCTAAATTGAACACTTAATGTAAATTTTTTACGTTGACCAATCAAAAACTTCTACGTGGGCAGCTCATATGGTTGCCACGTATACATTTTTACATTAAGCGTTCATTTTAACGAGATACATACATACAATGTTCAAAAATTTTGATGCATACACACAATAGTAAAAGTTGCAAAGTTACTTACACTCCGGGATACTTAACCTTATAAATAAATAAATTTAACTATATTGCCAATCGCATGCTACCCTTACTAGTTGTACCGTATAAACTCTAATCCTTTCACAATGAGGCCACTTTTGATCTAGTCCCTTTCATGTTTATTTACATGCCCTTTTTTGTTAGTATCAATAGAGTAAATTTATTCACTCCAGAACGATTAGCATAATCAGTGTGATTTTTACATGGTAATGATCTTTATATATAATCTATATATGATATATATATTTATGTTCATGGCAAAAAGAATTATGTAAAGATAACATCTTTTTTTGAGAAAAAGTAATAATATCAAACTAATTTGGTAAGTTTTAGAATTATGCTTAATAATCCAGTGTTATCACATGAATTTCATTTATTCCCTCTCTTGATCTTAAACCTATGTCAGGATTTTTATGCATACTTGTAGTCTTATCAAATTAATCACATTTATCAGTTTTCTTTTAAAAATTGAATAAATGATTTCTGTATCATTTGAGGAGGTTATTAGAATAGATTTAGTACACATTAAGTAAGCAGGGCGTGCTCAGGGTGATGCACGTAAGGGTTTTCAGTTTTTTGGGTCCGAACCATATAATCCAGAATCCTTTCCTAGTTGAATTTGAAAAAATCAAACTGAATTAGAATATAGCTGTTTCGTTTTATGTCAAACCTGAATTGATTAAATAAATTCGTTTATAGTTTAGCTTTTGGTTTACTTAATACAAATTAAGGTTATCCTGGAAAACCTAGATTACATTTCTATATAGCTATATAGATTTGATATGTCATTAGTGACTAAGTCATGAATTTGGGTATCGGGTGGCTAAACAGTTTACAAAAATACTAACAAATATATAAAATAGACTATTAACTTTAAATTGATCTGGAGTAAGCGTATGAGATCATAAGTGTAAACTTTTTTTTTTTTAACGGCAATGAAGTATATTAATTATAACGGGCCGCTAGCAAAGCACTAGTTGCCCAAACAGTACAAGTACAAGAAATGTACAAATACACTAAAAACCATGGGAACAAAAGAATCTAAATGGCAAGTAAACGATTTTTGATCCAATCCGTCCATGAAATATGCTTCTGCTTACGAGTAGAATACCAAGAGTAAGATTGAGTAACAAGGAGATCAAAGAGAAATTCCTTGTGAGACGTCCCTAGCGTAAAGACCTTTTCGTTTCTATATTTCCAAATGGACCACCAACCACAAAAAACAAAGGCTTCAATGATATTCTTCTTTTCATGCACAATCTTCGAATTGTCAATAAAATTAAGGAGGTCCGAAGGTGATCCTGTGAAAGAAACAAAGGTATGTCGAGCCATTTAGAAACTAAGTTCCAAATTTTTGTTCATATAGAGTGTAAACTTTTTTGGGTGATCAATTATTTTGAACTACACTAATACATAAAAATAATATTGAAAGTATATAGTTTTATATTCATTTTGTTCATATTTTAGACCTATGCAACTTGATTATGTGCTTAGTATGTAGCTTTACTAGCACTTCTGGAACTTCTATACTAGTATTTTGGTGTTGTATATATAAAAAAATACATTCAATCCAATAGAAAAATAATACCAAATAGAAAAACAAACCTAATAGTATCTGATTGAGAAAATAACCTAAATGCCCAATCTTTTTAATAAGTTTATCAATTTACCCAAGTTTTTTTAGATTTTCATAAAATACCCACAAAAATCGCAATAATTTTGGAAAATCACAATGAGATTGTTAAAATCGCAATAAGATTATGAAAATCGCATAAAGATGATGAAAATCGCATAAAGAACATTGAAAATCACTTAAAGAACTTTAAAATTTTCATAAAGAACATTGAAAATCGTATAAAGATTTTCAGAATCGCATAAAAACTTAGAATATCATAAAGAACTTCAGATGTTACAAAATCTTTACGAGATTTATAAAATCTTTATGCGATTATGTTAAATCTTTATGCGATTTTGTTAAATCTTTATGCGATTTTGTTAAATCTTTATGCAATTTTGGGAATCGCATTGCGATTTTATATAATCTCGTTGCGATTTTAGGAGCCTTATTGCGATTTTATGAATCTCATTGCGATTTTTGAAATTTATTGCGATTTTGTTGGGTATTTTGTGAAAATCCGAAAAACTTGGGTATATTGATATATTTTTTAAAAGAATTGGGTATTGAGGTTATTTTCTCTATCTGATTTGGGTCCGACAGTTTAAATAAGGCTCGGGACTTGCCTCAAAATGTATGGACTTATTTGTTGTTACAAAATTTCAATTTGTCGGTCTACAACCATGTTGTAGAGCCCAAACCTACTCATAGAGTCATAGACTCATAGGTCATATGTTCTACCAAAAAAATTGTTTAAAACGTCTAAACTATAAGGGCATTGGCATCACCTCCACCCACCACTCACTTACCACTCACTTCCAACCAATCCCCTTATGCCACCTCAAATCCATCACTCACTCACCACTCACTCAAATTTTGTTGGCATTGCCACCACTCATTACAATTTTATTTTTATTTTTAAAACTAAAATTCCATTAAACATTAAAAACATTACATAATATTACTAAAAACATAAAAACATTACATAATAATACTAAAACACATAAAAACATTACATAATAATACTAAAACACATAAAAACATTACATAAAAAATAAAAAACAATATATAAATACCATCACATGTTCTACTCTTCATCGTCGTCGAGATATGGTAAGTCTTGAGCCGCAATATGCTCCGTAAGATCATGTCGGAGCCGAAAATGTGTCTCCTCGTCCCGTATCTCCTGTAAACCGTCACCTCACTGCTCGGTTGGACCCGGGAATCCCCAATATGAACTGGACTGATAGCTCGACCCGCGTCCTGTAATCATGTTGTGCATTATGACACACGCATAGACGAGGTTTCCTATTGCTTTCACCGAGTGTTGTCGAAACGGTCGACAAAGGATACCCCATTTCTGCTTGAGAACACCGAAGGCGCGTTCAACATCCTTTCGAGCTGACTCCTGTAGTCGCTTAAACTTTTTCTCGTTCGGATCGGTTGGATATTTGTACGCTTTAACAAAAGTAGACCATGTGAGATATATGCCATCCACTAATAATAGCCACGTTTGTACGTGTGGCCATTCACAGTGAATGGGCAGTTAGGCGCTGTGCCCATACGCTCGGGGAGGAACAACGGAGACTGCTACAGAACATTGATATCTTTTAGTGAACCAGGAGGACCAAAGAATGCGTGCCATATCCACAAATCATGAGAAGCCGTTGCCTCCATCATAATCGTGGGGTATTGATGATCACCCCTTTTATACTGGCCCCTCAACTCGATTGGACACATTTTCCACACGAAATGTGTACAATCTAGGCTGCCCAACATACCGGGCAGGTGATGTCTCTCCTCATGTGCTTTGTACAACCGCAAAATATCATGCGTTGTTGGTCTACGTAGATATTGTTTCTCATACATCTCTACAATGGCGTCACAAAAAAGCTGGAGACATTCACGTGACGTTCTTTGAGCCATCTCCAAGTACTCATCATACTCATCCGGTGGGTTACCGGTTGCAAGCTGCCTAATGGCGGACGTACATTTTTGTATCGCGGTAAAACTCTTTCTCATCCTACCATCAAAACCTTCCTGAAAATACTCGTACCGCGACTCAAGATCATGCACAATCTTTAGAAATAAACGTTAGGCATACGATACCTATCCTCGAAAAAATATTCATCGAATTTTGGTTCATCGGAAAAGTAGTCGCGGTACAATCTTTCTCCAGCTTCCCAACGGTTGCGGTTAACAACTTTACGCTTTGACCTGACCGTAGAACTTTCAGGATCGCCTCGATCACATCTGCAAATACTTCCAAACTACTATCGTCGGACCATTCAAACGGTTCATCTAGTAAAACCGTAGATCCAAATCGTTTTGCCATTTGTGAAAATGAATTTGTTTGATGTTTGATGGATGTGTTTATGTGTGTTTTTTGTTTAGATGTGTGTGTGTGTGATTTGAAATGAAAGAGAAAGAGATTGTATATAAAGAAAAAAAAAAGTATTAGAAGGTCAAATCTAGTCGTTTCACTGCCAACGGTCACAAAGCCGCGCTCCACCACGCGAGTGGTACTTCCACTCAATTTCGACCACCCACGCGTGGACACCCATCGGCGGCGGTGTTCCACGCGTGGTGACCACCCACGCCGCACCAATAATCCATGCGTTGCCAATCTGTCACACCCCCAAAATGCGGGTCCACGGGTGGGGCGTGACTTCCATAATATCACAACACAAGAGTATAATGAACGACTTAAAACGTAGTCGTTTTGAGAATTTGCATTTTATAAAACATAATCATTCAAGATCCAAATACATTACAGGAAATCAAAATAGTCTTGATTTGAAAAAGATTAAGAAAACACATTTGAACTATGAATCCATATCCTTTAGCAAAAGATGGAGCACTACAAGGCATGGAGGGTAGGGTCTTTATTCAACAAGAACAAGCGAACAACAAGTAGCAATCTGAGCACGACACCATCTAATCACCTGCAATACATACTAAATTGTGTCAACATAAAGTTGGTGAGTTCCTTAGGGTTTTAATAAAACGTTTTGCCATGAACCACAAGCCATAGGTTAACCATTGCTTTACCACAATGAAAGTAGCCATTGTTAAACAACAATGCTAGGAATGTAAAGAGAGTATACATCTATATAAGCTCATGATACGAAACTGACACGTTGTTATAGTTTGCCTCCCGGTACTTGTTCAAGGTACCGAATGTTTACAAATATGTGTCACCCGTTCGGCTCCCAGCCGTGTTTATGCCGGGTGGGGTGTGTCGACCCAAATAGCGCTATTCAACATATCCACGTTTAAATCCATAATTAACATATCATGATTGTGAGGACTTGTTGTGAACATAGTAACTTATAATAGCCTTGTATACCGTTGTGCATGTACTTGTGTTCATAAAAGTAAGAGTATGTATTGCAGCCCAAAATATATAAGTAAGATGGGGCTAAGGAGATCTCACCTTAGTTCAAAGTAGCAATTATTAGCAAATAGAGAATCCTCTTGAATGTGTTAACCTATAGAAATAAAATGTAAACTTGTCTTAATAAACTATACTATTATTTCCTAAGGAATTTCCCTCTTCTTCCAAATAATATTGTTTAATGTGATTTAAAAATGTTTCTTTATGTGATAAGGGTAAGGGTTGACCACGTGCTAGTTGGAGTCGGTCTTTCATGAGTTTATATATAATAATATATATATAATATAATAATAGCGATAATAATATAACAGCAATATTATACTATTCTCCCACACAACCTATACATATATATATATATATATATATATATATATATATATATATATATATATATATATATATATATATATATATATATATATATATATATATATATATATATATATATATATATATATATATATATATATATATATATATATATATATATATATATATATATATATATATATATATATATATATATATATATATATATATATATATATATATATATATATATATATATATATATATATATATATATATATATATATATATATATATATATATATATATATATATATATATATATATATATATATATATATATATATATATATATATATATATATATATATATATATATATATATATATATATATATATATATATATATATATATATATATATATATATATATATATATATATATATATATATATATATATATATATATATATATATATATATATATATATATATATATATATATATATATATATATATATATATATATATATATATATATATATATATATATATATATATATATATATATATATATATATATATATATATATATATATATATATATATATATATATATATATATATATATATATATATATATATATATATATATATATATATATATATATATATATATATATATATATATATATATATATATATATATATATATATATATATATATATATATATATATATATATATATATATATATATATATATATATATATATATATATATATATATATATATATATATATATATATATATATATATATATATATATATATATATATATATATATATATATATATATATATATATATATATATATATATATATATATATATATATATATATATATATATATATATATATATATATATATATATATATATATATATATATATATATATATATATATATATATATATATATATATATATATATATATATATATATATATATATATATATATATATATATATATATATATATATATATATATATATATATATATATATATATATATATATATATATATATATATATATATATATATATATATATATATATATATATATATATATATATATATATATATATATATATATATATATATATATATATATATATATATATATATATATATATATATATATATATATATATATATATATATATATATATATATATATATATATATATATATATATATATATATATATATATATATATATATATATATATATATATATATATATATATATATATATATATATATATATATATATATATATATATATATATATATATATATATATATATATATATATATATATATATATATATATATATATATATATATATATATATATATATATATATATATATATATATATATATATATATATATATATATATATATATATATATATATATATATATATATATATATATATATATATATACATGCATAGTTTTATGAATATATATATATATATATATATATATATATATATATATATATATATCTATATAGATACTTATTTAATGGGCATTTAACTAGCACGTTTTCCAAACTTCACTTACATAGATTATCACAACAACGATTATACTCAAAGCATGCTTTTATATTTCCAAGAAAAAGTTAATCATTATGCATGTTGGGATTTGATGTCATAAAGGTATTTCTTGGAAGAGGGAACATCCACCTAGGAACTTTACAATCTTTAAAAGCATGTCATTATTATTAACTACATTAATTAAATTAAATTAAGTAAATTAATAATTTATTAGTTTTTCCATGAAAATTCAGTTTTCAAAACATTCTAGTTGCATGACACAAGTACGTAGAAGTTTTTGAAGTTTAAAAGTCGTTTTCGGTTTCGGTTTAGTCTCGGCTGAAGTTCACGGCTCTAGATGGTGTGGTTTCTGTTTTTGAACAGCCGAGGGTCGACCATTATGGTCCAGAAACAGTAGCAAAACGGTGGTGGTTCGCGGCGGTGGTGAAAGGTGGTAAAAGGTGGTGGTTCGTGATGGTTTCGCCCCAAAACCGAAAAGAAAACTATAAAGCTTTTGCATAGCCACACCTTATCATTATGTAAACTTTTAGGACGATTAAACAACATGTTTTGAAGGTTTATAAGATCCGAAAATTGTGGCTGGTGGTGGCTATTCGCGGTGGTGGTGGCTGCGAGAAAGAAAGAAAGTTAACAAAACGTTTTTGGAGATTTATGGCCCTAAAACTAAGCATGGGCAGCCATGAAATGACCCGATATGATACCTGCACGCTCCTCCTTCTTCCTGGGTCGTCGTGAGGTGGTGCTGGGGTGGTGGTGCGCGGCTGCCGGAGAGAAAAAGAGAGAAGAAAAGAAAAAGTTGTTAGGGTTTTTAGAGAGAGAGACTAAATGGGTTTGCTTAGGTGACCTTTACTTACGTTCTTGAGCTTACTGGGATGCCGTGGAGTCGACTGGTGGTGGTTGGAGGTCGGACAGCAGCGGCGGCGGCGGCTGGGCGGTGGAGCAGCAGTGGCAGCGGCGGGGCTGCGGCAGTGGGCGGATTTTTGAAGATTTGAGACTGCTGGAACCCTTGAGGGTTGAAGAGGATGAAGAACGGATCCTTTTTCTGGTCGTAGAAGGTGCCCAGGTGGTGGTGGTGGCTGCGAGAAAGAAAGAAAGTTAACAAAACGTTTTTGGAGATTTATGGCCCTAAAACTAAGCATGGGCAGCCATGAAATGACCCGATATGATACCTGCACGCTCCTCCTTCTTCCTGGGTCGTCGTGAGGTGGTGCTGGGGTGGTGGTGCGCGGCGGCTTCGCGGTGGTGGTGGCTGCGAGAAAGAAAGAAAGTTAACAAAACGTTTTTGGAGATTTATGGCCCTAAAACTAAGCATGGGCAGCCATGAAATGACCCGATATGATACCTGCACGCTCCTCCTTCTTCCTGGGTCGTCGTGAGGTGGTGCTGGGGTGGTGGTGCGTAGTTTGGTGCTTAAACTTGATGATGAAGCTTTGGGGTTTGTTAGGGTTTTTAGAGAGAGAGACTAAATGGGTTTGCTTAGGTGACCTTTACTTACGTTCTTGAGCTTACTGGGATGCCGTGGAGTCGACTGGTGGTGGTTGGAGGTCGGACAGCAGCGGCGGCGGCGGCTGGGCGGTGGAGCAGCAGTGGCAGCGGCGGGGCTGCGGCAGTGGGCGGATTTTTGAAGATTTGAGACTGCTGGAACCCTTGAGGGTTGAAGAGGATGAAGAACGGATCCTTTTTCTGGTCGTAGAAGGTGCCCAGGTGGTGGTGGTGGCTGCGAGAAAGAAAGAAAGTTAACAAAACGTTTTTGGAGATTTATGGCCCTAAAACTAAGCATGGGCAGCCATGAAATGACCCGATATGATACCTGCACGCTCCTCCTTCTTCCTGGGTCGTCGTGAGGTGGTGCTGGGGTGGTGGTGTGTAGTTTGGTGCTTAAACTTGATGATGAAGCTTTGGGGTTTGTTAGGGGTGGCTGCTGGGTTCTTATTCTGGTGAGAGGAGGGCGGCCGAAGGTGGTGGGGTGGCTGGAAAGAGGTCGGCCGGAAGTGGGAGGGGAGAAAAGAGGGAGATGATGAATAGTGTGTGGTTTTGTTTGCTCTTGTGTGTGTGTGTCGTGAGAAAGAAAGAGGCAGGGAAGAAAAGAAAGGGTTTACTAGCTTTTTATAGTGGGAGGGAAAGATGGGCTTATGATTTGGGTTGGGTTAAAGATTGGGCCATCCGAAAAATGCAAGTGGGCTAAGGAATTTGCGGGCTAAATCGACTAACCGTTTCCATTTAACTACTCCTTACATTAGTAGTTAGTACGTATACTGTTATAAATAATTCACATACTATTTTGTATAAATTTTTAATTAGGAAACTAAAAATAATATGTCGTTATTTCATAATTTATATCTTTATAAATTGTGCGGAATATCTTTGAATGCATAAGTGTGTTCTTTTAGTACTTAGCAAATATATATATCAACATATACTTCATATAAGAGTTCTCTCTATGTATAGGCATTCCAACTAGTTATATTTCTCACATAAAATCATATACCACAAAAAAATGTATGTCCTGAAGGTCCTCCTTGACCGGTGTGTCAGCATCGTTATTTTATTAACGACGTTTGATTATAATGACACATAAGGATTTAAATATTATATATTTAAATTTATCTTTCTATAAATAGCACACGAATAGTAAACTTTCTAAGTTTAGAAAAATCAAAATTTGACGGTTGTCACTGTAACACCCCGCTAAAGCGGAATATACGGGATGCACAGACAAGCACAAAAGCACATAGTACAAGTTCCAACACAGCCAATAACATTAATAAAGAACAGAAGTACGATAGTTATTACAGAACATGAAATGAACTCAGAATAATCAATATTCTTAAGACAGAACAATTGTCTTTTGGGAACAGGTCTTGAACTTGAAATAGCAAGGAGAGTCTTCACGGCTCTTGATCTTGAACGCTCGGACAATCGCCAAAAAGGATGAGCTTAGAGAGGAAGATTCCTATGCTAACATGATCTACTTACCCTAACCTGAAAAGCATGTAAGTTCAAAGGTCAACTACAAAAGTAGTTGGTGAGATTCACATAAAGTACTAGTACGTATACATATAATAATATGTAGAGTAGGAACAAGTCATAAGATCTGTACGTTTAACAAAAGTGCTTGATGATCGTAAGAATAGTACTAGAACATATAATAAACTTTAAATGAGTTGTCACTGCTAACCCGATTGGCCAGAACTGAACTGTAATGAACTTAAGTACATGAACTGGACTCGAACTGAACGTCTTGGAACTCACACACAAGTAAATATAATGTTAATGTGTCTTTAATAATGATTCCTAGCCTTAGAACTTAGTTTAGTTGTTCATAGAACTCGTACCTTAATGATTAAGTTGCATCATGATATACATGTACTAGTCAGAATCGTTTGAGTTTTGTACTAGATCAGGATCGTTTTAGGAGACACAAGGATTAGAATCGTTCCAGGGTTTAGCACAAGATCTTCCTAGATTTGGCAGTCAAGATCGTTTTACTGGGCTCTAGCAAGATCGTTTCACTGGTCTGGAGGTCAAGATCGTTTTACTGGACTCTAGCAAGATCGTTTCACTGGTCTGGAGGTCAAGATCGTTTTACTGGACTCTAGCAAGATCGTTTCACTGGTCTGGAGGTCAAGATCGTTTTACTGGACTCTAGCAAGATCGTTTCACTGGTCTGGAGGTCAAGATCGTTTTACTGGACTCTAGCAAGATCGTTTCACTGGTCTGGAGGTCAAGATCGTTTTACTGGACTCTAGCAAGATCGTTTCACTGGTCTGGAGGTCAAGATCGTTTTACTGGACTCTAGCAAGATCGTTTCACTGGTCTGGAGGTCAAGATCGTTTTACTGGACTCTAGCAAGATCGTTTCACTGGTCTGGAGGTCAAGATCGTTTTACTGGACTCTAGCAAGATCGTTTCACTGGTCTGGAGGTCAAGATCGTTTTACTGGACTCTAGCAAGATCGTTTCACTGGTCTGGAGGTCAAGATCGTTTTACTGGACTCTAGCAAGATCGTTTCACTGGTCTGGAGGTCAAGATCGTTTTACTGGACTCTAGCAAGATCGTTTCACTGGTCTGGAGGTCAAGATCGTTTTACTGGACTCTAGCAAGATCGTTTCACTGGTCTGGAGGTCAAGATCGTTTTACTGGACTCTAGCAAGATCGTTTCACTGGTCTGGAGGTCAAGATCGTTTTACTGGACTCTAGCAAGATCGTTTCACTGGTCTGGAGGTCAAGATCGTTTTACTGGACTCTAGCAAGATCGTTTCACTGGTCTGGAGGTCAAGATCGTTTTACTGGACTCTAGCAAGATCGTTTCACTGGTCTGGAGGTCAAGATCGTTTTACTGGACTCTAGCAAGATCGTTTCACTGGTCTGGAGGTCAAGATCGTTTTACTGGACTCTAGCAAGATCGTTTCACTGGTCTGGAGGTCAAGATCGTTTTACTGGACTCTAGCAAGATCGTTTCACTGGTCTGGAGGTCAAGATCGTTTTACTGGACTCTAGCAAGATCGTTTCACTGGTCTGGAGGTCAAGATCGTTTTACTGGACTCTAGCAAGATCGTTTCACTGGTCTGGAGGTCAAGATCGTTTTACTGGACTCTAGCAAGATCGTTTCACTGGTCTGGAGGTCAAGATCGTTTTACTGGACTCTAGCAAGATCGTTTCACTGGTCTGGAGGTCAAGATCGTTTTACTGGACTCTAGCAAGATCGTTTCACTGGTCTGGAGGTCAAGATCGTTTTACTGGACTCTAGCAAGATCGTTTCACTGGTCTGGAGGTCAAGATCGTTTTACTGGACTCTAGCAAGATCGTTTCACTGGTCTGGAGGTCAAGATCGTTTTAAGTATTAAAGCTCAAGACCGTTTTAGGTGCATTAAGTTAAGATCGTTTCAAGTTCCAAGCATAAGATCGTTTCATGGTCTGGAGGTCAAGATCGTTTTACTGGACTCTAGCAAGATCGTTTCACTGGTCTGGAGGTCAAGATCGTTTTACTGGACTCTAGCAAGATCGTTTCACTGGTCTGGAGGTCAAGATCGTTTTACTGGACTCTAGCAAGATCGTTTCACTGGTCTGGAGGTCAAGATCGTTTTACTGGACTCTAGCAAGATCGTTTCACTGGTCTGGAGGTCAAGATCGTTTTAAGTATTAAAGCTCAAGACCGTTTTAGGTGCATTAAGTTAAGATCGTTTCAAGTTCCAAGCATAAGATCGTTTCATGGTTCTGCTAGCTCAAGATCGTTTCATGTTTTAGTATTTAGATCGTCCCGTAGTTTAACATTTAGATCGTCTTAATCATTTCAAGTACAAGTTCGTTTTAAGTACATTGAACAAGATCGTCCTGAAGGACATTAGGCAAGATCGTTTCACTGGACTAGAGGTCAAGATCGTTTCACTGGACTAGAGGTCAAGATCGTTCACTGGACTCTAGCAAGATCGTTTCACTGGTCTGGAGGTCAAGATCGTTTTACTGGACTCTAGCAAGATCGTTTCACTGGTCTGGAGGTCAAGATCGTTCTATTGAGCTCTAGCAAGATCGTTTCACTGGTCTGGAGGTCAAGATCGTTTTACTGGACTCTAGCAAGATCGTTTCACTGGTCTGGAGGTCAAGATCGTTCTATTGAGCTCTAGCAAGATCGTTTCACTGGTCTGGAGGTCAAGATCGTTTTACTGGACTCTAGCAAGATCGTTTCACTGGTCTGGAGGTCAAGATCGTTTTACTGGACTCTAGCAAGATCGTTTCACTGGTCTAGAGGTCAAGATCGTTCTAAGACAAGGCAAGAACGCATTCACCTTGATTCGAGGGAAAGGGTTGAGCAAAACCGATCTTAGAAGATCAGTTACCCATTAATGTACCAACAACAACACAACATCACACGAGATCGCACGAACAAGAACTATAGAACATTTGAGCAGCCTAGGACGATCTTGGGGACCAAGATCGTCCCAGCCTAAGATCGTCCCAATGCCAAGCTACAAGATCGTTTTAAGTACATTGAACAAGATCGTCCTGAAGGACATTAGGCAAGATCGTTTCACTGGACTAGAGGTCAAGATCGTTCACTGGACTCTAGCAAGATCGTTTCACTGGTCTGGAGGTCAAGATCGTTTTACTGGACTCTAGCAAGATCGTTCTATTGAGTCAAGCCAGGATCGTCTTAGTGTCCAAGGCTCAAGGTCGTCTTAGGTTCCAGTGTACAAGATCGTTTAAGTTCAAGCATTGAACAAGATCGTCTTGAAGGACATTAGGCAAGATCGTTTCACTGGACTAGAGGTCAAGATCGTTCACTGGACTCTAGCAAGATCGTTTCACTGGTCTGGAGGTCAAGATCGTTTTACTGGACTCTAGCAAGATCGTTTCACTGGTCTGGAGGTCAAGATCGTTTTACTGGACTCTAGCAAGATCGTTCTATTGAGTCAAGCCAGGATCGTCTTAGTGTCCAAGGCTCAAGGTCGTCTTAGGTTCCAGTGTACAAGATCGTCTCAAGTTCCAAGCACAAGATCGTTTCAAGTTCCAAGCATAAGATCGTTTCAGTTCCAGCTCAAGATCGTTTCAGTTCCAGCTCAAGATCGTTTCAGTTCCAGCTCAAGATCGTTTCAGTTCCAGCTCAAGATCGTTTCAGTTCCAGCTCAAGATCGTTTCAGTTCCAAGCTCAAGATCGTTTCATGGTTCCAGCTCAAGATCGTTTCAGTTCTGCTAGAACAAGATCGTCTTGAAGGACATTAGGCAAGATCGTTTCACTGGACTAGAGGTCAAGATCGTTCACTGGACTCTAGCAAGATCGTTTCACTGGTCTGGAGGTCAAGATCGTTTTACTGGACTCTAGCAAGATCGTTTCACTGGTCTGGAGGTCAAGATCGTTTTACTGGACTCTAGCAAGATCGTTTCACTGGTCTGGAGGTCAAGATCGTTTTACTGGACTCTAGCAAGATCGTTTCACTGGTCTGGAGGTCAAGATCGTTTTACTGGACTCTAGCAAGATCGTTTCACTGGTCTGGAGGTCAAGATCGTTTTACTGGACTCTAGCAAGATCGTTTCACTGGTCTGGAGGTCAAGATCGTTTTACTGGACTCTAGCAAGATCGTTTCACTGGTCTGGAGGTCAAGATCGTTTTACTGGACTCTAGCAAGATCGTTTCACTGGTCTGGAGGTCAAGATCGTTTTACTGGACTCTAGCAAGATCGTTTCACTGGTCTGGAGGTCAAGATCGTTTTACTGGACTCTAGCAAGATCGTTTCACTGGTCTGGAGGTCAAGATCGTTTTACTGGACTCTAGCAAGATCGTTTCACTGGTCTGGAGGTCAAGATCGTTTTACTGGACTCTAGCAAGATCGTTTCACTGGTCTGGAGGTCAAGATCGTTTTACTGGACTCTAGCAAGATCGTTTCACTGGTCTGGAGGTCAAGATCGTTTTACTGGACTCTAGCAAGATCGTTTCACTGGTCTGGAGGTCAAGATCGTTTTACTGGACTCTAGCAAGATCGTTTCACTGGTCTGGAGGTCAAGATCGTTTTACTGGACTCTAGCAAGATCGTTTCACTGGTCTGGAGGTCAAGATCGTTTTACTGGACTCTAGCAAGATCGTTTCACTGGTCTGGAGGTCAAGATCGTTTTACTGGACTCTAGCAAGATCGTTTCACTGGTCTGGAGGTCAAGATCGTTTTACTGGACTCTAGCAAGATCGTTTCACTGGTCTGGAGGTCAAGATCGTTTTACTGGACTCTAGCAAGATCGTTTCACTGGTCTGGAGGTCAAGATCGTTTTACTGGACTCTAGCAAGATCGTTTCACTGGTCTGGAGGTCAAGATCGTTTTACTGGACTCTAGCAAGATCGTTTCACTGGTCTGGAGGTCAAGATCGTTTTACTGGACTCTAGCAAGATCGTTTCACTGGTCTGGAGGTCAAGATCGTTTTACTGGACTCTAGCAAGATCGTTTCACTGGTCTGGAGGTCAAGATCGTTTTACTGGACTCTAGCAAGATCGTTTCACTGGTCTGGAGGTCAAGATCGTTTTACTGGACTCTAGCAAGATCGTTTCACTGGTCTGGAGGTCAAGATCGTTTTACTGGACTCTAGCAAGATCGTTTCACTGGTCTGGAGGTCAAGATCGTTTTACTGGACTCTAGCAAGATCGTTTCACTGGTCTGGAGGTCAAGATCGTTTTACTGGACTCTAGCAAGATCGTTTCACTGGTCTGGAGGTCAAGATCGTTTTACTGGACTCTAGCAAGATCGTTTCACTGGTCTGGAGGTCAAGATCGTTTTACTGGACTCTAGCAAGATCGTTTCACTGGTCTGGAGGTCAAGATCGTTTTACTGGACTCTAGCAAGATCGTTTCACTGGTCTGGAGGTCAAGATCGTTTTACTGGACTCTAGCAAGATCGTTTCACTGGTCTGGAGGTCAAGATCGTTTTACTGGACTCTAGCAAGATCGTTTCACTGGTCTGGAGGTCAAGATCGTTTTACTGGACTCTAGCAAGATCGTTTCACTGGTCTGGAGGTCAAGATCGTTTTACTGGACTCTAGCAAGATCGTTTCACTGGTCTGGAGGTCAAGATCGTTTTACTGGACTCTAGCAAGATCGTTTCACTGGTCTGGAGGTCAAGATCGTTTTACTGGACTCTAGCAAGATCGTTTCACTGGTCTGGAGGTCAAGATCGTTTTACTGGACTCTAGCAAGATCGTTTCACTGGTCTGGAGGTCAAGATCGTTTTACTGGACTCTAGCAAGATCGTTTCACTGGTCTGGAGGTCAAGATCGTTTTACTGGACTCTAGCAAGATCGTTTCACTGGTCTGGAGGTCAAGATCGTTTTACTGGACTCTAGCAAGATCGTTTCACTGGTCTGGAGGTCAAGATCGTTTTACTGGACTCTAGCAAGATCGTTTCACTGGTCTGGAGGTCAAGATCGTTTTACTGGACTCTAGCAAGATCGTTTCACTGGTCTGGAGGTCAAGATCGTTTTACTGGACTCTAGCAAGATCGTTTCACTGGTCTGGAGGTCAAGATCGTTTTACTGGACTCTAGCAAGATCGTTTCACTGGTCTGGAGGTCAAGATCGTTTTACTGGACTCTAGCAAGATCGTTTCACTGGTCTGGAGGTCAAGATGGTAGAGCACGCGACCAGCCAGTTTGATGGTGCTGCTAGGTCCTGGTGGACTGGCATCGTCACCACTATCGGCAGGAAGACCGCCTATGCTTTCACCTGGGAAGAACTTCAGAAGATGATGAGAGCTGAGTTCTGTACCAAAGATGCTTTGCAAGAATTAGAACAAGAGTTTTGGGATCTGAAAATGGAAGGTGTTGAGATTGAGAAATACATTTTGAGGTTTAATGAACTTGCTAGACTTGTGCCACACTTAGCTTCTACTGAGGAAAAGAAGATTGATCGCTTTATTTGGGGCTTGATTCCTGAGATCCGCCGTGACCTCACCAGTAAGGGCCCCAAGACCATGTCAAGAGCCACTGTACTGGCTAAGACCTTGACCAAAGATATAATCAGATCAGGAGGGTTGATTGGAAGTACTGATAAGGGGAAGAGGAAGGCTGAAGAAGTGGCGGAAAGGAAAGCTGAACCCCCAAGTAAGAAAGGGAAGATCTTGAAGAACTATGCTGTGACCGCAGTACCTGAACCAACAAGATACTCTGGAGCTTACCCTAAGTGCACTCGCTGCAACCTTCATCACACTGGTGCTTGTCCTGTCTGCTATAAGTGCCAAGGAATTGGGCATATGGCTAAGTACTGCAATACTGTTTCAGCGAACTTGATCAGAACTAATCCCCCACCAGTGAACAGGAACCCGCCAATCAGAAATGCCAGACCTCCGCTACCACCTGCCGCACCAGTTCAGAGGAACCAGAACCAGAACGCCCAAGTTCAGCGTGTTGCTTATCCACGCGGGCCAAGAAACCAGAACCAACAGATCAACCAGCAACAACAAAACCAGCCGGGCCCTGCTAACGCCCGTGTTTTCGCTTTGAACGCTGAGGAAGCTCGTCAGAACCCTCGGGTTGTGACAGGTACTTTTCTTCTGAACGATCATTACGCTTCTGTACTATTTGACTCAGGTGCTGAACGTAGCTTTGTGGCATTAGACTTTAAAGCTAAGACTAACATGATATCTGGCAAACTAAATGACAAATATGTGGTAGAATATGCAAATGGCCAAAGGTACGGTACCAATGAAATTGCTCTAGATTGCCCTTTGACTTTAGTAGACAAGAACTTTACAATTGAACTGTCTGGCCGTTCCGGTGGCGGAAGTACGTTTCAGAGAACTTATTTAGAACATTTCTAAGACGGTTGTTACAATAATAGCTATCACACTAGCATTCAGTGTGCACCGTTCGAAGCCTTATATGGGCGTAAGTGCAGATCACCACTTTGCTGGCTAGACGCCGGTGAAAGAAGCTGGATGAAGCTCCCAGTTGTACAGTTCACTATTGACAAAATCGCTGTTATCAAAGAAAAGCTGAAGGCTGCCCAAGACAGACAAAAGTCCTACGCTGACAAACGCCGTAAACCTTTAGAGTTCCAAGTAGGCGACAAAGTTCTGTTAAAAGTTTCCCCGTGGAAGGGTACTGCCCGTTTTGGCAAGAAAGGCAAATTGGCGCCTCGGTACATCGGACCTTATAAGATCATTAAACGGATTGGACCAGTTGCGTACAAACTGGAACTACCCCTAGAACTTGGCAATGTTCATGACACATTTCACGTGTCCAATTTAAAGAAGTGCTTGGCTGACGAACCGACCGTCATTCCTATTAAGGATGTTCATATCGACGAAGGGCTTGAGTTCACTGAAAAGCCCATTGAGATCATTGACAGAGATGCTAAACAGACTAGACAGAGCAGAGTACCACTAGTTCGTGTACGTTGGAGTGCCAGACATGGTTATAATGATACTTGGGAACGCGAGGACTTCATTAAGAAGAAGTACCCTCATCTTTTTGATCGACAAGACTCTTAATTTCGAGGACGAAATCCTCCAAGTGGGGGAGAATGTAACAACCGTCTTAGAAATGTTCTAAATAAGTTCTCTGAAACGTACTTCCGCCACCGGAACGGCCAGACAGTTCAATTTATATAAGTTCTTGACGTACTTTAGACTGGAATTATGTGCTTATATGAAGGTCAACTTGATCTTAATTCTTGACTTATATGACGAACTTATGACTAAATTCGACGAATTAACAAAGTTCTAGACTAAAAATAATTGCAAATGAGTCCTTACATTTATGATGTTCATTTAATATGAGAAGACTATAAATAGAAGGACTCATTTGCAATTATTTTTAGTCTAGAACTTTGTTAATTCGTCGAATTTAGTCATAAGTTCGTCATATAAGTCAAGAATTAAGATCAAGTTGACCTTCATATAAGCACATAATTCCAGTCTAAAGTACGTCAAGAACTTATATAAATTGAACTGTCTGGCCGTTCCGGTGGCGGAAGTACGTTTCAGAGAACTTATTTAGAACATTTCTAAGACGGTTGTTACAATTATTGTACGAGAACTCGATCAATGGAAGATGTTTATCCCAACTTCCTCTGAACTCTAATGCACAAGCACGGAGCATGTCCTCCAAGGTCTGAATAGTACGTTCGCTCTGCCCGTCCGTCTGGGGGTGATAAGCGGTGCTCAAGTTAAGTCTAGTACCTAACGCTTCTTGAAGTGACTGCCAAAAGTCAGATGTGAAGCGAGGATCTCGATCAGACACTATCGATAAAGGGACACCGTACTTGGTCACAATATCGTCTATATAGATTTCAGCGAGTCTCTCCAGTGAGTAGTCATCACGAATTGGAAGAAAACGAGCTGATTTCGTCAGTCTATCTACGATAACCCAAATAGAGTTATGGTTGTTCTTTGTACGAGGCAGCTTCATGATGAAGTCCATGGTAATATCTTCCCACTTCCATACCGGAACTTCTAATTGTTTCAATAAACCGGAAGGTTTCTGATGTTCGATCTTAACTTTAGAACATGTCAGACATCTACTGACGTACTCAAAGATCTCTCTCTTCATCCCAGGCCACCAGTAGTCTTGCTTCAAGTTCTTGTACATCTTGTCTGCGCCCGGATGAATCGAGTACCTTGAACTGTGAGCTTCCTGCATGATGATCTCCCTAACACCATTGACTGTAGGGATCCAAACTCGGTTGTTGAACTTTCTGACTCCTTCGTCATCAATTTCCAGTTCTTGAGCGATTGGGCCTAACCGTTCTGCCTTTATATTATCTTCTGATGCTAATCCGATCTCTTGACCTGCGATCACGCGTTGCCTTAAGTCTGTACGATCTGCCTCTTTGATAGATAAGATTTTGACTCGTTCCTTTCTGCTTAGGGCGTCAGCCACTACATTTGCCTTTCCAGGATGGTACTTGATTTCACAGTCGTAATCACTTAGTAACTCCACCCAACGTCTCTGTCTCATGTTCAGTTCTTTCTGGTTGTATACATGCTGCAAGCTCTTATGGTCGGTGAAGATAGTACATTTAGTTCCGTACAAGTAGTGCCTCCAAATCTTTAGGGCAAAAACAACTGCTCCCAGTTCTAGATCATGGGTGGTGTAATTCTTCTCATGCACTTTGAGTTGTCTGGAGGCGTAGGCGATCACTTTGCCCCTTTGCATTAGTACGCAGCCTAATCCTTGATGTGAAGCGTCACAGTACACGACGAAGTCTTCGGTGCCTTCTGGTAAAGCCAGAACAGGTGCTTCACACAGTCTGTCCTTTAGGGTTTGGAATGCTCGTTCTTGTTGTTCACCCCAAATAAAGTCTTTGGTCTTTTGAGTCAGTTGAGTCAAAGGTAGTGCGATCTTAGAAAAGTTCTCAATAAAACGACGGTAATAACCCGCTAGTCCAAGAAAACTACGAACTTCAGTAGGAGCTTTCGGGGCCTCCCACTTCTTGATGGCTTCAACTTTGGCCGGGTCGACATGAATGCCTTGTTCGTTTACGACGTGGCCGAGGAACTGTACTTGGCGAAGCCAGAATTCGCACTTAGAGAACTTAGCGTACAACTCTTCTTCTCGAAGAAGTTGAAGAATAGAGCGTAAATGTTGTTCATGATCAGTCTTGTTCCGAGAGTACACGAGTATGTCGTCAATGAATACAATAACAAATTTATCCAAGAACGGACGACAGACACGGTTCATTAAATCCATAAAAATTGCTGGAGCATTAGTCAGACCAAATGGCATAACGAGAAATTCGTAGTGGCCATAACGAGTGCGAAAAGCTGTCTTTGGGACGTCACCATCCTGAACACGAATCTGATGATAACCTGAACGTAGATCGATCTTAGAGAAGTACGAAGCACCTTGCAATTGATCAAACAGATCGTCTATGCGAGGTAGGGGATACCGGTTCTTAACGGTCAATTTGTTCAGTTCACGATAATCTATGCACATTCTCATGGAGCCATCTTTCTTTTTGACAAATAAAATAGGTGCTCCCCAAGGAGATGAACTAGGACGAATAAAGCCTTTGCTCAAAAGTTCCTGTAATTGGTTGGACAGTTCTTGCATTTCAGGAGGAGCTAAACGGTACGGTGCTTTAGCGACTGGTGCTGCACCGGGAACTAGATCAATATTGAACTCGACTTGTCTAACAGGTGGAATGCCTGGTAAGTCGTCAGGAAAGACATCTGGGAAGTCCCGAACAATGGGAATGTCTTGAACTTTAGGTTCTTTAGCACTTTTATCAATGACATGAGCTAGGTACACAAGATGATCTTTCTTGTCCAAGTACTTACGGAATTTCATTGCTGAGACGATTTTAAGTTCGTTCGTGGACTTATCGCCTTGTACGATCAAGGTCTCGCCGTTCGGAAGTGGTATATGAACTGATTTCTCGTGGCAACAAATAGTCGCGTGGTGTTTGGATAGCCAATCCATCCCCACGATAACATCGAAGCTACTAATCTTGACAGGGATTAAATCAATTGTAAAGTTCTTGTCTACTAAAGTCAAAGGGCAATCTAGAGCAATTTCATTGGTACCGTACCTTTGGCCATTTGCATATTCTACCACATATTTGTCATTTAGTTTGCCAGATATCATGTTAGTCTTAGCTTTAAAGTCTAATGCCACAAAGCTACGTTCAGCACCTGAGTCAAATAGTACAGAAGCGTAATGATCGTTCAGAAGAAAAGTACCTGTCACAACCCGAGGGTTCTGACGAGCTTCCTCAGCGTTCAAAGCGAAAACACGGGCGTTAGCAGGGCCCGGCTGGTTTTGTTGTTCCTGAGATTTGATTCCAGAAATACGTTTTGATTATCACAAGGATGCTAAAAGTACACACGATTTCGATTTAACAATCAAAAATCAAAATATGATTTTGTGGTTGGTTATGGCTGCCTGGAGAGGTTTTTAGTGAGAGAGTGAAATTGAGTCTAAGTTCTTGACGTACTTTAGACTGGAATTATGTGCTTATATGAAGGTCAACTTGATCTTAATTCTTGACTTATATGACGAACTTATGACTAAATTCGACGAATTAACAAAGTTCTAGACTAAAAATAATTGCAAATGAGTCCTTACATTTATGATGTTCATTTAATATGAGAAGACTATAAATAGAAGGTTTAGTGAGAGAAAACCCTATTCATTACCACTCTCAATTTCACTCTCTCACTAAAAACCTCCCCAGGCAGCCATAACCAACCACAAAATCATATTTTGATTTTTGATTGTTAAATCGAAATCGTGTGTACTTTTAGCATCCTTGTGATAATCAAAACGTATTTCTGGAATCAAATCTCAGGTAACAACAACAACTTATGAGTTTTTGATCAAATTAAAAGTGTACTTTTTCAAGTTCATGTTCTTGATGATTTGGTCCAATTTTGATTGAAAGTCATGTTAATGTTTAATGGGTTTGTGTCTAAAAGTGTTTAATAACATATGTGTGAACAAATTTGGGTCGTAACATGCTTTAATTTACAAAACCCATTTTTGAAAAGTGAAAGTAAACTTGTTCTTGATATGCTACGACCTGTTCATGATATTTCGACCTTGGAAATTAATGAAAGTGTTAGTAGGAAATGTTATTGGGTACATAAGTGCTAGTGCAATGTCCAACCAAGTTTTGAAATCGATCTAGACCCGCGTGCAATGTTCTTATTCTGGTCCAGCCCGTTTAGGCATTGGGACGATCTTAGGCTGGGACGATCTTGGTCCCCAAGATCGTCCTAGGCTGCTCAAATGTTCTATAGTTCTTGTTCGTGCGATCTCGTGTGATGTTGTGTTGTTGTTGGTACATTAATGGGTAACTGATCTTCTAAGATCGGTTTTGCTCAACCCTTTCCCTCGAATCAAGGTGAATGCGTTCTTGCCTTGTCTTAGAACGATCTTGACCATGTTGCGCCCTAAGACGATCTTGTACACTGGAACCTAAGACGACCTTGAGCCTTGGACACTAAGACGATCCTGGCTTGACTCAATAGAACGATCTTGACCTCCAGACCAGTGAAACGATCTTGCTAGAGTCCAGTAAAACGATCTTGACCTCTAGTCCAGTGAAACGATCTTGCCTAATGTCCTTCAGGACGATCTTGTTCAATGTACTTAAAACGAACTTGTACTTGAAATGATTAAGACGATCTAAATGTTAAACTACGGGACGATCTAAATACTAAAACATGAAACGATCTTGCTAGAGTCCAGTAAAACGATCTTGACCTCCAGACCAGTGAAACGATCTTGCTAGAGTCCAGTAAAACGATCTTGACCTCCAGACCAGTGAAACGATCTTGCTAGAGTCCAGTAAAACGATCTTGACCTCCAGACCAGTGAAACGATCTTGCTAGAGTCCAGTAAAACGATCTTGACCTCCAGACCAGTGAAACGATCTTGCTAGAGTCCAGTAAAACGATCTTGACCTCCAGACCAGTGAAACGATCTTGCTAGAGTCCAGTAAAACGATCTTGACCTCCAGACCAGTGAAACGATCTTGCTAGAGTCCAGTAAAACGATCTTGACCTCCAGACCAGTGAAACGATCTTGACCTCTAGTCCAGTGAAACGATCTTGCTAGAGTTCAGTAAAACGATCTTGACCTCCAGACCAGTGAAACGATCTTGACCTCCAGACCAGTGAAACGATCTTGCTAGAGTCCAGTAAAACGATCTTGACCTCCAGACCAGTGAAACGATCTTGCTAGAGTCCAGTAAAACGATCTTGACCTCCAGACCAGTGAAACGATCTTGCTAGAGTCCAGTAAAACGATCTTGACCTCCAGACCAGTGAAACGATCTTGCTAGAGTCCAGTAAAACGATCTTGACCTCCAGACCAGTGAAACGATCTTGCTAGAGTCCAGTAAAACGATCTTGACCTCCAGACCAGTGAAACGATCTTGCTAGAGTCCAGTAAAACGATCTTGACCTCCAGACCAGTGAAACGATCTTGCTAGAGTCCAGTAAAACGATCTTGACCTCCAGACCAGTGAAACGATCTTGCTAGAGTCCAGTAAAACGATCTTGACCTCCAGACCAGTGAAACGATCTTGCTAGAGTCCAGTAAAACGATCTTGACCTCCAGACCAGTGAAACGATCTTGCTAGAGTCCAGTAAAACGATCTTGACCTCCAGACCAGTGAAACGATCTTGCTAGAGTCCAGTAAAACGATCTTGACCTCCAGACCAGTGAAACGATCTTGCTAGAGTCCAGTAAAACGATCTTGACCTCCAGACCAGTGAAACGATCTTGCTAGAGTCCAGTAAAACGATCTTGACCTCCAGACCAGTGAAACGATCTTGCTAGAGTCCAGTAAAACGATCTTGACCTCCAGACCAGTGAAACGATCTTGACCTCCAGACCAGTGAAACGATCTTGCTAGAGTCCAGTAAAACGATCTTGACCTCCAGACCAGTGAAACGATCTTGCTAGAGTCCAGTAAAACGATCTTGACCTCCATGTACTAGTCAGAATCGTTTGAGTTTTGTACTAGATCAGGATCGTTTTAGGAGACACAAGGATTAGAATCGTTCCAGGGTTTAGCACAAGATCTTCCTAGATTTGGCACAAGATCGTCCTAGGTTTTCTGTTCAAGATCGTTTTAAGGACTCTAGCAAGATCGTTTCACTGGTCTGGAGGTCAAGATCGTTTTACTGGACTCTAGCAAGATCGTTCTATTGAGTCAAGCCAGATCGTTCACTGGACTCTAGCAAGATCGTTTCACTGGTCTGGAGGTCAAGATCGTTTTACTGGACTCTAGCAAGATCGTTTCACTGGTCTGGAGGTCAAGATCGTTTTACTGGACTCTAGCAAGATCGTTTCACTGGTCTGGAGGTCAAGATCGTTTTACTGGACTCTAGCAAGATCGTTTCACTGGTCTGGAGGTCAAGATCGTTTTACTGGACTCTAGCAAGATCGTTTCACTGGTCTGGAGGTCAAGATCGTTTTACTGGACTCTAGCAAGATCGTTTCACTGGTCTGGAGGTCAAGATCGTTTTACTGGACTCTAGCAAGATCGTTTCACTGGTCTGGAGGTCAAGATCGTTTTACTGGACTCTAGCAAGATCGTTTCACTGGTCTGGAGGTCAAGATCGTTTCACTGGTCTGGAGGTCAAGATCGTTTTACTGGACTCTAGCAAGATCGTTTCACTGGTCTAGAGGTCAAGATCGTTTCACTGGTCTGGAGGTCAAGATCGTTTTACTGGACTCTAGCAAGATCGTTTCACTGGTCTGGAGGTCAAGATCGTTTTACTGGACTCTAGCAAGATCGTTTCACTGGTCTGGAGGTCAAGATCGTTTTACTGGACTCTAGCAAGATCGTTTCACTGGTCTGGAGGTCAAGATCGTTTTACTGGACTCTAGCAAGATCGTTTCACTGGTCTGGAGGTCAAGATCGTTTTACTGGACTCTAGCAAGATCGTTTCACTGGTCTGGAGGTCAAGATCGTTTCACTGGTCTGGAGGTCAAGATCGTTCTATTGAGCTCTAGCAAGATCGTTTCACTGGTCTGGAGGTCAAGATCGTTTTACTGGACTCTAGCAAGATCGTTTCACTGGTCTGGAGGTCAAGATCGTTCTATTGAGTCAAGCCAGGATCGTCTTAGTGTCCAAGGCTCAAGGTCGTCTTAGGTTCCAGTGTACAAGATCGTCTTAGGGCGCAACATGGTCAAGATCGTTCTAAGACAAGGCAAGAACGCATTCACCTTGATTCGAGGGAAAGGGTTGAGCAAAACCGATCTTAGAAGATCAGTTACCCATTAATGTACCAACAACAACACAACATCACACGAGATCGCACGAACAAGAACTATAGAACATTTGAGCAGCCTAGGACGATCTTGGGGACCAAGATCGTCCCAGCCTAAGATCGTCCCAATGCCTAAACGGGCTGGACCAGAATAAGAACATTGCACGCGGGTCTAGATCGATTTCAAAACTTGGTTGGACATTGCACTAGCACTTATGTACCCAATAACATTTCCTACTAACACTTTCATTAATTTCCAAGGTCGAAATATCATGAACAGGTCGTAGCATATCAAGAACAAGTTTACTTTCACTTTTCAAAAATGGGTTTTGTAAATTAAAGCATGTTACGACCCAAATTTGTTCACACATATGTTATTAAACACTTTTAGACACAAACCCATTAAACATTAACATGACTTTCAATCAAAATTGGACCAAATCATCAAGAACATGAACTTGAAAAAGTACACTTTTAATTTGATCAAAAACTCATAAGTTGTTGTTGTTACCTGAGATTTGATTCCAGAAATACGTTTTGATTATCACAAGGATGCTAAAAGTACACACGATTTCGATTTAACAATCAAAAATCAAAATATGATTTTGTGGTTGGTTATGGCTGCCTGGGGAGGTTTTTAGTGAGAGAGTGAAATTGAGAGTGGTAATGAATAGGGTTTTCTCTCACTAAACCTTCTATTTATAGTCTTCTCATATTAAATGAACATCATAAATGTAAGGACTCATTTGCAATTATTTTTAGTCTAGAACTTTGTTAATTCGTCGAATTTAGTCATAAGTTCGTCATATAAGTCAAGAATTAAGATCAAGTTGACCTTCATATAAGCACATAATTCCAGTCTAAAGTACGTCAAGAACTTATATAAATTGAACTGTCTGGCCGTTCCGGTGGCGGAAGTACGTTTCAGAGAACTTATTTAGAACATTTCTAAGACGGTTGTTACAGTCACAAATGCCCTAAGTATTTGTTTTAGAACGTCAAGTTTTAGATATTAATGGTTTGAACCCCAGCAGTGATATCTAAGATGGGCAGTATGCTTAAAGTTGAACTATGCACACTCCAGCAGAAAATGAGTGATGACACGTATGCCCACACGTTCAAGAGGTAAATGCACAAAACCACAAGAAATCGAGATTCGATCCTGGATCTCCAAACCAACATCTCATCCGCCAGTTCCACCAAATTAGAAAATACGGAGTAATAATTAAAACAAGGGTAAATTACACAAATCATACCTGAGGTTTGTTCGAAACTACACTGGACATACCTACAATTTAAAAATTACGCGAGACATACCCATCGTTGTCAAAAACTTACACTAACCATACCTATCGTTGACGGTCGTCTATTTGGCCGTTAAGTCAAGTCACGTGCCGTGCATGTGAGGTATCAAAACCGTAATATCGTGTAAACTTCAGGTATATCATCCGTGTAATTTACCCTAATAAAAAGTTATTAAGATATTTATATTTATATTTCATTTATTAAAGTGGGTAGATATTCTATATTAAAATTCACATATATATATTTATTCATTTTAAAAACCTATTTCAAAATAAAAAATAAAAAATTTATGAAAGGATGTCATCAAACGATACAGGTTTAGGCTTAGAAATTTCAAGGTCAGACTAACGACTAACCCTGAAACTTCAAACCCAAAATGCTACAGATTGCTAATCTGAGGTGAAATTATATTCTAAAACCGTGACGAGTCTTCGACTTTGCTTTACCCCTCTAATCTGAGGGCGATGTTATCAAGCCATACGAAAAATTATATTGCTTATTAATTATTTTTTTTAAATAGGTTTCTATTAAAAAAATAAATTATATAAAAAATAAAATCATAATAAAATAATATAAAAGTGAAAATTTTAGTGGTTTTCATGGTTCTGATCCTTGTTTTATTCACTATACACATATAACAAAATAATAATGATATATATAATAATAAATGCATTCTTGTATCAACTATTTTTCTTGATATACTTTTCATTGGAAAAAAAAAGAATTTTTTCATAATAATGTTCATATCTACCATACTTAATAACTGAAGTATAAATAAAACTCTAAAATTCTTAATAATTTTTAATTAGGGTAAATTACACGAATGATACCTGAAGTTTACACGAAATTACGGTTTTGATACCTCACATGCACGGCACGTGACTTGACTTAACGGCCAAATAGACGACCGTCAGCGATAGGTATGGTCAGTGTGAGTTTTTGACAACGATGGGTATGTCTCGCGTAATTTTTAAATTATAGGTATGACCATGTAGTTTCGAACAAACCTTAGGTATGATTTGTGTAATTTACCCTTTTATTTATACTTCAGTTATTAAGTATGGTAGATATGAACATTATTATGAAAAAATTCTTTTTTTTTCCAATGAAAAGTATATCAAGAAAAATAGTTGATACAAGAATGCATTTATTATTATATATATCATTATTATTTTGTTATATGTGTATAGTGAATAAAACAAGGATCAGAACCATGAAAACCACTAAAATTTTCACTTTTATATTATTTTATTATGATTTTATTTTTTATATAATTTATTTTTTTTAATAGAAACCTATTTAAAAAAATACAAAAAAAATAATTAAATAAGCAATATAATTTTTTCGTATGGCTTGATAACATCGCCCTCAGATTAGAGGGGTAAAGCAAAGTCGAAGACTCGTCACGGTTTTAGAATATAATTTCACCTCAGATTAGCAATCTGTAGCATTTTGGGTTTGAAGTTTCAGGGTTAGTCGTTAGTCTGACCTTGAAATTTCTAAGCCTAAACCTGTATCGTTTGATGACATCCTTTCATAAATTTTTTATTTTTTATTTTGAAATAGGTTTTTAAAATGAATAAATATATATATGTGAATTTTAATATAGAATATCTACCCACTTTAATAAATGAAATATAAATATAAATATCTTAATAACTTTTTATTAGGGTAAATTACACGGATGATACCTGAAGTTTACACGATATTACGGTTTTGATACCTCACATGCACGGCACGTGACTTGACTTAACGGCCAAATAGACGACCGTCAACGATAGGTATGGTTAGTGTAAGTTTTTGACAACGATGGGTATGTCTCGCGTAATTTTTAAATTGTAGGTATGTCCAGTGTAGTTTCGAACAAACCTCAGGTATGATTTGTGTAATTTACCCTAAATAAAACTCTAAAATTCTTAATAATTTTTAATTAGGGTAAATTACACGAATGATACCTGAAGTTTATACGAAATTACGGTTTTGATACCTCACATGCACGGCACGTGACTTGACTTAACGGCCAAATAGACGACCGTCAGCGATAGGTATGGTCAGTGTAAGTTTTTGACAACGATGGGTATGTCTCGCGTAATTTTTAAATTGTAGGTATGACCTATGTAGTTTCGAACAAACCTTAGGTATGATTTGTGTAATTTACCCTTAAAACAACCCCCAATTTTTTTAATAAAGAATCACCTAGTGATGAAATTATATTATGATCTGACCCGACATTACTGGTCCAATGACTTGTTCATTTCAATATGTTGATGACCCATATAATTTGATATACTATACTCACCCACAACTTAAAAAGAATTTATCCGTAATTTTGATTTTTCTGTAATTTAGTTCATCCTGTTAAATCAAATACTTTATAATACAACTTAGATACATTCTAATAAAAAGTTGAAGGATAGACGGAGACCTGCACGTTGAATTTTGGATTTTATATGATAAATATATATGAATTCCCTTCTTTTTCTAGTTCAATTCCTTTTCACCGCCTTCTCTAACCTATTCCCATGTACGGAGTACATTCTATTCATAGATGTTCAAGTTTAAGTGTTTAACAACCATATAATAAGATCAGCTATAAATTCAATCATCCTTTAAATCACGAAATTGAATATGTATTTGCAACCATATAATAAAACCAACTATAAATTCAAATCATCCTTTAAAACACGAAATTCGTAGAATGTATAATTGGTCAACTTGTTGTTTTGAATGGATTAATAATTAAAACTTGATACATCATGATTATTTAGACTTTGATATATAGACAGTAGTTCTAACATGAAGGGACAATAATTCAATTCAAATATTCAAGGCGTGTGGGATCCCGACCTACTAGCTGGCATCTCCACCAGACTATTTGCAGCGATAATCGCTGTAAATAGTGGTGTTTTGTCCATATCCAACTATTTGCAGCGATTATCGCTGCAAATAGAGGGGGCCCCGATATTTCTTTGCCAGATTTGCCATTATTGGCAGGGGGCCCGCACTATTTGCAGCGATTATCGCTGCAAATAGTCGTAGTGGTCGAGATACTAAAAAAAAAAGGTTGGGATCCATGAGGCGATATTCAATTCAACTAAAATACGTTGTATTGGCACTTCTACTGTTTATCTAACAAAGAAGAGTTAACTTAACTGCTACGTTGATTGATTGATGGGTCTTTGGAAGGACAAAATTATGTTGTTCTCCAGGATACACAAGTTCGTGCATGTTGATAGTCATGTTAATTCATGGGGCATCAAATATGTGTTTTCAAATTTCAATCATATGAATGACTTTTTGAGTGTATAAAATCTCATTTCAAGTGTCATTTGTTTTATTTAAAAACTCTTATACGTGGTCAACTTTGCAAGACTCAATATGCATGTACCTCTACAACTTTAACGATAGTTATTAGTTTTAAACAACAACTATTTGAATCCTGATTATTGATTTCAATCTAATGGTCAAGATGTTTCCAACTTGATTGATCAAGTTAAAAACAACTTGAGGAAATCCCTTTCCTTAGTTTTGTTAACAATGGGTACTCTTATTTCTATTTCTTTTTCCTAAATGATATAATAAATTATGCATATTATATAACTATTTATTCCATAACTTTAAAGCCTGACAACCGTATCACCAAATATCACCCCATAAACAAACTCCAAATTTTATATCCTTTATAAAAACAAATTATCAATCTACAAACACCTTGTGTAAAGTCTTTTATTTTAAAAATATAATAGCATTTCCAATGATAAAGTCTTTAATTAAAAGCTTTTTCACAAAGAGCCTTTGTAAACATCTTGGTCAATGCAAAAAGTCGTTATAAAACCGTACATTCATGCTAAAACAATATAACAAGTATGAAAAAAAAATTAATTTTCACCGAAGAATTGGATTTTACCAAGCCAATGGTAAAAAGCCATATAGAAGCAAAGGTGGTGGCGAGGTAAGTTTAACATTGTCATTAGCTTTTGAAAACATATGATTGTCGAAAAATATATAAAATTACCCACATATTGAATGCCATTGTACATTAATAACTCAATTTTTGATGTACGATACCCTTGTGGGTCTGAGTAAATTTGGTCGGGTACACTTTGAAATGTTTCTTTTACCTGTTTCCTTTGTCCGTTATGTTTTTGAGTTTTATTTTTATAGTTCGTATACAATTGTCATCAATTGTTTTGTTTTTATTGTTTTCAAATTTTCTTTTTTGGATTTTTTCTTAGTAGGAAATCAAGTATTTTTGGGACGACAAACGAACTTTTCTTCAGTAGATATTGGCATAATCGTATTAGATTAGTGGAAATTAAATTGATAAACCAAGTTTGACCACAAAATAAGTTGTTAAAAATTTATAGTCTTCTACTTTTTGGTGGAAACTCTAACATTGTAAAATGTATACATTTATACACTTGAAGTTGGGCTGATGCCAAAACTCGTCCATACGAAAACGTTATTGAACCAATTGGCCTAGAGGCCCATAGTCTTTTAATTGGACTATATTGTGCATCCTCGACAATTCAGTGATTCACCTGCCCAAGAGCAGAGGCAGCGAAAGTTTGGACTACAAATCCACGAAAACTAAAATTCAACATCCACACTTATACAAACTCATTAACAATATGAACAACAATTCAAGTTATCTGCTATGAAAACGCAAAATGTATTTTAAAATACAATATGTTTTAGAAACGCAACACTAAACACCTCCTTAGATTTATGACTTACGACTACAACATATAAACTAAAGATCGTACAGTTTATATATTATTCCTACATAAAATGTCGTTACAACAATCACTTGTACCAGTATAAAAAAATAATAAAGCTAAGTCAAGGAGAACAAGTCTTTAACTAAAATGTATACGACCTAATATGAAGTATTCTATAAAATTATTTTTGAGTGGTCTACAAAAATTTGAGGATAAGATATTTTGCGAGAATATTAAAATTCTGACATGTATTATTTCCATTTCTTGACCTTATGGTGGTAAATAATTCTCATTAAGATTTCAATATTTATTTGAACAAAAAAGCTGCAATATTTAAAATTGTCTGGTTTGGTTCAAATCGAATGCAAAACGAAACCAAATAATCGTCTTTAATTTGGTTTGTTCATATTTAATTCATTTGAATTTAGTTTTTGGTTTGAGCAACCATCATTGTCAAATCCAATAAAACAAATAAAGAACAAAAAAAAACAAACAAACTATAAGATGGATAGTTGAGCAATGAACACCGCAAACTTAAACATAGTTGCTTTTGACCGAACAAATATAGTTTAACATTATAACGATTGTATTATCAAAGGTCTTGCTAATAATAATTTTATTAATTGTCATTAACATACATAAAATAAGTATACTTTTATTCTAAAATTTGGAAATAAACTTTTGATATGAAGAAGTTTTTATGTAGAAACCCAAAAAAAAATTATTATCAAAATGCTTGCACTTTATTAAACATACATAATAGGTGGATCTTTCCTAGTAAGCAACATGCTTTAGTGACCTTTTACATCATCACTTTAAGCAACATTTTTACGCCAATTGCATATGATATATGATATTATAGTAAAAGAAAAGACAAGAAAAAGAAATTAAACCTATTCAACTTGCCAAAGGTTTTTATTATTAAACATACCTTTTATGAGCTATTTTTGTAAATAAAAGATAGTCTTCCCCATTATATATCAGTTAAATCAATGTAAGATTGTTTCTTTAATAATATTAGGGTTTTAGGTAAAATAAAACAAGTATTAAAGTAAAACAGATAAAACAATAGGTTTCTCTTCAATGAAAATCATTGTGCATCATGAAAATCATCGTGCATCAATTGTTTCGTGAATCTTCGTACATCAATTTAACCATGATCTAAGGGTCAAGATCTTATCCTATTTGTTTTACTTTAATACTTATTTTACAATATCCAATCCCATAATATTAGTTTCACAATCTACCAATATATTAAATTAGAACTATGACATATTTTAATCGACATGTATCATTTTATTTAATTGATACCTGCATAATTTTACTTTTAAATACTAGTTTTAATAATTTTATATAATCATAATCCCTTCTACCGAATGATAAGGATTTTTAATTAAAGGTTTAAACTAGAGGTCCATATAATAATGGGTTCTTTAAGGCTAAAATGAGTGGGGCGGAAAGGTAGGCAAACCATGCTCGGATCGTCTATAAGTCGCTTGCTACACCACCCCCATCCAGCAACTTGAGCTTTTGGTGATTTTTTTTTGAACATTCAGAAGATTTGATTGATAAGGTAAAACTAGTGAGAAGCTAGTGTTTACCACAATACAGTACATGAGCTGGGAAAATCATAACTGAAAAGAAACTGAATACAAGGTACTAAAAATTGAAACTTGTCCACTTGGGCCAATCTATATCAAGGTTGCTTGCACAGTTGCTTAACCAGAAGTAGCTTGTGCTCTTAATTTCCTTGAAAGCATGGCGAGGGGATGGGGTTTTGTTGGAGAAAATGCAGCCATTCCTTGAGTTCCATATTGTCCAGCAGTACGCCAAAACGATGGTGTTGATGAGTTTGCAATGCTTCGGGGCAATGTTTTGTTGTTTGTGGATCTCGAATAGGTCTCTGATTCTGGAGGGTTTAGGTGTAGCAAGTTTTGCCCAGGACGAGATGAGGCTCCAGAGTGCATCAGCAAATCGGCAATTAATGAACAAGTGAGTGACGGATTCTTCGTGGTTGCTGCACAGAGGACATGTGGGTGATACTGATGGTATGTGTCTTCGTAGGAGCTGGTTGCTTCATTCATGTTTGGTTTTTCCACTTCTCAAGGAAAAGACATCAGACTTTTAATTTTAAACCACACAATTCAATTTAAAAAAATAAAATAAATAATATTCAATATTAGTACCCACCATTCAGGCAACTTCAACTCCTACTTTTTTTTTCCAGGCAAACCCATAGCAACTCATGATATCACATGACCCTCTCTGGTGCAAGTAGTCCAACCTCTCACAACTCCACTCTTCTTAGCATAGAATGGCTTGTAATTCAAACCATAAAAAGAATAAAAAATCTTTAATTACATAAACCAATGCCTAAATATTAAATACATCCGTTATTTTTTGCAAGTGTATAAAAAAGTCCGAAAATCACGCATTTTCCTTTTCTAACTTTGACTTACCCACTATAAAATGTGTCAACGCCTTTACAACATTGTGTCTCTTTTCAGTTTTCACACTTGAAAAAAAAAAAGAAAGAAGGGAAAGATGGATGAAATAGTAGGAGGTGAAGAATACCTATTCAAAATAGTAGTAATCGGGGATTCAGCAGTTGGGAAGTCAAATCTGTTATCACGTTTCGCAAGAGATGAATTTGATCTGCACTCAAAAGCCACAATCGGGGTTGAGTTTCAGACCCAAGTTATGGAAATTGATGGCAAAGAAGTCAAAGCTCAAGTCTGGGATACTGCTGGTCAAGAAAGGTTTCGTGCTGTTACTTCTGCTTATTATCGTGGTGCTGTCGGTGCTCTTATTGTTTACGACATATCTCGCCGCACTACTTTTGATAGTGTTAAACGTTGGCTTGATGAACTCAATAGTAAGGCTTTTTCTTTTTTCTTTTTAGTGTCGCGTTTATTTTTTATGTACAAATATTTTAATGCGATAACCAATTTGTATAGTCATATAAGTTGTGTTAAAAGAACAAAAACATGGAAGGAGAATTGTTTGATAGTTCTAGACACAGTATATTAGGATAGTAAAGGGGTTTAGTCTCAATTGTGTATGAATATTTAATAATACTCGTAATAGGTTATTTAACCTATAACCTGCGCTTTTATACTACATGTTCTTTCTTGAGTAGGGTTAGACTTTTAGGAAAAAAGAGATTCTATGTTATGATATAGTATGTGCCTAAATCTTAACATAGTTTAATTTCTTCATTATTTTGGCATTTCCTTTTTGCCAATCTATGTATTGAATTCTCTCAATCATTTTGTTAGTTGCGTTTATTAGATGTATGTTTTAGGCAAGACAATAAATTCCTCGTTGACATTATTATAGTTTAAGTTTTAGGGATGATATTTGTTCGGTGTGCAAAGGGGCCAGCTATCATCAATATTCACCTGCTGTCGCTTTAAATCCTGCAGGAAAACATGTGAAAATAAGAGTGTGTTTTATTATTACGAGAGAAAGTACCCGCGGGTTGGGGCGGTGAGATGGTGGGGGTGATAGGTAATAGGAGGGGATAAGTCATAGAGTGTGATAGCCAAATGCCTTACCTGTATGGGCTCCGCCCTCGGATTTAAAAATTCGTCAAAAGTATATCGAATGACATCTCTAATGAAAGAGCATGAAATTTTAAGAACACCCATATAATTTTTATAATTTATCAATATACGGTTTTTGAGATAAAAGATTTTGAATGAATTAGAGGAATAAAATGGTTTATGGAGGAGAGAGAAAAATGAGTGGTTGAGATTTGAGGAGAGAGGAGAAAATGAGTGGTTGAGACTTAAGGGTATTATAGGTATATTAGGTAGAGATGTATAAATTAGTGAATAAAGAAGAAGGGTAATTTAGGTAGTTCAAAGTTGTAATTTGAGATTTAGAAAAAAAGGCTCCTCTATTATATAGGAGTAAAGATGTACATTGACTCATTGAGTGTTTGATTATGTGTCTTTCGTGTCTTATCAAATTTATTAATAATACCAAATGTTGTTGTAAAAAAGTATGCACTGTTTGCTGTATCGGTTTTCATTTTCGTTCATCTTTTACTTGTGCAACCATAGCATGTGTTTTTATTCTTTGAGCGGGTTGTATAGAACTTGTTCTTCTGCTGGTAACATTTGAATCTTGCAGCTCATTGTGATACAACGACAGCAAGAATGCTGGTGGGAAACAAGAGTGATTTGGAGAATATTAGGGACGTGAGTGTTGACGAGGGTAAACAACTTGCAGAAGAGGAAGGACTATTTTTCATCGAGACATCTGCACTTGACTCAACAAACGTCAAAGAAGCTTTTCAGATTGTTATTCGTGAGATATACAACAATGTTAGAAGGAAGGTTCTCAACTCCGATTCCTACAAGGGGGAATTGTCTTCTAACACTGTTAGCCTCATCAATGGTTCTAAGAACGGCAATTCCTGTTGTTCCTGATGATTCTGATTTTGTAGCAAGAGCTAAGCTTATGAAGTAATATTTATTTAGATTTGTTCTTTTTATCTGGTTTCAAGGTGCCAAATGTTGTACTCACCTTCACACTTTTGATTTTGAATTCCCAGATCACATATTAAACAGTCTTCAATTGAATATTTGTCTTCACTTTCAACTGTTATGATTTAGGAACCAAATAAACAAATGACATTTTCCGCTTGAGAGCCTATACTCGTATGAATACAATCTAGAAATTATTATTATCTAACCAACACCATGTATCTTAATTTAAGCAAGATGTATATATGTGAAAGGTATGTCAAGGTTTTCTTAATGCAGAAGCTGCGCCCATAACAATGGCCATAACAAGACCAACACCGGCCCCAACAGAAGCACCTACTGCTGCAGCTGTCATAGAGTTTGCTTTGGCCATTGCGTCTTGATTCGCATTAGCTGCTGAATCTCTCTCCCTTGCTAATTCCACCATAAGTCTGTCCTTCGCAAGTTCCTTAAAAAACAGAGCAGTAAGTAGAACATTAGCATAAGGGAAGTACACTAGAGTGGAAAGCTATTATGTTGTACCCTCAGTAGCAAAGGAGGCAATTTTGGCTCAAATACTTGTAGATGGCTCGATTTCGGGTTGTGTTATTTCAAAGCGGTTAACTTTGAAAAAGATGTACCAAACAGAAACATGTCAAATGGGTGAATTGAAGGTTACCTAAAGTAATAATAACCACAGAACATCCTATATTGTTTTAACTCAAAAGGTTTAGATCATTATGTATACTTGCTGTTTTGTTATCAGTATTAGTAACTCAATACTTACGGAACTTTATAAAAACAGACAAAAAGTTGCTGCTCAACTCACCCACCCGGCTTATTTTGACCTGTACCATAATATAACCATTTACAACTCAATCCCAATGATCCATTACTCAACCCATTCATCTAGCTACCTCTACCCAGCCATATGGTCCAAGCTTATCTCAATGTAGCGAGATTGACATCAACAAATTTAAGGCTTTTTACCTGCAAAGCAACTTCCTCATGGTTGCGAAGGACACGATGGACAAGCCGACAAAGGCCACTTACACCCTCTACAGGAAGAGTGGAACTTTTCTTTTGAAAGGATCGTCTAACCAAATTAATGGGAGCCGCAATTAATTTATGGGGAGCCACCCATTCATCAGAATTTGTACTCCCTTCACCCACAGATGTAAGAGAGCTTGCAGCAGTGGGCATTACATATGGGCAGGAATTAACAACTTCCGTTGTACTTGGAGTTGCTTGATATGCTCGAAGAACAGCTTCAACTGTTGATTTTTGCTGGTGAGCACTCACTGAGAATTTGTTTGTTATCGCAAGCACCCAAGGGATTCCAAGTGCTTTGGCCTCATCCAGCAAAAAAGAAAGGGCTGGTTGTCGTGTTGATGCATTAGATTGGGTATACCATGGTATTTTATGTGATAGATTATGCACTAGAACAATTAAATCGGTTTTTGTACTAAGATCACGAACCCCCATCCATAATTCATTTTTAAAACGAGAGGCCTCTTTATTCAGATCCTGCATCCCATAAACAATAACATAAGAGATCAAGAACAAGGCATAAGCGAGAGCACTCAAAACAGAGTCATACAAAACTAGAGGTAGCAATTTTGACTCATTCACTCTAAATTAAGTCGATTTGGTTGTCTTTAATATTAAATAGATTGATTTTGGACGTGATTACTCAAACAGGTAAGCTAAATATTTAGCAGAATGGGCAACGGATAAAAATGTTGCAATTTCCCCAAAGTCTATTTTTTAAGCATAGAACCTCCCTATATTTGTTTTGTTAATAAATTCAGATTAGTATTCTAATAAGATTGTTCATGTAATTAATGCATTAGTAACTGTTAAGGGACAAAAAGTGTTTATGATCAAGATTAATGCCATAAAAATCTGTAAGCAAGGACAAAATGTGTTTGTAACCATGATTAATGCCATAGCCAACCCAGCCTGATCCGGCCCAATTCAACCTGTATCAAGATGAAACATTTTGATCTAATTTTTTTGGATCCATTGACGACCATCTTGCCACATCTATGTTAAACTTGCAACACAAAGTAAACAGAGAAGTACACACAATAAAGAAGTCTTTATTAAAATTAGAGGACCTGCAAATTTACTCCCGCCGAGTCTGTAAAGCATAAACCACCTGCAATGCCTTCTTGTACATCGACATCCATATGAAAATTTTCAACATTTGTTGAAAGATTAACCCTCCCTTGATCAATGATTGCCTTCAAAAGAGAAGTTTTGCCAGCACCCTGCACATCACAACGCAACTCAGTCCTCATTACATATAAAAGATGAGAAAAGAACTTTTGACACAAACTACCTCAAGGCCAACCAATTTGACCCTACGGGTCCGAACATGAACTTCTTTTGAGATGGTTGAGAAATCGGTTGTACAAAATATAACAAAGTCGCTGAGACCTTCAGGGAACATAAATTTCCCCAAATTAAACGCTTGCAGATTTTGTGACATACTTTGATCAACAGGGTTTAGATCCATAGAAGGAAATGCTGAGATTAATGAGTCAGTAGCTATTTGATGCTTTGGAGGTCGCCTCAAAGGCCTCCCAACCAAAACTCTTATCTTTTGTATGTCTGAATGGGCCACATTGTCTGAATGGTTAGTGGGCCCCGAAGGGAAGGCCTCGATAGTCGTTGAGCACCTGTTCAAGATCAGGTTCTAAGTTGTCACCATAATCGATAACCAACTGTTACTAGTTCAGTTGTTAGGAAGATAATACTAAGGTTAAAATGGTAGGTAAATATCATCACATATCTTTTATTCAAATTTGACGATGATTAGCTTTCATGCAGTGTGATATAGGGACCCTGGTATGAAACAAGGAGAATGAGTACAGAATACTAGGGCAAGATTGGCTTTCCTTGAATTGGCAATTCAAACTATTCATATGATAATGGGTCATTTGAAGTTGATAATGAGTCAAACATGTAAAAGTGTTTAAAATTGGTATAAGAAAAAGCCTCAAATGGGTTGAATGTCACCTTAAGTGTATTAAAATGCCTACAAATTTGTAAATAATTTTACTTGATGTTGTAATTAAAATGTAACTTTTGATAATCATATATAATACATTATATCAAAACAATGAGGGGCATGAAGTGTTAGCGGGCTAACTCAGTATGGCCTGTTCTGCCACCTCTATTTTCCCTGTAAAAGGGTATGGGTTAAGAAAAAGCTTCACAATATAGTGGGATCTGGGATCAAAACCCCTTTCCTTGCCGCTCCATGATCTTTCATCTTTTTGGACTTCAGAGAGTTGCATATTGTCAAACCAACACACACACACACATGCATATAACCATTATTCCAAATGCATATAAGATCAATATCAATTAACCCCTCCAGAAACAATGGATACTCCAATTGTCCAAAATTATTGTCCACTAGACATAAACACACTTCAAGAAAACTGTAAATAATGCAACCTTCTTTTTGGTAAATGTCTGCTTATCCTTTCTTAATCTTAATATGGATATGGAATGTTTTCTTCTTTGTAACAGAAATATAATCAGGGGTATTCTCAGTGGCAGCTTCACCAAATTTATCTAAACAGCTTAAGAAGTGGACCATAATTTTTTGGGATAAATTAAAATGGTAATATAAACAATTATTTTGGCAGAACTTTCTAATTATGAGGGCTACACTATTTGATATACACAAAGAGCGGGAAAAGACAAATACCAGTTACCATTCACTCGGGCTTGAACTAGCGTACATAGATGCAAACCGATGCCAGTAATATCCACTTTAATAGGATCAACATTCTTCTCACCAGGAACACCATTCCATCCAAGAGGAACAATAGACGCAGCAGTGCATATAATAGGAGACTCCACAATATGTCCAAGCTCAACAGTATTAGCAAGTGAAATGCCAAGCCATTTCTGTAACTGAGGAAATTGCTGTTGTTGATCCAGACCCAAGAAAGATGAAGAGCTATCTCTCATGCAATCATTGTAGATCCTAAATGAAATTAAAAACATAGCTTCCTCACATAGTGCGGTATGTATTAAAACTTGCCTTTCTAAAAAGATCGCATATATGTTAGCAACTAGAATAAGAGCTACTTATATGTTCTATAGTCTTTCAAAGTGAAAACTTTTAAAAGAACTGCACAAAGGAAGTTAACAAACGGTGCAAACTGTTACCCAATTCCACCTCCCATCAGCTTTAATGTCTTTCAGATTAAAAAAACTTATAAGGCCATGGGCGTGGCTTTTAAAACTGTTGACAGGAAATCAAACGCAGATAAACTATTGAATACGATATATGATTATCTGCAAAACTTTGAGTTTTTACTAAAGATATAGGTCAATAGTGAGTAAGAAACCACGTCCAAAGTAGAGAGACACATGCATTGAGAATGAGAAGAAACACGGGAAGAAAAAGCATGAGGACGTAAAAAGTGCAACAGGTTATATCTACATCAGAAAGTTCATTCTTCTCTAACTTATATACTCCCTCCATTGCTAAAAAAAAGTCAATTTACAACTTTTTCTATATAACAGCAAAAGTGTATTCATCCGAGATTCAGTATTTTACATTGATGATACTATTTAGGGAAATACTATCGTTTTATTTTATCACTTGTAGAGTTGTACAAAAGAATTTTATCCAAGTTCTTTCTCTGAATTTTCATGTTATTAAGCTCATCCTTCAAAACTTTCCACTTTAAAATGCAGAAGAAACTGGGAGACACCTGTTTGGACTATTTTGCATATGATTTTTTTTTTATCTAATCTGGTAATACAGAGTAACAGAGGTATGTAGGATCATTAAAAAATATCCTTAATACCATATACTGGAAGAATGCACATTAGCTAATATTTAGAGACTTGTAAACTGACTTTCGTTAAAAAAAATATCCTTAATACACTTTCCTATGTGGTTACACCTTGTTTCAATCGCAGATATATATTATCACATCATAAAGAGTAGAATCAGGGATACCTGCTTTCTTAAGAAATCATGTCGAAATTTTTATGGTTTAAATTTTTCGAAAGTGAATTCGAGTATATCCAGTAACTACTAACTATGATAGTGTAAAAATTACATATTGTATACAAAGGATATGTTACCTTTGAAATCTGGACCTATATGATCTCATGGAATGAGATTGGAGACGTTCCTTTAGTTCCGCAATTACAGACTTAACCTGAATATGTCTTTGCCAAAACAAAGCAAACAAAATGAGAAATTTAATAAAGGAGTAGCAACTGTTAATCCTATATGTATAAGAGAATATAACTCTCACCGATGTCAACTTTGAGTACTCCGCACCTGATAGAGACTCCACAGATGAATTTCCCAAAATATAAAGCTACGCGAAATAGTAAAACTTTATCAGATCATTAGTCCAACACGCGACACCCCAAATTAACAAAACATACCCAAAGCCTAGTACAGAGACGGTATGATTATCATAAACGTAAATGGAAATATAGTAATCTAGCATGGCTCCTCAACTTAACACACAAAGTACAACTCCAGCAAATAATTCTATACTAAATTCAGAGATGATAGGTGAGCAATTATGCAGATAACACTCTCATTTCAACATTGTAAATGGAGTTATACAACTGTCACTTGAGAAGCTCGTAAATAATATATTAATACGAACAGTTATAGGAGTAAGTAGCAACATATGATATTACCTGCCCAAATGGAATATACGAAGGTAAGGCAGGCACTCTATGCCATGCCTTACGTTTTTCAGATGATTTACTTTTTCCATTTGAGTTGCCATTCATTGTTTCACCTGGAACACTTCTATCCGGGGTAGGGAACGGTTTGAGAGAAATACCATCAGAATCTTCTTCAATCTCGAGAGACTGGGGAGCATCTTCTACATCTTCAATTGAAGATGTTATGTTGGAATCAGTAGCGGAATTCGCAGATGAATCAAATTTATTGCCAGTGTATTTATTAAGTTGTTTTCTAACAGCATCTAAAGGAACAAGCTTGGAAAGTCTCCAAAAAGAATTGTGTACAGGTCCCAAACCCAAAACCAACTGCTCGGTTTCATTTTCCTTTACTTTCTCTGAGTTTGACATTGCTAAATTTAATTTCTTAGAGGTAACTGGAGACGGATCAGAATGTGCATTATAGTGATGAAAATATGCAGGGGATAATATACGGGGGACAAGATCCTCAGGAATACAGTAAGTCTTAAAGTATTGCTGCCACCCTTTTTCGTTAACGTAACTGAAAGAAAACACATATGGCAATAATTAAACAACTTATACTAGGACTGCAAAACTACAGCATTGTGATGGGCATAAGAGTATAAGACCTACTCTCTTAAGGCAGCATTTCCAACAGGAGGCTGGGAAAACGTAATACACTTCATAGGAACTCTTTCGTGTTCTTTTGACGAAGAAGCAGCTGCAATCACCCTCAAGATTGCAAGGGTAGATAAAACAGCAACCTGGAAAATAAGGAACGTAAATTTCAAGCAAACAAAAAAAAACACTAAAATTGCGCAAAATTCCATACTTACTGCTCCACCTAGTGAATGTCCACAAAGGACAAGTTTCCGTTTCTTTTTCTGAGCCAGCTTATACAACTCCAAAGCAGGTATCCCTTTAGCACGAGACATGAAACCCTATATATAATTACCAAAAATGTTTACTAGATGATTTATTACTTGAATAAACTAGAGACAATCTACATTATGTTAGTTTGCAAAAATTCTGTCAAAATAAAACAAACGCAGCAACATTACCCGATGAGCGGCAGGTTTAGTTGAACCCATTCCTTGTTGTGGCTTTGCTCCAAGGCTCTTCGGAACATCATCCAAAACTTTCTTTTGTCCATCAGGTAAACTTTCATCAGTATCTTCTATGGCGTCATCATGAAATATAGCACCTTGAAGTATATTCGCATCAGCCATCATATCCCTATTATTCATCATTCCAACACAATATAAAAAACCAGACTTTGTACACTCTATATATCTAAGTCATAAAATCTTATATTAACCACATACTTGTACTGCTTAGTTCCAATAAACGACGCAAATAACGTATCTCCAGTCTCTGCTAAAAGATATCTGTACAAACATCGACTCATAAGATATCGCAGTTTCTAAATCTTCCAATCTAACTTAACAACTTAAATGTATATAAATGTAATTATAAAGCATTAACACCTGTGAGGAACATGATCAGAAGAGGGCTGAATCCGTTCCAACGAAACAACTTGACAATCAAAATCAGCTTTAAATTTATTCACAGCTTGAACTAATTCAGTATCAGGTCTCTATATCACAATGCCACAAATATAACAATAATTACACAATAGATACAGATTAATGTGGATAAAATATATACATATATGCAAATATATACCTTATATACACATTCAGAAAGGACCATACAGCAAAGAACATCCTGCAAATCGGATATCGAATCGGCTTTCAAGGTGAGACAGAGATTGTGAAGTTGCTTTTGGCGACGGTGAAACTCTTCGCTCATTCTTTTTCTTTGCTCTCTGCCTTTGATCCATGGCGGCCATTTCATTGGATTGGGCCATTGTTGTGGCCAACTGACTTTTAACAGCTTTGCTCTTTGGTCTTTGATCCATGTTTCCACTCTTTGTTGTATAGATTCCATTTCTGTATATACTTATTGTATCTGTATCTATATATATATGTGTAACGTAAATATATATATACCGTATATATATGTGTGTGTATATGTATATATATATGTTTGTGCATGGATTTATATATATATATATATATATATATATATACCGTATGTATATTTATATATAAATATATATAAAGGTATAAAAGATTTATATATAATAATTGATTCGGGATTCGATTGGATTGGATTGAGTGTGTTTTAATGAATTCGGGAATGTTATCTCGTGAGAGAAAGCATATTCTGATTTCTGATGTTGTGGCACTGCTGATGTAAAACCGATGGAAGTTTTTGCTTTTTTGTCTATATAACAAAAAAAAAAAAAACAAACAATAAACGTCATTAACTTTGGACAACCAACCCATTATTGTACTTTACTGATGACTTGGTTTTAATCTTCGACAAAGTGTAGTTGCAGGTAACTTTGTTCCATTTCAATATTTCATCACAAGAAAGTCTAAGTACAAATGTTAAGCTAGACAAATAAATGGCTAGAGACATTTAAAAAAAAAAACCGGATAAGGCGTTACAATTTACATTTGAATGTAAAAAAAAAACTTGTTTTCCGCAACTAATCTGAATAAAGAAAAAGTCTCATCTGTATGTTACGTAAAAATAAATAAATCTCACTCTACAACGTAGCGGTGATGAATCTTCATAACCAGATACCAAACCCCTAACAAATGGCTTTTGGTTTGCAAAATTAAGTTAGTGGCATTTTTAATTATCTCTTCGGTTACAGTTACACTATATCGATTAGCTCAAGAGTGGCCCTGATCACAAATATTAAATACATCATAAACGAGGCCCCAAATATTATTATCAGTGCGTTGTCGACTTTATCAAACCAAGAGGACTCCTGGAGGTGGAATCTCGACTCATCCTCCTGCTTCACCGTGAAATCAATGCGTCGTCGACTGCAAAATGTTTCATGTGGACCTAAACATTGGATGTTCCCATCGAATAAGCTCGCCCCCCACAAAGTCAACGTGCTTGGATGGAGAATAAAGATGGAACGAATTGCAACAGCGGATCAATTAGCAAAGAGAAACATACCAATCTCATCGTCTTTATGCCCGATATGTAAAACACAAAGTGAAACTGCTGAGCATCTTTCTCCTTTGCCCATTCGCAGATTACCTTTGGAGCTTCATCCTCTCATGGTTTCGTATATCGGCTCAGAAACCTCGAAACCTCAAAGATCTTATGGAATGCCATAAACAGGTCAACTTAAACCATCGAATTCAAAAGCTCTTCCAACTTGTAATCATGTCCTACATTTGGGTGATATGGAAAATTCGCAACGATTCTGTCTTCTCAGCAAAAACTGTGACAACTCGTAATTTTCTAGCAACGGGTTAGTCTTAATCTCGATCATTATTATAATTTCGTCTAATTTAAAGATTATGACGTGGAAATTATTAGATAATTGAACATTTGATATAGTTCAATTAGACGTATCCTGATGACGTAGACTATTAGCTATTTAGACGAATGCCGAGTCTTAAAATAACTATAAATAAAGATTTAAAAGTTATATATTGAACACAGTAAATAGACTGTATAAACTTAATATTTTTTTTAGTTTAGTTTGACGATGTTTTATTGGCTTGTCTTAACTAAAATGAGACAAGGGAAAATACCTTTACTTTAAATTATAACCTTTTGGTCAAACGGTATTTAATCGTAAGCATTTACCAAATTAAGGGTATTAGAATATCAAAAATAGGCCACATGGCCGGTTTTCTTTGTTTGTGGCAGGGAAGTAACCACCAAACACCCCCTTCCCTCTTTTCTTTTGCTTGGTCGACACCAACACACACCAACACACACCAAAACACATACATCAATTAAAACACACACTCAAATTCTCTCCTTTCTCTTATTCTTCTAAATTGGGTTTTTGCAAAGGAAGGATTAAAGGGGTTTTAAGGTTATAATATTTGGATATTATCATCATCTAGCAAGAATCATCATCATCATCTTCATCTTTTCTTCAAAATTCTTCAAGAACATAAATTGGTAAGTAAACCCTTTTTCTATTAAATATTTGATTTGAATTGATTCAATGAAATGGTTTGTTTTAGTTTTGGTAATTAGATTTAGTCATTTAAAGTGAAATGGGTTTTGTTGTTGAATTTGGATAAATGAAACTTGAATTAGGTTTAAGTTTGGAAATCAAAAGAGTTGGATTTGTGAAATGGTTAGCGAAATAGTATTGTTTCCAGGTTTTTGAACCTGTTGGTACTTGTTGAAATGAAAGGAATTGAAATGGAAACGATTTGGTTTGGCGAAAATGGTCAAAAACTGCACTTTCACTCGTGCAGGTCTGCTCTCGCGCCGCGACCCTTCAGGTCTCGCGCCGCGAGCTAGTTAAAAAGGGCCATCGCGCCGCGAGAATTTACGCTGTTTGACATTTTTAGTTTTTGACAACTTGAACGTTTGAACTTGGTGAATATCGAATGGTACTTTAGACTACCTTATAATGACAATGTCATTGATATTACCAACTAAAGTTAAATAAAATGAAAGTTTAAATCACATTTTCGGTTATGGCATTCTAGGGTCTATAGCTAAGTAGTTCTACATAGGATACTTGTCGTTGTGAGCTTGGATCCTCACTATTGGTAATCATATAACAGGTTTTGGATAACGTGGAGAATTGACTGTGGATCTTCTCAAGTTATTTGCACCTTTTAGCACTTTGAACGCTAAGGTGAGTTTATGGCGCCCTTTTCCTTTTACTTTGGGCCTGAAAAGCATGTACTGTTGTATACACTATTTATTAAATAAATGATTGTTTGTGTGTATGCCATGTGATTTGGCTGCTTAGATCGTTTGACTTAAATTTGTCATGTTGACGGCTGTCGAAAATGTGTATACGTGTCATTTATTAAATGTTGAATGAAATGACGTTGAATTGCCGTGTGAGGGCTGATTAAATGGTTTCCTTGTGTTTGACAAACTAAAATGTTTCCCCTATTGGTTGTATGTCGGATCTAGATATCTCGACTGTCTTGGTTGTGGTCCGCACCCCATTGTCGAAGGGAAATCCTGTGCGAGGTTATGGTTCGCACCCCATTGTCGAAGGGAAATCCTGTGCGAGGCATATGATTTCATCAGATCTAGATATACTGATTGACGTGATATAAGATGTGTCCAGATCTAGATATACTGATTGACGTGATATAAGATGTGTCCAGATCTAGATATACTGGCTGTCTTGTTATAAAAGTGTTGTCAGATTTAGATATACTAACTGTCTGGTCTTTTATAACTATGTGTCATTTGTGTGCTCACAATGCCGAATAAACATTGGTCAAACATACTGTAAACTCACCAACTATTTCGATAGTTGATCCTCTCAAATTTCATGCTTTTCAGGGAACCAACAATAAGTATTGGAAGCGTATATGACATTTTAGAAGCCATCTTTTGAACTTTGGACGTACAATTAGCGTCAGACATCTGAGAACTATCATATTATTAGTTCTAATTGTAGTAGACTGTCCAAATGTTATTAGTGTATTTGTTGGCCCATTTCCAATTGAGGATAGTTCGTATCCGTGTATTGGGGTCCACATCTGAACGATTATACTTGTAATAAACTCGTATTTGGATTAATGGATGTAATCTCTATTTACCTTCTGATTAGTACACAATTATTTGTTAACCCTGTATTTCCGCTACAACGGGGTGTGACAAAAAACCCCCTCACTGAGACATGCTGTCAAAGAACTTAAGGGAACTAGTTTCCTTTGGCTTGCAAACCGCTCGAATATCCCTGATCTAACTTAAGAAAAATGTAACTTCTTTAATTTCTAAATCCCATTGTATTGGTTTCCTTACCATTTTGTTTTGGTATTCTCTCCCTGGTACAATATGTTGTAACTTTGCTCTAGCACCTTGCTAGATTTTAAGTTAATAGATATTATTGTTGCTGTTAAAATTAAAAAAATAAAATATTATTATAAGAATATTCATTTACTTCAAATAACTTTGATAACAAGAACATCATATCCAAAGTTAATAATTTGATAAGTCAACTAATAAAAAGTATCTAAGATAAATCTAAATAGGAATCTTCAAATTTTCTTTTGAAGAATGAATAGTGTGTTTGTCAAAATACATTATTCGAGCCTATATGTAGTACTTTTTTCAGAAAGCCGGATTATGGTCGCAAGGTTCGAAAATTGTTAAGTTTAACACCCCATTTATAGATTGGATCAATTCTTTCGAAATCTGACCGGAAGACAAACTTCAGATGAGCTCGCCGACGATTGATCAATTGGTCATTATCATCAGTGTTATCTCCGTCTTCGTTAGGCAGGTTAGAATCCATAGTATCTAAATCATATAACGACTTGAATAACGACATCCTTTGGCCGGTATCTTGATCTTTGTGAGTATCCAAAACATATGCCTTGTCGTCCCAAGATCCATTCGCCTTAAGAAACCAAATCTCCCAAAAACTAGTATTATTCAATGGCTTACAAGCGAAGCCCAATTTGCCTTCATACTTCACGAGTTTAAATATCTTTTGTTGATCAACACAATGCGATAGATTAGGCGATGGGAAGGTAGTCCATTTGTTCATATATGAATCGATTTTCAAGACATTATTGTTGGTCAATAAGACATAGACCGATCCTATTGCGGTGACTGGTGGATCATCAGTCAACACGTCAACATCACAGGGTAGAATCACAAGATCATCTAGTAGTCTCCATGCGTTCATCATTGAGTCGAAGATTTCACAAGAGTATGCACCACCCAATGATACGAATCTCTGAGACAAACGATTTAATTAAGCAGAAACAATTATAAAAATGGATTTTATAAAAGAACCTTGAAATATGGATTTCAAAATTCATTATGGTACATAGTTTTTAACTAGAATATAAAAACTCAAACGACCCTTTAAAAACAAGTTAAAACGCCATCTTTTATACAACACTTAATTATTTGGGAACTCTTTGTAGGATAAAGGTCACCTAACCACTAGTATAGATAAATTTACATGTGTGTAAATAAATTATATGGATGATTTATTTTGAGAGAAATGTGAATATGTTTATTTGGCAAAATAAACACTTATGTGTGTTGTGTATAATATGTAATATGTTACATAAGATATGTAACAAGTTATGTTGCATTTTATCTATAAAATGTACAAGTTAAAATGGGTTTTATTAAAAGTTAATGGTCACAATTATAAAAATGGATTTTATAAAAGAACCTTGAAATATGGATTTCAAAATTCATTATGGTACATAGTTTTTAACTAGAATATAAAAACTCAAACGACCCTTTAAAAACAAGTTAAAACGCCATCTTTTATACAACACTTAATTATTTGGGAACTCTTTGTAGGATAAAGGTCACCTAACCACTAGTATAGATAAATTTACATGTGTGTATAAGTAGGACAACTTGATTTGGAAGCCATGTGATTAGGGTCACAAGTTTAATTCCTAACTTATTTTGGGGTGTTTGTTGGAAGCTTGGGGTATACAAGCTTGAGGTTCTTCTAGTTTGAAGACTTGCCACTTCAAGATCATCATCTCCTTCATATCAACCTTCTCATAAGCTTGGAAGAAGGTAGTCTTCTAAAACACCCTATGGTTGTTGTTTTGATTGCATATTATTCATATACATGGATCCTTATTGTTTGGGTTTTCTTTAATAAGTTAAAAATTGGTTTTTAACCACATATAACACATTGAAATGGTTCAATATTCCGCTGCGTTTTTGATATTATAATGATAATATGACTTTGATAAAACCCAACAAGACCCAACAATGGCATCTAGAGCCGGTTATATGGATATATGCATCAAAAATTGATTTTGTTTGGACAAAAACAATTTTTTGGCCAAATTTTCTGCATTTTTGGGCCAATATATATACACAAAAAGGGTTCTTTTTTTGTGTATTTTAGTGTCACAACTTAGCCAAAAGACCTTGTGATTGATTGGGATGTATGGATGTGTTTGTATTTATTTAATTATTCAATGGTTGTAATAGTTAAATAGGATTTTATTCATTCATTTGGTTATGTAATTTATTTATTCCATTTGGTATGTAATAAATAGATTAGTAGCATTTTTCTTGTAAATGTAATCTCCAAGAAAGCTTTAAAGAGTTTAGGGGCTGTTTTGGAGGCCAAAAGGAAGAGTGAAGAAAGACATTCAAATCACATCACAAAAGGTTACTTGAAGCATTTGGATGCAAGATCAAGTGGGAGCTCAACTAACACAAAATTTTGTGTTACTTTGTCCCTTAGGTTGAGACCTTTTGACCCACTTGTTTCGGCTAACAAGTGTGGTCAAAATAGTTGGCTAATGTTGTGCACTTATTATTATGTTTGTCATGTTTGTATGGTTGTTTATTATTTTGTCATGTGGATGCTTAAAAACCAACAAACTAAAAGACACACATAAAGATTAAAATTGGTTTTAATATTGACATTAACTTGGTAAATTAAAATGGGTTTTATTAAAAGTTAATGGTCACAATTATAAAAATGGATTTTATAAAAGAACCTTGAAATATGGATTTCAAAATTCATTATGGTACATAGTTTTTAACTAGAATATAAAAACTCAAAACGACCCTTTAAAAACAAGTTAAAACGCCATCTTTTATACAACACTTAATTATTTGGGAACTCTTTGTAGGATAAAGGTCACCTAACCATCATTTAAATGTAACGTTGGATTCTAGATTTTAATTATTAATTGTCCATAAGACATAAAAGGGTATTAACAATTAAAATTTACATGTGTGTATAAGTAGGACAACTTGATTTGGAAACCATGTGATTAGGGTCACCGAAGCATGATAACCAAAGGCGTTGATGGGATTAAACATGCCAATTTAATATAAGATATTAAACCGGTCCCATACCACTAGAAATTGTAAAAGTTGCAATTGTCAAACGTTGACTACCTTGTTAATTTAGATCATGGGATAAAGGTCACCTAACCATCATTTAAATGTAACGTTGGATTCTAGATTTTAATTATTAATTGTCCATAAGACATAAAAGGGTATTAACAATTAAAATTTATATTTGATATCGAAAATACTAATAAAGAACTTTGTTAATCTTGTAGATGGCCGCTAACAATGCAATTAACCCCAACCAAAACGTCCATAATTTTTCACTAAGATCCATCCTTGAAAAGGATCGTCTAAACCAAAACAACTTTGTGGATTGGTTTCGTAACTTGAGAATTGTTCTCAGGCACGAAAAGAAATCCTATGTGTTAGACGATCCTATTCCTGATGAGCCCGAAGAAGGGGATGTTGAAGCCTTTAATGATTGGGTTAAATATACTGAGGACTCCGTGCTAGTTAGTTGCCTCATGTTAGCGAGTATGACTCCCGAACTCCAAAAGGAGTTCGAGCACCATGGGGCATACGACATGATTACCCAACTTAAGGAAATGTTCCAACAAAAGGCAAGGGTAGAGCGCTTCGAAACGGTTCGAGCGCTTCATGCATGTCGCATGGATGATTCACAATCCGTCTCAACTTATGTTCTTAAAATGAAAAGTTACATTGATCGCCTCGAAAGGCTAAATTGTCCCGTTTCAACCGAGTTGGCTACGGATTTGATCCTCAACTCTTTATCTAAGAGATTTGAAACTTTTGTGTTAAATTATAACATGAACGGATGGGACAAGACCGTTTCTGAGCTCCATGGGATGCTCAAAACGGCCGAGGCTAGCATGGGAAGAAAAGTTCAACCCGTTCTCATGATCAATGAAGGCGGAAAGAAAAGGCCCAATCCCGGACCAAAGGCAAATGTTGCTAAAGGAAAAGGATTCAACAAAAACTACAAAGGAAAGGGAAAGGCAAAAATGGAAACCCAAAAACCGAAGAAGCAAAAGGTTGCTATAAATGACCCATGCTTTGAGTGTGGGGAGGTAGGACATTGGAAACGTAATTGTCCAACCTATCTCAAAGAGTTGAAAGCTAAGAGGGATGCGGAGCATACCTCAGGTACAATATTTATGATATATATTGAGCTTAATAATATTTTTTCTTACATATGGGTATTGGATACCGGATGTGGAACTCATATTTGTAATATGTTACAGGGGTTCATAAGAAAGAAGCACATCAAGAAAGGGGACATTAGTCTCTTTATGGGCAATGGTGCGAAAGTACAAGTTGAAGCTCAAGGAGACTATCTTTTGAAACTTCCAAGTGGTTTGGAAATTGTATTGAACAATGTTTTGTATGCACCAAGTTTGACTAGGAGCATTATTTCTGTTTCCCGTTTAAGACATGTTGGATATGATTTTAATTTTGTTAACAATGATATCCATGTTTCTATGAATGATGTATTTTATTTTAAAGCAATGCCTTTAAATGGTATTTATGAATTGGTTCATGAAAACACAACATATGATAACTCAATGTACCAAGCTACCACCAAGAAACTTAAATTAGATTTAAGTGAAACCTATATTTGGCATTGTCGTCTTGGCCATATAAATAAAAATCGCATACTAACACTTCAAAAGAATGGTCTTTTGAAAACAAAATCAAATGATTCATTTAAAGTATGTGAATCTTGTTTACAAGGCAAGATGACTAAAGCACCTTTCAAAGGCACTAATGAAAGGGCAAAAGATTTATTAGGTATCATACATTCGGATGTATGTGGTCCTTTTAAGCCAATGACTAGGAATGGTGAAAGATACTTCATTACATTCACCGATGACTATAGTCGTTACGGTTATGTATACTTATTAAAACATAAGAGTGAAGCTTTTGAAATGTTCAAAATTTTCAAGAATGAAGTAGAAAACCAACTCAGTAAGTCAATAAAAATTCTTCGTTCTGATAGAGGAGGTGAATACCTAAGTGATGCTTTTCAAGATCATCTTAGAAGTTGTGGGATTATCTCACAACTAACTCCACCTGGAACACCACAACATAATGGTGTGTCTGAAAGGAGGAATCGAACTCTATTAGATATGGTTCGTTCCATGATGAGTAAAAGCTCACTACCTCTATCATTTTGGGGATATGCCATAATCTCTGCTGCCCGAATTTTAAATATGGCTCCCACCAAGAAAGTGGAGAAAACACCTTTTGAAATATGGCATGGAAGAGTTCCATCTTTGTCATATTTAAAGGTATGGGGTTGTGAGGCTTATGTAAGACATGATGCCTCAAACAAATTAGAGCCCCGATCCACTAAATGTATCTTTGTAGGATATCCTAAAGATGATTTGGGATATTATTTCTACAATCCTAATGAGCAAAATGTATTTGTTGCTCGAAAGGCTGAGTTCTTGGAGACTAAATTCCTTATGGAAGGAACTAGTTCCAGAACAGTGGAACTTGAAGAAGATCAAGAACCACTGACAGATACACACTTGGGTGACACTAGCATTCAACAAAAGGATGTTGAAGATGATCAAAGGGTTGATCAAGACACACAAAACGTTCGTAGATCTGGTAGAGCTACTTATCCACCTGAGAGATATGGATTTCTCGTGGATGAATGCTACATGGTAGTTTCTGATGAACCTACCACCTACCATGATGCAATGTCCAAATCAGATTCGGACAAATGGCTAGAGGCCATGAACGCTGAGATGCAATCCATGTATGACAACCAAGTTTGGGAATTGGTTGTTGAACCTCCTAATTCCAAAGTAGTTGGAAGTAAATGGGTGTTCAAATTGAAACACGATATGCATGGAAACTTGCTTACTTATAAAGCTAGACTTGTAGCAAAAGGTTTCACTCAAACTCGAGGGGTCGACTATGATGAAACTTTTTCGCCTGTGGCAATGCTAAAGTCTATTAGGATATTATTTGCCATAGCCGCACATTATGACTATGAGATATGGCAAATGGATGTCAAAACCGCTTTTCTAAATGGATATCTTGAGGAAGATGTCTATATGGATCAGCCTGAAGGTTTTGTCGATCCAAAACATCCTAATAAAGTATGCAAGTTAAAGAAATCAATCTATGGATTGAAACAAGCATCAAGAAGCTGGAATCGTCGTTTTGATGAAGAAGTCAAGAAATTTGGCTTCATCAAAAACGCTGATGAAGCTTGTGTGTATAAGAAGGCTAGTGGGAGCATCATTACTTTTCTAGTATTATATGTCGATGACATTCTACTATTTGGAAATGACATTCCAACCTTGGAAGGTGTAAAAGCCTGGCTTGGAAGTTGCTTTTCCATTAAGGATCTTGGTGAAGCCGCCTATATTTTGGGAATAAGGATCTATAGGGATAGATCAAGGCGCTTAATAGGTTTGAATCAAAGTGCATACATAGACAAAATCTTGAAAAGGTTCAAGATGGAAAACTCTAAGAAAGGTTTGGTACCTATTCAAAGAGGAACTATATTGAGTACTTCTCAATCTCCTAGCTCAAAAGTTGAGCAAGAGAAAATGAGTGGAATCCCATATGCATCTGCTATAGGATCCATCATGTATGCTATGATATGCACGAGACCGGACGTGTCATGCGCTTTGAGCATGACAAGTAGATACCAGCAAAATCCAGGAGATAGTCATTGGATGGCTGTCAAATATATATTGAAATATCTTAGAAATACTAAAGATATGTTCTTAATATATGGATCTGGTGAGGAGGAGCTCGTTGTAAAGGGTTACACGGATGCGAGTTTCCAAACTGATCGAGATGATTCTCGATCACAATCGGGGTACATATTCATTCTAAACGGAGGAGCTGTTTCATGGAAAAGCTCAAAGCAGGATGTGGTTGCGTTGTCCACTACAGAGTCTGAATACATCGCCGCTTCTTTAGCAGCACAAGAAGCTGCATGGTTGAAGAAATTCATTGCCGATCTAGGGGTTGTTCCTTCCATTCAAGAACCCCTAGAAATTCTTTGTGATAACGAGGGCGCGATTGCTCAAATCAAGGAACCTCGTGCACATCAAAAGACTAGGCACATTGAGCGGAGATTCAACTACATAAGGGATGAAGTTGAAAAGGGAAAGATATGTATTCACAAAGTTCACACCGATCAAAATGTTGCGGACCCACTCACGAAGCTCCTTGAAAGGCCTAAGCATGAGAGTCATACTTGTGCCATGGGACTTCGATATTCTAGTGATTGGATTTGATCTATTTTAAGTATTTGGATATCGGAACACTTGTAGTTATTAACACATTTATATGAATATTGGTATTTTGCATTTAAATTGTGTTATGTTCCATTTTTGCATGTTTAAATCCATGAATAAGTTAATTATTCTAAATGTCCGTAGTCGATCATATTTGTGGGAACAAATATGAATGTAAGATTATTATGAACTTGGATTGGTAGATATTCAAAAGGTTTTGAATATAGAGCAAAGTGTTGCTACCAAGGTTCATAGATATTTGTGGGATACAAATATTGGACTGACCTGCAATCAAGCATTACTACATGGAATCTCTGTGATTGATCATAAGTAATCTTGAGTTAAAAGGCGAATATCATTGTATCCTCAGACCTGAGATACATATTGGGTCTTGATATTCACTGAATATTATACTTTGACTTAGCTCTTCGCTGTTCTGAAACATGGCAGTACATAAGACTAAGCTCAGGTATGATATAAGGTGATTGTGAAAGACGTATGTAGTCGAGATGGAATTTGTCCCTCTTATTCGTTGAGAGTTAGATGTCTAAGGCCTGCTACAAAGTTAAATCAATAGAGAATGATCACTCTGTGTCTCTAGGATTTAACATGACATCTGTGACAAAAGGATAAATGATCGATTCACCTAAATCATTTCAAGTAAGGGACTTGAAGAGGATGATGTTATTGAATGGCACTTCGTCATACGTATTAGGGGTAGCAAACCGTTGTTAGGCGGTATTTGCTGCTTGCGTCAATCTTCTATGAATCTTGTGCAAGTGGGAGATTGTTGGAATTCGTCTGCCCAAGACACATATTAAATTGACGTGGCTAGTACGTGATGATCCAAGTCGGGTCATACCCAATAACAAGCTAGACAAACACTTATGGTATTTATTTATATGATTTGATCTTTAAATAAATATCAATACTTGAAACATTTAGAAAGTGGTTTTCTAAATAATTGCACTTGAGATATGTAAATAAATTATATGGATGATTTATTTTGAGAGAAATGTAAATAAATTATATGGATGATTTATTTTGAGAGAAATGTGAATATGTTTATTTGGCAAAATAAACACTTATGTGTGTTGTGTATAATATGTAATATGTTACATAAGATATGTAACAAGTTATGTTGCATTTTATCTATAAAATGTACAAGTTATGGTTTTATAAAATTTGCAACAAAATCTTTGGAACAACCTCATGTGAGGCCGCCCCCCCCCCCCCCCCCCCCCCCCCCCCCCCCCCCCCCCCCCCCCCCCCCCCCCCCCCCCCCCCCCCCCCCCCCCCCCCCCCCCCCCCCCCCCCCCCCCCGCCCCCCCCCCCATGTGGTTATACATGCAAGTTTGATATATACTCAACACTTGTACATACACAACACACACATAGTTTGTATCAATTTCTCTCATGCATTTGTAAGACAAAACTCTCTTTTCTCTAGTTTTCTTTTTTGGGTGTTTGTTGGAAGCTTGGGGTATACAAGCTTGAGGTTCTTCTAGGTTGAAGACTTGCCACTTCAAGATCATCATCTCCTTCATATCAACCTTCTCATAAGCTTGGAAGAAGGTAGTCTTCTAAAACACCCTATGGTTGTTGTTTTGATTGCATATTATTCATATACATGGATCCTTATTGTTTGGGTTTTCTTTAATAAGTTAAAATTTGGTTTTTAACCACATATAACACATTGAAATGGTTCAATATTCCGCTGCGTTTTTGATATTATAATGATAATATGACTTTGATAAAACCCAACAAGACCCAACAGATCATATATAATTCATAGGGTTCAAGCTCTAGGAATGCAATGAACTATACAGTGTATAGTGTAATAAACTCCTCGATTGTTCATTGTATATAATGAACTTTTAAATATTGATTATTGAATGTACGCGACTAATCAAAAACTTGCAAACTGACAACGTGACATTGAATGTGACAGCTAATCATATGGTTGCCACATAATAAACACCCAAGTAGTTCATCGCACAACATCTAACATTTGTATATAGTTCATTATCCTAAACCCATAATTCATACTATAGAATGTTATGTTAAAACAATTAAGAAGATGTTATGTACATACCGAGTCAGGTCTAGATAATCTGATAACTTTGTAACACAATGGCTTAGAAGACGATACTACAATTGCAAGCATCTTGGTTTTATACATGGTTCTGGGACTTGGCTGCAAATCACAAATCTGCCTTGTTGTGGGTTTATAAACGTAGTACGACCAAGGAGTACGCTGAGGATGCTCCAACACTAATAGTCCTTGCTCTGAAGAGGCTACGATCTGATAAGTACCCTTTGATAGAAAGCCAAGCTCAAGACTTGTGGTTCCAGGTAACGGTTTAAAGTCTTTGATGAAATTATTGATGTTTTGTACCATCAAACCAGATACGACGTTTTTGTTGTTTCTTTGATTGTACAAGTCGAGAAGATAGGAATTGTTAAGCTCTTTGTTTGTACAACGAATGGCATCAAGAGTCCTTAACGATGTTCGCGAAATTATCTCCATCTTCATATCACAAGAAAGCTTATTAAATTTAAAATAATCCAATATTATTGGAGAAGGATTATTGTTGGGGGGTTTGGAAGGGATGGAATTTACAAGGGTTTTGTATATTCCTTTAAATGAATGTTTAAATAGAACCATGTTAATTAGTAACAGGTCTGCTGCTTGTAGTTATTAAACTGAAGAAACTGATCGAAAGCTAGCTAGTAGGACTTATTAAATTAAGAAAACCACGTACAAAAGGCTGTTCATAGGTAAAACGGATATATATACCCGGCCGATCTACCTACTTGTAAGGCGAAGATGAAGGACGATCGAGTATATATGTTGAAGGAAATGGTATTTTTTGTTAACTAGGGATCGAGTATTTAAACGCAACAAAACTTTTACTGATTTTTATACTCGTATTTCTTTAAATACAAGAAATATAATTAAAGAAAATATATGGGTAAGTTTTGTTATTTTTTTTATAGAATATATGTAAGTATATAACAATTAATTAAACACCGAAAGTTCCATATGAATTAATGTTTTCCATAAAATAATTTGTAAATTGTTCATAAACATTGTAGGGTTTTAGTGAGTTTTGGGCTTGACATGGATGGGTTAAAATTGGGGATTTATTTTATGAGAGAATTTTTTAATACAAATTTAGTTAAGACAATATATGATAGATCTCTCGTTATCCCAGTCTAGGATACTCCAATAATAAGAAAATGACGTATCAATCAATTAAAGCTATAAATTAATCTTTGTACTAAACTATTTGATATCGTCTTTTTGTATCACTATCCAAATGAACTCCAATATTGGAGTTAGTAATGTTAATTGATAAAAACAGGAATCTATAATAAATAAATTAAATTATGATTATTGTGTATACTACATTAAAATTTCTGACATTATTATTACTGATCCATAAAATAAATATCTGTAAAAAGGGGAGTGTGAAATTCTTTTATGGTAAAAAATTCATTTATTTCAATTATTTTGCAAGGAGAACAGACTAAAAAACTGGAGTCAATTTTTGGATGAAAGTAAAAATATCCACAGAAAAAAAAATGAATTAATTAAATTAAAGTTCTTTTTTTGGCCCAATTATCGATTAGAAGATTTAGCTTGTATGAATCGCTATTGGTTTGATACCAATAATGGGAGCCGTTTGAGTATGTTAAGGATATCTATGTATCCCTGATTTAAATTTTAAATTTTGAGTTTGCTATATATTCTGGTGTTCTATTCTATCAATCATCTTTTTCTGTTTTCTTCTGTCGAGGATCTATAAATATCCATGTTATATGCAAGCAACCTGATACATATATTCGCTGTCTTACATCCCAGTCTAGGATACTCCAATAATAAGAAAATGACGTATCAATCAATTAAAGCTATAAATTAATCTTTGTACTAAACTATTTGATATCGTCTTTTTGTATCACTATCCAAATGAACTCCAATATTGGAGTTAGTAATGTTAATTGATAAAAACAGGAATCTATAATAAATAAATTAAATTATGATTATTGTGTATACTACATTAAAATTTCTGACATTATTATTACTGATCCATAAAATAAATATCTGTAAAAAGGGGAGTGTGAAATTCTTTTATGGTAAAAAATTCATTTATTTCAATTATTTTGCAAGGAGAACAGACTAAAAAACTGGAGTCAATTTTTGGATGAAAGTAAAAATATCCACAGAAAAAAAAATGAATTAATTAAATTAAAGTTCTTTTTTTGGCCCAATTATCGATTAGAAGATTTAGCTTGTATGAATCGCTATTGGTTTGATACCAATAATGGGAGCCGTTTGAGTATGTTAAGGATATCTATGTATCCCTGATTTAAATTTTAAATTTTGAGTTTGCTATATATTCTGGTGTTCTATTCTATCAATCATCTTTTTCTGTTTTCTTCTGTCGAGGATCTATAAATATCCATGTTATATGCAAGCAACCTGATACATATATTCGCTGTCTTACATCCCAGTCTAGGATACTCCAATAATAAGAAAATGACGTATCAATCAATTAAAGCTATAAATTAATCTTTGTACTAAACTATTTGATATCGTCTTTTTGTATCACTATCCAAATGAACTCCAATATTGGAGTTAGTAATGTTAATTGATAAAAACAGGAATCTATAATAAATAAATTAAATTATGATTATTGTGTATACTACATTAAAATTTCTGACATTATTATTACTGATCCATAAAATAAATATCTGTAAAAAGGGGAGTGTGAAATTCTTTTATGGTAAAAAATTCATTTATTTCAATTATTTTGCAAGGAGAACAGACTAAAAAACTGGAGTCAATTTTTGGATGAAAGTAAAAATATCCACAGAAAAAAAAATGAATTAATTAAATTAAAGTTCTTTTTTTGGCCCAATTATCGATTAGAAGATTTAGCTTGTATGAATCGCTATTGGTTTGATACCAATAATGGGAGCCGTTTGAGTATGTTAAGGATATCTATGTATCCCTGATTTAAATTTTAAATTTTGAGTTTGCTATATATTCTGGTGTTCTATTCTATCAATCATCTTTTTCTGTTTTCTTCTGTCGAGGATCTATAAATATCCATGTTATATGCAAGCAACCTGATACATATATTCGCTGTCTTACATCCCAGTCTAGGATACTCCAATAATAAGAAAATGACGTATCAATCAATTAAAGCTATAAATTAATCTTTGTACTAAACTATTTGATATCGTCTTTTTGTATCACTATCCAAATGAACTCCAATATTGGAGTTAGTAATGTTAATTGATAAAAACAGGAATCTATAATAAATAAATTAAATTATGATTATTGTGTATACTACATTAAAATTTCTGACATTATTATTACTGATCCATAAAATAAATATCTGTAAAAAGGGGAGTGTGAAATTCTTTTATGGTAAAAAATTCATTTATTTCAATTATTTTGCAAGAACAAGAAGATATATATATATATATATATATATATATATATATATATATATATATATATATATATATATATATATATATATATATATATATATATATATATATATATATATATATATATATATATATATATATATATATATATATATATATATATATATATATATATATATATATATATATATATATATATATATATATATATATATATATATATATATATATATATATATATATATATATATATATATATATATATATATATATATATATATATATATATATATATATATATATATATATATATATATATATATATATATATATATATATATATATATATATATATATATATATATATATATATATATATATATATATATATATATATATATATATATATATATATATATATATATATATATATATATATATATATATATATATATATATATATATATATATATATATATATATATATATATATATATATATATATATATATATATATATATATATATATATATATATATATATATATATATATATATATATATATATATATATATATATATATATATATATATATATATATATATATATATATATATATATATATATATATATATATATATATATATATATATATATATATATATATATATATATATATATATATATATATATATATATATATATATATATATATATATATATATATATATATATATATATATATATATATATATATATATATATATATATATATATATATATATATATATATATATATATATATATATATATATATATATATATATATATATATATATATATATATATATATATATATATATATATATATATATATATATATATATATATATATATATATATATATATATATATATATATATATATATATATATATATATATATATATATATATATATATATATATATATATATATATATATATATATATATATATATATATATATATATATATATATATATATATATATATATATATATATATATATATATATATATATATATATATATATATATATATATATATATATATATATATATATATATATATATATATATATATATATATATATATATATATATATATATATATATATATATATATATATATATATATATATATATATATATATATATATATATATATATATATATATATATATATATATATATATATATATATATATATATATATATATATATATATATATATATATATATATATATATATATATATATATATATATATATATATATATATATATATATATATATATATATATATATATATATATATATATATATATATATATATATATATATATATATATATATATATATATATATATATATATATATATATATATATATATATATATATATATATATATATATATATATATATATATATATATA
>CM067167.1:178520361-178522861 GCA_034093135.1 Erigeron breviscapus
GGGGTCAATATCAGCAATGCAGTTCATACAACGATAAACCTAATCCGAATTATAGAGCTACGACACAATCAAACCCAAACGAACAAAATGTTGAATTGAATCGTACCAGCCTCTACTGGGGGTTATTACTGATTTTTGTACTTGCTGTTTTATTTTCCAATTATTTCTTCAATTAAGAAAACGAGAGAGAACTAAAATAATAGACTAATTCTCTCTCTTAGCCCATTCGGAAGGATCTCATCTCATAATTATCCATGACTGTTTATGTCTCTAGCATGACCACTTGATGAAATGTGGAGGGAAGTGGCGTAAATGGCCGATACTACTGGAAGAATTCCTCTTTGGATAATAGGTACTGTAGCTGGTATTCTTGTGATCGGTTTAGTAGGCGTTTTCTTTTATGGTTCATATTCCGGATTGGGTTCATCTCTGTAGTAATCAGATGAATTGAGTTGTAGACATGAAAGCGTAAGAACTCAACGGATTCCCTTCTTGTCTGATTTAAGGGAGAAGGTCCCGTTGAGTTCTTAATAATTATAAGATTTTTTTTATAAGTTCATCGAAGAAGTTCTATTTACTCAACAAATTTCCCCTCCTCTTTTGTTTGTCCACCGCTTTTTATAGTATACGTAATAACTCTAAAAACGTTCTGATACGTCTGTAAAAAACCGAAACTAACACGAACAGTATAAAGAATCATTATTATTTCGACACAAGAAAAGGATTTTCACGCCCTTTCTTGTGTCGAAGACTAGGAAGACGAATAACCCCTCCCAGAAATATTTGTTCCCTTCATTTATATTTTTCCGTTCTATTCTATTTCCCGTTTACTTTTTGATAGGATCTAGCCGAAGTGAAATATATTAGAATCAAATGCATTTTATGACATTTCAATCTGACACAATAGCAACATAATAACATCACCCCATTTTTGATAAAAAAAAGAGAGGGTCAAGTCAAAAAGTCTTCTTCACAATCAAAAAAAAAAAAAAAAAAAAAAAAAAAAAAAAAAAAAAAAAAAAAAAAAAAAAAAAAAAAAAAAAAAAAAAAAAAAAAAAAAAAAAAAAAAAAAAAAAAAAAAAAAAAAAAAAAAAAAAAAAAAAAAAAAAAAAAAAAAAAAAAAAAAAAAAAAAAAAAAAAAAAAAAAAAAAAAAAAAAAAAAAAAAAAAAAAAAAAAAAAAAAAAAAAAAAAAAAAAAAAAAAAAAAAAAAAAAAAAAAAAAAAAAAAAAAAAAAAAAAAAAAAAAAAAAAAAAAAAAAAAAAAAAAAAAAAAAAAAAAAAAAAAAAAAAAAAAAAAAAAAAAAAAAAAAAAAAAAAAAAAAAAAAAAAAAAAAAAAAAAAAAAAAAAAAAAAAAAAAAAAAAAAAAAAAAAAAAAAAAAAAAAAAAAAAAAAAAAAAAAAAAAAAAAAAAAAAAAAAAAAAAAAAAAAAAAAAAAAAAAAAAAAAAAAAAAAAAAAAAAAAAAAAAAAAAAAAAAAAAAAAAAAAAAAAAAAAAAAAAAAAAAAAAAAAAAAAAAAAAAAAAAAAAAAAAAAAAAAAAAAAAAAAAAAAAAAAAAAAAAAAAAAAAAAAAAAAAAAAAAAAAAAAAAAAAAAAAAAAAAAAAAAAAAAAAAAAAAAAAAAAAAAAAAAAAAAAAAAAAAAAAAAAAAAAAAAAAAAAAAAAAAAAAAAAAAAAAAAAAAAAAAAAAAAAAAAAAAAAAAAAAAAAAAAAAAAAAAAAAAAAAAAAAAAAAAAAAAAAAAAAAAAAAAAAAAAAAAAAAAAAAAAAAAAAAAAAAAAAAAAAAAAAAAAAAAAAAAAAAAAAAAAAAAAAAAAAAAAAAAAAAAAAAAAAAAAAAAAAAAAAAAAAAAAAAAAAAAAAAAAAAAAAAAAAAAAAAAAAAAAAAAAAAAAAAAAAAAAAAAAAAAAAAAAAAAAAAAAAAAAAAAAAAAAAAAAAAAAAAAAAAAAAAAAAAAAAAAAAAAAAAAAAAAAAAAAAAAAAAAAAAAAAAAAAAAAAAAAAAAAAAAAAAAAAAAAAAAAAAAAAAAAAAAAAAAAAAAAAAAAAAAAAAAAAAAAAAAAAAAAAAAAAAAAAAAAAAAAAAAAAAAAAAAAAAAAAAAAAAAAAAAAAAAAAAAAAAAAAAAAAAAAAAAAAAAAAAAAAAAAAAAAAAAAAAAAAAAAAAAAAAAAAAAAAAAAAAAAAAAAAAAAAAAAAAAAAAAAAAAAAAAAAAAAAAAAAAAAAAAAAAAAAAAAAAAAAAAAAAAAAAAAAAAAAAAAAAAAAAAAAAAAAAAAAAAAAAAAAAAAAAAAAAAAAAAAAAAAAAAAAAAAAAAAAAAAAAAAAAAAAAAAAAAAAAAAAAAAAAAAAAAAAAAAAAAAAAAAAAAAAAAAAAAAAAAAAAAAAAAAAAAAAAAAAAAAAAAAAAAAAAAAAAAAAAAAAAAAAAAAAAAAAAAAAAAAAAAAAAAAAAAAAAAAAAAAAAAAAAAAAAAAAAAAAAAAAAAAAAAAAAAAAAAAAAAAAAAAAAA
>CM067167.1:178537861-178557861 GCA_034093135.1 Erigeron breviscapus
CGGATGTTTATTTAGGTTTGGAACCATATATTTTTCCCCTTTCAAATAAATCGAAATGATTGAAGTTTTTCTATTTGGAATCGTGTTAGGTCTAATTCCTATTACTTTTTGGCTGGATTGTTCGTAACTGCATATTTACAATACAGACGCGGCGATCAGTTGGACCTTTGATTCATTAACATCTCTTTTTTATTGACTTCCTCCTTTTTTTATCCGCAGGAGGTTCAATTCTGTAACACCCCGACTATAGCGGAAACTCGAGATGCCACAGAACGACATGGTACAAAAGATTCAAGTATAAAACATCAACATAAAGTTTCAAATGCCATCCAAATTCAAAAGGTTACAAGTTCAAGTGGACGTATAATAAACATTACATAACCAAATTCATAATCAAAAGATCGAATGTTTGCGTTACTAGTCCAACATGTAACAAATAAACACATCATCCATGAAGCGGTCCAAAAAGCTAACTTACTGCCCTAGACCTGAAAAGCATGAAGAAAAAGTGTCAACTACGAGAGTTGAGTGAGTTCATAGGATTATGCTAACAACACACATGTATTTAATCCAATTCAAGAAAGAATATGTCATAAAATTTCCAAGAGTTCCATCATACTGTCCATACCCAAACCGTATGTTCAATCAATAATTGTCATCCATAATATAATATCAATACCTCTGGGTCAATGGTAAGACTACCATGACGTAATTTGATGAGATTGTTCTTGAGCCACTACTAAGACCGGTTATGTCCCAATAATCAAATATAATGTCCCAAATGATAAGATAATGATAAGCACATGCTGTCAATCACGTGCATAAAGATAACCAAGGGTCGTGCCATGAAGACGCCCATAAATATATAGTAGTTAGAGCACCGCGAGGCCAGACTGGCGATGAAGGTGGCCACCAAGGCAGACCAAACATCCCACCGTTACCTATAATAGTGGATGAGGGGACAAGTCCTAGTTGCGCAACCCTCTAACTACAGGCCTCAAATGAGTTAATAGTAGTGTACAGGGGACCACCGTTTGACAGTACTCAAGCTCATCATATAACATATAACACATTGAACATACAATATAATTCCCATATCATTATCATTATTTCAAAGAATCATTTCATAAGAGAAAGTCATTTTAATTAATCATGTTTTTCACCCCGCAAGTAAAACATATAAAAGAGTTTGAAAGGGGGCTATGACTCACTTGATTAGAGAGTGAATAGGGGCTGATCAAACGTGATTCCTTCGCTTAGATTTGTTGCGCCTCAAGCAAGCCTAAACCATAACGTATATATTCACGGCGTAAGTTCGCGTGACATGAACTAGTGAGCTAGATCATGAGATGTATACTAGTAGACTTGCCCATATTTGGTTGTTATTAGATTATGGAATTTAAGTGCATTATGATGTTCTCATTGTTTGGGTATAAGAGATTTTAATTTAATATTATTTAATTAATTATTTATTCATTTTATTGATTTATTAATTAAATAATTCCTTAAAAATACTTTTAAGTGTCATAATTGCCTTTGTAAATTATGGATAATTTCATTTGAATTATCTTCTGATATATATGCTCCTAAATTTATAATTTCATGATTTATACTTTTATTTGTGTATTTTCCATTTATTTTAATAATAATATCTAATTAATTATTTTTACTTAATTATTTATCTTTAAATTATGTAACACATGTCTCTTGCCTTTTAACTATTTTTCTCCAGTAGGTTTTAGTTATTTTTATCAATGGTTAAGATGATTTAACTTCATTCTTGATTTACATAATTTATTTATTGATTTTTATGTCTTTTAATTACCATTTAAATTCAATAATTCATGGAAATTCTTAGAAATCATCACTAAACCTTTTGGTCAAAAATCTCAGGCCTTTTGGGCAACTTTTATCCATACAAAATCATATCAATTCAACCTCTCTTGTGTCTTGCTCATTTTGAGGGTTTTATGATTAAAAATCGTTTACCGAAATAGTGATTTTAGCCTTATTTCTTAAGTAATTAAAGTGCTTTAAAATGGATTTTCATTCTTGTTTCATTATTTCCAGAAAGTTCATCATATTTTGGTGTCCAAAATCGTGAGAGTGGTGGTGGTGTGATATGTGCAATTTAGTGCTTTCGGTTAGTGATTATTTGACCCGAAAAGGTGGTTTTTGAGCTTGTTGTTCTCATGAACCAATAGATCTGAGTTTTGTGCTTTTATTTCAACATTTTTCCAGTAGGTTTATCATGTTTTCTTGGTCATAAGATTATGGTGCATGTGTGTGCTCAAAATGCATTTTTGCGTGTTTTCGGTTTGTGATTTCTAGCTTATTTTAACATGTTTTGATTCAAGCTTTATATCCTTGATATTTTATCAATTTTTCCAGAATATTAACACTAATATTAACATATTTTTCACTTATAACAAGTCCATATCCATCTCATAATCCAACAAAAGATCCAACTTTCTTAAATCTAGCATATATGCATTCAAATCAACACTTTTTTACTATCAACTTTTATAGATCTAACTTTCAACAATATAAAAACATCTTTTATATGAAAAATCTCAGAATATACTCTTCAAAAATATACAAAAACATATAGATCTATCAACAAGAAAGTCACTTTAAAAGTTACTAATCTATAACCACACTTTTGGGTCTTAAACTTGTTGAATCCTTGGATCTTTCTTATTAGATTCGACATGCATGAGCATGGAAAGAAAGATCCTATCAACTTTGCCCTCATTAAGTGTATATTACAAAGAAACAAGAAGAAAGTATGAGTTTTTGATAAAACCTTTGAATATAAACAAAAACAAGATTAGATCTAGTAAAAAGGATGAAGATTATACCCTCTTGAACTTGGTTTTTGGATGATGAAAGAGGGCAGATTTTCGTGGCCTTCAAACCCTTATAATACCTCCAATCTAAGCCTAGAACAACCCTTAAACCTTGCTTGGATTAACCCTTTATTAATCTAACTTAAAACCCTTATTATTTATATAAGTTTAGATGAGATTTAGCCTTGTTCTTGCCTTATTTTCTTGCTTGGCCGATTTGAAGAAGAGAAGGAGGGAGAGAGGGAGAGTTTTTCTTGAGAGAAAAGATGTGTGTGAAGAGTGTGAAAGGGTTGGGAGTTTCAAGAATGAATGTGGAGTGTAAGGTTTGAAAAGGGTGGATGTGTGTGTGTGTATTGATGGGGGACGGCCAAAAGGAGGGTGGGGGGAGGGATATTGAAGAGTTTTTCTTTTTATTTTGTAGTAATAAGGTGTATAATGTGTGTATGTATGTTAGATGTAGGTGTATGTATATATTTTGTAAGGTTAATGGTATTTATTTGTAGTATAAGTTGATTTTTATTCTAGCATGTGTATGTATATATATATATTTATATATATGTCGTGTATATGTATATGTATGGATATATTTTTGTATTCTTGATTTGTTACATAAGCCTTTATTTATAAACTTGTATTTATTTTAAGCATATATATATATAATTATGATTTAAACGCTTTTGTGCGCATAAGAACTTATAACATATTTTGAAATAGAAATGTTATTTTTTTGTAACCAAATTTACTTTAATTAGCTAAATGATTAATTTGTTGGACCTTCGTAAGGATTTTTGATGGTTATCTCAACTTGTGAGACTTACATTATTATTTAGCTAATTTGATTGATCATCAATAAAATTTTGTTCAATGGTACTTTATAATTCACATTTAGAATTGAACAATAGCTTTAGATTGCTAGTTTAGGGGCATTATCTACTAGCTTTAAGTATAACTATGGCTTGCGAGATCATAGGCAACATAACTAGCTCATATATAACATTTAAAAAGTAGGGTTGTTACAAATTCAGGTTGCTGTTCAAATGAGTGAAGTTATTGAATTCTAATTAGACCTAACAAGAACAGAATCACGCTCTGTAGGATTTGAACCTACGACATCAGGTTTTGGAGACCCACGTTCTACCGAACTGAACTAAGAACGCTTTCTTATCACAGTAGATACGACTAAAAAGAAAAGGATTCTTTTTGTACCCCCAATACTAAACATGCATATAGTCTCATAAAATGAAAATGATGTATGTCCGAATCGATCTCAATGGATCCCTCGTGACTGCCCAGAGAAGAAGAATAGGTAGGGATGACAGGATTGGAACCCGTGATATTTTTGACCCAAAACAAAGGCGCTACCAAGCTGCGCTACATCCCTTTCAATTGGTCTACAGTGTCATTGTAGAGAATCCTTGTTTTCCACATCGGCAATGCACCTCCATCGATATTCAATTTATCTTGCCATTTCTTCTTTATTGATTTATATACTCATCATCATCCCGCCGATCCCACCAACGCTTTCTTACTTATCTTATGAGCAAAAAGGGTTCTAAATAATCAGCCCTTTGAATTGAATAAGCGAGGCTTTCCTGATAGAAAGATTTGCATGTGACAGAGATCCCAATTCCGTGTATCCGGTTAAGCAAGCCCCGCCGCCAGCTTCCACCCAGACAAAAAAAAGTGAGCGCCTAGCGCGAAAGGTTGCTTTACTAAGTAATATAACGTTAGCGCTTTAGTTTGTTTGATTGCTCGTTAGTTTCGTTTTCAATAAGGGGCGGAGCTTGAAGAAGCGAGCCTAGAGTAGCAGCGCAGCCTATTACGTTTTTCAGGCCCCTTTTTTATTCTTTCTATTAGTAAAGCGCTAGCGCCCCTATAGAGTCAGGATATTCTGCTATCAATGAAACCGAAAGAAAGAAAAAACCAGTGCCTTTCGTATAGATCGAGACTTGTAGCTTGATTCTTTACTCATTCCATACTGGGAATAATTGCAGGCGATAACACTTCTTTCTATTTATTTCTCAATGATATCCGACGACCAAGACAATTCCCGTGAAAGTCTTTCATAGAAGTGAATTCTTATTCTTACGAAGCAAATTACATTTCCTATTGATTTGTCCCCTGGACCTATTCTGATTCTGAATTATCCGTCGCTACGCTGTTCCCAAGGACTAGCAGAATCGAAATAGCGAAATTCTTGGGTCATCTCAATGGGTTCAGAAACCACACGTTTCTCTGGATCATCATAGCGTACTTCCACATATCCACTCAGAGGAAGGTCTTTTCGTAATGGATGACCCTCGAAACCATAATCTGTTGATATACGGCGTAGATCTGGATGATTGATGAAAGAAACTGTAACACCCGTTTCGTAAAAATATGGATTTCCAAAAACTTTTGCCTAACGGCATCAATTATGCGGAAACGATTTATTAAAAACTCTCAACAAGGAAAACAGTTGAGAAGCAATAGTGGTGTTACTAACGTATCGTAGAAATAATAAAAGAAAATCCATAAGATTGCCCAACATAAAGCAATCAAAACAGCAGTCATTACATAGGGTTCCAAGAGGAAACAATATCATAAAGTCTATGAGAAACTATTGGGTAGACTAAGGCCATCTTGATCATCTACCCATCTCTCGTCAAAGCTTCACACGTCATCTCACTGCTTAACCTGAGGGGAACAACACATTTAAAAGAACAAGTGTTAGCTATAAATAGCTAAGTAAGATAACACCAGGTTTAAGCAAAACATTTCATCCATTTAAATTGTCCTTTTAAAACTTTAAGTCATTTTAATTAGGCATACATATCATCATATAAACATATCCACGTCACATATAAGCATAGAGTTCATGACCCTAAATGTGCCTAATCAATTTCGTCACTTTGATTCATCTCGTTAAATTGTGACTAGGTCACCGTTAAGTTGTAACCGAAGTTACCGTTATCATATAGGGTATGAGTTTGTGTGCAGGCGGTCATACGACCTCAAGGAAGCCTCACACCCGACTCGATGGAGAAGTCTTTCGACGGTCCATCTGCGTCGTTAAGGAAAGACAATGTCGATCCCTGAGTAGCACGTTATGTTCATGACATTAGGTGGGTCATCAGACCACCCGAAACTACTCGCCACGTATGACTGTTGCAAGGAGCAACCCAAGCAACCACCTCAGCGTACCTATATCCACCGTCAGGCACGGGTTATGCATAACACTCATCATCTAATTAGCTCGAGCATTTACCACATTTAGTTTAGGTTTCTTATGTTATCCTAAACTAGTCATCATCTATCATCATTTCACGTTAGGGCCCTTAAAACGTGCACGTGTCATGGCAACCTAAAAAGGTCTAGTGTTCTAGATGAACAAGCCACATATACATGCACATATCATCATTACATCATATCATTAACCACCGTTCGTCATATCATATCATATCGTTAAGCATATCATCACACATCACATATCATGTCATAAACATATCTGCGGGGAAGCATTTTAGGCATAAGCATCGTCATATCATTAATCCCCGTGTACCTCCCATATCGACCCATCCACATTATAGGTTATACATTACCGTTATGGAGGTTATAGTTTATGAAACCATTTTTTGTTGCACCCTCAGCGTGACAAAAGTAGTGTATCTTACCTGGTAGTAGTGTACGCGCGTAATGAAAGGCTAAAAGTGCTTAACAATAATCCCCGACACCTAAGATACATTAATATACAAAATATAAGTCATTTGGGACCCAAACGAACCTTACAGACCTCACGAAATTAGTCTGGAAAATCCTTCTTACGAACTTAGCTACAGTTCTTACGAAGATAGCAAAACGAAGATAGATTTGTTCTTACGAAGATAGCAAAACGAAGATAGATTTGTTCTTACGAAGATAGTTTGTTCTTACGAAGATAGCAAAACGAAGATAGATTTGTTCTTACGAAGATAGCAAAACGAAGATAGATTTGTTCTTACGAAGATAGCAAAACGAAGATAGATTTGTTCTTACGAAGATAGCAAAACGAAGATAGATTTGTTCTTACGAAGATAGTTTGTTCTTACGAAGATAGCAAAACGAAGATAGATTTGTTCTTACGAAGATAGTTTGTTCTTACGAAGATAGCAAAACGAAGATAGATTTGTTCTTACGAAGATAGCAAAACGAAGATAGATTTGTTCTTACGAAGATAGTTTGTTCTTACGAAGATAGTTTGTTCTTACGAAGATAGTTTGTTCTTACGAAGATAGCAAAACGAAGATAGATTTGTTCTTACGAAGATAGCAAAACGAAGATAGATTTGTTCTTACGAAGATAGTTTGTTCTTACGAAGATAGCAAAACGAAGATAGATTTGTTCTTACGAAGATAGCAAAACGAAGATAGATTTGTTCTTACGAAGATAGCAAAACGAAGATAGATTTGTTCTTACGAAGATAGCAAAACGAAGATAGATTTGTTCTTACGAAGATAGCAAAACGAAGATAGATTTGTTCTTACGAAGATAGCAAAACGAAGATAGATTTGTTCTTACGAAGATAGCAAAACGAAGATAGATTTGTTCTTACGAAGATAGTTTGTTCTTACGAAGATAGTTTGTTCTTACGAAGATAGTTTGTTCTTACGAAGATAGCAAAACGAAGATAGATTTGTTCTTACGAAGATAGCAAAACGAAGATAGATTTGTTCTTACGAAGATAGCAAAACGAAGATAGATTTGTTCTTACGAAGATAGTTATGTTCATGACATTAGGTGGGTCATCAGACCACCCGAAACTACTCGCCACGTATGACTGTTGCAAGGAGCAACCCAAGCAACCACCTCAGCGTACCTATATCCACCGTCAGGCACGGGTTATGCATAACACTCATCATCTAATTAGCTCGAGCATTTACCACATTTAGTTTAGGTTTCTTATGTTATCCTAAACTAGTCATCATCTATCATCATTTCACGTTAGGGCCCTTAAAACGTGCACGTGTCATGGCAACCTAAAAAGGTCTAGTGTTCTAGATGAACAAGCCACATATACATGCACATATCATCATTACATCATATCATTAACCACCGTTCGTCATATCATATCATATCGTTAAACATCGTTTTGAACATTAATTGACTTAAACATATTTTAAACCCTAATTCTATCAAAATCCCTTTTTTAATGATCTTAAAAGGTCCAATGAATCTAGGGCTTAGCTTTCCTCGTTTGCCAAATCGTAATACACCTTTCCAAGGCGACACCTTGAGTAAAACCATTTCACCTTCTTTAAAATCAAACGGCCTCCTTTTCTTATCGGCATATGACTTTTGCCTTTCGCGAGCAATACGCAAGGCTTTCTTTGCAACATTAACTTTATCGGCCGTAATTTGTACTACTTCAGGTCCAGCAAATTGCTTTTCCCCGGGCTCCAACCAACAACTAGGAGTCCGACACTTTCTACCATATAACATCTCATAAGGTGGCATTCCAATGCTCGCGTGATAACTATTGTTATACGCAAACTCAACAAGAGGTAGGTGTTTATCCCACGAACCACCATAATCCATTACACATGCTCTGAGCATATCTTCGAGCGTTTGAATAGTCCTTTCACTTTGCCCATCAGTCTGCGGGTGATAGGCTGTGCTCAGACGAACTTGAGTACCAAATTCCCGTTGAAAACTCTTCCAAAACTTGGATACAAAGTGAGCATCACGATCTGACACAATCGATATCGGAACACCATGTTTAGTAACCACTTCTTTAAAATCAAACGGCCTCCTTTTCTTATCGGCATATGACTTTTGCCTTTCGCGAGCAATACGCAAGGCTTTCTTTGCAACATTAACTTTATCGGCCGTAATTTGTACTACTTCAGGTCCAGCAAATTGCTTTTCCCCGGGCTCCAACCAACAACTAGGAGTCCGACACTTTCTACCATATAACATCTCATAAGGTGGCATTCCAATGCTCGCGTGATAACTATTGTTATACGCAAACTCAACAAGAGGTAGGTGTTTATCCCACGAACCACCATAATCCATTACACATGCTCTGAGCATATCTTCGCAAGTACAAAATCAGACTCAGCTAACGAATTTAACGTAATTTCGTCCAGATTTCAAAAACGACCAAGTTCTTCGATTTTTCCAAAAACGAACGACTAAATCTTCTCCCAAAACATGTTTTTGACATAAATAAACATCCATTGATCATCAAGATCGATTATAGACTCGTTAAACATCGTTTTGAACATTAATTGACTTAAACATATTTTAAACCCTAATTCTATCAAAATCCCTTTTTAATTCAGATTTGAATCAATATATAACATCTTTAGATCTGAAAATATAGACAACGAATCATGGATTACCTGTAGCAAATGATGGCCGATCCAATTCAATACAAAACACTCGATTCGATTGACCAAAACTTGAAGATTTTGCTTAAGAAATCAATTAGGGATTGAAGAAACTTTGTGTTTGCTTTTTAATTATGTTTAGGCTGGAAAATAACCCTAGATTAGGCTAATCCTAACCTAAACCCGTTTTTAACTTTACACCTTTGGCAAAACTAGTCCCTGGACTTCATATTGACTTTATTTCGCTTAAAAACACCTATTGGGGATACATATAACACACTAAAGCACTTTCGCACACTACAAAGGCCTTTTACACATCATTTAGTCCACTTTATTGTCACTCATTAAAGATAATTAAATCTCACATATAGGGCACATAAACATATAAACACACATTTTACCACATAACATATCACGAACTTAGAATTTGACCTAACGACGTTAGTCAACAGAAACGATTAAGTTTTGGGATGTTACAATTACCTCCCCCTTAAGAGGATTCCGTCCCCGGAATCACTTCAGCATCAAAAAGGTGGGGATAGGTCTCCCGCATTACGGACTCGGTCTCCCAAGTCATACTTTCGCCGTGATTGTGTTTCCATTTAATGAGAACTAGATCGATAGTCTTTCGTCGTAACTTCTTTTGTTTCCTTCCCATTATAGCAACAGGTTCATCAACAATCTGCTTGTTTGGATCAATACTTACGTCCTCGAGTGGAATGACATCCGCTTCATTTGCATAGCATTTACGTAGATAACACACATGAAATGTGTTGTGAATTCCATGAAGTTCTGGAGGTAATTCCAGTTGAAATGCCTGTTCATTAACCTTTTTAATGATCTTAAAAGGTCCAATGAATCTAGGGCTTAGCTTTCCTCGTTTGCCAAATCGTAATACACCTTTCCAAGGCGACACCTTGAGTAAAACCATTTCACCTTCTTTAAAATCAAACGGCCTCCTTTTCTTATCGGCATATGACTTTTGCCTTTCGCGAGCAATACGCAAGGCTTTCTTTGCAACATTAACTTTATCGGCCGTAATTTGTACTACTTCAGGTCCAGCAAATTGCTTTTCCCCGGGCTCCAACCAACAACTAGGAGTCCGACACTTTCTACCATATAACATCTCATAAGGTGGCATTCCAATGCTCGCGTGATAACTATTGTTATACGCAAACTCAACAAGAGGTAGGTGTTTATCCCACGAACCACCATAATCCATTACACATGCTCTGAGCATATCTTCGAGCGTTTGAATAGTCCTTTCACTTTGCCCATCAGTCTGCGGGTGATAGGCTGTGCTCAGACGAACTTGAGTACCAAATTCCCGTTGAAAACTCTTCCAAAACTTGGATACAAAGTGAGCATCACGATCTGACACAATCGATATCGGAACACCATGTTTAGTAACCACTTCTTTAATATACAATGTAGCGAAATTCTCCATAGGAGCATTCTCACGAACTGGGAGGAAATGGGCACTCTTCGTTAATTGATCGACAATAACCCATATCATATCGTGACCACGAGGCGTTCTTGGAAGCTTGGTTATAAAATCCATCGTAATACGATCCCATTTCCACTCAGGGATCTCGAGTTGCTGAAACTTCCCGTAAGGCTTTTGGTGTTCAGCTTTTACTTTAGCACATGTCAAACACTTCTGTACGTACATCATCACATCGTTTTTAATACTGGGCCACCAATAAATCGGCTTCAAGTCCGCATGCATCTTTGTGGCACCAGGGTGTACAGAATACTTAGTCTTGTGAGCTTCGTCCATCACTAACTCACGATTGCCTCCATATAGAGGAACCCATATTCTACCTTTGTAAGTTCGAAGACCGCGACTATTTTCTTCCATTTCAAGTCTATTTTTCTTCTTTTTCCCAATAGACTCCTCTTTCACATTCTCCTCCTTCAACGCTTCAATTTGAGCTAATCGAATAGGTTCCATTAAGTTCGACTCAACCTTCGTAATCATTGCACATAACCTACTCTTCGCATATCCTTTGCGGCTCAAGGCATCAGCAACCACATTAGCTTTGCCTGGGTGATATTTAATCTCACAATCATAATCCTTTAATAACTCCATCCACCGTCGTTGCCTAACATTCATATCCTTCTGAGTAAACACGTACTGTAAGCTCTTATGATCCGTGTATAGGGTACACTTTGTACCATACAGATAATGTCGCCACAATTTCAGAGCAAAAACAACAGCAGCCAGCTCAAGATCATGAGTAGGATAATTCCGCTCATGTGGCTTCAGCTGTCGAGAGGCGTAAGCGATAACTTTGTCTCGTTGCATCAGTACACACCCTAACCCCGTGATGGATGCGTCACTATAGACAACTAAATCATCGGTTCCTTCGGGTAAAGCTAAGACTGGAGCTTCACACAACTTCTTTTTCAACGTCGTGAAGGCTTTTTCTTGAGCATCGGTCCATACAAACTTCACACCTTTCTTCGTTAATTCAGTCATTGGCTTGGCAATGCGTGAGAAATCCTGAATAAAACGTCGATAGTAGCCAGCCAAACCGAGAAAACTCTTAATTTCAGTAGGAGACTTAGGCTGCTCCCACTTCGACACCGCTTCTATCTTCGAAGGATCTACTTTTATACCATCAGAGGAGATGACATGGCCGAGGAAATGAACTTCCTTTAGCCAGAACTCGCACTTGGAGAACTTAGCATATAGCTTTTTCTCTCTGAGGACTTGAAGGACAGCCCTCAAATGCTCTCTATGTTCCTCTTCCGACTTTGAATACACAAGGATGTCGTCGATGAAAACGATAACGAAATGATCCAAAAACGGTCGACAGACACGGTTCATCAAATCCATAAACTTCGCTGGAGCATTTGTCAAACCGAATGGCATGACAAGGAACTCGTAATGACCATAACGAGTTCGGAACGCTGTTTTGGCTACACTTTCCTCTTCAACCTTCAGTTGATGATAGCCAGATCGTAAGTCGATCTTCGAAAAATAGGAAGCACCTTGAAGTTGATCGAACAAATCATCAATGCGAGGGAGTGGATATTTATTCTTCACCGTTCTTTTATTCAGCTCGCGATAATCGATACACATGCGCATGGATCCGTCTTTCTTCTTTACGAAAAGGATAGGAGCACCCCATGGAGAGGAACTCGGACGAATGAAACCTTTATCTAAAAGTTCCTGAATTTGGGTCATCAGCTCCTTCATCTCCGTCGGAGCTAATCGATAGGGAGCTTTGGCTACAGGAGTAGCACCAGGAATGAGGTCAATAGAAAATTCAACCTCACGATCAGGAGGAAGACCTGGAAGATCTTCAGGGAAAACATCAGGAAACTCGGAAACAACTTCGACATCAGAGACTGTAGGCTTCGCGATACGAGAATCGATGACATAAGCTAGAAAATGTGACTTAGTTTGCCGTATACAACGAAGGGCTTTCATCATCGAGATCACCTTAACATTTCCCGGCTTCTTGTCACCATAAACACAGACACCTTTACCATCAGGGGTAGCGATACGAACTATTTTCTTTGCACATAAGACGACAGCATCGTTTTTAGACATCCAGTCCATACCGAGTATAACATCAAAACTATGGATAGTAGCAGGTAGCAAGTTAGCAGTAAAACACCGACCCTCTATCTCTAAAGGACAATCAGAATAACCCTCACGTACGATAGACGTTGTGCCGTTAGCCACCTCTACTTCAATAGGACACCTTAAGGGACTCGTAATCATGTCTAATTTAGGAGCAAACAGAGTAGACACAAAAGATTTGTTCGCACCAGAATCAAATAACACATTAGCAAGTTTGGAGTTAACAATAAGGGTAGCAGTAACTACCTGGTCGTCATCTTTGGCCTCTTCAGCCGTCATCTGATAAGCACGGGCTTTGGCTTTGGGGGCTTCCGTCTTCTTTCCCTCGTCCTTCTTCATTTGCGGACAGTCGGCAATACGGTGCTTTGTGTCTCCACATTTATAACATCTTGCTTTGTCAGTGCATTCATCAACGGTATGACCCTGTGCTCCACACCTATTGCACCTGCGGGTCTTAGCAGAACACTGCCCAGAATGAATAGCTTTGCAGCTAGAGCACCATTTTCCGTCCTTGTCTGTCTTTCCCTTGTCGGAGGACGAAGATCCCTTGAATTTCTTACCAAAACGGTTAGATCCACCGAATCTCCTCTTATTACCAGACTTCTTCTCATCATCTTTCTTTTCCACTTTCTTATCCGTAGCAAAATCATCATCAAGCTTTTTAGACTCTTTGATAGCTTCAGTTAGAGTCTTGTGCTGCCTACAAATACCTCGATAACTCGGAGGCAAACCATCAACATAGCAAGCAACCTGATCTGCATCAGTACACACCCTAACCCCGTGATGGATGCGTCACTATAGACAACTAAATCATCGGTTCCTTCGGGTAAAGCTAAGACTGGAGCTTCACACAACTTCTTTTTCAACCTTCAGTTGATGATAGCCAGATCGTAAGTCGATCTTCGAAAAATAGGAAGCACCTTGAAGTTGATCGAACAAATCATCAATGCGAGGGAGTGGATATTTATTCTTCACCGTTCTTTTATTCAGCTCGCGATAATCGATACACATGCGCATGGATCCGTCTTTCTTCTTTACGAAAAGGATAGGAGCACCCCATGGAGAGGAACTCGGACGAATGAAACCTTTATCTAAAAGTTCCTGAATTTGGGTCATCAGCTCCTTCATCTCCGTCGGAGCTAATCGATAGGGAGCTTTGGCTACAGGAGTAGCACCAGGAATGAGGTCAATAGAAAATTCAACCTCACGATCAGGAGGAAGACCTGGAAGATCTTCAGGGAAAACATCAGGAAACTCGGAAACAACTTCGACATCAGAGACTGTAGGCTTCGCGATACGAGAATCGATGACATAAGCTAGAAAATGTGACTTAGTTTGCCGTATACAACGAAGGGCTTTCATCATCGAGATCACCTTAACATTTCCCGGCTTCTTGTCACCATAAACACAGACACCTTTACCATCAGGGGTAGCGATACGAACTATTTTCTTTGCACATAAGACGACAGCATCGTTTTTAGACATCCAGTCCATACCGAGTATAACATCAAAACTATGGATAGTAGCAGGTAGCAAGTTAGCAGTAAAACACCGACCCTCTATCTCTAAAGGACAATCAGAATAACCCTCACGTACGATAGACGTTGTGCCGTTAGCCACCTCTACTTCAATAGGACACCTTAAGGGACTCGTAATCATGTCTAATTTAGGAGCAAACAGAGTAGACACAAAAGATTTGTTCGCACCAGAATCAAATAACACATTAGCAAGTTTGGAGTTAACAATAAGGGTAGCAGTAACTACCTGGTCGTCATCTTTGGCCTCTTCAGCCGTCATCTGATAAGCACGGGCTTTGGCTTTGGGGGCTTCCGTCTTCTTTCCCTCGTCCTTCTTCATTTGCGGACAGTCGGCAATACGGTGCTTTGTGTCTCCACATTTATAACATCTTGCTTTGTCAGTGCATTCATCAACGGTATGACCCTGTGCTCCACACCTATTGCACCTGCGGGTCTTAGCAGAACACTGCCCAGAATGAATAGCTTTGCAGCTAGAGCACCATTTTCCGTCCTTGTCTGTCTTTCCCTTGTCGGAGGACGAAGATCCCTTGAATTTCTTACCAAAACGGTTAGATCCACCGAATCTCCTCTTATTACCAGACTTCTTCTCATCATCTTTCTTTTCCACTTTCTTATCCGTAGCAAAATCATCATCAAGCTTTTTAGACTCTTTGATAGCTTCAGTTAGAGTCTTGTGCTGCCTACAAATACCTCGATAACTCGGAGGCAAACCATCAACATAGCAAGCAACCTGATCTGCATCAGTACGGAACAGATGGCCCACGAACTTCATCTTCTCCATAAAGGAACGAGCATAATCATTGATTTTACCCACTTCAGCCGTCATCTGATAAGCACGGGCTTTGGCTTTGGGGGCTTCCGTCTTCTTTCCCTCGTCCTTCTTCATTTGCGGACAGTCGGCAATACGGTGCTTTGTGTCTCCACATTTATAACATCTTGCTTTGTCAGTGCATTCATCAACGGTATGACCCTGTGCTCCACACCTATTGCACCTGCGGGTCTTAGCAGAACACTGCCCAGAATGAATAGCTTTGCAGCTAGAGCACCATTTTCCGTCCTTGTCTGTCTTTCCCTTGTCGGAGGACGAAGATCCCTTGAATTTCTTACCAAAACGGTTAGATCCACCGAATCTCCTCTTATTACCAGACTTCTTCTCATCATCTTTCTTTTCCACTTTCTTATCCGTAGCAAAATCATCATCAAGCTTTTTAGACTCTTTGATAGCTTCAGTTAGAGTCTTGTGCTGCCTACAAATACCTCGATAACTCGGAGGCAAACCATCAACATAGCAAGCAACCTGATCTGCATCAGTACGGAACAGATGGCCCACGAACTTCATCTTCTCCATAAAGGAACGAGCATAATCATTGATTTTACCCACTTCAGCCGTCAAGGCACGAAACTCTTTTTCCATTTTGCGCTGCTCATGAACTCCAATATACTCTTCAATAAATTTCTGTCTGAAGTTAGCCCACGTAATAGCAGATACCATAGCTGGAGTCATCGAAATGGTAATGCTCTTCCACCAGTCCCGAGCACCTTCTTTCAACATCCTACTAGCACACAACACTTTCTTATCCGTAGCAAAATCATCATCAAGCTTTTTAGACTCTTTGATAGCTTCAGTTAGAGTCTTGTGCTGCCTACAAATACCTCGATAACTCGGAGGCAAACCATCAACATAGCAAGCAACCTGATCTGCATCAGTACGGAACAGATGGCCCACGAACTTCATCTTCTCCATAAAGGAACGAGCATAATCATTGATTTTACCCACTTCAGCCGTCAAGGCACGAAACTCTTTTTCCATTTTGCGCTGCTCATGAACTCCAATATACTCTTCAATAAATTTCTGTCTGAAGTTAGCCCACGTAATAGCAGATACCATAGCTGGAGTCATCGAAATGGTAATGCTCTTCCACCAGTCCCGAGCACCTTCTTTCAACATCCTACTAGCACACAAACTGTTCTTGCGTTTGGGCCAACTGGGCCTGAAGAGTTAGCACAAGATTATACATCTCCGCCTGATTGGGAATCTGATCCACCACTACATCGTTAACTCTCGGAGGATTGCCAGGTGGTGGAGGCATCGGACCCAATGAGCCTGGTTGATTAACACGGCGGGGGTTCACACGATTTACATTAGCATTAGCAGCATTAGAAGCACCTGCACCCGGATGGACAGGTGGAGTAACGCTAGCAGTAGCTCCGTCGCGTTGGATGTTGCGGTTGCGAGTGTTAACCATTTTCCTTCAATAAAATGGTGGAGTCGATAAGCGCAAAATAAAACAAAAAGCTCGTTGAGATAAGGCTAAAACATATCATCGTAACGTAAACATCTCGTAAGCCCTATCACACTCGCACTCATCCCAACCCATCCTACATCACATGTCATCACTAGCTAAGGCATCCTACGAGTACCTAGCATGCACATCTTAAGTTTAAGTCCAAACCCTATGGTCAATAGGCCTTGGTTCACTTAAACTACTTCTCTGATACCAAATTGTAACACCCGTTTCGTAAAAATATGGATTTCCAAAAACTTTTGCCTAACGGCATCAATTATGCGGAAACGATTTATTAAAAACTCTCAACAAGGAAAACAGTTGAGAAGCAATAGTGGTGTTACTAACGTATCGTAGAAATAATAAAAGAAAATCCATAAGATTGCCCAACATAAAGCAATCAAAACAGCAGTCATTACATAGGGTTCCAAGAGGAAACAATATCATAAAGTCTATGAGAAACTATTGGGTAGACTAAGGCCATCTTGATCATCTACCCATCTCTCGTCAAAGCTTCACACGTCATCTCACTGCTTAACCTGAGGGGAACAACACATTTAAAAGAACAAGTGTTAGCTATAAATAGCTAAGTAAGATAACACCAGGTTTAAGCAAAACATTTCATCCATTTAAATCGTCCTTTTAAAACTTTAAGTCATTTTAATTAGGCATACATATCATCATATAAACATATCCACGTCACATATAAGCATAGAGTTCATGACCCTAAATGTGCCTAATCAATTTCGTCACTTTGATTCATCTCGTTAAATTGTGACTAGGTCACCGTTAAGTTGTAACCGAAGTTACCGTTATCATATAGGGTATGAGTTTGTGTGCAGGCGGTCATACGACCTCAAGGAAGCCTCACACCCGACTTGATGGAGAAGTCTTTCGACGGTCCATCTGCGTCGTTAAGGAAAGACAATGTCGATCCCTGAGTAGCACGTTATGTTCATGACATTAGGTGGGTCATCAGACCACCCGAAACTACTCGCCACGTATGACTGTTGCAAGGAGCAACCCAAGCAACCACCTCAGCGTACCTATATCCACCGTCAGGCACGGGTTATGCATAACACTCATCATCTAATTAGCTCGAGCATTTACCACATTTAGTTTAGGTTTCTTATGTTATCCTAAACTAGTCATCATCTATCATCATTTCACGTTAGGGCCCTTAAAACGTGCACGTGTCATGGCAACCTAAAAAGGTCTAGTGTTCTAGATGAACAAGCCACATATACATGCACATATCATCATTACATCATATCATTAACCACCGTTCATCATATCATATCATATCGTTAAGCATATCATCACACATCACATATCATCATTACATCATATCATTAACCACCGTTCATCATAACATATCATATCGTTAAGCATATCATCACACATCACATATCATGTCATAAATCATATCATTAACCACCGTTCATCATAACATATCATCATATAAACATATCCACGTCACATATAAGCATAGAGTTCATGACCCTAAATGTGCCTAATCAATTTCGTCACTTTGATTCATCTCGTTAAATTGTGACTAGGTCACCGTTAAGTTGTAACCGAAGTTACCGTTATCATATAGGGTATGAGTTTGTGTGCAGGCGGTCATACGACCTCAAGGAAGCCTCACACCCGACTTGATGGAGAAGTCTTTCGACGGTCCATCTGCGTCGTTAAGGAAAGACAATGTCGATCCCTGAGTAGCACGTTATGTTCATGACATTAGGTGGGTCATCAGACCACCCGAAACTACTCGCCACGTATGACTGTTGCAAGGAGCAACCCAAGCAACCACCTCAGCGTACCTATATCCACCGTCAGGCACGGGTTATGCATAACACTCATCATCTAATTAGCTCGAGCATTTACCACATTTAGTTTAGGTTTCTTATGTTATCCTAAACTAGTCATCATCTATCATCATTTCACGTTAGGGCCCTTAAAACGTGCACGTGTCATGGCAACCTAAAAAGGTCTAGTGTTCTAGATGAACAAGCCACATATACATGCACATATCATCATTACATCATATCATTAACCACCGTTCATCATAACTTTAATCCCCGTATACCTCCCATATCAACCCAACCACAATATAGGTTATACATTACCGTTATGGAGGTTATAGTTTATGAAACCATTTTTTGTTGCACCCTCAGCGTGACAAAAGTAGTGTATCTTACCTGGTAGTAGTGTACGCGCGTAATGAAAGGCTAAAAGTGCTTAACAATAATCCCCGACACCTAAGATACATTAATATACAAAATATAAGTCATTTGGGACCCAAACGAACCTTACAGACCTCACGAAATTAGTCTGGAAAATCCTTCTTACGAACTTAGCTACAGTTCTTACGAAGATAGCAAAACGAAGATAGATTTGTTCTTACGAAGATAGCAAAACGAAGATAGATTTGTTCTTACGAAGATAGCAAAACGAAGATAGATTTGTTCTTACGAAGATAGCAAAACGAAGATAGATTTGTTCTTACGAAGATAGCAAAACGAAGATAGATTTGTTCTTACGAAGATAGCAAAACGAAGATAGATTTGTTCTTACGAAGATAGCAAAACGAAGATAGATTTGTTCTTACGAAGATAGCAAAACGAAGATAGATTTGTTCTTACGAAGATAGCAAAACGAAGATAGATTTGTTCTTACGAAGATAGCAAAACGAAGATAGATTTGTTCTTACGAAGATAGCAAAACGAAGATAGATTTGTTCTTACGAAGATAGCAAAACGAAGATAGATTTGTTCTTACGAAGATAGCAAAACGAAGATAGATTTGTTCTTACGAAGATAGCAAAACGAAGATAGATTTGTTCTTACGAAGATAGCAAAACGAAGATAGATTTGTTCTTACGAAGATAGCAAAACGAAGATAGATTTGTTCTTACGAAGATAGCAAAACGAAGATAGATTTGTTCTTACGAAGATAGCAAAACGAAGATAGATTTGTTCTTACGAAGATAGCAAAACGAAGATAGATTTGTTCTTACGAAGATAGCAAAACGAAGATAGATTTGTTCTTACGAAGATAGCAAAACGAAGATAGATTTGTTCTTACGAAGATAGCAAAACGAAGATAGATTTGTTCTTACGAAGATAGCAAAACGAAGATAGATTTGTTCTTACGAAGATAGCAAAACGAAGATAGATTTGTTCTTACGAAGATAGCAAAACGAAGATAGATTTGTTCTTACGAAGATAGCAAAACGAAGATAGATTTGTTCTTACGAAGATAGCAAAACGAAGATAGATTTGTTCTTACGAAGATAGCAAAACGAAGATAGATTTGTTCTTACGAAGATAGCAAAACGAAGATAGATTTGTTCTTACGAAGATAGCAAAACGAAGATAGATTTG
>CM067167.1:178562861-178602861 GCA_034093135.1 Erigeron breviscapus
TCAATTCCACTATACGATGTGATGTACCCGGGCTAGCCTAATAGGGGGGGCTGTCTCTGATCTGGTGTCGTCCAAGAAGATCCTTTCGTGGGATTACGCTTAATGGGATAGACCGATCACCGCTTCCTTCCTCTACTAGTTCTGGAGTCAAGCCAGCAAAGAAGTAGACTCATTCCTTTTTCAGCGGGTATTCGACGTTTAATGAGATAGTATAGTTCTAGCAAAAAACAAGACTGAGGTCGATAGGGGGCATTACTAGTAATTGCTAAGGTGCTTTATGAAGTATTAACCACGCTCATCTCCAGTCGCCTTTGTGATTTCATATACTATTCCCGTATGCCATATCTCTTATTCAATCTAGCTATACGTCCAAGCTGAACAGAGACTGGATGTGACAGAAGGAAAAGATAGGTGTGATAGGGTTAAACAGGTAAGCGAAGGCTCTCTCTCGCTCTGTGGTCTTGTGTGAACTCCTTTCAGCACTTTCTCCAAGAGCCCTGATGGTACTTATAGGGTCTTAACTAAGTTAATTAGTGTAGGGAAAAGTGTTCTTTAACCTGAAAGAATATGAGTTAGTAACGAGTGGGTTAAGAGTGAAAGGGGTTAGATATCAGTGAGTGCTTTTCGGGGTAGTGATTCTGTTAAAAAGAACTGAGTTGAGAAGAAAGAGTTTGAGCTGTTCGGCCCTAAATTGTTCTTAATGGAAGAATAGGTTGTTGATGGAGAAAGAGAACTCTATACCTAGCTTTCAATCCGGGGCAAAAGGATCTGACGCAAGTTGGAGCTAAGGATCGACAGAAAGCTAGGGTTTTTCTTCTCACTTATTATCCAGAGTTAACGATATCTCGCTTAAGGAGATATCTGCCAATGAACCCGTGTGCAAACACGGGATGTCGATATGCATTTATATAATCAGTTTTTATTAAAATTATAAAAGAAGAAAGCAAGTTAGTCAATGGTGAGACTTCATAACGTGATGTCAATATAGTTAAGTTATACAATCAGTTTTATTACATTCTCAAAGAAAAAAAGAAACCAAGTCAAAGCTAAATGAAAAAAAAAAAAAAAAAAAAAAAAAAAAAAAAAAAAAAAAAAAAAAAAAAAAAAAAAAAAAAAAAAAAAAAAAAAAAAAAAAAAAAAAAAAAAAAAAAAAAAAAAAAAAAAAAAAAAAAAAAAAAAAAAAAAAAAAAAAAAAAAAAAAAAAAAAAAAAAAAAAAAAAAAAAAAAAAAAAAAAAAAAAAAAAAAAAAAAAAAAAAAAAAAAAAAAAAAAAAAAAAAAAAAAAAAAAAAAAAAAAAAAAAAAAAAAAAAAAAAAAAAAAAAAAAAAAAAAAAAAAAAAAAAAAAAAAAAAAAAAAAAAAAAAAAAAAAAAAAAAAAAAAAAAAAAAAAAAAAAAAAAAAAAAAAAAAAAAAAAAAAAAAAAAAAAAAAAAAAAAAAAAAAAAAAAAAAAAAAAAAAAAAAAAAAAAAAAAAAAAAAAAAAAAAAAAAAAAAAAAAAAAAAAAAAAAAAAAAAAAAAAAAAAAAAAAAAAAAAAAAAAAAAAAAAAAAAAAAAAAAAAAAAAAAAAAAAAAAAAAAAAAAAAAAAAAAAAAAAAAAAAAAAAAAAAAAAAAAAAAAAAAAAAAAAAAAAAAAAAAAAAAAAAAAAAAAAAAAAAAAAAAAAAAAAAAAAAAAAAAAAAAAAAAAAAAAAAAAAAAAAAAAAAAAAAAAAAAAAAAAAAAAAAAAAAAAAAAAAAAAAAAAAAAAAAAAAAAAAAAAAAAAAAAAAAAAAAAAAAAAAAAAAAAAAAAAAAAAAAAAAAAAAAAAAAAAAAAAAAAAAAAAAAAAAAAAAAAAAAAAAAAAAAAAAAAAAAAAAAAAAAAAAAAAAAAAAAAAAAAAAAAAAAAAAAAAAAAAAAAAAAAAAAAAAAAAAAAAAAAAAAAAAAAAAAAAAAAAAAAAAAAAAAAAAAAAAAAAAAAAAAAAAAAAAAAAAAAAAAAAAAAAAAAAAAAAAAAAAAAAAAAAAAAAAAAAAAAAAAAAAAAAAAAAAAAAAAAAAAAAAAAAAAAAAAAAAAAAAAAAAAAAAAAAAAAAAAAAAAAAAAAAAAAAAAAAAAAAAAAAAAAAAAAAAAAAAAAAAAAAAAAAAAAAAAAAAAAAAAAAAAAAAAAAAAAAAAAAAAAAAAAAAAAAAAAAAAAAAAAAAAAAAAAAAAAAAAAAAAAAAGTTAGAACCCGAAAAATAAATATGTACCAAATTACAAAGAGCTAAAGTTGTTGAAAAAATGTCACAAGCAGTTAAAGAATTAACAATATTCTCCATGAGAGGTTTTTGTGTGTGTGTGTGGGGGGGGGGGGGGGTGTGTGGATATGGACGATATGTAACCAACCTGTTAACTATTCATGCATGAAAAATCCTCACCCTACAATAATATCTACAAATTTCAATACCTTTAGTAATAGCATACAATAATACCTTTATCTTCGAGTTTCTGAAAATGATCAAATTTAAATAAAAATGTCATTATGTTTTTTAAGATTACAAAGGCTCAGACATGCTAAAGCAAGAGTAATGATTCATCATGGCTGCATCAAACAGGGTTGTCATGTGACAGCAAGGTCACATTCACACCTCAAATGCCATGCCAAGGAGCACATAAACTCAAGTATCTTTGAATCTAAACACATCATCATAGCCAATCAAAAGGGACAACCATCATATTAAGATATTACCTTTTCTCCAAATTGTCTAAACATAACAGTGCATAACTGGCGCCATATCATCTTTGTTGATGACTTGTGCTAAGCTTCTCTAGTCGGAGAAGCTAATCAAAGAGGGAAAACCATCATATTAAGGTATTCAAGGTCATATAAAATCCCTTAAACCCCCAACTTTTGTAATTAGGACAGATTTGGATACGAACACTATGATGGCTCAGACATGCTAAAGTTAGACTAATGATTCATCGTGGCTGCATCAAATAAAGTTGTCATGTGAAAATGTCACATACACAACTCAGATGCCATGCCATGGAACACATAAGTTTAACCTTTTTTTTAATATAAACACATCATCATTGCCAATAAAAAAGAAACAACCATCATATCATAGGAATAAATAAATCCTTCAGGCTCATTGTCCATATTTTGGAACCTAAACATAAAACATGAAGTACAAACATTAGCTAAATAAACATTACTTAAAAAAATTTGGTGTTTCAATAACTATAACTACAAACACATATATGTAGCTTGAGATAAATTTATATAAACAATGTAGTTTAAGTTATGACTATATTACATACAAAGTTCTTAATCAGATTTCTGATTAAGGTATGTATAAATATGACATTTATCATTAAATCGGTATGTTTCTAATTTAAAACTAATCGGTATATATATATACGAGTAATTGGGACAGGAGTATTCAAGATGAGAAGAAGATAATAATAATAAATAAATAAATAATGGAGAAGGTACCTTGATCTATGTTTTGATTCTTCCCGCTACTTATCAACATCATCATCATCCATATCACTCAGATCCAAAACTAAGTTCCATTAATTCCATAACTGAAACCTATTTTTAAAAAATGGATCTAGAAAATTTCATGGATCTGGAAAAAAAAAGTGTTAAAGAATGGATTCAAAAAGATGGATTATGAAATATGGATCTAAAAAGAAAAGTCGATAATGAAAATGGATTAATCACCAGCATGTTGTTGTTTTCCTTCCATCTCAATCGATAAGATTAACAAAATCTTCGAAGTTTGGGTACACATACGAATGCAAATGTATATATGAAATAAAACTTCAATATGAAGAATCAGATTTATTTATTGGTAAGAGACTCCATCAGATTTGAATATGATGGAATGGAGAGAGAGTGTTATGTTTTTGTGATTTGAATAAAGACATAAGCTTCTTTGAGAAGCTAAATAATAAAACAAAGCTTCTCAAATAAGTTTCTCCCATACACTTAAATAAAACACCACAAAATTCATACAAATTTCATCATCAATTACATCACAAATCCAATGTGGCAGCCCTCTTCTTGCGCCACATCGGTTTTGCTGATTCAATGCCAAAAGCTCCTCTAGTAGGAGAGGGTGATACTCCGTAATAGATTAGAAATAGATTATAGATATTGTATTTTCTAGATGACTTGTAACAAGTCTCCTAACTATATATATACTCTTCCATATAATAAGCACACAACACTCCCAATTCAAACACACACAAACATCATCTCTCCATTAATGGCAGTACTCTTCTTTGTTATCATCACCATCTGCACACTTTTAACAACAACAATAAACATCTCTAACGCTCAACAAACATGCACATCACAAAAATTCACAAACAACAAACTATACAACCATTGTAACGACTTACCTCACCTCAACTCATACCTCCACTGGTCCATCAACCCATCACAAAACATTCTCAACAACAAAAACAATGTGAAAATTGAATGCTTATTTGTATTTTATGACAGATTCATGGGATACTAAATGCAGTTAGTTGGGGAATTCTGTTTCCGGTTGGAATAATAATCGCAAGATACCTTAGAACTTTCCCATCCGCGGATCCTATATGGTTTTACCTTCATGCTTCTTGCCAAGTTTCGGCTTATGCAATCGGGGTTGCTGGATGGGCCACTGGGCTCAAACTTGGAAGTGAGTCAAAGGGTATCACTTTCATTACTCACCGCAATATCGGAATTGCCCTCTTTTGTCTTGCAACTGTCCAGGTAATTTGACCTTTTAATGTCAAACTTCTCGATCGTATATAAATTTTGTGTTCTAACATGATAATGGTTAAAGCATGTTTATCATGTACTGTAGTAATCTAGAGTTCCCAAATTATATAGAGTACAATTTTATGAGATTTTGGGCTATTAGATAAATAGCTTTTTGCAATGCTAGAATCTAACAAAGTTTTGGCAACTAATATTTGTCCGATCTTTAAAGTTAAAAATTCATATTTCATCATTCATGAAAATGGAAGGATTGCAACTTATAAATTGAAAACAGAATCGTAGATACTATAGTTTGAAAATTGGTACAAAGATTCAAAATGTTAATATTATTGTATAACAAGAAATTTAGTGATATTTAGCAAGATTTGAATTAGGACTTAGTCCGTACAAATTTAGCAAGCATTTCTTGATTTGCTTAGACTTTTGTGAATCAACAACAAAAACAATGTGAAAATTGAATGCTTATTTGTATTTTATGACAGATTCATGGGATACTAAATGCAGTTAGTTGGGGAATTCTGTTTCCGGTTGGAATAATAATCGCAAGATACCTTAGAACTTTCCCATCCGCGGATCCTATATGGTTTTACCTTCATGCTTCTTGCCAAGTTTCGGCTTATGCAATCGGGGTTGCTGGATGGGCCACTGGGCTCAAACTTGGAAGTGAGTCAAAGGGTATCACTTTCATTACTCACCGCAATATCGGAATTGCCCTCTTTTGTCTTGCAACTGTCCAGGTAATTTGACCTTTTAATGTCAAACTTCTCGATCGTATATAAATTTTGTGTTCTAACATGATAATGGTTAAAGCATGTTTATCATGTACTGTAGTAATCTAGAGTTCCCAAATTATATAGAGTACAATTTTATGAGATTTTGGGCTATTAGATAAATAGCTTTTTGCAATGCTAGAATCTAACAAAGTTTTGGCAACTAATATTTGTCCGATCTTTAAAGTTAAAAATTCATATTTCATCATTCATGAAAATGGAAGGATTGCAACTTATAAATTGAAAACAGAATCGTAGATACTATAGTTTGAAATTTCAATTCCACGTCAAAAGAGATACATCACATGGGGGAAGTAGTACTTTTATTGAATTAAGTGCGTTCTTCATTTATGTACATAGTCAATAGTCGCTCATAGTATGTTTACAAAATAAATACCGTATAATTTTGTCCCCCTTAATATAACTTCTTTTGGTTCATTTTGTTTTTTTAAAGGTTTTTGCATTGTTCTTGAGACCAAACAAAGATCACAAACTCAGATTTTATTGGAATATATATCACCATGGAATCGGGTACGCAATCCTTGTTCTTGGCATCCTCAATGTGTTCAAGGGTCTTGATATCCTATCACCCGAAAGCAAATGGAGATCAGCCTATATAATTGTGATATCTACATTGGGTGCAATTGCTTTGTTGTTAGAAATCATTACATGGATTGTGATCCTCAAGAGAAAGTTTAACAAGTCCAATAAGCCCTATGACAACAAGTAACAAACATTGGCACCATAACTTGAATGTTTGTTTTTGATAACCGATTTCTTGGTTCTTGTTGGTTAATTATCATCTTGTACAATAGGCTACATATATACTCAGCATTATATTAGTTGCACTATATATCGTCGTTGTAGTATGCTATATAGAAAAGGGATTTTAGAACTCCATGCCAGCCCGTGTCATTTACTTTTGATGCACACGGCTAACGGCTTCCATTTAATTACATCATTCATGCCATTTTCTTGGTCCATACTTCATTATATATATATACTTTTAGTGCATGATGGATGCAATTATACAAACAGAAATGGGTCAGATATTTCAACTCATAACTTTTGATGCATTGTCATGAATGGTTCTCAACGCACGATGTTTAACCTAGGCAAGAAAAATGAGGTGCATGCTTGGTCCCAACTCTCTTATATGATTAGCTAGCTTCTCCATTATAATGTTCTTAGTATCCATCAAACTAACATGTGGTTTTACACTTTGAATGTCTTGTGAGTGGTAATGGGGTGGTTGATTTTGTAGTAATTTGGAATCTTATGCAAATTATTCTGTTAATTGTATCATTGCATACATTATGAAAGTAACTTTCACTTTAATTCTCTTTATCAGATCCAATCTCATTGAGCCATGCATGCCACACTTTGTTGGGCTGTTCCATCATCATTGATCACTTTGCTTTTTCTCTTTAACTCTTTCAAACAACTCGGGATTCGTGTTAGGATACAGTGTTTTCCTTCCGTTATACAAAGGGTGTATATATTCACCATTAATAAGCATGAAACCTGAGACTTTTCTGAAATATCAAGACATTTGACCTTAATATCATCTTAGTGGTGGTTCAATATTGGACATCTTAATTGGAATTTCACATATTGAGATTCTCTCAAATTAAAAAGTAAAACTGGATAGGTATCAACAATTGAATCAAAATTCAAGGTCAAGATTTTAAAATTATTATTGAATATTAATCTTCAATTTTGATCAAGATTCAATATCCAATATTCCTAATTTCCTATCAACTTTAATAGTAACTTTCAACTTTAAAGATCCCAATTTAGAATTTCACTTGGTGATCACAAAAACCTGTACACAACGAATTCTTCAGAACTTGCCATTTTTTAAATGGGAGGCAATCATATCCTTACATATGCTAGTTTGTTGCCAAGTCTTGTAGAAGACTACATTAAAAGCATAACATAACATGTTCTACCGACCAGGATGGACCCAAAGTGAAAGGTTCAATGTTTATTTACTTACTTTACATTTTGAAACTACTTAGAAAAGAATTGGGCGACCTTGATTCAAGTTTTTTCTAAGGATATGTGAAATTGTTTGTTTATAGTTATTTTAGATTGACTCAAGTTGACGAGTCAATTTTGTGGCAATATACAACAATGTTTTGAAAACCGGACCGGACACTGAACCGGTCTCACAATATTTTACTGGTCGGACCGGTCGGATCGGTTGGATCGTAACCGGTTTTATATATATAATATCATATTATTATCATTATTATATGTTATTGTGATTCATAGATTTTGTTAGTCTGTGCCGCTTTTGGAAATCATTTTATACTTGAAGGACCAAATATGTAACATTTTATCTATTACTTTTAAAATTATCAAAAGCCAATCTCAATTAATTTGAACCTTTCATCAATTAATATGTTACATTTTATCTATTACTTTTAAAATTATCAAAGATTTAAAGATAAGTTTTAAATCTTGACCCTTGATTTTCATTCAAGGGTCAAGATTTTCCCATGGGAGAACTTTAGGGAATCCTTTCCCCTCTTAGATAAAGAAGTCCAACAGAAGACACAAACACAGTCACACGCACATTTTTCAATCATCATCAATTAATTATCATCAAATCTTAGACCCATATATACAAATGAAATAACCTAAATGGATTAAATTAAATAACAATCTATAATAGTTAAGCCATCTCCGTTGACCCAGCGAATTCCGGCGACGCATCCAACACCAGCGACATAGCCATCTCCGACGACCCTTCAGATCTACTTTCTATCGGCCATCTCCAGTGACAAATCCATCTCCGGTAACAAAGCCATCTCTTGCGACCCTTCAGATCTCCTTTTCATCACCCATTCGACCCTTTTTTCCGGCGAAATCTCCACTCATTTGACCATTTGACCGGTTCGTTACGGGTATATAGCGGTCCGATTCATTACGGTTTACACGGTTTATTCCGGATTGATCCGGTTCCCTTCCATCGATCAGGCCGGTAGTTGACAAACCGGATTTCTTAAAAAATCCGGTCGAACCCCGGTCCAACCGTCCGGTTTAAAAACATTGATATACAGTATTTAGAGGTTTCGAGTTTATATACTCTCTTCACATATATAATCACTAAACCAATATCTATTTTAAAGAGTTGAACCGTACACAAAAAATTTTAGTTGTACACCCTTGTTACGTATTTCACAATATTATATAGTATAACATCTTAACACGTTTGATGTATGATTAAAAGAAGATGATGCACAGATCATTAACCTTTTCGTAATTCATGTTGGAAATTTTCCTTAATATGGTATTGCGAATTATGCATATATGAGATTAGTTAGTAAAAGATATGTTGGGCTGATGGTGTATCCCTCCGATTCATTATACGAAGCTCACATAGCACGAAGCACTTCCACGAAGGGCTCAAGCCGGAGGTACTTAAATTAATTAAAAGGATAGAGATTAATATAAATCCTTACCTAAATAATAGTAAATTATATCTCATTTATTAAGGGATATAGATAGCAACTAAATCATATTATACATGGTAAGTGTATATCGAATCCAAGAAGAAAAGACTAAACTTTAATCTTCTCCGCCAAGGAAACCCTCCCCTATAAAAGGAGAGGGACTTCTCCACGTAAGGCACGATCTCAATCGGCCGAAAATCCTAACACACATATATATTTTTGGCGTAAAGAGGTACTGCCCTACCTTCGGGTAATCGCCAATAAACCCTAAACCCTTTTTATATTTTCCTAGAAAAGCTTCTCTCGTTCACGAAGTGCTAGACGCGGTTTGGTGCACAATCATGGGCAAAGATATTTAAAAGTGGTTTTGCTGTGTTTAAATAAATCTTTTATTAAAAATTTAATAATAAAAAAAAGATCGATGTAATGAGATGTTTCTTGAATGATAAGAAAGGGAATAACGTACCCGAATAAAAATACACAATACTCATGAAGTCAAAAGAGAAGTAACCAAAGTTAATATTCTTTCCAATGTGTAGTACCTTTTGTTGACGTGATGGAACCGAGTAAATTAAGGAATTTCATGTATTTTTACATTGTAAAAGTTTGCTAAATTGTAGATTAAGAAAAAGTTGGATATGACATCTTTTCATAGGTAAACTATGATAAGAATATATTAACCTAACTTTAGCGAAACAAAAATACAGTAATCGATTAGCTACTATCAACGTTGCCGTTCAAGAAAAAAAAAAGAAAAAAAAAACTATCAACGTTATATTAATAGTCACTGGCTTGCTGCAATTTACAAAAACCCTACTACATGTTGTATCGTTAACAAATTAGTGCTAATAATATGATATGTACATGACAGATTGGTCATTGATGTGTCAAAACAGGAAGAACCAGAAACTAATATTTGATCATGACAATTCAACCACACAAGTCCTTAAACGATATGGATTCCAAATATGTGATAATTTGACATTTATTACGTTTATTTAAGGTGAAAATTTAAAGAAAAAAACTTGAAAAATCAAACCATGACATTATATAACAACAATTCCTAAATGTCCGTGCCTCTCATATGTTAATGTAGCTTCTTACTGTAGGAAAAAACTATTTTTTTATTGCTTACTTATTTTTTTATTACTCCAATGTCGGTTTGTGAGGGAGACACACTGTAGCTAATAGTACTAAAGTTTATGCATAGTGTACAACTTTTACAATAAGGTTTTTAAACATGGGTTTGGTACAAACTTACAAACATGATATACAACTTCATTTTTGTAATCACTGATTCACTACCAAAACAATAACTAAAATAAACAAATTTGAATCTTGGATCTTCATCATCTTCATCCGCTAGAACTAACAGAATCATTATACAACAAAACCACAAAAAAAGTCTTATTCTATATAATATCATTATCATCATGAGACTTGGATCTAAAAATAAATAAATAAAAGAAAGATGAAGAAAGACCACCATTTGGCTGACGCCTTTCATATATGGTTGAAGATTTCAAGTTTCTTATCTTCATGGGGAAAACAAGAATTTGATAGTTTACCGGAGGCTTCTTCGATGCTTTTCAGGCATCAAAACACCGATTCTTGATGGAATTTGTTGAAGGAGAAAGATGAAATAACATAAGATTATCTTAAACTAATGTTTAATACGATGATGGTTGTTGAATGCACACACTACCAATGTAACATACTGTATATTTTTTGTAAATAGATTAAGATGATTTTGAGAAGAAAAACAAAGAGACTGACTTTGTAGGGCACTAGAAAAAGTAATGGAGAGGTGGCAGCAGTTGGGACTTTATCTTTTTAATATGTGTCATGTGAAAGTGTGAGTGACTCAGAGAAACAATTGTTACCACCAAATTCCTTCGGTGCTTTTGATAAACATGACCCATTTTACAAAAGGTAAGAATAAAATAACTAAGTAAATAAGAAACAATGGGTGTTTGTTAATCATTTTACTTTTAGTCGATATTCATATTTAAATTTGGTTATGTGAAAAACATAACTAAGAAGATAAGCAAATTATTTTTAAATATAACTTATACTGATATTATGAACAAAAGGACAAATATTACATAAAAGTCGGTGGCCTCTCTAATTTTACTGTAGCTTTTTACGGTAGAAAAAAAATAACTTTTTATTGCTTTTGCATGATTGTACAACAAGAGGCAGCCGCCTCTTTTTTCTTCCTTTTGGGCTAAGTCCACGAGACAAACAAAAGGGCATAAGGCCACTTCCATATTTTTTTTTCCACCCACTATCTTATTGACTAATTTTTTCCTCTCATTTTTCTTTTTCCCTTTTGAATATTTTTCTTTGTTTTTTATAAACTTTTAAAATTTATAGTATATATTTAGCCATTTATGTAATGTGTTATGGCCGTAACTATTGATATATTAAAGTTCTTAGCCCCGATCGTAACTAATAGTTCATTTAGCCATCGTTTAATGTCCCTGATATTTTTTTATAAACCTTAATAATATTAGCTTTAATAATTTTTTTTTATTTTTAAAAAACACTTTTTTTATAAGCTTTAATAATATTAGCTTTAATAATGTTTTTTTTTTAATTAAAAAAAACCACTTTTAAATAAGAAAAAAATATGATATTTGTTACCCTGGTCAATAGCTATGTAACCATCACAGTATAATGTACTGTTTCCGCTATAACAAGAGGGTTAGTTTTTAACCCTTTTTTAATTTATCTTAAATTGCTATATTTTATATTTCATTTTTTTCCCTTATTGTTTCTTTTAAATGCTCCTAACAGCCGGGTAATCACCGACCAACGGCTAGATAATTGTGTAGTGTTTCCGCTACAACTAAATTACAATTACTTTTAAATAATTTCTTACATCCGTTTTTATTGTTCGTGTAGTACCTTCTTCTATGTTTTAAGTATTGTTCTGTCTCCCGGGAAACACCGTCTTTAGATATCAGTCTTTATAAAAAAGTGATATTTCCAACTCCGCGCAATGCGCGGGTTACAATTCTTGTTAAAAATAAGACTGAAAAAATATAATTGAAGTAGTTTTAATACCAAGTATTGATTATACATTGTACATGTAACCTTTGACATAACATAATAATTAATATTGATGAGTATATATAGAATTATATAACCAACAAGGTTGGATAAGTGGTTAACACTTTTGTCTCTGGAGATAGAGGTTAAGGGCATAGTTGCCGACTCATAATTTTTGACTCGACTCGAAAACATGATTTTTTGACTCGTGACTCAGAACGTGACTCGACTCGTAAGAGTCATGACATTTTTAAATATCTCACAATATAGCATAATTATATATGTGACGTCTTTAGAAACAAGATATAAGTTCATTATCTTACATATTTAATAGTTTTGAGTCATAAACTTACTATTTATCTCCATATTCATAATAAAATGATCAAAACTACATAGGTAACACACAAAATAATATAACAATAAATATAATATATAACCACAGTATTAAACTACAATAATTATAAATTTGCGACTCGTGACTCGGTCCAAGTTTACACAGCGACTCGTAAGAGTCTGGACAAAACGAGTCACCCAACGAGTCGACTCGTTTTTGGTGTAAATCGACTCGACTCGTAAGAATCGGCTCGTGACTCGTAAGAGTTAACAACTATGGTTAAGGGTCATTTTTATATCTTGCAAGGTTGGAGGTCCTTTTCTATCTTAGAGAAAATAAAACACAAATTGGACTTATGATCATGCATTGGCCTAACAAGGATTAGCTTAAAGCGTAACTCGGTCTAAGTTATTTAAAAATTGGCCCAATATCAATATACGGCCCAAAAATAGATACAGCAAAGTGCCAAACCCTTCTGCACCCGTATATTGTATATCTAAACCCTAGATTTCAATTATATCTCGCGGCTCTCCAGTTCAGGCAGATTTCTAACGCCGCCCCAGGTTCAAATATCAATCCCTCTCTCTCTTTTTTTATTTTAATTCTATTATAATATCAATCTATTATCTATATTGCTTTTTAATTTACTACTATTACTGTTATAAAATCAAGGTATAAAGTTGAGCTAAGTCATTATATAATGAAATGGTTTATAATGATGGTAGAAAATAATTGTTATAGGTAAGAAGAAGAAGTAAGAAGAAGAAATGGCAGTTCCTAAGCTTGACAAGAAGATCATTAAGAAGAGGGTCAAGAAGTTCAAGAGGCCTCAAAGTGACTGGAAAATATGCGTCAAGGTACTTTTTCGATAATTATATAGTGAATGATGAAATTCTGGAGCCTTATTATTTTGTGGTGCATTATGACTAAATTGTATATATATATATATATTATATATATATATATTCTTTAAGAACCTTCTGCTTATATAATAATAATAATTAGCTTCATTTACTTGGTTATATAGTCTGCTTTATGGGGGGCCAAATCATGTTGTGTTCTTCTGGTGTAGGGTTTAAGGTTTGATTAATTGATTGGCACTATCCAACCCAAATATGACTCAAATGATATTTTGTATCGAAAACATTGACACAAACATAGAGACCTTTACTGATAGTTAAACCGAATAGTAGTGTACCCTGTTTATTCGAGCTGGTTGGCGTGAGGTCAAACATGTCGTGCCGATTGATTTTCTGAAACCACTAGACACTAGTTTTGTTTTTACAAGTAATACCAAGTTTTAAAGAATAGATGACTTATTTTTGAACACATAAATAAATGTGTTTTTAAAAGCCTCAATATTTTATAAAGGTTAAGCGAGTCAAACGCTTGAACTGGTTGGTGAGTCTGTCTTATTTAAAAAGGTTAAGCGGGTCGTGTTCAAACTTACCACCTGTTTGACAAAGCATTGTGATTCTTATGTTACTCTTTCACATTGCTTGAATTACTGAAGTGTTATTCTGTTGAAAAATTTAAAGAAAGTGGAAAGCCAGTGATACGAGTCAGTGTTTTTTTCCCCATAAAGAAAGTTAGATTGTTGAAATATATGAGTTGCATACATGTCGACTTTGTTAATTTAACAGTTTTGTTTAGGATTTGTTTGTATGTTAGTTGTATTAGCCACGACTCGTAACTGAGATGATGTTACTTATATACAGGAAAACTGGAGAAGGCCCAAGGGTATTGATTCCCGAGTAAGGAGGAAGTTTAAGGGTGTAACCTTGATGCCTAACATTGGGTATGGATCTGACAAGAAGACCCGTCACTATCTTCCAAACGGATTCAAGAAGTTTGTTGTTCACAACTCCAAGGACCTGGAAGTTCTCATGATGCACAACAGGTATTGTTAGCTACTGCTCATTTAGTCAAACTTTTATGCACTTTTGTTTGCTCTCTATTAATTGGTTTGTAAATTTTTGATATGTTTTTAGAACATACTGTGCTGAGATAGCACACAATGTGTCCACTCGCAAAAGGAAGGAGATTGTTGAGCGTGCTGCACAATTGGATGTTGTCGTAACCAACAAGTTAGCCAGGTTGCGTAGCCAAGAAGACGAGTAAGCGTAAGTTTCAATATCATGGATCACACCCCAGTTCTTCTTAGTTTTGATGTTCGAGACTTTATTTGGTTATTACCTGAGATCTTATTTTTGTATGCTCGTAGTTTTGTTGCCAAGACTCCAAAGATCTATGTCAGTAGTGAAATTATTTTTGCAAACAAAGTATCTATTGGTGCATTATCATTTTAATTATGTTATGCGTATGGTTGTTTATTATAGTTAATTGTGTCCCTTATACCTAGTAGAGATGGGCAATAAGCTGTACCCGGTTGGTCCCAGCAATGACTTTCTTAAAGAGATTGGTCCTGACTTGCCTTGATCTACTTTTAGCCTTTTAGGTGGTTTATGTGACTGTTTCTTAATCAGATTGGTTACATGTTGGTTGCATTCTTCTTGGAATGTGATGTTCTTTTTTTTGCTTTTTGATTTCACTTTATGACATTAATGTTTAGCTTTACAGTCGATTAGAACTCGGGTTCGACCAACAATTCTGAGGAATATATAACTAGCAGTTTTGAAAGCAGTCTATCTACCCTCAAGTAGAAGTATGACTGCATAAATCTTTACCTTCCTCATACCTTGCCAAATGGCAGGATTGGGTATAGTTGTAAGTATAACTGGACCAAATTAGGCCAAGTTCAATGATAAGGTCCAGATATCGGCTAGAACTAACAATCCTGGTTTGGCCTGCATTTGTATAAAACTCTTTCATCATCCATTTATTTTCTAAACTAGGATTTTTTTTGTTTTGAATCAAGACAACTTAAAAGTATGTATTTGGTATGTGACAGGACTAATGCTAAACAAGCTACAATTAAAGATAGTAACTGGTTCCATATATAGTTAGTTTTAGACTTTTAGTTCTTAGATCTCAGCTGTCAATGAATAACATTTGCTTGTTTATGCTAATTATAATTAGTTAAATGATTAATCGGATAAGATTTTTCTAGGTTTTCTAATCGAAATCAATATTCTCATCAAACTGATCTTATGATATTGTTTTGTAAGTATAGGAAAACATGTACTGTATTCTACTATGATATTGTTTTGTAATAGTTAAGGTTATCTGTTCCAACAATCTAAAAGGTTTTGGGTTCAACTTTCAAGTGTCATTATGGATAGGTGACTGTGTGGTGTTTGAATATAAACAGATTCATATTCAAAAATCTTGTCGAGACAGATTGATATATTTTTCAATACTTGTCGACAGCAATATAGAATGATGTCCACTTCTTTTCTTTCGCGAGCTGGAATTTAATGATTCGTGTTTCTGGTTGGTTTTTGATTGAGATTGATAAACTCTTGAAATGTTGTTTAGTCTTATCATAACTAATGAGTCATGACAACCGTTTTATCTTATACAACCATAAATGCATTTTCTTTTGTTACATCCCCTTAATTTTTTACTATGTATGTATTTCTTAATATTGATAACGTAAATTTATGCAAAGTTTTTAATAATCGTCTATTATTCGTGTCGATTACTTTAATGTTGTCAAACAAGGGATTCAAGTGTGGTGCTCTACCTACACGAGCTACTCTAGCATTCAATCGTTTTACAATGTTTCTATAAATACTTTAATCAATGTCAATGATAACGATACCGAATCTTGTCATGAGGGTAAAGGGTGAGATTTATTTAATTTTAGGGTAAATTATAAGGATGGTACTTGACGAATACACCAGATTACACAATTCATACCTATTTGCAAATATTTACGCGACACGTACCCATGGTTTGCAAATTTGCACAATCACCATACCTACGGCTAACGGAGCTTGACTGATCGTTAAGTTTGGTCATGTGCCGCTCACATAAGGGGGTAAAATCGTCTTTTTTCACTACTTCTTCTTCCTCAACCTTATCTTCATCTTCATCATCAATTAACAACAATCTCAAACACCAAATCTTAACAAACAAAATATAATCAAAAACATAATTTTTAGTTATAGATCTTTATATTCATTACATTTTTTCCAAATTAGTCTATTTTAACACAAAAGTGATACCTTAATTCAAATCAATACATGATAAACACATCAAAAATTCTACCTGATGGGATTTAGATCTGAAAACTAATAGTAGATATATAGATCTGGGTTTTACTTGATGGGATTTAGACCACTTGGAATTCTTTGTTTCGAATTCGAGTAGTAGCAGAAATCAATTACTATATGATTATTATTAGTTGCTGTACTAAAATCTCCTAACAAATGGACAAAAACTAGGATCGTATGAAAATGAATGAATACACACAATAATCATTCTCAGTTTCTCAAACACTCATACACACACTTACAAATTCACGAGCTGAACATCAATCTCACAACAAACGTGGAAGCAGCTATTGCTGTTGAATTTCTAGAAACTTTGAAAGAAGCCATAACTGCATACACCGGACTTTCACCTAACACTTTCTTCACCGTCATCGCCGCCGACGCTTCTCCCAATTACCGGCAACACCGTTACAAATCCTTCGAAGAAGATGTCCAGCCGCTTTCCCCGTCGATTCAGCTCGGCGAGATTCCCAAGAATGATTTGAAAGCTTATGACATTAATGATCCTCAAAAACCGCTTCTTATGGCCATTAAAGGCCAGATCTATGTTAGCTCTGGGCTATTTTTTCATGTCTACCATTCAAAACCCGGCCGCACCTTTTCCGGCCAAAATCCGGCAAAACTTGCCGGCGGATCTCCATAAAACGTAATAACGTCTTTGACGTTGTACATCACAAAGCTTTTCGAATATGCCCAATCCATCACCATCATCTTTCGAATATACTTGACCCATCACCATCATCTTTAAAGGGAAATGGGATATGAAAGATAAGGTTTAATTAATAGAAATTTGGGTTGGATTTTTGTGGCTTTGAATGTTCGGTTACTTGTTATTATTATTATATGATTAATTGCTTAAATAAATTATGTATTTATAGATAGATATAATTATAAAGACAAATATAGATATATGTATAGATATAAGAAGAAATGGATATAATGATGATGGCTGTTATTGTTGATGTTCAAGATATGAGAGCAAATTCTTGGTTGTTGTGTTTATAACTTTTTCCTTTTTATCATGAACATATAGCAGATATATGTATTATTAATTGGAAAAAAAATTATTAAAAGATTCGTATGTATTATATATTATTACAAAAATGGTACCCAATGTTTGTTTGAAATTGCACTAGAAGGGGTAGATATGGGGTTAAAACAGTCATTTACACGTTCACGTGAGCGGCACATGACCAAACTTAACGATCCGTCAGGCTCCGTTAGCCGTAGGTATGGTGATTGTGCAAATTTGCAAACCATGGGTATGTCTCGCGTAAATATTTGCAAATAGGTATGAATTGTGTAATCTGGTGTATTCGCCAGGTACCATCTTTGTAATTTACCCTTAATTTTACTTTGCCCATATCCGCACGAGGAATTGCTTCCAGAATGGAACTACTATAGTATTCAATGATATTACTACGTAGTTATCGAAAGTTATATGTTCTCAATCTTGGTCTTGGTGCACGTAGTTATCGAAAGTAAATGCTTCTTCATTAAAGGCATATGCATCTATTCTTCTCGGACATGACTTGGCAGAGCATTTAACCTTAAAGTTATTTCTAGCAAAATGGAATGGGATAATGACCTGTGGATGTAGTGAATTATGACAAAATGTCTATGTTATGTATTGATCTAATCGGGGGTCTATGTTATGTAACGAACTTACCAAAACTGTCTAAGTGATGCATGTTACAGGCTAAAGCCGGTCATCAATTTTTTTCCCTTTATTTTTTAATCTTAATAATTAATTTATTTATTTAACATATATAAATAAATATAAGTTATGGAAACATATATGTATATAAGTTCTGTAATTATATAAAAACTGTAAACACCTTCAGATCTTCCGGCCGCCACCTACCTCCCCATTTTTCCGATCAACCCTAACACAATCATATACCAAAAAATCAAAGATCTCAAAAATTAAAATCGCATTTGAAGATTACGATCCCTTATAAGGTCAAGAGCCTGAAACCAATCATTACATATATTCTCAAACATATACACATTGACACACACAAATCTAAGGGTACATATATACAACCCACACAAACAAACAATGAGAGACTAGAGGACGTATTCTTACATGGCTTCTTGAGGCATAACTTAGAATTGAAATGAGAAAGAATAACTAATTGCTAGATTTTAGTTAAAGCAACAAAACAACAAACTTAGAAGAATGCATCACAAGACTAAAGCTGAAAAGATCAAATCCCCTTGACCTCAGAATTCATCATTTCTCTTTTCGGAATATTAATAAATAACTAAATGGAAACAAGAAAATACCAGTTCTCAAATACTCGGGAGGAGTTGGAAACAATAAATAACATGCATCACTTAGACAGTTTTTCTAAGTTCGTTACATAACATAGACCCCCGATTAGATCAATACATAACATAGACATTTTGTCATAGTTCGCTACATTCACAAGTCATTATCCCAAGTTTAAAAAAATGGATGGTAACCGGCTACCTGTAGATTACCCGGTAACATGCATCACTTAGACAGTTTTGGTAAGTTCGTTACATAACATAGACCCCCGATTAGATCAATACATAATATAGACATTTTGTCATAGTTCACTACATCCACAGGTCATTATTCCAAATGGAATTCACCCAAAATTGTAATGCTCCTTACCCTTTGAATTGTCCGCATTTGATTTATACAAAAAAGTTATTGAGTCGGTTAATCATTCTCCAGCCTTCCAGTGGCCCTAGAACTTAACTTGATTTAATGGTGGACTTGGTGGTCCAGCGATGACAATAATCATTAATTCCGTTTTGCTTTTAGCAATTATCAAAACAATTAACCCGAACAATTATTTGACCTTGACCATGTAAGTCAAATATTGAATCTACTTTTTCTTGATTTTCTTCCGATCTTTTTTGTTTGACCCGATAACTTTTAGAAAATATGTTTTTTATGTAATGAAAGTATCATTCACTTCCACAGAAATATGCACTTAACAAAATACTAACCATAAAAATAGGACTTACAATCGCTTAGATGATGGGTTACATCGAATATTGTTAGGACAAGGTACACTTGATTACATATTGATGGTTGGTGATCCCGTATAGATATCGGGGGTTAAAAATATGTGATTAAACCAAGATACAAAGACCAGAAACATATATTTCAAAACATGAAAAAGTTATGAGGGAAGGATCCGGGTCTACAACCGGGTGAGATGGCCGGGTGAGAAGAAAACTTGGCCGGGTCTACAACCGGGTGAGATGGCCGGGTGAGAAGAAAACTTGGCCGGGTCTACAACCGGGTGAGATGGCCGGGTGAGAAGGAAACTTGGCCGGGTCTACAACCGGGCGAGATACCAAACTGATCTATGATCCTGGTACAAGTAAAGGAACGGAAGCAAGTAAAACGTGACCCCTTAATACCTTAGGGTCGGATTCCTACAACCGGGTAGGATTAGCAAATGGATCTCGTTTCGGGTCGGCACAAAATAAAATATATATATAAAGAGTCGATCCACAGGGCACATATACCAATAAACCGGGTCGGCTCTGGGTCTACTTGGATCCTACGGTCGGGTCGGATTTAATTAGGGTAGGATTGCTTCTTTGATTTTCTCTCCTTTATGCCACTCCCGCCGCAATAGATATATATATGTACAAGTGAAAAGTGCCCTAACCGGGTCTACCTGGATCCTACCACCGGGTCTACTAGGAGGAATGTTTGATATTGGTAACTTCTTTCTTCCCTTTGCACTCTGCTGCCCGCTCAATATCTAAGTACATAGATATATAAGGCACAAGTATATATTTAGAATATGGGGCATAGCAAAGGGAAAGACTCTGACCGTGGGCTCGGCTCAATATAGTTCTAAAAAGAGTTGGTACATATTATCTTTATAAATATATATATTCACACATATATATGTATATTTATAAATACGTACACGTTACATCATTACTACAAAAAGGATGTTCACTGTACATGAATCTTAGAAAGAGTTTTGTCACCCTCCTAAATATTCCTATATAAATATTCATGCAAGGATTTCCCAGGAGCACATTCAATTCAATTATATTCAATTCACATTCATATGCATTCAATCAACCACACTTAACCCACAACCATTGCCACCTTAGGTTCGCTAAGAACTTGATAGGTTTGCACTGAATTCTCAGGAGTTGCGGTGGTTGTGGCCTTTTAATCTCTCACGTCACTGAGCTTTTCATTTGGGTTCAAACATTGGCGCCATCCGTGGGACCGTTTTTTGAACGGATTCCATTCTCTTAAAAATCAAAATCACCATTTTATGTCACTATTTCCTTGGTATTGCATGGCTGGGGAAGAAACTCCACTTTCAAAAGTAACATCATCTGAGTTTATGAGGATGGAGACAACTGGTGGGGAAGGGTTACCAAAAGATACCACCGTTACTCCACCACCCATCATGACTGTAGAGGAAGGCGTTAGTAATGAACGTACCCCAGGTGAAAAAAGAATCTCTGGTCAGAAACTATTGGATGTCACATCTAGACTCCAATATTCTTCTGGAAGTATACTTGATAAAAATACAACTATGGGGTCATTGTTCTCCACATTGGGAACATCATCTTCACCCGCCACCTCTTTTGTAGGCATACCTAGTTATGCTACTCAAACAAGCTTACTCTCTTCTATCACTAAAGATTTGCCAAAAAATACAAGTTTTCAAACTCAAAATGCTACCCCGGTGGCATCCCTGCCAGTCACATCCTTGTCAGTTACACCCTTACCACTCGGGAGTGACTTGATGACCCTTGGTAGACAGCCCACCCTTGGCTCACCAGGGACCATTACTGTGCAAGAAAACCAACTAGTAGAATTACTAAAGTTTGTGGGGGAGTCCTCTCAAAATTCTCTTCAACCACCAACCACTCCCACTCTAACAACACAACCTAACCAAGAGTGGTTGTCACAACTTGTCAATGCTCTAAAACCTGCTCTAGCTCCAACTCCACCTCCCCCACCACCAACCCCTATGGAATCTTTAATGACATTGATGGTAGAGCAGCTTAAAAAGCAACAACAACCCAACCTGGAGCCAACACCACCATCAAACCCAGACTCGGAATTGCTAAAAATGTTGAAAGTATTATCGAGGGAGGAAGCCGGAGAGAGAGCTCGAACTGTGAGCATTCCAAGGTTGGCAGTGAAGTCAAGGTTCTGTGACTGGATTGCTGAGTACCCCTTCCCTGATGGCCAGAAGGTTCCTCCTGTTGTGGGAACCTATGATGGTACAAGGGACCCAGAAGACCACCTAGCTTTGTTTGACCAAGCCATTCTTACAGAAAAATGGGTGGATCCTGTGGCTTGCCACTTGTTCCCAGGGACATTGCAAGGCCATGCTAGAGATTGGTTCATAGGCCTGCCAGAGAAGAGTATCAAAGATTTCCAAGACTTGAAAGAAAAGTTTGTGGCTCATTTCTTCCAACAAAAGAAGCATCAACGTAATCACTTGGAGGCCCATTTGATAAGGCAACTAGAGAATGAGCCACTCAGGGACTTTATTATGAGATTTACTCAAGAATGTCAAAAGATACCCGGGCTCCCTGAAAGTCAACAAATTTCAGGCTTCACTCTGGCTTTGCATCCTGGCCCCCTCCAAGAAAAGTTGACTACAAAGGTTCCGAAGACCTTCAAAGAAGCCATTGATAGAGCTTATGATTACCTCCGGTCTAGGGAGACTGCCTCACTAGTAAGAGGAGTCACCAAGAAAGAAAAGTCATTGGGGGGAGGGTCATCTGACAGAGATGGCAGTCGTCATGATGGTCAAGATCGACGAGAAAAAAGATTTAGTCCATATAACAAGAATGCTTTAACTGTCAATTTGGTTAAGTGTCCCAGGGAAATCTTGAGCACTGAGAAAGTTTGTACAACTTTCAAGCCTCCTTCCCCAATGACCTTTATATCCGGGAAGAAGAACATGGACGAATATTGTGAATTTCATGAAGATTATGGCCATGACACAAATGCATGTAAGCAACTCAAACTAGCAATCAATAAGGCAGTGAAGGAAGGAAAATTAGAACATTTGGTCGCCGGAGCTAAGGAAGGAAGGAAGGATGAGGCAAAAAAGACATTTGCATGGCAGAAGAAAGGTAAGATGATGATGATCCGGGTCCAGCAGAAGGCTATGTGTGTATGATCATGGAAGGGGATCAAAACCATAAAGGCATGCCATGATAGCAACAATCATCCTTCTACCCTAACCAGTGGTGGTGTGAGTCACCTCATCTTTCCATTATCTTCAAAAATCTATCATTTAAGTACTTCTTTGAAAATGACAGTTGGTCTAGTCATGTATCCCAACTTTGTCACTAATGAATGAAAATATGGTTTTACTTCCAAGCATTGTCTTTCAAACAACTCTCCATATATAAATCAAGGTGAAAGGGTAATCCGGATTATATAACGGAAGCTTACTGCTAAAGCATGGAGAAGAAACACTTCATTTAAGCAACTTCCTATCCAGATCATAAAACCCAAGTGCTTATAAGGCTAAGACATACAAGTCCAAGTGCCGGTAAAAGCATGACCTATACGGGCAAAAGATTTTATTAAGTGCAAGGCTGACAAAGGAACAAGCTAACAGAGCAATTCCATTCCATGCCAACACTTAATAATTTATATATATCTAAAAACAATTTCCTCAACCATGGGGTAGGAGGAGACACTTCTCATAGGGATGTGATAAACAAGAAATAATAAGAAAATAAAAACATTTTATATCCTTCTCATCCATGGGATGAAAGGATAGACACTTCTCATTGGGGAGTGATAATATTAAAGCGAACTAAAATGATAGTGTCCTCAACACCCAGAATATTTATTCATTCTTCACATTCATCGGATGTAGGGATAAGTACTTCTCATCGGGAAGTAATAAAAAGGAGATCACTCTGTCAAAAGTAGATCACTCTGTCACTTTAATTTTACGTCTTCTTCATTCATTGGATGAGAGGATAAGCGTTTCTCATAGGGAAACGACGCGCACACAAATTTAATCTTTTTATTCATTGGATAGAAAGGCAAACACTTCTCATCGAGAAGTGACAATCCTCGCGAGTAACAAATAATAAAGCTAAAAAAAAAAAATCTCTTGTAAAACCCAGACGTGGGCCAAGAAAGAATAAAATTAACAAAATACCAAAGTCTCTCAAAAGCAACCTTTTGCAAATTGCAAGTGGGTTGGGGAACTTGATTGTTTATCTCGAGATCATTATCTGCCTCAACATGGCAACAATGCCCCAAATATTTTTCTAAGTCCTTTAAAGGGCAAGTAGAAATTTTGATCAAGTGAGAACCCAACAAAAGAAAAGCCTAAATAAAGATCAAATTTTATTACACCAGTATTGTGTATATAAAATTGAAATTTATACATATATAAGGACTATATATATATATTATTGAGAGATATATTGGCCAAGTACAAAAACATATGTGCACAGGTCAAATATGACAACAAAGTCATACTTTACTGATAAATGCCAACAATGCATTTCCCATAAAGACATTCTCATTTAGAAATACATACATAAAAGTTATGTATATTTTCTTTTCATGAGTAACAGCTGGCCTAGAAGATAATCCATCTCTTTGTACAGTTGTGCTGGGTAGCCACATAATTTATGTACATATTGTTAGTATATGATCACGTAAAAATGAACGTATGTCCGGAAAGTATTTAAGCCTACGGGGTCACACGCGCTGACACTTAGATATCCGGTAATATGTATATATTGTATCTACATATTTATAATCACCAAGTTGAGAGAAATGATAATTGGACATTATTAACTAGATATGTTAATTAGAATTATTTATTAATTAATAAATATGAGTTATTAATTATTAAATATTAATTAATAATTAATGTAATTATTAATTAAACCCTAGTCCAAGTCAAAATGTGTTAGCTTGAAGGTTAAGTTATTAGGGATATATTTATACCCTATATATATATCCTAATAATAAAAACCCTAACATATAATATAATCTCTTTGGGTTTTGAGTCTCTCGGCAGAAAACAAAATCCGAAAAACCCATTCTCTCCATATTCGTTTATATTGTCGAATAGATAAGAAAACCAAAACATCACCTTTTCATTCTTATGCACTTGCTACTAAGAATTAATTAGAATTTTGGTTTTCATTGGTGCAAAGCAAGTCAAACAGAACGAAGTTAATCTCTTTGTTCTTGTTTTACCATTCGAACAATAATAATAATTAAAAGGCAAGCTTTGAGCTTTTGGCTTTGGTGATTCAAGATCTAGCAATCTTCGGGTATTGTTTGACGTGTCGTGTGTGCGATCGTAGAGAGGTTTTATTTTAAACCTTATTATAAAGTTTCTTACTTTATCATCTACAATCAAAGGTACATGTTTTCTATCCTTGGTTAATTAATTAATTACATAGATTAATTTTCCGCTGCGTGCTTTGTGATTTAATTTGATAATTTGTTATATAACCCAACAGTGGTATCACGAGCCTACTATGTGATGATTAATTACCAAAAAGATCAAAATTTGAAGGGGGGTTAGGGTTCATGAGGATCGAAATTTATATATAAATTTTAGATTAATTTTTGTTATTTTATAATGGTTAATATTAGATTAAATGGAAACAAAATTAATTTTATTTATTTATATATGTTTCGAAATCAGATCTAAATAAAAAAAAAAGTTTTTTTTAATACCCTAATTCCAAGTTTTGATCTTTAAGCATTATTATATGATAATTGCATGCGTTTATGATGTACCTTTTAATTATTTAATTGTTAAAAAGAAGTAAAAATCATGAATTTTTCATGCAAATTATTCATGATTATTACTTAGATATATTGATATGAAATCTTGATCATTAGGGTTAATTATGCTAGATAATTGAATAATTAATTGTGTGACAATGTGATTATGTTTTGTGAAATTCCCTGTTTGACACCAGTTCACTAAAAAATCATAACTAATCAACCGTAAGGAGTTAGAAGCTGAAATCTTTACAGTAGATGCTTTACTCATAGGGCTACAACTTTTATGTTTTGTGAAAGTTACTGTTTGACACCAGTTCACTAAAAAATCATAACTAATCAACCGTAAGGAGTTAGAAGCTGAAATCTTTACAGTAGATGCTTTACTCATAGGGCTACAACTTTTATGTTTTGTGAAAGTTACTGTTTGACACCAGTTCACTAAAAAATCATAACTAATCAACCGTAAGGAGTTAGAAGCTGAAATCTTTACAGTAGATGCTTTACTCATAGGGCTACAACTTTTATGTTTTGTGAAAGTTACTGTTTGACACCAGTTCACTAAAAAATCATAACTAATCAACCGTAAGGAGTTAGAAGCTGAAATCTTTACAGTAGATGCTTTACTCATAGGGCTACAACTTTTATGTTTTGTGAAAGTTACTGTTTGACACCAGTTCACTAAAAAATCATAACTAATCAACCGTAAGGAGTTAGAAGCTGAAATCTTTACAGTAGATGCTTTACTCATAGGGCTACAACTTTTATGTTTTGTGAAAGTTACTGTTTGACACCAGTTCACTAAAAAATCATAACTAATCAACCGTAAGGAGTTAGAAGCTGAAATCTTTACAGTAGATGCTTTACTCATAGGGCTACAACTTTTATGTTTTGTGAAAGTTACTGTTTGACACCAGTTCACTAAAAAATCATAACTAATCAACCGTAAGGAGTTAGAAGCTGAAATCTTTACAGTAGATGCTTTACTCATAGGGCTACAACTTTTATGTTTTGTGAAAGTTACTGTTTGACACCAGTTCACTAAAAAATCATAACTAATCAACCGTAAGGAGTTAGAAGCTGAAATCTTTACAGTAGATGCTTTACTCATAGGGCTACAACTTTTATGTTTTGTGAAAGTTACTGTTTGACACCAGTTCACTAAAAAATCATAACTAATCAACCGTAAGGAGTTAGAAGCTGAAATCTTTACAGTAGATGCTTTACTCATAGGGCTACAACTTTTATGTTTTGTGAAAGTTACTGTTTGACACCAGTTCACTAAAAAATCATAACTAATCAACCGTAAGGAGTTAGAAGCTGAAATCTTTACAGTAGATGCTTTACTCATAGGGCTACAACTTTTATGTTTTGTGCTAATCCCAGTTCGGCCTTCTTCAGGGCCAGATTTGGTCGTGAAGCTGCTGGATTTTCCAGATCAGCATTTTGTTATTTATGGTAGATAATTTGTTATAGAAATTTTGGCTTACGCAATCAAGGCAACTTGATGTATGTGGTCTCTTTCCATATGAAAGAGGAGCCAATCTTATACCATAGTGACAAAAATTAGGTTGATTACCTTAATTGTTAAGTTGTAAATTTAGTAAGTATAATTTTGCCTTTTATGAAAATTGTGTGCAAAATTGTTTTTGGAAAAAATAAACTTGACTAAATTAATATCGAAATAAGATTTTGTTTATAAAATTGGTGCCCTAAAAATCAAGAGATACACCGGCTCACCCATTTGAACAAACTCTAAGAGAGGTATAAGTCGGAGTGCATTAGCCTCCTAAAAGGGCGGGTTTTTAATTGCGTTCATCGCAAACCTTTGCCCTTGCGCTTCTTTGTGCGTTCAAATGGAGCTACCGAGCTCTTTTGTATTTAAAGGCAATAAAAATGAGTTTTATAAACATATTATGTTTAGAAGATATGCATGAATCTTCAAACATAAATTTTTGATCACACATCAAATTGATTGACCCAATAAACTTAAGTCATTTGCCATCCAACTTGCAAAGGACACTTGTGGCTGTTGTTTTACTCACTGGTACACAGTGGTGAAATGGCAGTTGCATGGCAAATCCCACTCACTGGTACACAGTGGTGGACAAATTTGCGCGTTCTTGGTTGGACGACTTAAAGCGAGTTAAGCGGTGAGACCTTGACCCGCGGCAAAAGATGGGACAAAACATGACTACAAATCACTTGATGAATCGAGTGTAATTTGTAGGTCCCATTCTTACTAGGAATTGCACATGTAATGCAATTACTGCTCGTCACTTACCTTTTGAGTACAATCATTTCTAGCAGATCAACTGATGAAATGATTGTATGTCAATTGGATCCTAGCCTTAATGAAATTAATTGTTTATTTTATAAACATTGGGTAATTAATTTCTTAAGGATTTATTATCGAAAATACCGATAATTGAACTTGAATCTGTTTTGTAAAAGGCAACAAATCCTTCACAAAACATACACCAATCGGCTTTTAGGTCGATGCTAGAAAGGGAAAACTTTCTAAAACCAATTTCAATGGTTGTTTTGTCAATAGAGAATTGTTCTAAAAGTTGAAAGAAAACCCGTGTCATTGAAACTCAGATACCGCTATTCCTGATGCGAATGCCACTGCTTTGCAGTTGGAAGCATAAAATACTCAGTACTATAGACATATTGAGGTTGCTTATTTGATGCTAGAAGCATGTCTCCCGAGTTTCAAAAAGCAATTCGGATTGCAAAATCCGTGTGATATGATCAAATTACTCAAGTCTATGTACAGAAAACAAGTTGGAGTTGAAATTATTGAGCTAATTAAGTCACTCCATAACTTGAACACGAGTATGGGAAACCGGTGAATGCTCGTGTACTCAAGATGAAGAGTTACTTTGAGCATTTTGGAAAGGTTAAACTATGCGTATCTTCTGCCGATTGTTATTGGCATAAGAGACTTTGAGAAGTTTGTGCACAACTACAATTTGCATAGCATAAGTTGGACTTCATAATCAAGTTGATTGAGTATGAGGAAAACCTTCCTAAGAAATCTGAGATACCCCAAGTTCTTATGATCAAGGGGGAATGGTTTAGAAAGCAAAACAACCGTAAAGCTAAGGGGAAGAACTTTGGTAAGAGAAAACAAAGTATTTAGTCTCAAAACCTTAAAAGACCCCTTGGAAAAAGGAGCATACGGCTAAAGACCAGTCTTGTCATCACTATGCTAAAGTGAGACACTGGAAAAGGAATTGTCCTAAGTATCTAGCTGAGTTGAACAAGAAGAAGAAGCAAGTTGGTTTAGCCAGTTCTTTAAGTATCTTCTTAACTGAATTATAAGTGTTGATGAGATTCAAATGATAATTCAATAGCAAAATAGTCAAATTAACTTGGACTCTACTTATCTGTGGCACTGTCGTCTTGGACACATTGGCAAAAATCGCATTGAAAGACTTCAACGTGAAGGGATCTTAAAATTAAATGATGAATCATTTGATAAATGCGAGTCATGTGTTTCCGGCAAAATGACAAGAAAACCTTTTTTTCGCATAAACCGGAGAGGGCTAAAGATCTTCTTGGACTCATTCATACCGATGTTTGCGGCCCATTTAGACATGTGTCAAGAAAAGGAGCTAGCTACTTCATAACTTTTACGGATGATTTCAGTCGTTATGGTTATGTTTACTTGCTTAAACATAAACATGAAGTGTTTGAAACATTCAAAGAGTTTAAAAATGAAGTAGAAAATCAACTCGGCAAAACCATCAAGATTCTTCATTCGGATCGAGGTGGTGAATACTTAAGCCAAGAGTTTAAGGATTATCTGAAAGCGTGTGGAATTATCCAACAGCTTACTCCTCCATACACTCCTCAACATAATGGAGTGTCAGAAAGGAGAAATCGAACCTTGCTAGACATGGTGAGATCTATGATGACCCTTACGACTCTCCCATTTTCATTTTGGGATTATGCTCTAGAGACTGCTGTACGCATTCTCAATATGGTTCCAACCAAGAAGGTTGACAAGACACCATATGAATTATGGCATGGAAATGTTCCTAATCTGTCTTACTTAAGAGTCTGGGGATGTGAGGCACTTGTGAAGCGCGATACGCCTGACAAACTTGAACCCAGAACTACTAAGTGCATCTTTGTCGGATACCCTAAAGAAATGATGGGTTACGACTTCTATGATCCCGTCAAAAATACTGTTCGCGTTGCTCGATATGCTGAATTCTTTGAAAAGAAATTAGCTCAAGAGAACAGTGGGAGGGTTGTAGAACTTGATGAGACTCAAGAGGAAGATGTGTCACCTTCTGAAGCTCCTAGCAATCATCAACTTGGGGGGGAAAATGTTCAAAGTGATGAACCTCAAGTCGATGATGATGAAGCGATTCCACTTCGTAGGTCCGAAAGGACAAGACGTCCTACTGACAGATTATGTCTGATGGTAGAAGAAAACATTTTAGGAGATCTCGATGAGCCTCCGAATTTCAAAGCTGCATTATCAGATCTGGAATCTGACAAATGGCTTGAAGCTACGAAGGTGGAAATGAAATCCATGAAAGACAATCAAGTCTGGAGCTTGGTTGATCTTCCACCAAATGCTTAAACTGTTGGGTGTAAGTGGATCTTCAAGAAGAAGACGGACATGGATGGAAATGTACACACCTATAAAGCTCGTCTCGTGGCGAAAGGTTATACTCAACGTTTCGGTGTTGACTATGATGAGACCTTTTCTCCAGTTGCGGACATTAGAGCTATTAGGATTCTCTTAGCCATAGCTGCATACTATGACTTTGAGATATGGCAAATGGATGTTAAGACTGCCTTCTTAAATGGTTACTTGGATGAAGAAGTCTATATGCATCAACCTGAAGATTTTATTGATCCAAAACATCCCAACAAAGTATGCAAGCTTCAAAGGTTTATTTATGGACTAAAGCAAGCATCAAGAAGTTGGAACAAGAGGTTTGATGAAGAAATCAAAAAGTTTGGTTTCATTCAAAATCCCGATGAGCCATGTGTATATCGCAAAGCTAGTGGGAGTAATGTTACTTTCCTTGTCTTGTATGTTGATCACATATTGATCATAGGAAAACACATTCCAATGTTGCAAGATGTTAAATCCCATCTTGGAAAGTGTTTTGCCATGAAAGATTTGGGAGAAGCGGCATTTATTCTTGGAATCAAGATCTACCGAGATAGATCAAAGCGGTTAATTGGACTAAGTCAAAGTGCTTATATTGATAAGGTCACTCATGCAAGGACTTAACTTATCTAGCAAGAACGGTGCTTCTACACCTAATGAGGTGGAGCGTATGCAAAGAGTTCCTTATGCTTCGACGGTGCGATCTATCATGTATGCGGTAAGATGCACTAGACCTAATATTGCGTTCGCGCAAAATATAGTTAACCATTATCAGCAAAATCCTGGAGAGGATCATTGGATTGCTGTAAAGAATATTCTTAAGTACATGTGTGCTACTAAAGAATTATTCTTGGTGTATGGAAGAAATTCTGATCCAGAATTCAAAGTGAATAGATACTGTGATGGTGGATTTCAGACTGATAAAGATGATTCAAAATATCAGTCAGGATACGTCTTCATTATTTAAATGAAGGCACGGTGGAATGCTATGAGCTAAAAGCAAACCACAGTTGCCATGTCTGCAACAGAGTCTGAGTACATTGCAGCCTCAGAAGCCGCAATGGAAGCAGTCTGGATAAGGAAGTTCATTAGCGGGCTTGACGTGATCCCCTCAAGTGACTTACCCACTGATATGTACTGTGATAATACTAGTGCATTAATCATTGCCAACGAACCCGGAGTTCAGAAAGGTGCCAGACATTATGCTAGACGATATCACTATGTTCGTGAGCAAATCGAACTAGGGGAGATCAAATTACTCAAAGTTCACACAGATTTTAACTTAGCTGATCCTTTCACAAAAGCTTTGTCTAGGCCCAAGCTTAAAAGGCATGCCGAAGGCATAGGACTTAAATTAGCTAGTTATTTCATGTAAATCTGTTGTTTCGGTATTTGGATAAGGGATGTTAAACAATTTATATTTTTCATAATGAAATAAAGTACTTGATATGTTTGATTTCATTTAATATTAATTGTATCATATATTTGCATGTTTAATCCTTGAATATTTTATTAAATATTCTAAATTGTCCATTGTCGATTAATTATATGGGAATATAATTAAACTAAGACAAATCTGAGCGATTGGTTATATTCTTGGAATATATAATGGATGGTCCCACCAAACTCACATGATATCCATAGTTGATGCATATCGGACTACCCCACAAACGAATTATTACTTTATGGATCGGCGTCATTAAGTAAAAATTCGTAAATGGTTACTTTATTGATCCTTTGACTTGAGATACAAGCAGGTCAGCATGTATGGATTGCACTTACTTGATATAGTTCTAACTCTCCTGAATAAGGGAGTAAATAAAGGGCTATTTTCAGAAAGTGTAGTGAAGTATGATGACTGACACGTGTAGTCAATACATGATTTGTTCCTCCAACTAATAGTTGCAGAATGATACCATTGGCGCCCTCATTAGGACTAATTAAGATGTTTGCATGGCCGTGCCCAAATAAATCCAGATGGTTCTCGATTATATTTGGTAATCATTAATTAGTTATGGAATGAGAAACAGAATCGTTAAATCATGAAATGACATTGATCCATATTCATGTTTAACACGGTATCTGAACAAAGGGATAATAAATGCCTCAACCATTTAAATATACTTTAAGAAACTATACTTAAATATTTCTGGGGGCATTGGCGTGTTGCTAGACGCTAACCAATGTTATTACCTTCATTTGTTACGAGCTCAAGTGGGAGCTGTTAGTATATGATCACGTAAAAATGAACGTATGTCCGGAAAGTATTTAAGCCTACGGGGTCACACGCGCTGACACTTAGATATCCGGTAATATGTATATATTGTATCTACATATTTATAATCACCAAGTTGAGAGAAATGATAATTGGACATTATTAACTAGATATGTTAATTAGAATTATTTATTAATTAATAAATATGAGTTATTAATTATTAAATATTAATTAATAATTAATGTAATTATTAATTAAACCCTAGTCCAAGTCAAAATGTGTTAGCTTGAAGGTTAAGTTATTAGGGATATATTTATACCCTATATATATATCCTAATAATAAAAACCCTAACATATAATATAATCTCTTTGGGTTTTGAGTCTCTCGGCAGAAAACAAAATCCGAAAAACCCATTCTCTCCATATTCGTTTATATTGTCGAATAGATAAGAAAACCAAAACATCACCTTTTCATTCTTATGCACTTGCTACTAAGAATTAATTAGAATTTTGGTTTTCATTGGTGCAAAGCAAGTCAAACAGAACGAAGTTAATCTCTTTGTTCTTGTTTTACCATTCGAACAATAATAATAATTAAAAGGCAAGCTTTGAGCTTTTGGCTTTGGTGATTCAAGATCTAGCAATCTTCGGGTATTGTTTGACGTATCGTGTGTGCGATCGTAGAGAGGTTTTATTTTAAACCTTATTATAAAGTTTCTTACTTTATCATCTACAATCAAAGGTACATGTTTTCTATCCTTGGTTAATTAATTAATTACATAGATTAATTTTCCGCTGCGTGCTTTGTGATTTAATTTGATAATTTGTTATATAACCCAACACATCTAAATTGCCAAAGGATTAGTTGTCTAACTTTGCTATGGATAAAGATTAGTCACTAGCTTTTTCCTTTCCACCAACACATGAGCAATATTCATGAAAAGCATAAACATTGAAAAATTCTTTGTATAGCCACTGGTAATCTCATGATCAGTATTGGAAAAAAAAATTAAACAAAAAATCTAAGTTTTCGAGACCAGAAGGGAAGGTCATTACATAACGCAAGCTTCCTACCCAGTATAAAGGTCGGTTGATGGAGCAATACAAACAATACTCAATCAATCATTTACTTTAAAGCAAATGAATTGTTTAGTATACTTTTGAAAATTTTAAGGGAAAAAGAAAGTCAGAAAACTACTTCCTTTTTAATTCATTCAAAGAAGTTGTGAATTAATTAGTAAGTTTGCTAAAAAACTGGTCACAAGCCCGTGTCCTTTATGGTACAAATGCAATTTATGAAAGCATGTGATCAAGTTCTCAACTTTGACCATGACCAACTTATATTTACATAAAATAGAAACAAGATTGGCAAGCATCTTCTTCCCATACACATATCTGCCATTTACATTGCCATGACCAAGTTCTCATGAACATTGTTGGCTAACTGAATAGAAACCAAAGGCAAAACACTTTGATTTTTGTCTTTTGCGCAGCACCTTCTCTCGACTTATCCACCTGCCTCCTTCTTGGTTGCTAGCCTTCACAAATATTGCATCCCCCTTCCTCCACAAATAATAAGAAGCTTCAGAGAAAATCTGGAAAAACAAATAGATAGAGTTTAAGTTTACATAAAAAATCTTACCCAAATCTTTTTTATCTAAACTTGGGGGGATTTGATCCCGTATAGATATCGGGGGTTAAAAATATGTGATTAAACCAAGATACAAAGACCAGAAACATATATTTCAAAACATGAAAAAGTTATGAGGGAAGGATCCGGGTCTACAACCGGGTGAGATGGCCGGGTGAGAAGGAAACTTGGCCCGGTCTACAACCGGGCGAGATACCAAACTGATCTATGATCCTGGTACAAGTAAAGGAACGGAAGCAAGTAAAACGTGACCCCTTAATACCTTAGGGTCGGATTCCTACAACCGGGTAGGATTAGCAAATGGATCTCGTTTCGGGTCGGCACAAAATAAAATATATATATAAAGAGTCGATCCACAGGGCACATATACCAATAAACCGGGTCGGCTCTGGGTCTACTTGGATCCTACGGTCGGGTCGGATTTAATTAGGGTAGGATTGCTTCTTTGATTTTCTCTCCTTTATGCCACTCCCGCCGCGATATATATATGTACAAGTGAAAAGTGCCCTAATCGGGTCTACCTGGATCCTACCACCGGGTCTACTAGGAGGAATGTTTGATATTGGTAACTTCTTTCTTCCCTTTGCACTCTGCTGCCCGCTCAATATCTAAGTACATAGATATATAAGGCACAAGTATATATTCAGAATATGGGGCATAGCAAAGGGAAAGACTCTGACCGTGGGCTCGGCTCAATATAGTTCTAAAAAGAGTTGGTACATATTATCTTTATGAATTATCAGTATTAGCAGCCATATACTATTTCTTATTTGTTTCTATATACTTTATCAATTGTATATATAGACATAACACAAACACACTCTGCATCTGTTTTGTTGCAACACAAGGAAAAGCATCATATCATAGTGGCTCTCCATGGCTTTTCTTTAATCTTTTTAGTAAAGATTGTTGTTATAAGATATTTATAACACGTTATCAGCACGATGGGCTCTTGCAATACCCATTGTGATATACGGTCATCACCACTTCGAAGTTCACTCTCACCACCTCAATTCCACCACCTATTTGAATCACCATAATCCCTTCTCGGCCACCCCAGCAAACCACCACCACCCAAATTCGCCATTAAATCCTCCGCCACCTGACCTCCGTTTCCTCACCGGAAACCACCCACCTCACTTTCACCCAATTAATCATCACACCAATAAATAAATTTATATATATATATTATATATATACATATATACATATAAACAAGAAAACCGATCTGTCAAATATGAAAGAACCGACCACAACAACAACATCCTACGGTGACAACAACAAAAACCTATGTGAAGAAGTAAGTAAAGTTGTGGAGGAAATCAAAGAGTTACAAGAAACAGCATCGAATTTGATATCAAAGAATTCAGAAGAAGAAGCTTCATTAAGACAAAAAGCAATCGCACTTGATTCCAATATAAAAATGCTGAAATCTTTTATATCAAATTCTGTTAAAAAAGGGACATTAGATTCTAAACATGCAGATCATTTAGGTGAAGAGTTGAGTAGAGCTACTTATACTTTAACTGAAGGAGATGCTGCCACTTTTCTTCCATGCAAATCACATGGTCAGTTGGAGGATGTTTTCTCGGTGGAAGGTAACTGGGAAAAAGGGTCAATTATAACCCAAAAACCCCACTCTCCTAAACTACTCTCTTTTCCATATATAAATAAGATTTTATATATAAATCGAGGAGTGTAACCCCACCAGGCAAAAAAGTGTAACCCCACCAGAGACATTATTAGCGGCGACGTCGCCGCTAATACTCCTCTCTGGTGAAGTATTAGCGGCGACGTCGCCGCTAATACTGCGGGCCCCCTGTCTGTACTGGTAAATCTGGCAGAGAAATTAGCGGGCCCCCTGTCAGTGTCAGAGTATTAGCGGCGACGTCGCCGCTAATACCCTGGTCGGGTTGACTTTTGCCTGGTGGTGTTACCCTGTGCCTAAAAAAATTGGACTTTAGTAGTGTCCCACCAAACTCTCTCCCAATTTATATATAAATATAAGTCAGTGTATAAATGTGAAAATGTCCCACCAAATTTGGAGTGCAGCAGATCATTTTTTGTAGGCCCACCAAAACCGAATTGTTTAAGCCCACCATCAATTATTAGACCCACATGTTTGTGTGTGAGTGGTTTGTTAATGAAAAAAAAAAAGATAGACAAGAACAAAAGCTTTCTATATTTTATTGCAACTAGATAGCCAAAATGGTGGTAATCCACCTCATTTTTAGCTGTCGGCATAGTTTATTATTCGAGTGATAATCATTGTTTTGCTAAATGTTTAATCCGTGATTTAATCTAAATAATTGACGTTATTTTGTCAAACTTTAAATGTGGTTCCATTAAGGCTTTAGACATAATACCTTATAATTTTTATATCCTTATTACATTTTATTCGTATCCAAATAAGACATTATTCCAGTCTTAGGGGGAGAAAAGGCTAAAGAAAGACTGGTAATATAAGAAATAACTTTGAATGCATCATCAAATATATTATCATCACAATGATAATATATACTTATTGACTTGTTTATATAACTACTTCTCGGTTTATATAATTAGACTATTAGTCAAACCTCAAATATACTCCTGAAGTAGCAGTATTGTTAAATAATATAAGGTTTGAAACGACCACAATAAAATTTGTGTGGTCCTAATCCATTCTTTGAAGTAAATATGATGATGTAATGTCTATGTAAATATAATGAAGCTCATATTATAATGAGATCGACTATGTTAATAATGAAATTGACTACAAGAAGTGGCACACTAAGGGAATGAATATACGAGAATAAATATGAAAAAGGTGTTATACATTATTCTCTCGTATTAAACAAACATAAATGCAAGTAAATAATATACAATCATAAACTAGATAAAAGTTTATTGATCATGGCCATTTAATAGATTGGCATGACTAGTTAAACCACACCGAATCAATGATGATATATTAAACCACACCGAATCAATTATGATGAAAAATATATATAAATAAGGGAAAAGCTAAATTACCTAATGGTAGAAAACTTTGAATAGGGGACGCTCTATTTTAAGTTTTTAATAGAGGACGCTCTATTTTTACCCAAAATCAACAAGAAAATTGTTGAGTTTATATATATATCATAGTGGTTATGATACTCAGTCAAGAACTGATGAAAGTGATAATTATTTACATATTGTAAAGAAAAATCATATATTGAAGAAACTGCCAAAGATCCATTTTTGGTTTGCATTATATAAATGTGCCTCATGCACATATGGCAGTCATAGAAAAATATGATGATTATAAACTTATGGCATGACAGATTAAGCCATTAAGGATATACTATGATGAAAAGGATCCACATGATCCTAAAAATGATTAAAGGATACACATATCCTAGCATGATACCATTTAGTATTTAAATCGATGCATCGTCTAAATGGGTCATCAAAATTGCAGCATGAAGCTTGCGTGATTATTTGCTCAATTTATAAAATTGAAAGCATGTTCCATATTATATATTGGAAATAATGATCAGTTTGATAAATGATCATTTAAAGAGCAAAATGAATGACTTATAGTTTGGGGTCATATGCAATAATATGATTGCGTATCGTATAAATAGTTTATTGTATTCCCTCCCCAATAAAATTGGTTTATGGTCACAAAGATGATACCACAAAGAATGTTGGATATAATGTTGGAAAAACATTGATAAATAAAGTGCCTGTTTTGGGTGTGAGTTGAAACATGTAAAATGTTTTACCAACATTAGGGGGAGATGTTCCCAACATTAAGGGAAAGATAGAAAGCTCATAATGCTCGTTATTGAATCATAGAAACATTTGAAACGTGGGATGCCATTCGATTCAAAGGATAAATATCATGCACCTAACATCTAACATTTTATTTATGCATCTAACATTTTATTTATGCATCTAACATTTATTTACGCATCTAACATTTATTTACGCATCTAACATTTATTTACGCACCTAACTTTTACATTTATGTCAAGTAATTCTTATTTATGTAATATAATATTTAATTATGTTTACTAATGTGTGATGAGCAAGACAAAGCAACAGCTGCTGTCTTTATCCATAAACACATCGATGAAATACTACAGTTGGAATATTTTAATTATGATGATCTAAGTGTTTTATGGCAAAATTTAAAAAGCTTAAAACATATTCTGAGTTGAATATGATTCTCATTATTCAAGAGAAGAATAACGAGCTATTAATGAAAAACCATCAAGCTCGTCCCACATATCATTGATAATACCAGAATATGATTCTCATTATTCAAGAGGAAAAAAAATAACGAGCTATTAATGATAAAACCTTCCCACAGGAAGGAGTGAATGATAAAACCTTCCCTCAGGAAGTAAATAAGTGAAACCTTCCCACAGGAAGGAGTGAATGATAAAACCTTCCCTCAGGAAGTAAATAAGTGAAACCTTCCCACAGGAAGGAGTGAATGATAAAACCTTCCCTCAGGAAGTAAACAATTCCAATAAAGAATTGTTGATTAATTATGGTCTTATATATATATATATTATGGAACCGAGATGAAATATAAAGTTTGTGGGATAATTCATTCACATGATTTAGTGATTGCCAGTAATATAAACTGACCAAAAAGCTGCTAATGATCCTATTGGTAATGAATCTAGCACATTTGAAAGTGGTAGAAAAATCGATTCCAAATAAAAAGCCTCGAAAGAAAAGGAGCATAAATATAAGATGGTCAAAGTCGAGGTATAAAGACCCCATAAGAGATATATGATGAGAAACTAGACATGAAGGTTTTTGAGAAACCCAGGTACCTGAAAATAATGAGATCTCAATGAATTGTGACATGTCTAGAGAATTGTGGAATCGAAAAATAAATAAAAGCGACGTCGAGAATGATTGTATATGATATAGCGCTAAGTATTATGAATAATGGTAAGGATCTTGAAAGCATGCATGCACGTAAGTGATATGATATGAATGATTGGCCAATGATGAAAAGACGCTAGTATTTTGGACATGAAGTCCAAGCACTTGAAGTGCATAAATTATATGATGTAAATCGGTCTATGTTCAAATATTGAATTGAATTATGGCACATAGAATGTTGAACAGACCTTATATTGATTATGAGCAAGAAATGTCATATGGTGGAAGCAATTATTGATCTACTGAAAGTCTGGCAAAATAAGATATTTGATTTGCGTCTAAAGAATACGAACAGAGCTCATTTGGTATTAATATTTCATAAGAGATATAAAATGCATGAAGCATATTTTGTGATTTGAAAAGCTTAAAAACCTATGTGAAATTGGAATGTGATATAATTGCCTTAGTGCATATTTATTAAAATGTGCCATAGAATTGCTATGTTTGCTCATGAAACTCCATAAAGAAATTTGGATTTAAATATGATATGAGTTTTCAATAGAACTCCGAGAGAGTGTCCAATACAAATTGAATTATTAGAAAATGAATGTGAGATAAAAGACAAAAACTGTCTTGATTTACGAATTGACTATGTTAAGGATAATATCATTGAGCATCATAATAGCTAAAAGAGGAAGCTATACATTTTGTAGACAAGTGACGCCCATGGCTATGAGGTCACATGATGTTGAAAGAACCCCCTCGAATTTCAAAGAAGATGATCACAATGATAGTTCAAAAGTGTCGCTAAAGTATTGATAGTTATCGATTTCTCATTATGCATCATTTAAATTGAAGTTGTTTATAGAGTTTAGATTATGAAGTACGGGTATGTACTAAAATGAAATGTTTGATGCATGTTGAAATCCTAAATTGGATATGAGAGTCATATGTGGAGAAATCAACATATAGCAAGTTGGTTCATGAGAAAATCAAATTGATTTATCAAGACATTTATTACGATAACCTGAGACTTTGGTCAGTGATATTGATTTGTGTTAACCAATGAGTTTAAATGATGTGATCATGAGGGGGAGAAGATACGCATTGCACTCTTTTTCCCTTAGCCATGGTTTTTGTCCCATTGGGTTTTTCCTGGTTTTAACGAGGCATAATCTTTCACATGAACACCCAAAGATGAATATTATACAACATGTTCATGGATCTTGTAGTATTTCTTCAAGAAACAACGCTCCAACAATTTTGTATAAAGGTGATGCAGCTTGTATTATTCAACTTAAAGAATGATACATCAAAGAAGAATAGAGATA
>CM067167.1:178605361-178652087 GCA_034093135.1 Erigeron breviscapus
ATTCTCTTTCAACAGCAAACATCGAAAAGATGTCGACTTCTTTTTCTTTCACGAAACCAACTTAATGCTTTTTGTTTCTGGTTGGAAATTGATATTAACGTTTTAATTGTGTTAGTCATCTTCTCATATTCAATTTATTTCTTAGAAAACTTGTCATTGGGCTGTTGTGAATCTATATCTATTTCGATTTACAGCTTTATACACACATAAAATTCATTGTTTTATATCCTTTTCTAATCATATCATACGTGTTATTGCTGTCAAAATAATGTTTAAGTTGTCATTAATTATAAATGGCCAGTGATTGGTGTTTTGATCTATCATCTATGTGTACGTATAGTCCTCTGTCACATGTTGGCTCTATTATGAACGTAGTCATTAACTGATATTAGAATTTTTTTTTTATCTTTCTTAGAGTTCATTTTTCTTATTATATATACTAGCTAAGATACGAAGCATACGCAAACCAAGTCAATAATCGGGTGTTCATCGGTTCATGGTCTCAATTTTGGTGCACTACATGAAAAGCATCACTTCAAATCTTCAATACGTACACAAAAATCATATGACAATGAATTCCAAAAAAAATTTCCGCGATAACTTTTCATGATGCGAGAATCTAAAAATCCAACAAATTAAAATGAAACCCCAACATCGAAATCTATCAAACACAATATCACTTATAATGACAATCACCCTGTGAAATAACGAATTTCATATCAAACCACGATCCTAGTGATCACATTTGGGACGTTACCCATCGATTGATAACTAACTTTCCTTTACGTATATTATCCAAGTTAAGTTCTTTATAATCATCGACTTCTAGTTACTTGTTTTTAATAACTTTCTTTAAAATTTTATTCTTTAAAATCTAGCTGTTAGCTAATGGAATTAATACCAATTCCTAGGTACATTACGTATGAGTGGTTAAGGTTGGATTGGACCCCAAGAAGAGTTGGAACGAAAGCAAAAAGAGGTTGTGTGGGGAGACATTTTTAATGTAATTATTTATAATTGATAGATGCTTTTTTCACGAATTTTAGCATAATTTATTGGTTACATGTTAAAATGTCTTACTGAATTTGGCAACATAGTTATACCAAACCTTACGTAACTCCATCCCATTTATGCTATTCCACTTTAAAATAGTTTTGTTTTGTCAAAAAGCATTTTATCTATTTTTCTCGATTATTATATGCATATATGAAGTTTGAGTGAATATTTTTTCTACGTCATTTTGTGTCTTTAAAGAACTATGGCAGGACCTATGTCATTTTGTAACGCTATATAGTTCAAGGCTACACATTTTGTTGTTATAATGCAAACTAGGAAAGTTTGGGCCCCGCTTTGCGGGGCTCCAATTGTCGTGTTCATATGGTTTCGTTATGCTAGTCTACTTGTGTTGAACCTACTTTAAAATTCAAAAGAAAAAAAGCGTGAAAAAAATCAAGAAATAACCAGAAGAAAACAAAAAATGTTTGTTCGAGAAAACTAAGAAAACCGCATCAAAAAGTTTGCAATATCGAATACATACATTTAGTTTGTGCAATAAAACCAAAAATAAAAAACGAAGTTAAAACAAAATGTTGAGTAAAAGTTTCTAATATATTAGTTGAAAGCATAAAAAAAACACTATGAAAAAAACCAAAAAGAAACCTAAAAAACCGATATGGCAAAATCCGAGTAATAACGCGAGGTGTAGGTGGACCAATAGAATAGTGACAAAAATACGTGGTGATCGAATGGGACAATGCCACGTGTGTGGCATTGTATATTAGGCTTGATTTGTGAAAGAACCCGAACTCATTTTAGGAAAATAAGAGAAATTTTTTTTTTTTTTTTTTTTTTTTTTTTTTTTTTTTTTTTTTTTTTTTTTTTTTTTTTTTTTTTTTTTTTTTTTTTTTTTTTTTTTTTTTTTTTTTTTTTTTTTTTTTTTTTTTTTTTTTTTTTTTTTTTTTTTTTTTTTTTTTTTTTTTTTTTTTTTTTTTTTTTTTTTTTTTTTTTTTTTTTTTTTTTTTTTTTTTTTTTTTTTTTTTTTTTTTTTTTTTTTTTTTTTTTTTTTTTTTTTTTTTTTTTTTTTTTTTTTTTTTTTTTTTTTTTTTTTTTTTTTTTTTTTTTTTTTTTTTTTTTTTTTTTTTTTTTTTTTTTTTTTTTTTTTTTTTTTTTTTTTTTTTTTTTTTTTTTTTTTTTTTTTTTTTTTTTTTTTTTTTTTTTTTTTTTTTTTTTTTTTTTTTTTTTTTTTTTTTTTTTTTTTTTTTTTTTTTTTTTTTTTTTTTTTTTTTTTTTTTTTTTTTTTTTTTTTTTTTTTTTTTTTTTTTTTTTTTTTTTTTTTTTTTTTTTTTTTTTTTTTTTTTTTTTTTTTTTTTTTTTTTTTTTTTTTTTTTTTTTTTTTTTTTTTTTTTTTTTTTTTTTTTTTTTTTTTTTTTTTTTTTTTTTTTTTTTTTTTTTTTTTTTTTTTTTTTTTTTTTTTTTTTTTTTTTTTTTTTTTTTTTTTTTTTTTTTTTTTTTTTTTTTTTTTTTTTTTTTTTTTTTTTTTTTTTTTTTTTTTTTTTTTTTTTTTTTTTTTTTTTTTTTTTTTTTTTTTTTTTTTTTTTTTTTTTTTTTTTTTTTTTTTTTTTTTTTTTTTTTTTTTTTTTTTTTTTTTTTTTTTTTTTTTTTTTTTTTTTTTTTTTTTTTTTTTTTTTTTTTTTTTTTTTTTTTTTTTTTTTTTTTTTTTTTTTTTTTTTTTTTTTTTTTTTTTTTTTTTTTTTTTTTTTTTTTTTTTTTTTTTTTTTTTTTTTTTTTTTTTTTTTTTTTTTTTTTTTTTTTTTTTTTTTTTTTTTTTTTTTTTTTTTTTTTTTTTTTTTTTTTTTTTTTTTTTTTTTTTTTTTTTTTTTTTTTTTTTTTTTTTTTTTTTTTTTTTTTTTTTTTATCTCAGCCTGCAGTTTTCCTGCAGGTCTAAAACTTTTGAAAATCATAATCCAAACTTCAATCTTGCACAATCTTTTACCAGTCATATTCAAACCTTAAATCCCTTTACCAAACTTTAAAATGAGTTAAAGACACGTGATTTAAAATTCCGAAAGCTTTTATTTGATCAAGTGTAGCATTTACAACGAAACGGGTCATTTTACCCAAGTTGACACATTACAAAAGACGACATTCAAAATTGGAAATTTCGGCATGACTCATTCGTAAAATCATCATCCAAACCTGTTACGGATTATGAGTTCTCCAAAACACATTAAACAAAATCGATACATTACAACTACAAAACGACCCATTTAAAATACCCAAAAACTCGAGTCTAACACTAGACATCATAATAATTTTCCAAAAGACAAAACAAGAGTACAAAGAGCCGATAGTTCAAAGGGGTCGCTATGGTCCTATTACCAATTTCATTATCCGCATTTAGCTAAAGCAATCAATATCCAAAAAGCATCTTTAACTTCAATCCTTACATTACTTAACTTTCTTCCGCATCCGGGACAACCTATAAAAAGGGTAAACAACTAAAAAGTAAGCAAAGCTTAGTGAATAATCTTGCATACGTTTATACATACGAAGGAGGGCAACGCACAAAGGACTATTACATGTAACCCATGACACCGTCGTGCCATACCTACATGCTCACCTTTGCACTTTAACGCTATACATGGATCCATATAAGCTATATCAACACAATCGATATCAATAATCTCGGGGTTCTTAGGCCCCATTCACAAGAGGTTCTTAGGCCTCATACACAAGGGGTTCTTAGGCCCCATTCACAAGAGGTTCTTAGGCCTCATACACAAGGGGTTCTTAGGCCTCGTAAATCACATCAAGAGGTTCTTAGGCCTCAGGGTTCTTAGGCCCATAATCACAATGCCCCGCACGGGCTTTAACGCCAAATCAATTACCACACATGGATAAACAAACTCCAACATAATGTGGTCAATTGACCCAAGGCATATATAAAAGTATGCAAGAATACTCACCTCCTTCGCGACAACCAAAATCATAATTCAAGACGACCGCAAGAACACAAAATATGTATGCTTCAACCTAGCAACAAATCACAACGCATATAGGATCATCAATCACATACTAGGCCGTCTAGCCATAATCACTAGCATTTCAACACCCAACCCATCATTTACACTCTTATATTAATCTTGGGTTGGTTCACATAACATGTATCTCATATATCATTTTCAATTGGCCAAAAGTTACTTTCGTATCAAAATCATCGTTTTCATATTTGACCTAGCAGACTTCAAACAAGCATAACTCAAGTTCTACTTACTCTTTTAACATGATTCAAGTGGCCAAATTTACATGACACATATACCTACCTTTTATCTTTAGTGACCAATATGTGAATTGTCCTTCAAAGGTGACTTCTGGTCATTTTAAAAACCAACACTGTTGCTGTTAAACAGCTTTGACCTTACTGACTTCAAATGACCATAACTTGAGTTCTACACAATATTTTGACCTCATTCCAGTGGCAAAATTTACTTAACACACTTAGGTACATTTTATCTTTAGTGATCAACATGTTAATATCCCTCAAGAGTGACTTCTGGTCGTTTTAAAAACACAAACAGTTGCTGTTCTTACTGACAAAACAGATTTGACGTTACCGACTTCAAATAACCATAACTTGAGTTCTACAACATATTTTGACCTCATTCCAGTTGCCACTTCAACTTAACACATTTAGGTACATTTTATGTTCAGTGACCAAGACATGAATTTACTCGTAAGAATGTGTTTTACTCGTTTTAATAACAGACGCAAAAATCAGTTTTGCTGAAAGATCAGCATGACGACCCTGAATTCAAAATTCATATCTAGAGTTCTACTTCGTCTTTTTAACCCATTCCAGTGGCAAATTTGAGATAACACAATAACCTACATTTTCTTTTTAGGACTCAACAAGTGAAAATTCTGTTATAGGGGTGATTTACACGTGACAAGGTCAGGGACAGAATCTGTCCAGTTTTTTGTTCTCACATAATACTCATCAAAACTTTCATGCACCCAACTAGAAACCCCCAAATTGATTAAATTACCATAACCCTAACTTGTATTATATAAATTAACTCATATATATGAAAACCCCCAAATTTCCCAAATATAATTAGTTACATGAACCCTAATTTCTACAAGAAATCAAAACTAGGTTAGAAAGATTATTACCTTAAGAAACAATTAGTCAAATAAATTGGAAATCACACTTTCTCTTCTTCCTTTCTTGCAAAATCAGCCCCCACACCCAAAGACACACCAAATCCTCAATTTGATTGCTAGAAATCTTGAATGCTCATGTTATTATTATTATCAATTGAAGGTTTCTTTGATTTAGATGGAAACTAGAATTTCACCATTGTTAAAGAGAAGAATTAAAGATGAAGAAGAAGGTAGTTAGTGATTTGTAATGAGAGAAAGTAAAAATTTCAAGAAGACATGGCTGGCAATCTAATATGATGCCACGCCTTCATCTAATCAAAAAGGGGTATTATACCCGCTATCCGCTAAAGTTCCAACTAATTTAATCCCGTATTTAAAAATAAACTACTAGAAAACTATTTTAATGTCAAAACTATTAATAAGGTTAATTTTCATTGGCTTAAAATATTTAGGATGTTACAATTTGGGCCCCGCAAAAGTTATCGTGTTGATACAATTTTGTTATGGTACTCTATTTGTGTTGAACCTACTTGAAAATCCAAAAGGAATAAAAGTGTGATAAAAACCAAGATATAACCTTAATAAAAACATAAATGTTTTTGCGAGAAAACCATAGTGATCCGCGGTATAAGTCGAACCAATAGAAGAAAAAACAAAAGAAAAAGAACTATGAAAAAACCCATGAAAAAACGAAAGAACAAAAACCTAAGGAGATCCAATATGGCAAAATCCAAATAGTGATACGGGGTTAAAATGAACCAACGTGGCACCAATTGAGCAGCGCCACGCGGGCAGCGACGTGTATGATTCTGGTAGTGCCACTTGTCACAATATATGTGGCAAGGGCACTATTCATACCACGGATATTAATGGATAGAAGAAAAAACAAAAGAAAAAGAACTATGAAAAAAACCACGAAAAAACAAAAGAAAAAAACCTAAGGAGATCCAATATGGCAAAATCCAAATAGTGATACGGGGTTAAAATGAACCAACGTGGCACCAATTGAGCAGCGCCACGCGGGCAGCGACGTGTATGATTCTGGTAGTGCCACTTGTCACAATATCTGTGGCAAAGGCACTATTCATACCACGGATATTAATGGTATAGTAACTAGTGGGTTTATAACCCCGCGCTGCGGGCTTCAACTATCGTGTTTACGTGCACAATTACGTTCAAATGTTTGCGATATAAAATAAAAAGACCAAACATGTTGACAGACAACTAAAAACATAAAAAAGAATATAAATATATATGTCTACGTTTGTTATATCAAACATAAATAAATATAATAAACCCGCTTAAAAGTTTGCATATTAAACACATATGTTTTATTTAATTAATAAAAAAAAGCAAACTGACAGGCAGCTGCGCAGGAAAAACCAAAAAGGATTGCGACGAGGTAAAATCCGAAATGTAATACATGGTGAGGCGTAAAAAATGAAATGTAAAAAAAACAAAAAAAAAAAAAAAAAAAAAAAAAAAAAAAAAAAAAAAAAAAAAAAAAAAAAAAAAAAAAAAAAAAAAAAAAAAAAAAAAAAAAAAAAAAAAAAAAAAAAAAAAAAAAAAAAAAAAAAAAAAAAAAAAAAAAAAAAAAAAAAAAAAAAAAAAAAAAAAAAAAATAAAAAAAAAAAAAAAGTAAAAAAAAAAAAAAAAAAAAAAAAAAAAAGAAAAAAGAAAAAAAAAGAAAAAAAAAAAAGAAAATAAGAAAAAGAAAAAAAGGATCACGAAACAAAAAGATGGAAAGCCGACGATATCAATCTTTACTTTCCAATTGTTACAACTGCCTGCCCAACAACATTTACGGCATTCAATTACTACTTCTTTCTTGTACTTTATTATACTCACTCTCTCTGACACTAGAGTATATATTTCCTTCCTTCTCAAACCCACCCTTTTTTGTCAATATGTAATGTACCCACCCCCATTTATAAATATGAAATGTCGTTATGATAAAAGTAATGATTTTAGATTTATGAGCTTTTATATTTTGTTTTGGTTGAGGATTAGTTTGGATATTGAAATACAGTTAGAAGTTGCATTTTCATTAATCTAATACTATCTTATAAAGCATTTGGCTATCACACTCTATGACTTATCACCTCCTATGACCTATCGCCCCACCATCTCACCGCCGCAACGCGCGGGCACTATCTCTCGTTAATAATATATAAGAAAGCAACAATTTATTAAGATTTCCATCATCATTAGTTAATAGAAGTACAACTAGAAATATTAACACAATGAAGAAATTAAAAGAACATTTTGTATGTTAGCAATTAAATTTCCAAAGGGTTAATAGACAAGGAAAATTTGGAGCAATTCAGTTTCTCGCAACTTTCAATTATTTTACACGAATAAATAAAGCACCTCGCATCACAGCCTCTCTTTTATGAATATTGAATAAGAAAAAGAAAAAAAGGATCACGAAACAAAAAGATGGAAAGCCGACGATATCAATCTTTACTTTCCAATTGTTACAACTGCCTGCCCAACAACATTTACGGCATTCAATTACTACTTCTTTCTTGTACTTTATTATACTCACTCTCTCTGACACTAGAGTATATATTTCCTTCCTTCTCAAACCCACCCTTTTTTGTCAATATGTAATGTACCCACCCCCATTTATAAATATGAAATATGATAAAAGTAATGATTTTAGATTTATGAGCTTTTATATTTTGTTTTGGTTGAGGATTAGTTTGGATATTGAAATACAGTTAGAAGTTGCATTTTCATTAATCTAATACTATCTTATAAAGCATTTTGGTATCACACTCTATGACTTATCACCACCTATGACCTATCGCCCCACCATCTCACCGCCGCAACGCGCGGGCACTATCTCTCGTTAATAATATATAAGAAAGCAACAATTTATTAAGATTTCCATCATCATTAGTTAATAGAAGTACAACTAGAAATATTAACACAATGAAGAAATTAAAAGAACATTTTGTATGTTAGCAATTAAATTTCCAAAGGGTTAATAGACAAGGAAAATTTGGAGCAATTCAGTTTCTCGCAACTTTCAATTATTTTACACGAATAAATAAAGCACCTCGCATCACAGCCTCTCTTTTATGAATATTGAATAAGAAAAAGAAAAAAATCTCTTATTTTTCAAAAAGTTTGAGTTTGGGTTCTTTCAGCGCAGCTACCTGCCAGCCTACTTCACGGTTCATCATTTCATTTCTCTTAATAGAGGTATATAATGTACATACGGAGAATTTTTATTTTATTTTTTTAGATGTTTTTTAATTAGTAGGCAATTTTTTCATCCGTTTAAGAGTTGGGTTCTGGTCACTATCTTCCCATTACAGGTTCCTCTATTCCAACTAAAACATTAATGACTTTTTATCTCTAGTGGAAATAAGCACAAAATTCCGTTTGAAATTTTTTTCTAGTTACATTATTTTTGTTGAAAAAGTTGCCTTTAATGTCATTTTAACGAAAAAGCATTGATTTTGATTTATGAACTTGTATATTTTGTTTTGGTTGAGGATTAGTTTGGATATTGAAATACAGTTAGAAGTTGCATTTTCATTAATCTAATACTATCTTATAAAGCATTTTGCCTTTTTTTTAAAGAAAAGATGATTTGAACTACCCAAAATACCCATATTCCTTATTCACTAATTTAAACATCTCTATCTAATATACCTATAATAACCTTGAATCTCAACCACTCATTTTTTTCTCTCCTCAAATCTCAACCACTCATTTTTTTCTCTCTCCTCCATAAATCATTTTATTCCTATAATTCATTCAAAATCTTTTATCTCAAAAACCGTATATCGATAAATTATAAAAATTGTATGGGTGTTCTTAAAATTTCATGCTCTTTCATTAGAGATGTCATTCGATATACTTTCGACGAATTTTTAAATTCGATGGCGGAGCCCGTACGGCTAAAGCATTTGGCTATCACACTCTATGACTTATCACCTCCTATGACCTATCGCCCCACCATCTCACCGCCGCAACGCGCGGGCACTATCTCTCGTTAATAATATATAAGAAAGCAACAATTTATTAAGATTTCCATCATCATTAGTTAATAGAAGTACAACTAGAAATATTAACACAATGAAGAAATTAAAAGAACATTTTGTATGTTAGCAATTAAATTTCCAAAGGGTTAATAGACAAGGAAAATTTGGAGCAATTCAGTTTCTCGCAACTTTCAATTATTTTACACGAATAAATAAAGCACCTCGCATCACAGCCTCTCTTTTATGAATATTGAATAAGAAAAAGAAAAAAAGGATCACGAAACAAAAAGATGGAAAGCCGACGATATCAATCTTTACTTTCCAATTGTTACAACTGCCTGCCCAACAACATTTACGGCATTCAATTACTACTTCTTTCTTGTACTTTATTATACTCACTCTCTCTGACACTAGAGTATATATTTCCTTCCTTCTCAAACCCACCCTTTTTTGTCAATATGTAATGTACCCACCCCCATTTATAAATATGAAATATATAATAATAATGGAGTATATATTTTACTACTACTACTACATATAAAAAATGAAAAAACAAAACAAATATTTATATAATTAAGTTAGAAGTCTAGAAAATTCTTTGCTGCATTTTGGTCATCCGATTCGACTTTCTCCCCGATGACATCACCGATGACGTCCTCTTTAAACACTCCTTTAACAAAATCTTCGATATCTATTCTTCCCTTTTTACTATTTTCATCACTACACACGTCATCATCGAACCGTCCAGGTATATACGGTGGTCTGGAGATCTCTAAGACTTTTTCCCAGTCAACGCCTTTAAAGAAATCGTGACCCTTGATTTCCGCCACCCGTATTCTCTGTTTCGGATCCTTTTCCAGTAATTTCCGGATCAAATCTCGTAACGGTGTCGGTTCACCAACTAATTCAGGCGTCTTTGACAATATCCTATAAAATGTTTCTTTCCTGTTTATCCCTCGAAACGGTGTCGTTCCATACAACATTTCGTGTAACACGACACCTAAACACCACCAGTCTACCGAAAAATCGTGTCCTGTTCCTTGTATCATTTCCGGTGCCACGTATTCTTCAGTACCCACAAATGAGTTCGATTTCGAATGTGGGTCTGTTGTTGTATTGTAACTCGGTTCCGAGTTGACTGACTCAGCTGGATGTACCGAGTCACCCTCTGTTATCCCAGGGTGGCAACATTTGTATAGCTTTGAAAACTTGTTTTTATTCTTCTTCTTATTCTTTGTTGGTGTGGGGTTTGTCGGCGTTGTCGATCTTGATGGCGATTTCGGTAACAATTTTGTTGAAAGATCGAAATCCACAAGCATTAAGTGGCCATTTTCTTGTATCATTACGTTTTCTGGCTTTAAGTCCCGATACACAATTCCTAATCCGTGTAAATATTCCAATGCTAGCACTAATTCCGCGGCATAAAACCTATATATAAAAAACCCATCAATTTGTCAATGTTCTGTCGTAAAAATGGAACAATACAAATTATACAAAATAATACACTAACGAAATGATCAATGCAATGAGTATTAGAATACCTGATGAGATCATCAGAAAACATTTTTTCGGTCTGTTTTTTCCTAAGATAATTAAGGTCACGGCCAGGACAATAATCAATAGCGTAGCCAACAATGTTATCAGTAGATAAAACGCCGCGAAGTTTTGGTAACAACGGATGTTCACATCGTCCCAACACTTCTTGTTCGAAACAAATTCTTTTGTACTCGCTACCATCGCTATCTTTTTTCTTTGTTTTCTTTGTAATGGAAGCTCTGGATATCGCTTTCAAAGCCAGTAATTCACCATCATCATTTTGATCAGTTTCATGTTGGACTAAGAACACGACACCTTTAGCACCTCGGCCTAGTGGTGATATAACCTTAAGTTTACCGAGGTCTAATGAAGGGACTACTTGGTCCGCATTCATTGCGCGCGGTGACTAAAACAAAAACTGTTGCCGATGAAGATTATTATGCTTTTTTTTTTTATGCGGGTGTGTGTTTTTTTTGTTGTTGATTTTTTGGGGGGTTTTGGTTTATATATTGGAGCTTGTTTTGTTTCAACTTTCAAGTGCGTGGAGAAGGGGTTTGTTTGCTTTTTTCTATTGCTTAAGGGTCAAAATAAGAGGTGGGATTCTGGAACGTGGTTCAAACTTGAGGGCTTTCAACATTACTCGTTTTGTAGCGCATTATTATTATTATTATATTATTTTTTAGTTAATTAATTAATTCGATTAGTTATAGTTAATGCGTAAATTATTCGCATCATAACTGCATATGCTTTTAATTAGGGGTGTTGAAAAAAACCAAACCCAAATAACCCGACCCGACCCAAATGGGTTTGGGTTATACGGGTTGGGTTATTCGGGTTTTGGGTTAGTTATTTGGTTAACCATACCCATATAAACTTTATCGGTTCGGGTTGTGGGTGATAAAATTTCATTTTGGGTCAACCCGAATAAATTCTTCTTATTATTTGGTAGAATTATTATAATGAATTAATGATAAATATGGCATAACTACTAGAATGCTAGCAGGAATCGACGATTATAATTTTGTTTCTCCATTACATCTTTTATTATATATAAATTTTGTCTAGTATTATGTTATTTATTATTGTAGAATTAAAAACAAGAAATGTTTGTACTTCAAATTTAGAGTGACTGATCACTAAAGTAACAAGATATATAAGAATTTGACTTCAAAAAACAAGAAACATTCTTTTGGACTAGACTGGTATAATGCATGTACTCTCTTCTTTTGTGTATTCTAATATTCTGATCATGCGTAATCTGTTTTTTTGTATTTTGAATTTCTGATGATGTACTTCAAAACTCATATGTTGAAATTGTTATGTAGCTAAAATACTGTAATGTACATGTAAATGGGCAAACAACCCTATTTTTAATATTGAAGTTTTTGTAGTTGTTTCAAAAAAATTTCAATTGGTTAATTTGGGTTCAACCCACAACCCAACCCGAACTAACCCGAACCATTTAACCCGAAACCCAAAACCCAAATCTTTATTCGGTTCGGTTTATGGGTCACATTTTTTATGACTCAAACCCGAATAACCCGACCCATCAACACCCCTACTTTTAATGTATATTTGACAATAACTATTCAGAGTTACTTTCTTAAAGGCATTCGACTATTACGTGAAAAATGTGAAATAGTGTCGTTATATTAAAAAAATAGCCTAATAATTCTCCTAATAACCTTAAAACATGACATGTATTATCCATTTATTCTCTCTTAATTTTATTAATGGATTTATACACATGTCATGATCAAATTATTAGGAAGATAATTAAGCTATTTTGTTAGGAAGATTTATCATTTACCATATCCAATATCTCCATTTTATGTAAGAGATGTTATGTTTAATTAGATTCTAAGATGATAAAAAGATATTCTAGTTATGCGGTATATTAGGCCTTTGCTTATAAGGAGGAGAGTCATCCAGCTTCTTGCCGGCCACGTCAGTATCACACCACTCAAGACTCCCCCGCCTATAAGGCAAACTTCTTCATAACTTCTTCGCCACATCATCAATTCTTTTATATTTTTTTATTAACAAAACACCATTCAAATATAATAAAAAAACACATTTTATTATTAAACAAACACATTACATTACTTGAAAATAATGTTTGTCCAAGCAGTTTTTTGGCTTGGTGGGTTAACCATTTCACATCCTTGTATCCAACACCTGCATAACAAAAGATCTTCGGATTCAGTCCACATTTGTCTCGATATTTTGAAATTGAATGGTTTGAGGAGGATAAAAATGAGTTGAAATGGTGTTTTGTTGTTGATTGATTGTTGTAAAATGGTAGGGTTTAAATAGATAAAAAAATTTAAAAAAGTTAGAATGTAGTCGTTGATAAAAAAACAAAAAAAAAATTTTTTTTTATAAATTTTGGTCGCTCCGCTCCTCCTCCTACCCCACATGCGTGTCGTCCTGCAGAGTCTTGGGGAGGACTCCCCCTTCAAAACGCAACGGGAGGACGCTCCCTGTCAATGGTGTCCTCCGTCCTTGGTGCTTGGGACGCACACCCAAGACTCTTGTAAGCAATGGCCTTAGTATATCAAAACACCCGTCTTTCTTAAATAACTAAAACTAAATAAATTTCGTTTACCCAATTGATACTCTTATATCTTTGTAACTTTAATTATAAGAGCCGAAAATGAATCAAGATAAGTTTTTATGTTATAGCTAAGGCTATTAAATCCGTATGTAGTTTGGGCATTGACTAGCCAATGTAGTATGTATATGTAACTTAAAGTTCGATGTGAACATTTTAGCTCGATTCAAGAGCTATTTGTTTGTTAGATATCTGGATCAATTAAATAGTGATTGTGGATGACTCGTGTGTGTGCTACCAAGCCTACCATGTGAGCGAAGAGTTAAATTGATTTTTGACTTAGCATTATTTGAGCTGCTCATCAAAGCAAATAATTTTCTAATATTGAAAATATAGACTATTATAAATCTGGTTGATATGTTTCTTCATGAACGTATAAGAGAATAATACTAAAATCCACAAATTATAATCAATAACCATATGCTCATAATTGACTGATATTAAAAGAAAAAGAAAATCATAACCACCCATTAATTATAATCTTTTGAATTAATAATAGGGTTAAGTGCATTGAAATGTAACTAACTATGACCGAAAAGTTATTGTGTGACTTACAGAACCTCTATTATATGCATGAACTAAAAAAAAATTTAAGAATACACGAATGACCTGCTGAAAAGGTAACCAGTCACAATTTGACTTTTTATGTGGCTTGATGACTTTGGATTCACACTTAGGCTATGAGGAGTGGGGGGATAAAGGGGGCTCCCCACATAGGGGGGACTTCCGTCATGTGGCGGAGGCTCCCCCCAAGAGTTGCCCCTCCTTTTTGTTGGAGTGGGGCTTCTCTTTGGGGAAGCCCCTCCCCTTATTTTATAATTTTTTTTTTTGTTTTAAACTAAAAATTACATAATTTCATTAAAATTAAACTAAAAATAAACTAAAAACTACATTAAACTAAAAATTAAACTAAAAACTACATTAAACTAAAAATTAAACTACGACTAATACTTAAACTACAAACTACATTAAACTAATAATTAAACTACGACTAATAATTAAACTAACTACGAAATTAAGCTAACTAGTAAAACCATATTTTTCCATGATTCGTTGCTTGAGTTGCTCGGCCAATTGTCGTTGGACCCCAGTGTAACTACTATAGTCGGTGTTCAGAATCTTCAAATCATCCTGCAACTCCTTGTCCTTCTCCCGTCTCTCCCTTTCCCTTTCCCGTTCATCCTTTTCCTTCTTCAACCTCAACTTTTCTTTCCCGAGCTCCACCCGTTGCTTCCCGATGTTTAACAACCCATCAATGCGCTCACCCAAAAGAGCAAAGTCCTCCGAATACGGGGCCAATCCGGATGAAGACGACCCAGCTCTTGCGGCTTTTTTTGCCGCATCTCGACCGCTCGGGCGGATATATCTTGGAGCCTCCTCTTCTGCTTCATCATCATCAGTCTCATTGAGGTCGATGTTTATCCTAGCATCTGACCCGCTCGCGCTATTTGGGTCGGCTGAAGAGGTCGACTTCGACCTTTTCGCGGTTGGCTCACCACGAGTTTGCTTCACATTTTGAACTATTATCTCCAAGAACTTCGAGCTTCTCCTCAACATAGTCCACTCCTGCACATATTGAAACGGTGGGCCGCCCAATCCTTGATGCTCTGCCAACGCCATGTTTTGGAGGTCGGCGTCACTTGCCCCGCTTAGATGGTTGTTCTTTTCACTCAAACGATGGAAGATTTGGTTAAATGATTGAATAACCGGCCGCATTTTCCTCCATTTCGAACTAACAACGTCTTGATCACGGTACGGTTCTTTCTTGAGGATTTTGTGGAACTTTTCCGTGATGCGGCGCCAATAAGTCTTGTCTTTTTGGTAGTTCGCTACAAAAAAAAACATATATAAATATTAATATATACATACTATATATATATATATATATATATATATATAATTAGCCGTATATATGTATATATATATATATATATAATATATATATAATATATATATATATATATAAAAGAACCGTATATATATATATATAAAATGTTGATATACCGGCTTTGGGATCTTCCGTGACGTCTAGCCAAGCTCGACATAACGCGAGTTGTTCTTCTTGCGACCAAGCCAATTGAGTCACCTTTTGGCGCGGTTCGCCCGAGACTCTCTTACGATGTGGACGCCTCTTTGTAGATGGGCCAACGTCCGGTTGCGTCTCTTGCACCGTTTCCACATCCACTTGAGTCATGTTTGCTAGGTCCTCCAAAGAATGACCATCTACATAAATTAAAAACGTATTTATATTGTGACAAATTTATATATATATATATAATATATATATATATATATATATATATATAATACTTGATTTATATATATCTTTATATATACATACATATATATATAAACGTACATATATATATATATAAAATTACGTATATATATATATATATAATATATATATATATATATAAATGTAGCTTGTATACGTACCAAACATAGAAGTCGGAGTCGGTGGAGCACCCCCGTAACCGCCCATGTCTTGAGGCCACGGCATATAACCCGGTGACGGAACTTGCATATTATTCAAGAACGGCATGAAGTTCGAATCGTTTGGATCGGGAATGTTACCGGGATTGATACCGGGATTTCGTGGGTTACGGGGGTGCATTTTTACTATATAGTTTGAGGTGGTGTTTGTATGAAAATGGAAGAAAATGGGGAGAGGAAGAAGATGATAGATATAGGAGTATATGTATGTGTAAAATGTAAAATGTATATATATAAAGGTAAATGTGGTATATAATTTAAAAGTTAAAGTAAAAAAATTTGAAAAAGGGTAAAACTAGCCGTTCAAACGGCTATTTTTTTTGGTTTCTTCAAAATTTCCGGGCGATCAATATTAGTCGGGAGTGTTTGATTTTGGCATTTGCCGCCCCTCGGGGCGGTGTAGCAGGCGGCAAACGGGCAGCGAAGGGGCGGCGTCGGGGTGTTTATCCCCCACTCCTCGTAGTCTTACCAGATAATATTCATGTAAAGCAACCATATATTATTCGGTAAAACCTTTGCTTAACTTTTCTGCTTTTCATAGTTGTCAGATCAATCACATGGACTTCATTTCTCTTTCAATCTAAAGAAACTAATTTCATACCCAACAAAATAATATCCTGCCTTCATCTTACGATCGTCGGAGACTTAAATTGATGGAACCTAACATATATAAATTTATATTTACATCAAAGTCGAACCACTTTCTTCTTCCAAACCCTCTTTGGAATCATCTTTATACATGGCTTTGATTCAGCCAAAACTTAATGGAAACCGTCTGCCGTTGCCGTAACTTGCCCATATTACAACAGACCTCAGACACATCGCCGGAAGCTTTGTCGGGAATATTATTTTCTTCAAGATTGTTAATCCTTTAATTTTGAATCTTGTATATAAATATTTCTGGGTGTAGTTTTTCTGGGTTGCTTTTCGATTTTGTTAAAATGCATTGGATTGGTGGCTTCAGATAGCACTTAGTTCTTCATCCACCCGCAAGGAGCTCTGCTTGATTTCGATGAATGTTGGCTGAATTGATGAGATGGGCTGGTTTATTTCAACTAGCACGACCACCGATTATGTAAGAATTGAAAAAGATTTAAACTTTGGTAAATTTCAGACAATATATGATGGTTTGTTGCCGGAAATGGCGGTAGTGGGTGACGGCGGCGGCTATGGAAGCGTGATGGTGTATGTGTGTATATATATAGCTTGGAAATGGTGGCAGTAGTGATGGTGATGGCTATGGAGGCGGTGATGGCGACGTCGGAAAACATATACGAAGTTGATTAGTAAAGGGAAAATGAACAATTCGATCCATAAATCTCCCTTTTTAGAATGTTTTTAGAGATGGTTTGATTTGAGTTTGACTGGAAGATAAGCTATGACGGTGAATTGGACGAGGGAATTCGAATAAATAATTGGAGTGAGTGATTTATACTTACATATATTTGGGTTTGAAAATTATACCTGAATTTGTTAGGTTGAAGATGAAATCTGGGTTTGTTGATGAAACCGGGCCCACATAAGCCTTTACCCGGTTTCGTGATACAATAGACATTTAGCAGGGTTCATGCATACAATAGAGGTTCTGTAAGTTCATGCACACAATAACTTTTCGGCCATAGTTAGTTACATTCCCATGCACTTAACCCTTAATAATAATCTATAATCTCTACTACTTTATAAAAATTATCACACTCTCTCTCCTAACACTTTTCAACACTCTCTCTCATAAAAATGTCCCTATGCGAAATGACTATTCTACCCTTAATGAATTAATTAATTTTCTCTATTTTATTCATTAATTTAAACATCTCCACTTAAAATACTTATAATACCTTTAATAAAATTAATCTTATATATATATATATATAAAAGGCTATCAGAAAGCGCTCGGGTGGCGCTCTCTGAGCCCGCCATGTCAGCTTTTTCTGATGTGGCGTTACCAGAGCGATTCGAATGGCACGTCAGCAGCCACATCAACATTTTACGTGCTGATGTGTAAGGTCCACATAAGTATGCAAGGCATAAATATACCCTTTATTAAAAAAAAAGGGGGTTTTCTGGGTTTCGAACCCGGGACCTTATGTTCAATAGCTCAGCACGTTTACCACTTCAACCAAGGAAGTTTTGTTTAGAATTCTCAAACTCACTACTAATAAGGATTCATTCACACGGCTTTTTTGAAAAAAAACATCCAGATCCATAAACATCCACATCCCTTTAGCAGCCTCCCTATTTTCATTTTTTCTTCTGCTTTCAAATGTAATCTCCGAAAATCCTTTCCTATTTTCTCTCCAAATCAATTCCTAATTTTCATCGTTACAGATTACCTCAAATCCCTAATCTTTAGGGATTTAGGGTTTTAAAATAATGGCTAAATCCCCATATATCTCATATATATATATATATATATATAACATATATATATATATATATATATATATAGAGAGAGAGAGAGAGAGAGAGAGAGAGATATCAGCACATCACGAAACACATATATTTTGTTATTCCGACTAATAGCATCACGAAAACAATTTTCAAGGTAACAATTTTCGATCCTTGGTTCTGTATTTTTGTTTAATCAGTTTTTATTTTAATGTATGTGAATAGAAATCGTGATAAAATGTTTATATGTATCTAGGGTTTTGTAATGTGCTTTGAAAATGTAAATCAGATTTGATTAAATTGGTTTTTTCGACATATAAATCATGAATACTTATCCGATGGTCTTTTGAATGTTTGTATCATTTATATATAAATTGATGATGTTTTTGTGTGATTTATATCTATATATTTTTGAACTGCATACATATATATATATATATCTGTTTTTGTGTGAATATTTTATATATTATATGAATGAATACATATATATATATAGATATCGATATATATATAGAGAGAGAGAGATTTTTGAACTGCATATATATATCGGTTTTGTCATGTTTTGACATCGGATATACAATGGTTTTATGTGCTTGGACTAAATAAAACTTCCGGGTTTTTGCATTTGAGTTTTGACAATACGTTGCTGGTGTTAAGGTAATGTTCAATGCTAGCTTTTGGTGGCTAAAAGTTGGGGATTTCATTGTTACTTTTTGTCTTGGTTTCTGATGCATTTCCATCTAATTTGTACATATATATAGGGAAAATTACTTCTAAAGGTATCTAAGTTGAACAATTTTCCTATGAAAGGTATCATCCATAAACTCCCTCTAATTTAAGGGCAAACAGTGTAAATTATTGTTAATCAGGGGCTAACGAATACCACCTATCATTTAAGGCGGTTTTGTCCACCGTGGCTTGCCAACTCATTTCTCCACTACCCTTTATCCGTATATATAATCGTTATTTACCCCCATTATATTATTGAACCCTAATTTCGTTCCTCCCCAAAAATCCCAAATCGTCTCCCCCCCCACAAACCCTAAAACGACCAACCGATTCAATTCTTTCAAATAATGAGTTCATCTTCTTCAATTCGTTCCAAACATCAAACTCTTGTATGTTATTGTGATTGTGGTTACAAAATCTATCCTCGAACTGCGTGGACTACGAAGAACCCAGGAAGAAGATTTCTTGCATGCCCGATTTTGGTAAGTTAATTCGAATTAAATTTACAAGTATATTATATATAACTATGAAAATCGAAAGAAAGGTTAATATGAATATAAACTTCATCTTTCCTAGGATTCGAAGAAGAAGTGTGGAATGTACAAATTTCTGGATGACGAATTACCGAGTGATTATTACAAAGAGTTGATTTATGGAATGCACATGAATTTGCAAAGGTTGAAAGAGAAGGATACAGTTGATATGGAAGTTGAAACTGGAAATTCAGAAAGAGAGGTTTTGAAGTTAATGGAAGTGGTCACCATTACCAAATCAAAAAACAAAATCTATCAAACACTTTGTTTGTTTTTGTTAGTAATTTTGATGTTGTTGTGTATTGTCATTGGTGCCTTGGTGGGCTAGTATTGTAACCAATTTCATGAATTTTAATGCCAAGTTATTTTGTTAAAAAGATTGTCCTTTAATTATGACTTATTTTGTGATAAATTGCATAATGCATCAGTTCTGACTTTTTTGTTGATACATTGCATAATGCATCAAATATGTATACATGACATGGGTATAACAAGTATAATTACTGGCAGAAGCATAAGCATTTCACATTTCATACATACAAAAGAAGGCATATAAGCCTGGGTTATCAGTTTTGGCTGCCATATATGGTTACATAGACCACCCTAATACCTAGTAGTACAAGTTCAAGCTACATTAGTTATTACATACCAGAAACATCCCATATTTGGTTAAAGTTTTATCACCATAGTGTACAAAGGTGAAATATATTACATAGTGGGATCAAAAGACATGGCTTGAAAGATGACCATGGGTTTATAGTTCAACAGCAGTTTCAATTGTGTTCCCTGGGCCTTCAACATGCTGAGACAACTTCTTTAGCAAAATCCTTTGGCTAGGTGGTCTGACTTTCAAAGGTACTGGTTCCTTCTTGCCAGTGCTTGTTTTTGCAACAGATGTTGCCTTCTTGGTGTTCTCTTTTGGCTTTGGTTTACATGCCCCTTCACTAGCAGCTTTGGAAACATTCCTTGTGGTTACACCAACTTGCTTAAGTTTAGCCTTTGATGCTTCATCTGCAGCTAACTTGTTTCTTACAGCTTGAATTGCCCGACTCCTTTGAGCTTCAAGTGCAGTTTTGGCAGCATCAACTTGCTTCCTTGCCTGAGCTGCCTCTTCCTGTGCTAACTGGTTTCTTATGTGTGCAATTGCCCTCTTCTTTTGAGTTTCATCTGCAATGGAAGTTGCATATCTTTTGATTCCTTCAACTGCCCTCTTCTTTTGACCTTCCTGTGTACTTGAGCTTGCATCAACTTCCAACAATCTTTTCTTTGTTACACCAACAGCTTCACTTGCAGCTTTTGTTGACACACCTGCACCCCCACCTGGTAATGGATACTTGTTTTTTAAAGCTTCTAATGCCTCCTTCCTTTTGACAGCTGCAATTGCCCTTTTCTTTTCCAAATCCTCAATTGCACTAGGAGGTGGTACATCCTTAGGCCAAATGGGCACTGGGATACCATCACTTCCACCTATGTAGGATTCATTAGTGACTGGGTCAATACACAAACCAGCACCCCACCATTTAGGGTACTTATAAGGACCTATATTTTGTTTCAACACAACATTGGGACATTTATCACTAACTTGAATTATAGGAATAATTACACATGTAATAAAAAAATAAATGAACTCAGCATACCTTGTGCTTTCACTCTCTGGTAGGTAGCACTAGTAACTCCCAAAGCAGCACTTGCCCTAGTTAAGGAAGAGTGGGAGCCAATGACAACATTTTCTTCAGATAAAGTAGTAAGTTTGGTCCCTGCACTAGTTCCTTTCCTTGGTGAAGTCTCTTGTAAGATCTTACATTTTGTCCATTTAGGTTTGGGGAAAGTTGACTTTCTCATAACAAATCTGGGTGGTGTTGTTTGACTTTCTTGTGTGGTAATTGGGGTTTTTTGGGATTCCAAATTTGGGTTGTCATCATTATCTCTTTCCACACAGGGTGAGGCATTGTTATTCAATGATACACTAGCCTGAAACCCACCTTGTCCTCCTACTTGAACACTAGCCTCACCCCTTGAACGACTCCCAACTTGAATACTAGCTTCAGCCATTGGTTGCCCATTTAGGTTCACAGATGCAGACCCTCTAGTCTGTTTTTGATGAGGGGGTTGGCCATCTTTCCTTGGCCTTCCAGGCAGTTTTGATTCCTTTGGAGGTGGAGGTGCTTCCTCATTCTTACAATATCTTTTGTTGTGACCTGTCTGACCACACTTTTTACAAGTTATCACAAGGCCTCCTCTAGATAATCTGGTAAAATGCCTGCTTGGTTTGACTATTCCACCTTCATGTGCTGCCCTTCTCCTTTTTTTCTTAGGCCTACCTGGCATTACCCTAGGATGAGGTGGTAATGGCTTCTCATGGTCATTCAGATTCCATTGTGACATCCCACTAACTGGCATAATGAAGGTGCTGTATGTTTCAATATACTTGTTCCTCTTGAACCAGCCAGGCACAAACTCTTCTGGAGACCTACCTAACTTGAATATGATTGCACATGCATGTGGACAAGGGATCCCAGACAGCTCCCACATTCTGCAGCTGCAATGTCTGTATGCATCATTAACCTTGAAAGACTCATTGAGTTGCCTAACTTCCCACTCATTCCCACCACAATGAAATGGTTTCCAAAATCTGCCATAAAATAACAAGTTCAATATCTTTTACATGGTTACATGTATATAACATAAATTAATACAGAATATCAATTTTGTAAACAAACCTTTGTTGGTCCTTGACCCATTCCAGTTTCTGAACTATTGAAGGACTAATGTCTGTGTTCCACCTATGGCACAATTCTCTCATCACACCTTGTCTTTCGAGAATGATTACCCTAATTGACTCAAACAATGTGATGATTGGCTTGTTTCTTACAGTAAGTATAACTGAATTGAAGCACTCACTAAATCCAATCTCCACATTCTCACATGCCCTATTCAACTTAAAGAAAGCCCTACTCCATGATTTTGGATCCTTGTCCATCAAGAACTGGTAGGCATTAGGATTACAAGCCCTAATTTCTTTCATAACCCTCTCAAATAGTTGGGGATAACTGGCCTTAGAGGCTTGCCAGAACAGACTTCTGAAATGTACCCCAGTAAATCTCTTCCTAAAACACTCATAAATATGTCTTGCACATTGTCTGTGTTCAGCATAAGGCATTACATTTTTCACAGCTTGAATTAACCCCTATATATCAAACAGGTTCAATCATAAACAACTATATAATATATACATGTACTAACTGGCAATAACATATGTATATATGTATAGAAATGGAAGTAATGGAAGTAAAAGTTTGTACACATACCTTATGCTGATCAGATATAACTGTAATACCCACACCAGCTTCAATGTCCAAGTCAGCTGCTAACAATTCCAAAAACCATGTCCAATTATCTGTATTCTCCACACTCACCAAGGCCCATGCCACAGGATATATGTGGTTGTTCCCATCCCTTCCAATTGCAGTCAAAAGCTCACCAGTGTTAGGACTTTTCAGAAAACATCCATCCAGAGCAATGACCTTCCTACATCCCACCTTCCAACCTTGTTTTAAACCTTGTAAGCATATATACATTCTGTCAAAGTATACCTTCTTGTCTGGGTTCCTTGTCACCTGAAGATTAACAGTTGATCCTGGGTTTGAAGCCAACAACTCATCAGCATAAGACCTTAGCATACCATAGTGAGCTTCTATTGATTTTGAGAACTCATTGAGTGCATAGTTTTTGGCTGCCCTACATTGGTTTGCAGAAACAAAACACTTATACTTCTTCATCACAAGATCAGCAATTTCACATAACTTTATACCAGGGTGTGCCCTTATCTTGTTGCCAAATTGTTTCCCAAGCCATTTATAGTTTATCAAAGACCCAAATCTGAAATTCCTGGCACAAGTATGGTTATCCAGTAAAGAAGCAACTTGGAAAGAATCCTCATCATTCATCTTTCTAGCAAAACACCTCCATGGACACTTGGCCTCTTCACCCTTGACAGTTGCTGGGTACATATGCTGCTTCCTTTGCTTTCCCACACTTGGGTCTTTCAGAGTAGGAGGTCTTTACTATAAGATATGCAAAATGTGAAAGAAATCAAGGTGTTACTTTCAGTATATAAGTTAATCGTCTCTAGGCTTATATAGTCCAAGTTATATATATAGGCTATGTGTATATATCTCCCTGGAGTACCCTTTTTGTGTTTTTCTGCCCTTTTCTTTTAATTTGAGACGGTTGTTAGATATGAAGTTTGATTTTTTATGTATATTCTAAATCAATGGCTTTGGCGAAACATTTAAGTATGTTACTTTTTGATATCTACTTCGATATATCAATATTTCGTTTAAGTTACCAGTCACTAATTAATTGGCCTCAACTGTTTTTCGTTATTTATGTAGCAGGTTCAAAGTCTATATCCGTGTTGGGAATGATATTGGTCGTCGTCCTTCACGTTGTTTGACAACCATACGAGGACACTAATTTGAATGAGCGCTCACCATCTTAGGAAGCGATATCTCGATGATCCCGATTTCATTCTAGATGAGTTCAACGACATTGTAGGTAGATCTTTTATGTTCAAGTTCCAATTAGAACCTTATAACAGGGACAAAGATTTTCATTACTATACCGTATCCACACTCACCGACGATAGCCAAACCGTAGTGGCTTTTAAGAGGGCCTTTAATATCGATGTGGCATGAACACTATGCCAACATGATAATTAGATAAATAGTGTTCCATTAAATTTTTTTATTTAGTATTTTATTGCTGAATTCTGGTGTTTTCTCTATCTTCTAGGAACCTGCAGCCAACACATAACTAATACCCCAGAATACTACCTACATTACAGCTCGACGCAGTTTTGTCAAGGTTTGATCTTGCTGTATTTGTTTCTCCTAAATGTGATCCTGTACTTATGAATACACGTAGTGAATATCATATAAAAAGAACTACTCCAGGTCTATACCTCAAGCTGATATATGCAGATTTTTACTTAGGGACAGGGGTGGTACCAAAAGGGCGACAAGGGGGCTAGCGCCCTCGAAATCAAAATTGTCATAAATTTTTAAATATTCCCATGGATTTTTAAGTTTTTCTTATGTATTTTTAAATATTGCCCCTTTTTGGAAATGTTTTTCATAGATTTTTTTAACTTTGCCCCCTCTCAAGTCTTTTTCTGGTACTGTCCCTGCTTAGGGAGGTTTTACTTTTTACCTAGAGACCTCCTATGAGGATATCAGATGCCTAACCACTAGGCAACCTTGGTGATTGTTATTGCCTAAAATAAGATGCACGAAAAATAACAGCGCTTAGAAATATAGTTAAAATATAGTTGAAATTCAGTTGATTAAGCTCGCAAGAATATAAAGTTGGAAAAGATATCTGATATGAAATGAAGATTGAACGTGGAACTCCTTCAAGATTTTTAATAGTTAACAAGCCATCCAATTACTAGAAATCCATTTTGGTAAAATACATCTTACAGATCTGGAAAGAGGTCATCCTTTTTTATAGTATCTATATGCAATATAAATCATTTCCAGGCATGAGATTCTCCAAATTATATTGATCATGAACATTATAAATTGCTAGCAAATCATTTGTAGCATCTTTCATGGCTTTATTTCAGGCATGCTATACCTTGATGCCTGCTCTAATTAGTATTTTTTATTATGGCTACCAACTGTAGACTCACCTATAATCTTTATATAAACTCTTTCAAGTATCAGAAGTTCTATATCATAAGGTGTTATTATAGGATTTAATATGAATACACAGGCATTACCACATCTGAATATATCATCAAAAGTTCATTATTGGGCGGGTTGGGTTAGGATTCTGTTAAATCATACTTGTGTCTTGTGTTATCTGTTACAATTTCTTTTGATCAACACAATTGCCTGAACCTTATATCCATCAAACAAGGTTCTAAACACTAACATGCTTTTCTATTGAAAACATATATATACTTGGATTGTGAATGGTTGGGTAGTCCATTATTTGCTCCCTCATCCCTAAGTTGACAACTTTGTTTTATGCATCTTGCAGATCTTAGGTTCATGTGTTGCTGATTTTATTTTATCCTTTTTCTTTTTTTTTTACGATTGTATATTTTTTAAAAAAAAATTTAGATCTTAGGTTCATGTGTTGCTGATTTGCTGCATGTTGGGGACGTATATTCAATTTTGTTGTGGCAGCTAGAATTGGCTTTGTACTGGAAACAAGTCAAGCTTTTGTTTAATAGCTTTTGTTTTTGTAGAACATTGAATGCTAATCAAATAAAGGTCTGCTTTGTCAATATGTTAGAAGTAGTTTTTTTCACAAGTCGGATCGAATCACTTTTGCAACTTTTCCTATGTAAGGATACTCATTTTGTGGACATTTGCAAATTTGAATCGTTTTTATGTTCAATTCATATGAGCATCTATTTTACTATATATAATTATTCACTTTTCGTTAATACAATATTTTTGTTGCATGTCATTTATGATGAATCATGTAGAAAACAAAATAGACCGGTGCAACGCACGGGTTTCACCTAGTTAGTTACAACATAAACCCATCAACTCCTAAAATAATTACACTACCTCTTTTAATTATTTTTACAATAATAACCACACCGCCACCACCCGTCACGCCACCACCACTACCAACCACCGCCGCCGCCACCACCAACCACACCACCCACACCATTGCGCGTAAAACACTGCCGCTACCTCCACCGCCGCCGCATTGCGCGGGTAAAATGCTAGTACCTAATAAAGAAAACCACACTTTTTTTAATTAAACTTTAAGCCTTTGATTGACTAAAACGCCTTACATAAAACCAAAAATCTTCACACATATCTCATATTTACAGTGCCCCTCTATGAAAACATACGTTTTTCATTAACTACACTACCATTTTTAATCTATTACTTTTAGATTAATAACCACACCATTAACGTCACCATCATCCGTCGCCGTCCCGCCGCCGCATTGCGCGGATACTTTTCTCGTAATTGTTAATGAACAACCTTATCACGTTAATGAAAACCAATTCTTTTTAATATATTTAACATGGCTGGATGAAAACTTCTTGCGTAAACTTTCTAATTGAAAAAGTATTTTGAACAAATACTAGTCACCTTTTGAAAAAATATTTTGAAAAGCTCGCTTTTACAAAAATCGTTCACATGTGAAGTTTGTCCATCGTGATAAAAGACATAAAAGGCTGTCTTGAACTCTTAAATATAAATTAGGTTTCTGTTGCATATTCTTCGCCTGTCAAAATATATTTTTTCCCTAATAAATAAAAGATACTCATACTATATAGACAAAAATCCACATGTTAGCTAGCTTGATTAAGCTTATAATAAATAATACTTAATATCTATATTAGTGTGCAGTGTGCTATATATATTTATTGAATAATGATAAATGTGTCTAATTGATAATTTGATATGCCTAAAAGTATACCTAAGGATAAGATTATGACACATTGCATGATGAGTAGTAAATATTAAGAGAGAGAATATACATGATAAGGGATTGGTTATTGTAAAACAAGTATTAAAGTAAAACAAATAAGACATGATCTTGACCCTTAGATCATGATAAAATTGATGCACGAAGATTCACGAAGCACATGATGCATGATGATTTTCATGATGCACGGTGATTTTCAATAAAGAGAAACTTATTGTTTTATCTGTTTTACTTTAATACTTGTTTTATTTTACCTAGAACCTATATGATAATGTGTTAAACATTAATCTATTAGACATATCTTTAAGCATATGTTTGCAGTGGCGGATCTAGGAATGAAAATCACGTGTGTCCAAATTTAATTTAGGCAAAAAAAATTTTTTTCCCCATATTCAATAACGGGTCGGGTCTTCACAAAACATCATATGTATTAAATCAAAATTCTTTCACAAAACGAGTTCCTTTACAAAGTACTTATTGACAATTAAGCAAAATTCTCAAAAGATTTCCTTGTTCTACTTTACCATAACATTAACATTACGTCTATTCCGACCATTATATTAACTACGAACAAATGAAATGAGTTTTTACTATTGTAGAATACTTATTATAGTAATTGATTCTTGGTAAATTTTGTTTGGTTCAATTCATCTTTCCTCCTGATTTCAAGCTTACTCTCATGACCACTCTTAAATCTTGCTAAATTAGTTGTTGGGTTATTACTATTACACAATAGCACTACTCAAGAAAATCTTTTGATAAGTTTAGTGTTTTAAAGATTAGATATTTTGAATGAACCATTAGAATTAGAAGGAAAAAAACTATGTGTCTTTCTAAATTGTTTTATATTATAACTAACGAATCTAGGAATAAAAAATACGTCTATCTAATTATAATTTATTTACTTCAAATGCTTCAAAAAACGTACTTTATAATTACCTATGTCCGAACTCTTGGATAACATATGTCCAATCATAATTTTCTATATGCTCACTAAAATAATTTTCGATTTAATGTAGGTCCTTGGACCTAGGTTGGTCCTAAATAGGACCGCCCTTGGTTTTAGGTATATCAATCATTTTCCATATTTATTTATTTAATAGGCTTCTTAAGGAATAGCCCTCTTAGAGTTCCCTTGGAAACACAAAGTTTGTTGTTTTTGTGCAAAAGACCATCTTGTACAGCATATGGGTCGTAAGCTCTTTCTTTACATTTCATAATCACTTTAGAGAAGTCAACGTCATTCAAGTACAGTTCGAAAGAAAAACCTAGGACTCTTACACCAAGAATAGTATGCATCGCATATGACATATGTTTTGGTCAAAAATTTACCTAAGATAATCTACGTTGAAGACCTAGATTAATTATGTAACCAAACTTTCGTTCGTGAGGTTGTGTGCTTAAAAATCTTAAAAGGTCAGTGAAATAATTGCGAAAATGTAACGTATTTGCTAAATATTGAATTATTACGTAAAATATTGCTAAAATGAATGTTTTTATCAAGATAAGACCGTAAAAGTAAAGATCTACTTGTAAAATGTAACAAATGAACAAATAGAGTGCCTAGATCTTGAGTAAATTACGTTAAAACGTGATATAAGTGCACGCCTATGTCAATAGCTGTCTAGATTGTTTGAGCTTATATAGTTATATGTCTTTGTAATGTGATTGTCATTAATGAACTTAGTATTATGCATAGAATACTAGATTAAGTTTAAGTATTGAATGTATAGTAAATCTGCTAAGTGTGAATTGCGAGTTCGCAATTTGATAAACGCCTAAAACGCATGATCTTAATGGATAAAATTGGACCACCTTGTGCTCGTTAATAGACGAGTAGGGCGTTTTTATGTTTGTTTAAGTGTTTCAGGTCTTTGGTGATAACTTGTCGTTAAATGGAGCATAAACGGGTCAAGCAAAGTCGAGAAACAAGTCAAGTGATTCAAGAACCAAAATCTGGAAATCTGGAACTTACAAGGGGCGTAAGCTACGCCAGTATTGGCCGTACCTTACGCCAGGCAAAATCTCAAAGGGCGTACCTTACGCCCAGATGGGGCGTAGGTTACGCCAAGCCACTGTGCAGAATTCGAATTTTAAGGGTTTTAATTGTAACTTGAGTTATATTATCAAATACGAATTAAGACTTAATCAAGCCCTAATTTCTGAGATCTAGAGCAGCAACCCACTTCTCCCAAGCCCCAAAATCATCATCAAATCATCATTCAATCACAAGATCATGGAGATTACAATCCAAATTGAAGATTCATTGATGAATATGGAAGGCTAATTCTCTTTAGATCATTCTCATGTGAACAGTTATGTAAGACAATTGTATTCAACCTTTCTTATATTCAAGTTGGATTAGATGTTTAATTTATGCCTAGTTTAATCAAGTTTGTAAATTGTTCAACACTTTCCCATGATTCCCTGAGGATACGATACTCGACTTACCCATACTAGTTATTGGTATTTAGTTTCTATTTTTGATCGGTCCAACGACAACGATCAAATTTTGGCGCCGCTGCCGGGGAATCGGTGTGCAAAGTGTTGAAATTTTGTTTTCAATTAGTTTACTTAAAATTTTCAGAAAAATCCAAAAATATTTAGTTTTGTTTTGTTTTGTTTTAGTTCTTGTTTGTTTCATTTTTGTTTGTTTTGTTTTGTTTTGTTTTGTTTTGTTTTGTTTTGTTTTGTTTTGTTTTGTTTTGTTTTGTTTTGTTTTGTTTTGTTTTGTTTTGTTTTGTTTTGTTTTGTTTTGTTTTAGTGTGTTAAAATTTAGTTTTGTTTTGTTTTGTTTCAGTTCTTGTTTGTTTCATTTTTCATTTTTGTAGTTCAGTATTACACGAGGTGTGTTGATTGTGCAGATTTTAAGTAGTGTATGCATACGAGGTATTCCAAGAATACATCACCTTTGTTGTTTGATCCGGAAATTGAGAAAACAGCTAGAAGGAATCGGATACTTCATCGTGTAAACATGAATGATCAACCAGATCCACAACCAACCATCCAACCCACCATAACTCCACCAGAAACCAACCCTGAACCAAATAACCAAAATCAAACTCCCCCACAAAACCCACCCCCATCAATAAGGAGTGCTTACACAACTCCAAACCGACCTAGAACACCAACTCATATTGGAGATGCATCACGGGATGCGGATGGGTCGTTTTATGATAGGCTCCATGATAGGGTGAATCATTGGGATGACTGGAGGTTTGATAATAATTCGGATGGGTATGATTGGAACCATGGGGGAGATTATGAGCAACCACAAAACCTTCGATATCCTCAATACAACCAACCCCAATATAACCAACCTCAATACATAAACCACGGACCAAGAGTTCTTCCTCAAGGTCCACCACCTCGCCTTAACCATCGTGTAGCCCAACCAAATTACCAACCACATAACCGGGCCATGCCAAATATGAACTATCAACCTCCACCACAAGGAGTTGATAGTCATTTTTGACCCGCCATAGCCGTTAATGCTTCACCCATAGTTCCACCGGTTTTGAGAGGTAGAGCATTTGAGGTTAGACCTCAATGTTTGAGTATTTTGCCAAGTTTTCATGGGATGGCGGCGGAAGAGCCTTATTTGCATTTGTCGGAGATTGAGGCGATTTGTGATACTATTGGAGGCCAAGGATTTTCACCGGATGAAGTTAAGTTAGTCTTATTTCAGTTTACTTTGAAGGATAAAGCAAAGCAATGGTTCTTGACATTGCCATCGGGTAGTATCTTTTCATGGGCTGAAATGCAACAACAATTTTTGGATGAGTATTACACCATGCAAAAGACTAGTGATGCAAGGAATTTGTTAGTCCCTTTATTAGCCAAACGGATCTATGAGATTAGTTAACAAATTATAGAGTGCGGAAATTCTCTATAACTTGCAAACAACAATACTGAAGACACAAACAATATATAATGAACAATATATTGTTTTGGAATAATAAGCTTTGTATTATTGATAATAATCTCTATTATGAATAACACACAAAAGCTACAAAATGTGAAACAAAGGACTAGGAAGATTAACCTTAAACATAAAGGTTTAATCTCCTATATATAGGCAATGGATGGTATGGTATGGTATGGTATGGTATGGTATGGTATGGTATGGTATGGTATGGTATGGTATGGTATGGTATGGTATGGTATGGTATGGTGTCAAATTCGACCTTGAGGTCAAATTCGACCACCACCATGCCATTTGTTGGTCAATTTTGACTTTCGACCTTATTTAACGCTAAAACATATCGTTCAATACACAATTAACTTAAGACTATATTTCTATAATCTGTTGTCACTAGAATATGTACCAACAAACTCCCCCGTGACATCAGCATTATCGAAATCTTCAATAGTCTTCAAAAATGTATATCAAACTTCAAACATGTCTTCAAGCTCTTCAACTAGAAGTAAGATGTCGAGCGCTTTGGCATCTTTCTACCCTTAGGTATTTCAGAATCATCAGAAGCATCTCTCGAAGTTCCAGTCTTACCAGCAACACTAGGAATCCTTACACTCCCCCTAGATGTCAAAGTTGCGAGACGATCTTCAAAATGCTTAATCCAGCTCTCAATCTTATCAAAAGTTTCCCAGTAATTGAGAATCGACTTCTGATGTGCCACAAGCGTATCATTCAGCTTACCTAGTAAGGTCTTGGCCTCTTTGATTCGATCTTCCATGGTTTTTTCAATACCATCAGCTTTATGAAGAATTTGTGCCCAATTCTTAGTAGAAGTCTCCAACTGTAAACCAAGATCAGTAACAGTAGAAGATAAACTAGTAACCAGAAGTTGCACATCACTAATCTTCTTATCATGTTGAATTTGTTGTTGCTGCATAGCATCAGTAAGCGTACTTACTTGAACATTACAATGTTCCTTTAATTCAACATTGGCAGCTTCACTAGTAGCCAATCGCTCAAGTAACAACTCATAGTTAGCTTCTAGTTTAGCAAGACGATCTTCACAAAGCAGAGAAGAACTAGAACCAGATACAACCGGTACAGCCGCTGCACATGTAGCAGTATCAGGCGTAGTCTCAGTATCAGAATCAGAAAGAACCACTCGTCTTCGCTTTCGTGTTTTCATCGGCGAACCAGAGACTTGATTCAAATTAGGATTATCACAATCCATAGCTTGAGTAGCCACTGTAGAAGGACCATCAACAGAAGGACCACCTTTACACGAAATCTTCTCATAAAGCCAAGAAATATCCAAATCATCCACACCATTCCAATTCATTGGACCAAAATCTTCATAAAGTTTATCCACATCAAGAGAGAAATCATCAGGTAAATCCCCAAAATCACCAAGATTACCACTGTCAATACCAGCACAAAGATCGCCAAACTGATCAGGAGGTGCAACACATTGAGGCGGTTGAGGAACAACTATGTGATGAATATCATCATCCCAACCATCATTAAGAGGTTCCACATAGTTTTCATTTACCAAATGTCCAAACAATGGAGTTCGTAAAGTCTCAGCTGTAGCTCCATCAATCTTGATTAAACTCATCCGAAGAAAAGTCCTTGCATCCCCAAGTTGATTAACCCGAAGAATTTTACCAACAGGAACAAGATCCGGCAAACAAAATCGGATAATTTCAGCAATAAAGCGAGGATACAAAACATACCGATTAGAAATGGTATTTGCACACATTGCTCGAAGGTTTTCCCACAAGAATTTCGCCAAGTTGAATTTCTTGTTATATGTTTAGTCTTACTATGCTTGACCGGATTATTAGTGATGGAGATTGTGGACTCATTATCTACCATAATAGGAGTGTTAGTGAAATTCAAACCGTAATCCCGCAACTGCTGTTGAATCCAAAGAACTTGAGAACAACAATTGCCAGCAGCAACATATTCAGCTTCACACGTCGAGTTAGCAACCGAAGTATATTAGCACTTTTGTATAAAAAGCAACTTATTAAATCCATTCTTCAAAATGATACTGTCTTAAAAAAAACTTTTATTTTGACAAAGAAAAATTAATTAAACATATATCACATATGTAAACAATTTTTAAACAGTCAAATTGAAATTCTCATACGTCCTTAAAATCAAGTTACCACAAATAATATAAAAAATGGCAAGCCAAATTTCCAATCATAAGTAGTAACAAGATTACAAAGACTAAACCATCTCGGTATTACGATGAGAACCTCAAACATTTCAATCAGCATGCAGTCATTATTTTTATTTAGCAGAAACAGCATTAGATAATATAAACAACATGCAAAACGGATCAAAAATAAAACCAAACAGCATGCAAACAGGTTATATTTCAGCCAAACAGCATGCAAACTAGTTATTTTCAGCCAAACAGCATGCAAACAGCTTAAAATAAAACCAATCAGCATGCAAACTAGTTATTTTCAGCCAAACAGCATGCAAACTAGTTATTTTCAGCCAAACAGCATGCAAACAGCTTAAAATAAAACCAAACAGCATGCAAACTAGTTATTTTCAGCCAAACAGCATGCAAACAGCTTAAAATAAAACCAAACAGCATGCAAACAGCTTAAAATAAAACCAAACAGCATGCAAACAACTTAAAATACAGCCAAACAGCATGCAAACAACTTAAAATTCAGCCAAACAGCATGCAAACTAGTTATTTTCAGCCAAACAGCATGCAAACAGCTTAAAATAAAACCAAACAGCATGCAAACAGCTTAAAATAAAACCAAACAGCATGCAAACAGCTTAAAATACAGCCAAACAGCATGCAAACAACTTAAAATTCAGCCAAACAGCATGCAAACTAGTTATTTTCAGCCAAACAGCATGCAAACAGCTTAAAATAAAACCAAACAGCATGCAAACAGCTTAAAATAAAACCAAACAGCATGCAAACTAGTTATTTTCAGCCAAACAGCATGCAAACAGCTTAAAATAAAACCAAACAGCATGCAAACAGCTTAAAATTCAGCCAAACAGCATGCAAACTAGTTATTTTCAGCCAAACAGCATGCAAACAGCTTAAAATAAAACCAATCAGCATGCAAACTAGTTATTTTCAGCCAAACAGCATGCAAACAGCTTAAAATAAAACCAATCAGCATGCAAACTAGTTATTTTCAGCCAAACAGCATGCAAACAGCTTAAAATAAAACCAAACAGCATGCAAACAGGTTATTTTCAGCCAAACAGCATGCAAACTAGTTATTTTCAGCCAAACAGCATGCAAACTAGTTATTTTCAGCCAAACAGCATGCAAACAGCTTAAAATAAAACCAAACAGCATGCAAACTAGTTATTTTCAGCCAAACAGCATGCAAACAGCTTAAAATAAAACCAAACAGCATGCAAACAGCTTAAAATTCAGCCAAACAGCATGCAAACTAGTTATTTTCAGCCAAACAGCATGCAAACAGCTTAAAATAAAACCAAACAGCATGCAAACTAGTTATTTTCAGCCAAACAGCATGCAAACAGTTATTTTCAGCCAAACAGCATGCAAACTAGTTATTTTCAGCCAAACAGCATGCAAACTAGTTATTTTCAGCCAAACAGCATGCAAACAGCTTAAAATAAAACCAAACAGCATGCAAACAGCTTAAAATAAAACCAAACAGCATGCAAACAGCTTAAAATTCAGCCAAACAGCATGCAAACAGCTTAAAATAAAACCAAACAGCATGCAAACAGCTTAAAATTCAGCCAAACAGCATGCAAACAGCTTAAAATAAAACCAAACAGCATGCAAACAGCTTAAAATTCAGCCAAACAGCATGCAAACAGCTTAAAATAAAACCAAACAGCATGCAAACAGCTTAAAATAAAACCAAACAGCATGCAAACAGCTTAAAATAAAACCAAACAGCATGCAAACAGCTTAAAATAAAACCAAACAGCATGCAAACAACTTAAAATTCAGCCAAACAGCATGCAAACTAGTTATTTTCAGCCAAACAGCATGCAAACAGCTTAAAATAAAACCAAACAGCATGCAAACAGCTTAAAATAAAACCAAACAGCATGCAAACAGCTTAAAATAAAACCAAACAGCATGCAAACAGCTTAAAATAAAACCAAACAGCATGCAAACAGCTTAAAATAAAACCAAACAGCATGCAAACAGCTTAAAATACAGCCAAACAGCATGCAAACAACTTAAAATTCAGCCAAACAGCATGCAAACTAGTTATTTTCAGCCAAACAGCATGCAAACAGCTTAAAATAAAACCAAACAGCATGCAAACAGCTTAAAATAAAACCAAACAGCATGCAAACAGGTTATTTTCAGCCAAACAGCATGCAAACTAGTTATTTTCAGCCAAACAGCATGCAAACTAGTTATTTTCAGCCAAACAGCATGCAAACAGCTTAAAATAAAACCAAACAGCATGCAAACAGCTTAAAATTCAGCCAAACAGCATGCAAACAGCTTAAAATAAAACCAAACAGCATGCAAACAGCTTAAAATAAAACCAAACAGCATGCAAACAGGTTATTTTCAGCCAAACAGCATGCAAACTAGTTATTTTCAGCCAAACAGCATGCAAACAGCTTAAAATAAAACCAAACAGCATGCAAACAGCTTAAAATACAGCCAAACAGCATGCAAACAGCTTAAAATAAAACCAAACAGCATGCAAACAGGTTATTTTCAGCCAAACAGCATGCAAACTAGTTATTTTCAGCCAAACAGCATGCAAACAGCTTAAAATAAAACCAATCAGCATGCAAACTAGTTATTTTCAGCCAAACAGCATGCAAACAGCTTAAAATAAAACCAATCAGCATGCAAACTAGTTATTTTCAGCCAAACAGCATGCAAACAGCTTAAAATAAAACCAATCAGCATGCAAACTAGTTATTTTCAGCCAAACAGCATGCAAACAGCTTAAAATAAAACCAAACAGCATGCAAACAGGTTATTTTCAGCCAAACAGCATGCAAACTAGTTATTTTCAGCCAAACAGCATGCAAACTAGTTATTTTCAGCCAAACAGCATGCAAACTAGTTATTTTCAGCCAAACAGCATGCAAACAGCTTAAAATAAAACCAAACAGCATGCAAACAGGTTATTTTCAGCCAAACAGCATGCAAACTAGTTATTTTCAGCCAAACAGCATGCAAACTAGTTATTTTCAGCCAAACAGCATGCAAACAGCTTAAAATAAAACCAATCAGCATGCAAACTAGTTATTTTCAGCCAAACAGCATGCAAACAGCTTAAAATAAAACCAATCAGCATGCAAACTAGTTATTTTCAGCCAAACAGCATGCAAACAGCTTAAAATAAAACCGAACAGCATGCAAACAGGTTATATTTCAGCCAAACAGCATGCAAACTAGTTATTTTCAGCCAAACAGCATGATGTTTATCCGTAACGATCTTTCACAGCATAAGAAACACCACATGTACTTATTATTATATAATTATATATAAACAAACAAATACAAAATTTTGGTTAGAATCACTACGAAAACAATCAGATTAGCAATTTAAGCCAGGTTTGCACAGAGAAATCCAATTCTCTTTATTATTATTAGTATAACCAATGACCCAAGACGATTACCGATATATTTGTCCGTTTAAACACTCGGTACTTCCAGTTTCCTTTTGTGACACTTTCGTATTACTTGAGCCAAGGACAGTCACCATGTAACTTAGTAAGTTACTCATGCCACAATTATAGGTTTGCGAACTTATGTGACCCACAGTCAAGCATACACTTAAAATCGACAGAGCATTAAAGTCCTTAACCAGATGTGTTTATAAGCGTTACAACTTTGAAGGTCACCATGGTTAATGATCTTACGATCAAGGGTCAGAACAAACACATTTGATGCTTAGTGCATGATTCGAATTGGCTATTCTTCATTGCTTCTTTGAGATTAACTTCATTGATGAGCAGCAATTTGATACTTCAGAATTATTTGATGATACTTCTTGACTATTCTTCATGATTTCTTGATTCTTCAGTACTTTGATTTAGCCAATCGAGATCATGATGGTTTTAATAGTTGCTTTAAAAGCTAAAACCCATTTTGTTCTGTTTAGATTGACATACACGAATGCATGCGAATCCCCCCTATGGTTTACAAACACATCCAATCGCAAACCAAATGCTAAATCTTTCTCAGGTTTTAAGGATGGCACAATTCACTTGAAAAGTCCATATTCAAGGCCATATGCTGACGTGTTTCCCACAAGAACATTGTATAAATTAAGTTCTGATTTAAGGAAACTCTGGTACTTTGTGCCTATCGATACATCATATGATGAAGTCATTGGTCAAGGCAATTTTAACTTATTAATTAAGGTGCAAACCAGCCGCTAAAAATTCTTCATCTTGTTCTCATAGACAGTAGTGACTCCAAAAAATTTTTTTTTTTTTTTTTTATAAACAAAGTACATAAAAGTAAATAACTTACTATACATGTTTCTTATGCCAGATCCGTTACTCGGGATTCCTCATTCCGTTTGCTTGAAGCAAAAAGTCAAAACGCGATCTGTCAAAAGCCTTAGTATACAGATCAGCATAGTTATAATCAGAATCAACTTTAACCATATGAATCAAACGTTTTTCAACACAATCACGAATAAAATGGTGTCTGATTTCAATATGTTTAGTCTTACTATGCTTGACCGGATTATTAGTAATGGAGATTGTGGACTCATTATCAACCATAATAGGAGTGTTAGTGAAATTCAAACCGTAATCCCGCAACTGCTGTTGAATCCAAAGAACTTGAGAACAACAATTGCCAGCAGCAACATATTCAGCTTCACACGTCGAATTAGCAACCGACGTTTGCTTCTTGCACTGCCAGGACACGATCCTTCCTCCTAAAAATTGACAACCTCCAGAAGTAGACTTTCTTGTCAGATTACAGCCTCCATAATCAGCATCAGAATAAGCTACAAAATCCAAGTTACCCTCCGAAGGATACCAAATTCCCAGTTTTGGTCTTCCTTTCAGATAACGTAAGATTCGCTTCACTGCAGATAAGTGTGATGCTCTTGGATCAGCCTGAAATCTAGAACAAATACAAACAGCAAACATAATGTCAGGGCGAGAAGCCGTTAGATACATAAGTGAACCAATCATCGCTCTATAAAGAGTGGGATCAACAGGCTCATCACTATCTACAACAGCTCCAAGTTGATGATTGACCGGTATTGGAGTAGCTATTGATTTTGCATCCGTCATCTTAAATCTTTCTAAGATATCATGAACATACTTCGTCTGATGGATGAAAAAGCCGTCCTTTTTCTGATCAACTTGCAATCCCAAGAAGAAATTTAATTCCCCCATTGCACTCATCTCGAACTTACTTTTCATCACCCTTTCAAAATCTTTGCACAAGTGATATCCGATGATCCAAAGATAATGTCATCGACATAAACTTGAACTAACAGAAAATCTTTATTCTTCCACTTTATGAATAAAGTGCTATCAATCTGCCCCTTTTCAAAACCATTCTCTAAAAGGTGCTTTGACAGTTTCTCATACCAAGCCCTAGGTGCCTGATGCAAACCATACAAGGCTTTATCCAGACGATAAACTCTATCAGGATATTCAGGATCAGCAAACCCTGGCGGTGGATCAACATACACTTGTTCTTGGACTTCACCATAAAGAAAAGCACTCTTTACGTCAAGTTGGTAAACCTTGAAGCCCTTAAACGATGCAAAAGCTAAAAACAAACGAATCGCTTCTAACCTAGCAACCGGTGCAAACACTTCATCATAATCAATTCCCGGTAGTTGTGCACATCCTTTCACAACTAACCTTGCTTTATTTCGCACTACTACACCTCGATCATCTCTCTTGCACTTAAAAACCCATTTAGTACCTATCGGATAATGTCCGTCAGGCAAATCAACTAAATGCCATACTCCCAATTTTTCAAATTGAGACAACTCCTCTTGCATAGCTTCCACCCACGAATTGTCCTTCAAAGCCATTTGAACATTTTTCGGCTCGACTTGTGAGATGAAACAACTATACAAACATTCATTGAAGTCACCTTTATCTTTAACCTCAGCAAACAAGCTAGTTTGTCTTGTAAGACTAGCACGAGTTTGCATCCCATCATCCAAACTACCAATGATGTTGGTAAGAGGATGATCCTTATGAACACGATAATTCCCATAAGTCTCAAATGGAACTTCACCTTCGAATTCATCCTCATTGATCATTGTATCAAATGAAGGAGATCCACTAGAAGGTTCAAAAGTCCCACTAGAAGACGGAGTATCATTTACCGGCTGAGGGGATCCAGTCTCATATGAGTCAGACACTGAACTTGGTATGCTCGATCTTGGAACAACTCCATCATCAGTACTCTGCAAAAGACATTCTGGATCAATAGCTGAGCAACCTTCATCAGCCTTAGAACACGAAAACGGGGTAAAAACTGCATCATAGTCAAACAATGCCTCGTGTCCATCATGTTCTTCAGGTTTATAGCTAGAAACTTCAATGTTGAAAACCCATTGAACCTCACGAACTCTTTTGTTCCAAGCTCGTTTTATCGGAGATCCAGATTTATAACCCAGAAAATAACCCTCGTCAACTTTTTCACCAAACTTAGGTCTATCTCTAGTCTTCAACAATGTGCACGGGACACCAAACGGCTCAAACCCAGTTAAATTTGGTTTACGGTTATTCAAGAGTTCATAACTAGTCTTGTTAAAACGCTTAACCGTCAAAACCCAATTTAATACATGACACGCAGTATTCACAGCCTCCCCCCAAAATATAGCAGGAAGTTTTGAATCTGCCAGCATCGTTCTAGCCGCCTCTATCAGTGTCCTATTTTTCCTCTCAGCGACTCCATTTTGTTGTGGTGTGTACGGTGCACTAAACTGATGTTGTATTCCTTTGCTTAGGCAATAAACTTCCATAGCATGATTCTTAAATTCCGTACCATTATCACTTCTTATTCTCTTGATCCGTGTATTATACACATTCTCAGCTTCAGTGAAGAAGTTGATTAAGACACTAACCGCTTCACTTTTCAAAGCTAAGAAAAATACCCAAGAATATCGAGAATAATCATCAGTCACAACCAAGCAATAATGTTTACCACCAATACTCTTCACTTGAATCGGACCGAACAAATCCATATGAAGAAGTTCAAAAGGAGATTCGATAGAGTTAACTAACTTTGATTTGTGCGCCTTTTTATGTTGCTTTCCTTTCAAGCATGGCACACATCTATCCTCAGACACAAAATTCTTCAATGGTACACCTTGCACTAAACCATTCTTTGTAATGTAATTCATTTTCCTATAATGCAAGTGTGCCATCCTTCGATGCCAAAGGACTGAATCAGACTCAGAAGCTTTAGATAATAGACATGTAGCATCCATATCAGGATCTTCAACACTCATATCCATGATGTAAGTATCCTTTACTCTTGGTGCCCGCATAACTATCCAATCTTCAGGTATCTCAAATCCCGGTTTGAGAACCACAGCTTCAGTCACACTAAAATGTACAGCATTTCCTTTATCACAAATCTGAGATACACTCATCAAATTGTGATTGAGTTGCTCAACATAATTCACTTTCTCTAAAGTAATCTTGCCATTTGAAACATTTCCTATCCCAGTTATGCTTCCTCCACTTTCTCCAGCAAAATTCACATGACCACCCTGAACTTTTACAAATTTACACAGTAAACCCCTCTCCCCTGTCATGTGCCGAGAACAGCCACTATCTACATACCACTTACTGATAGCTCTCCTCAACTGTTCCTGCACATTCAAACAAAAGATCATTTCTTATTGGGGACCCAAGCCACAATGGTCTTGGGTCTGCCATCTTCCATTACAATAATCTCCCTCAGTTCCCCATTGTATTGACTAGGAACAGAAGATTTTGCAACAGAATGCGTATTCGATCCCGAAGGCTTCCAAACCTTAGGATTCACTGGCAACCTTAATGGTGGACCAGTTTCTAAACGCAATTCAGGGACAGATTTAGTAGAATTTCTCAAGTCACTAATTTGATCCCTAACATGTTGAGGTAAAGGAGCACTGGTCACATAGTGATGTATCGGTGATTTTGCTTGAACCATATTTGGAGGACGAACTTGTTGAGGAGTTCTCCCCCTTAATGGTGTAACAGGTCTGTTTGTGTTAGTTCCAACTGACACATTACCTTTTGTGGAAACCTGTGATTGATTTTTCAAATCCTTACCCAACCCGTTAGCTAAACCTAAAACTTTCCTTTTGGATTCAACTTTTTCAAAAGGACGAACACTGTCAGTCTGGGCAAGTGGGTCATTCCTTTTTCTTAAAGGACAAATACTTGCAACATGTCCTGTTTCACGACACTTGAAACAAATCATTTTATCAACAGATTTCTTTTGAGTAACCTTAGGATCATTAGATGACCCTGTGGATGAAGAGTTCGAAGCTTCAAGGTTTTCATTGTGTGTAACTTTGTTATTATTTTCCTCAAAATGTACTTTCTTAGGTAATTTTGACGGAGGTGTCAAGTATAAAACATCTTTTTCTTCAACACACCAAACCTTATCTATTTTGTCAGGATTAAAACTATCCAAACTAAATTCTTTTTCAGAAAACACTCGTGACTGACCTTTTAATGTAAACACAGTTATCATTTTAGGTTCAAGTTTTTCTGATTTGAGAATCGAACTCTTCACAGTTTCTTGAATCTCACTTGGGATTGAGTGAGATTTGTCCAGATTCTTTGTCTCAACAGACTTATTAGAATCACTTGTCTGAATTTTATCAGACATAACCAATGTCTTTGACTCATCAGACTTAACTTCCTCAGAAGTATAAACTTCAGGAAGTTCAGTTATTCTAACTGTCTTAGAAAAATCTTCAGGCTTAACTGAATTTAACTCTATTTCATCAGTTTTGAGAAAAGAATAATTATCATTAAAAGGTGGTTCTACTTCACCATATCCCAACCCATTCTTTCCTTTCTTGTTAGGTAAGGGTTCAAAAGCATCTACCCTCTTTTGTTTCAGATGAAGATCCTCTATTTTAAGCTTTAAGGCAGTTATTTGAGCATTTGCCTCAACTAAATCCTTTTGGACAGTGCTCAATTCTTTGACTTTATTTTCAAAAGCTGTAGTAGCAAGATCAATAATTTGACCCTGCTCACAGACTTTAGCTTTCAAAACAGTTCGATCTTTTTCATCTTGTTTCATTTTAAGCTTTAAATCTTTAATTCTTTCTCGAAACATAGAGTTTTCTTCTTCTAATTTATTAATAGCTTGCATTCCTAAAGCATATTCTTCATTGAGTCTAGTTAAGCCCTCAGTTTTCTTAGACAAATTCACATACAAGGCACAAATATCAGCTATAAAGTTAAAATTGAGAGGTACCTTTTGATTTTCAGGAGCAGAGACTCGAGCCATATAGCCAATAGCCTCCTCAATCTTTAGTCCTTCAACAATATTTAACTTAAAGACTTCTCCTCCACCATTCTTTTCACTGGTACCTTCAATAACCTTATTTTCAGAAGAAGATTCTGATTCTATCGACTGAGTTGCCTCTTCTTCAGATGGTGCCTCATGATCAATAATTTCAGCCATAAAAGCATTGGCTGAGTTTCCTGATTCATCCACAATAGTACTCCAATCGAACTTTTCAGTCTTTTCTTGTGCAACCAAAGCATTGGATCCAGCAGAAGCCCCAGAATTTTGATTTCCAGCGATTTGATTTGGCTTCGAATAACTTGTAGTTGCCTCTTGCTTTGGGCGATGACACTCTCTAGCAAAGTGACCGAAACCATTACAATTGTAGCACTTAACCTTGGATTTATCATACTTAACCTTTCCATTGGTCAAATCTCTTCCTAGTACGTCCCATAAATCTTCTAGCTCTACGAGCTACCATGGCCAATTGCCATTTGAGATCCATCTCTTCAAGATCATCAGGATCCAATTGCTCATACTCCAAATCAGCCAACTCCGGATCTACTAGATTTCCAGAGATCAATGCTTCGTAAGATGTCATGAAAGCAGCCAACAGACTAACATGACTTTCAGCTGATTTAACACTCAAAGGCATAGCCTTAAGAGTCCTTTGTGAACCTCCGGCTAAATTTGTTGAAACTTGATTCTTTTCACTCGATGCAGCTACAAAGCAGTAACCATTCTCATCTCCTATCATCTCAGTCTTCTCAGTAGAATTCGACAAAAAAGCAGTTGCCCTTGACCCAGATGGTTCAGCAGTATTTGGCTTCTTAGCACGATAAATCTCTGGTTTTTGCATGACATCAGTTTGAGTTTCCCGCTTCTTAATATTCAACTCAAAACCTCTTAAATGTGCAATAACATTATCAAGAGTCATTTGAGCATAAGTCGGATCACGTTTAACCAAAACTGAATAAAAATCCCAATGAGATGGTAAGGCATCTAAGAATTTCTCATTCTTTTCAGCATCAGTTAGTGGTACTGCATGATTTCTCATCTCAGTCATGAGATGGTAATACCTATTCACCAACTCATCAAGCGTCTCATTTTTCATTGCCTTAAAAACCAAATGTTGAGCCTTCAGAAGATCCTTCTTTCCCTTCTTTACTACATCATCTCCTTCATACCTATTAGCTAAGGCATCCCAAAGTTCCTTTGATGTAGCATATGCTTCTTGCTCAAAAGTGTGCAGAATGTCCTCTGGCAGACACATAGTAATACACCCATATGCCTTGTGTTCGGCCTCGAACATCCGTTTGTCATCATCAGAAAGTGCTGTCCATTTTGCCTTTTCTTTTACATCGGCAAAACTAACGGTAGCTTGATTAAAACCATCCTTTATGCAAATCAGCATACGGACATCAGTCCACCTTAAATAGTTTTCAAAACGAGTCTTCCATGAGGGATAATCATCAATACTTAGTAGTTTTGGTGGTGATGTTGATTTGCCTACCACATGTTCCATCTCCATCAATCGGCTTAACATCTTTTGATCCATCGATTAGGTTAGAAAACTTAATTATTGCTCAAAGTTCAATCCAAAAATTAATAGAACTTTTAACCAAAATTCAAAAGAATTCTTCAGGTTTAAAGTTCAAACAATTTTAGATTAAATTTTTGAACAAGCTTCGAAGTTCTCTAAAATTCGTATGATCTAAAGAAAATACTTTTGAATTTTTCGAGTTTCTAAGTTAAAAGAATCTTTCGAATTTTCAGATTTCAAACCAAAACTCAAACGAATTTTGTGAAGTTCAAAATCAATTACGAAAGACTCAAACTAACCTCAAAACCAAAAATAAAATTAAGAGTTAAAAGTACCAACCGATTGAATGATAGAACATGTAGTATTTAAAGGCAAATAAGAATGTGTAATTCGGCCCCTATATGAAATTCGACCCTATGGTCGAATTTTGCCACCAAAGTCGACTTGATCACCTCCGAGGACGACTTGTTCACTTCTAAATCTTCCAATTAAATCAAACAAACCTCTTTTCACGAACACAATCTCTTCCAAGCAAGACACTGCCGAGATTAATTTGTCAATTGTTGAAATCACTAATCCCAAACACGATCAATGGCTCTGATACCACTTGTTAGTCCCTATGTTAGCCAAACGGATCTATGAGATTAGTTAACAAATTATAGAGTGCGGAAATTCTCTATAACTTGCAAACAACAATATGAAGACACAAACAATATATAATGAACAATATATTGTTTTGGAATAATAAGCTTTGTATTATTGATAATAATCTCTATTATGAATAACACACAAAAGCTACAAAATGTGAAACAAAGGACTAGGAAGATTAACCTTAAACATAAAGGTTTAATCTCCTATATATAGGCAATGGATGGTATGGTATGGTATGGTATGGTATGGTATGGTATGGTATGGTATGGTATGGTATGGTATGGTATGGTATGGTATGGTGTCAAATTCGACCACCACCATGCCATTTGTTGGTCAATTTTGACTTTCGACCTTATTTAACGCTAAAACATATCGTTCAATACACAATTAACTTAAGACTATATTTCTATAATCTGTTGTCACTAGAATATGTACCAACAGAATTCGATAAGAACTTTTCAGCAACAATCGGGTGAAACATTTTATAAAGCTTTTAAGAGGTTTAATGAGTTGTTAAGAGTATGTCCCCATCATGGAATTGCTAAATGGGAATTGATCACGGCTTTCTATGATGGTTTGCTATCGGAAGAAAAGAGGGATGTGAATTCGATTAGCAATGGCACTTTCTTGACTAATCCCGAAGATGTTGATTGGGAGTTCTTGGAGAAGATGAGTGTGAACTCAAAAAGGCAAGCACAATCGAATAGGAGAGCAAGACGTCCAATAGCCTCTTCATCAACTAGTGATCAAGCTACAAAAGATAGACTTGAAGCATTGGAGCAAAAGTTTGCTAAGTTGGGGAAGGCTGAAAATCGGGGTGTTTATCAAGTATCTCAAGACTATCCGATTTGTGAAAGGTGTGATGAGTTGGGACATTCGGTTTTGCAATGCCCATTAGACTTGGATCAAATTGAAGAAGTGAATCAAGTGTATGGAGAGAAGAAGCAATATGACATGAACTCCAACACTTATCATCCGGGGATGAGAAATCATCCAAACTTTAGATATGGCAATTCTTCAAACCAACTCAACCCGAACTTTCAAGGAAATAACCAAAACAGTGGGGCACCATCTCAACCATTCCAAGGCCAAAATTACAACCAAGGGAATTACCAAGGTGGTCAAAATCAGGGAGGATTCAATAGAGGCTACCCAAGGAACTATCAACAAGGTAATAACCAAGGTGGGTCTTCGGGAGGTAATGATGTGTCAACTCGGGAGATTATGGATTACTTGAAAGAGATGGATAGGAAGAATGAGATTCGGGATAAAACGGTTGAGAGTTTGCAAAAGCAAGTTGGGCAATTGGCGGAGGATGTATCGGAATTGAGGAAGAATCCGGGCAAGCTACCAAGTGATACGAAGATCAATCCACTACATCAAAGTGGCGTCTCAAAGAATGTCAAGAATGTGGAGATAAACAATGTAAGTCTTCTTCGTAGTGGTAAAGTTTATGATAATAAAGTTGTCCTCCACCACCATTTGTTGATGGTGTGGTGGAGGATGTTGATGAAAATGAAGATAGTGAGCATGAACCGGAACTTGTTCTACCTAAATCAAATAAAAAGTGTCTTTTAAAGAGGTAGAAAACAATAGGTCTAGTGGTAAATTTTCTGAAAAACAAGGAAAGGATATGGAGGGTAATACCATTCCTTTTCCTTTGGCTTTGATTGATCCAAAACTTAGGCCTACACTTAAGAAAAGAGGTCCCCATGAGGAAAAAATGTGGGAAATTTTTAAACAAGTGAAAATCAATATACCTCTTATTGACATAATCAAGCAAGTTCCGGCTTATGCTAAGTATCTTAAGGATTTGTGTACCCAAAAACGGCATCATAAGCTTCCAAAGAAAATTGTTTTAAATGAGGAAGTTAGTGCCGTTGTGATGGGTATACTCCCACCTAAACTCCAGGATCCGGGAGCGCCTTTAAAATTCAAATTATCAAGAAGGAAGTGACTGAGCTAAGAAAGACTGTGAATATCACAACTCCAGTGGCAGGAAGAACTTTTGGTGCTACAGACAGATACATGCTTGAACAGTTATGTGCCCACAAGTCTCAAACTGGTGGACATTCCAAGGGGGAAAAGTCTGTTGCCACTGACTCTGTTCCAGAAGGGTTGGTGATGAAAAAGAAAGAAGTAATGGCTAGTGCAATTGAAGGCCTTTGGCACTGAAGAAGTGTTGCAACAAGAAGACCGTGACTTGTACTGATTCCAAGTGCACAATAAGC
>CM067167.1:178653087-178819008 GCA_034093135.1 Erigeron breviscapus
GGAGTATTAAAATCACAAATGAAACTGAAGCAAGAAACTACTACTCCCAGATCATGTCAACCAGAAGACATGGTGGTACTATTAATAGTGTCAATATTACAATTAAGCCAGGCACCAAGGTTTTTCAAGTAGAGGTTAAGTATGCTGGTGGGCCATTGGTTACAACTGATAACCCTGGTGTGCTACAATTTGGGTTCAGCGAATGGGTCGAGATGGTGAATGTGCTTGATGCTAAGGCACAAAAGAATAGGTTTGAGAAGGCATGGGTAAATTTCTTAAAGGGCAAGATTCAACATAAAGAGAATCTGGAGCAAAGGCTGAATATTGACCCTGAAGACACTCAACCTATTTCTCTAGTGACCAAGAGAAGAAGAACTGGCGAAGGGCCATCTGTTTAAGTTCTTTCTTCAGTTATCTACTTGTAATTTGTATTTGCATTCTGTAACTTGTATAAATTTCATTCCCTTGTATAAATGAAGTTACCAGTTTGTAACCACAAGGTAGATAATAGATTAAAATCTAACAAACATAAAAGAAAAACCTAAGGCATTTATTGATCTATAAAAATGCCTTAGATATCTTAGATAGATTTAAATCAAACAAGTCTCTATAGTTCACACTTGTACAGATACAAGAACTAGAAAAGACTTAGACTATATTTCTAGACAAATAGGGGGAATTTGTTAGGACCAGTTCACCTGGAACTGGCCAGTCACCAGTTCACACTGACCAGTCACCAGTTGCATCTGGTGACCCAGTAAAACTGGTGACCAAGATGATTTGTCGAGAAATATATTGAAGTCCAGTTGCACCGTACAGTTAACGCAACTGAAGACTTCCTCCAGTTGAGAACTGACCAAGTTGAAGAAGCATTCCAGTTGAAGTCGAAGACAACAAATGGAAGATAGAGAATGGCAATGGCAGCGAAGCCCAGTTGGCATTCTAGTGAGTTACAAACTGGAGACCATCAGTGGAAAGCCCTTACAAAGCTTTACACTGATTACGAGGAATTGACTTGTGTGCTTTATGTACCTTTACCCGGATAATAAGCCTTATCTTATTATTTAAGTATTAAAAGGTACATAAAGGTGGTTATGTAAAGTCACTTTAACATGCGACTTTACAATGCCTTTTAAGGAATTAAATGCTATTCTTAAATGCTCCCAACCACATTTGTACGGCTAAAGTTAACATCCCAATGTTAACTTTGCCTATAAATACAAGTCATTGCACAACCAATAATTCAAGTATTCGAACTCACAAGATAAATACTTCACACTTTGCAAACCTGCAATATTCTTGGTGAACTTGTGCAATATTCTCTCAATCGCTAAAAGGAACATTTCACTACTTTAAGTGTTTCGATTGTTGAAGAGAAATTCCGAGTATAGATCAATTGTATTTCATAGGTTGTTAGGATATTTACATTCGTGTATTATCTTGGTTCCGCATCAACCTTGTAATTTGTTTAATATCAATAAATAAATTACACATTGAAAACTACATATTGTCTCATCAAGATTGTTTACAAGTTATTTGTATTATTGCATTGTTCTTTACTTATTGTCTTTTATATAAGTAATCTATCTAGAACTTGGTATATACCTCTGCAACTGGTCGTCTCCAGTTCAGCAAGTATATTGCAAAGTAACTCCACCATCGACATAGAGGTGTCTTCAGTAGTACCATCTAACAAGTTGGGACTTACAGCATGAAATGATTTTGGAAGGATATGGTAAAAGGATAAAAATATAAATATAAGACAACCCGGGTTTGCTTATGCTTTGATACCAGATGTGTATAAAAAAAAAATCAAAATAAAATAAGAATCAATAATACTATATATGACTTATATAGTTCCTAGTACCAGACCTAATAATCGGATTCAATCTAGGATAAAGTACTTAAACACCACCATGATTAATCACATTGGTGAAAGAAGATGTAATTAGTGATAAACCAACAACAACACACCAAGAACAATCCCATGGTTGTTCCATTCGTAGCCAATAAAAGTGTTCGTGTAGAATGCCAAGGGTCTTGTTGATGCCAAAATAACTCCTAACCCTGCTCCTTAGGCATCTCTAAGGAATAACTCTCTTAGAGTTCCCCTTAGAGTTCCCATTGGAAACACAAAGTTTGTTGTTTTTGAACAAAGGAGCATCTTGGACAGCATATGAGTCGTAAGCTCTTTCTTCACATTCCATAATCACTTTAGAGAAGTCAACATCATCTGAGTACAATTCGAAAGAAAAACCTAGGACTCTTGCACCAAGTATAGTAAGCATGGCATATCGCATATCTCCTTGAGAGAGGGCATCTGCAACAATGTTAGAACTTCGAGCTTTGTACTTTAAAGCAAAAGTAAATGATTAGAAGAATTCTACCCATCTTGCATGTCTTGGATTGAGCTTGATTTAGCCATGCCTCAAACTTGATGGTCAGAATGAAGAACAAATTGTTTTGGCCTCAAGTAATGGCTCCACTAATCTAGAGCACGCATAATAGCATATAATTCGAGTGTCATGTTAGGAGAGATTGGCATGAAATGATTTTGGAAGGATATGGTAAAAGGATAAAAATATAAATATAAGACAACCCGGGTTTGCTTATGCTTTGATACCAGATGTGTATCAAAAAAAAAATCAAAAAAAAATAAGAATCAATAATACTATATATGACTTATATAGTTCCTAGTACCAGACCTAATAATCGGATTCAATCTAGGATAAAGTACTTAAACACCACCATGATTAATCACATTGGTGAAAGAAGATGTTATTAGTGATAAACCAACAACACCACACCAAGAACAATCCAATTCCTTTTTGAGTATGAAAAGTCTAGATTAGCTTCAGAAAGCTGATAAATATCACGATACTGCATGAAACCCTCCCCCAAGAGAGCATGAAAGACGAGACAGGGGGAAGAGAAGGAGGGTGAGGATGAGGATGACCATCCTCACGCATCTAGTCTCACTTCTCTCTCTCTCTCTCTCTCGTATTTTTTTCTTTTAGTTGGATTAGCACAAGATTTCCATACAAGATATGTTTTTAACCATGATAATATACAGTAATAAGTAATACAGTGCATAACAATAAAATGTTTGTCCCACACTAGCACTTCCGCGCAATAATTCTACCAAAGGGGATCCTATTACAGGAATAGCGTCAGGTACACCTGTTACAATTTTCACTGCCCAATAACCAATTTGGTCCCAAGGTAAGGAATAACCGGTTACACCAAAAGATGCAGTCAATACACCCAGAACCACACCTGTAACCCAAGTTAATTCGCGAGGTTTTTTAAATCCATCGGTGAGATATACACGAAATACATGTAGGATCATCATTAGGACCATCATACTTGCCGACCATCGATGAACTGATCGGATTAACCAACCAAAATTAGCTTCAGTCATTATGTATTGAACAGAAGCAAAAGCATCAGTAACGGTCGGACGATAGTAAAAGGTCATAGCAAATCCTGTAGCCACTTGTACTAAAAAACAGGTAAGCGTAATTCCCCCTAGACAATAAAATATGTTTACATGAGGAGGAACATATTTACTAGTTATATCATCCGCAATCGCCTGAATCTCGAGACGCTCTTCAAACCAATCATAGACTTTATTGAGATAGGTGTGATCCCCCTCCGAGAACTGTATATGAGACTTTCATCTCGTACAGCTCAAGTAAAAACACCCAAATACTGGTTGGAACGGATATGTAATAGAAAGTTTGAAACTTCTTACTTTCCGATTCAATCTGCTCTGAAGATACGAATAAAAAAATCCGAAAGTTCTTCTTTATATTAGTTCCCGAATTAAACTTTCTGCTTAGAAACTACGAGTTTCAAGATGTCAAAGAATCTTGGTCAAAGGGGCGACTTTTGGTCCGAGCCAACAAAACCCGCGTCCGTTATGTTTTTCTTTTTTTCCTGAAATGTATGAATTACGCTCTATTATCGGAAAATCTAGTATATGTTGTGTTAACCTGGTCCTAATAGAGAGCTCTCTCGCGGAATATATTCACAAGTTAAATCTCTCGATGAGAAACTTTATTCATCCAAATATCTTGAGAGAAAAATTCATACAAACCCATCATAGATGGAAATTAAATACTCGTATCAATTATGTTAAAACGCTTAATAGTCGACATCTATTCTGATGTCCTTCAAACATTTTGCTTATAATGAGAACACGAGCAAAGTGACAATGAAATGAGATTCATTTTGTATGCTTATATACTCAATACATATGTTTAATGAGTAATAATAAGTATGCGTAAAAAATATACCTAATAATATGTTTACTCTATTCGTTTGTTAGCACACATATATATTTTTTCTTTCGAGATTTTCACCATTAATTATCTCATATGGTTACTTCTCATTGTAAGACACATCTTTAAGCATATTCTATACGCATATTAAACATTTTTCACATTAAATCGGTATGTAAACAATTATACTTAAATCTCATTTTGACACATTTCATTGGCTAAGCTTTATGTAAAGAAATGAGATAAACTCATTCATTTTTATCTTGATCTTAGTGATCACTGATCATGTTATGTATATCAATTGGTTACATTTTTATTTATGCATGACCGGTGAAAAGAATAACAACAAACGGCTTAATATAAGGATTTGTTGGTTACTGCATAGGAATAAGTGAACCAAGTTCTTAGTCCCTTAATAGTGTTTGTTTCTAAGGTAATATACACTATACTTCAAGCAATTTCAAAACGGATGAGTCCAAACAAGTTGTAATCACTAGCCTTCTAACTATTTTAATGATCAAGCAAGCAGCAAAACAAGAAAAAAGGGTTGTTTGAAGTTGAAAGTCAACAAGAGAGGAAAAAATAGATACTTTTTGCCAATACGATTGGTGACCCATTGGTATGATTTATGATTTTGGGATAATTATTTTGGTTAAGTCTCATTTCTCATATTTGTAAAGTAAATTATTGGGGTTTTTCAAAAGTTATATGGGAAAATGATCCATACTGCATGACTTTACTTATCTTAGGTACTGCCATGTTAAAAAAAGTTACAAATTAAACCTTTGAATTTGATAAACATACATACCCCCTGAATTTTACATAATCCCCCCCTAAAATACACATGTTTTACCTAAGATAGGTACTGCATGCTTTATTTAAGTTTTCCCCAAGTTATATATTACATCTTTGATATTTATATAGTTTAATTGTAAGGATAGGATTTTAAAAGAAGATCCCCTTTAATTATGGTGTAATGATTTAATGTTAAATAATACCGTCACACACCACTCTATAATACATAATATTAAACAAATTTGACCAAAAAGCCATTCTATTTCTTTGGGCTTGGGCTGACAATGGACCATGGAATGGGCTAGCCACTTCTTGAGTCTTATGAATTCGGAATTCCAACTCAAGTATAGCACTCTTTTCCGGTTCTCCACTTTCGCGATACTTCCCTTCCCTCTATCTAGGATAGTTTTTTCTTATGTATAATATAACATTGGATTGACAAAAAAGTTAGTCATTTTTTTTATAATTGTGTATTTTCTAATAAAATAAATATTTAGTTCCATTGGATAAATAATAATGAGTCAAATATTTATTTCAAATTCAAATAATGAGTCAAATATGCTACCATATATATTAAGATGTTTTTTAATGAATCGAGGTTTGCGTTTAAGATAATCCATTTAGAAATTTATAATAATTGTTGGTACTGATAATGGTGACGACGAGTAGTGTATTTTTTGAGGTAAAGGTTATTGATGTAAAAGAGAATAATTTAGTTATTTTAGTAGTTAATGGGGAGATGTTGTAATTTGATCCCACTAAATAGGATATAATAGAGAATCTAATATGTTGCCATTTGGGTAATAGCTCAGTGGTAAAAGGGGTTTTCATCTTTCTTGGTGGTGTGGGGTTTGAGTCCCGTCTTGGTGTTATTCTTGGCGTAATAAATTAAAATTTGTATAGGATCGATAGGTTTGGCCGTTCAAAAAAAAAAGAGAATCCACTGTATAGTTTTTATCCGTAGACAAAGATAGAGTGACAAATTTGGTAAATTAAAAAAGCGAAAAGGGGACATTTGCACAGGTTAGCTGATAAATCTGTATCAAAATACTTTTATAGTGTTATTGATATCTGATAATACGATACATATGTATTTTTCCTGTCTTTTTATTATTATTATTAATTAGAAAATGTTAATTATAACTTTAAGGATTGTTCTTAATGTACATAAACAAATTATATCTTTCATATAAAATGATGACCTTTAAATTTTGTGATAAAAAGTACTACTTCTTACATGTTAAAAACCGTCATTAACAAGACCTTATTAATTGTCATATTATGCTCTCTTGTCTCAATATAATTGTTAAGTTTTAGATAAAATTAAGGGCAAGTGTGCAGTCGGCAAGTTTGTTCGGCTATTTTCTTTGGCTTCTATCGGCTCTTTGGCTTCCTTGTAGCATGTCTATCGGCAAGCATCGGCAAGATCCATCGGCTATATAAATCGGCCACATTTGGCCGATCCTTGTGAACGTTGGGAGCGTGCTATGTGACCGTTTTTTTTTGTTATTGTGCCAAAACCAATCCCACTGGAAACCTAATTTTTTTATTTGGGGGTTTTTGATTTTGAGGCAAATACTATGGTTTTCTTGGCTTCTATTGCCGGAAACGACTTGTCGATGCTCCTAACGTACAATACCCTTTTCCGGTGAGATCTGAAACCCCTTTTTGGGGTTTCCGGTGGTCGCCGGCCAGAAACGTTCACTTTTTACGGCCAAATAGTTGTTTGGCAAGGGTGCAGTTGGCACATTTCATTGGCTCTTTGGCTACTTTTCCGGTGACCCTTTTTTTGGGGTTTCTGGTTGGTACACGGTTTTCCGGTGACTCTTTTTTCATTTTTCCGGCAACCTTTAATTTTTCCGGCATTGGCATTTTGACAAGTTTTGGCTAATTTTGTTGCACTACACCATCACTTTTGGCTCGGTTTTGGCTACAAATTGGCATAAAAACGTGACATGCTCTTATTGGTCGAAAACTTGCCAAAACCATGCCAAAGAGCCAAGCATCGGCTCTGCACCCTTGCCCCTTACAGAAGTTGTAATAAAACGGGATAACAGTTCACGTGGAACCAGAATCAAATAAGATTTGAGAGAGCCAGACTCAGAGAGGGGGTTGTCAATGTCATCATGTTTTGAAAGGTGAAAAGGACAATTAAGCGTATAGCGACTCTCCAACTGAGCCAATGGTCTTTGCGGGTTCCATTCACCTCTCTATTTCTTCCAAGGGCCAAAACGGAAAGCCTGTCGCCAATTGCAACCGAAATAATAGGCATGAACCTTGTGTCCACTCTTATTTTTGGCAATGTTTTTACCTCTTTTATTTTATTTGATTTACTATCTAAAACATTACATACTTAAGTTTCACTATATGCAACACAATTGATACTTCTACTCTACCATACGTCCATACATCAATTGTTTTTTATTTTTTTTTTGAATTTTAACATACATCAAATAATTTATGGTAACAGACTACCATTACCAGTTAATGTAAATCTATACTTCTATATTTCTATATTATTATATAAAAATTATCGCCTCATGTTAAAAGTTAAGAAAAATGAGACACGCAAATTAACCAAAATACCCTTAACGAATTAAATCAACAACAACCCTTAATATTAAATTACATCATCAATCCCTTATATTATAAAGAAAATATCTTCATTACCCCTTTTAAACTAAACACCGCCGCCACCACCATCACTATCCGTCGCCGTCATCACACTGTCGCTATTATCGCAGCATTGCGCGGGCACCGTATTCAATTGAGATCTTTGAAGGCTGGTAGTTACAAGAATCAACTGTGCCAGATAGGAAATCGGGGTGTATTGATGTTGAGGATATGTATGCTGACGAAGAACGGGATTTTCTCGTCACTGTCAACATCCCAAAGGAGACGGTCTTCACGTCTCTGAATGAGACGTCATTGGTGAAGGTTAAGTGTTATTATACTGATCCATTGACAAAAGAAGCCGTTAAGTTAGTGAGTGAAAATGTTACAATTAAAAGACCAGAAAATATTGGAGAAGAAAATGTTGTTTCAATTAAAAGACCAGAAATGCTCAGTTAATTATTAACTATGCAATTAGCTAGTAAACTATAAAAACACATATTTAAACTTTTAAACATGGTTGATAGGCTATTGGCTCAAAACATAAATAGAACGAACACTCGGTTTTCTCGTACCATTTTAATAATATTTACCATACCAATTGTCATACTTAGAAAAGACAAATATAATCATTTCTAGATTACGAAAGAATATTTTAGATTATCTTGTACGAGTTGTCGCGTGGGAGTAACGGAGCATTGTCTACAACGTTAAATCCGATCATACTACATTTAACGGCCGATACCTTCTTGTCATCAGCCGAAACCAAGATATTAGACGGGATGTAATTCACCGTTTGACGGTACGGACCGAACCATTTGTTTTGCATAAACCGGTTTTTCCTCCACGGAGGGAGAACTAATCCTCTGTTTTTTAGTGACCGCCTTATTTCGTCACTCATCAGCTTCACAATCACCTTCAAATCATCACTTTTTCCAACGAAAACACTCGGCAATTTGTTTGACAAACGTTGGAACTGTTTTGTTTGTCTTGCTATATCGAATTCTTGGGCAAAGTTGAGATCAATGAAATAACGAACATTGATGTTATTTGATGATCGAATGACATCAATGAACTCGTGGTTACCGGCTGTGAGTCCACCACAACTTTCCCATTTTGTTTTGCAAATGGCCGCGTTGAAGCCGAGGTTTTGAAGATACAACATAATGTTACGGTTGAGGCTTTGTGTGTTTGATGTGATTATAGGGCGAAATGTAGCTATAGCTTTTGTAACATTGACATAAAGGATGTTTCTAAAGCGATCACCATTTAATTTTCGCAATGTGGAATTCATTTCTTGGAGTTTTGCTTCCACACGATCAAAATCAGAATCAGAATCGTTGTCCTGTTTATGACAGCCATCTATGTCGTCACTGGCAATCACATCTACTTTTTCATCGTCTTTTTCTTCAAAACAATTAACAAGATAAGAGAGTGAATGAGCCGATGATGATGATGAATCACCACCGATTTGGCTGGTGGTAGCGCTGTGTTCGCTACCACTGCTATCGTACATGATTTCCGGTTTGTCACGACCAACCATTCGATCTTTAACTCGTTCGTCTGAAGGATAAGTAACACGCTTTGATCTCAAAACCATATTACTTTTGAAGAAAGAAAGGTTTAATGAATGAGAGAAGTGAAGAAATGAAGATGTACTAAAGTCTAAAGGTATTATATAGTAGAAATTGTGAGGAAGAATTTTAATGAAGCATATTCCACGAGATAACTGAAAATTCAAAAACTAATCAACATTATTTGAATAATTGGTGTACTTATTGATGTATCAAAAAGATATGGAGTATTTAATTCCTAAATGAATATATCGTTTGATGAGGTGGTGAGAACAATGGGGGCATATCCAAAAGGCATGAGAGTTTATTCTAGTGAACCGAGTATTTATAGGCCATGTGGGGCCTTAAGTCCTGAGGACAGGTTGATGGGTATTGGACTACGCCAATAGTGAAGAATTTAAAGAAGCAGTGGTGTACTGGTACGTTTTTGTTACAATAAAATGAGACTTTTGTTTTTGTGTCCAATTAAAAACACTCTAGTTGGTTGGTGCATCGTGCATAAACATGCCAAACAAACGGTTTTGGGAGAACCGGTTCCGGTAAAACCGTCGATTTTGAAACCGGTTTGGTTTTTAAAATCGTTTTTTTACCAGTTCCATATTCGGTTTGGTTTCGGTTTTTAGGATAAAATCCAGGAAAAAACCGGTCAACCTTTTAACCAAAACCAATCTCAAACCGGTTCGGGTTTAGTCAAAACCGATTTTTGATCGCATTGAGCAAAACCGGTTTCCGTTTGGAACCGGTTTCTCCCAAAACCGGTTTTTGGGCATGACTAATCGCATGTTTTTCAAAAAAGATTTACGATATTAAAATTTTAACCACTTAACTACTGAAGTTAATAGCTATGGAAAATTATCTAAATAGTAAACTTTATGGTTTTTATTTTAACGACACTTAACAAAAATAAAAAATACCAAAATGATTATATAATCCTTATCACTTAACATCTGGAGTATCGATAACAAATAAAATCAACCAATGAAATGATGTCAAATGTCCATGAAGATTTCACTACTTATACTAGTTTTTTCCTCTTTTTGCAAAATAACTCGTGTCTTCTTTCTTGTTTTACCTTATCAATATGGAGACTTGCCAAAATAATCCAGTGTATTTTCTTTCTTGTGTTACCTTATCAATGTGGAGACTTGCCAAAATAATCCAGTGTATTTTCTTTCTTGTGTTACCTTATCAATGTGGAGACTTGCCAAAATAATCCAGTGTATGCAAAGGTATCACTTTTCCACTCGGGTCATACCCACATGTATTATCCGTGTAATTTACTATAAAAATTTGCAACTTTTAAAGATTACTCTAGTTATACCCATAGGTATGGTCCGAATGGAAAAGTGACAACTTTTGTTATGTTTGTCATAATTTTTAGAGAAAATGTCACAAATAGTCCATGTGGTTGTTGATATTCGCATTTTGTCCCCTGTGCTTTTTTTTCCGTTGCAAATAGTCCCTTACTTTTTCATTTACGTTGCCAGAGGCCCCTGACACTAACATCCGTCAATTTAAGGCCGTTAGTGAGGGTATAATCGTCCATTCACATAAAAACACATTTCTTCTTCCTCCTCCTTCCCTTTTTCCGGCCAAACACATCTAAATCCAGATTTATATTTTTCTATTTTTAAATCCTTTATGTCCATCCTCATAATAATTAAATCATATTTACAAATCTATAATGAAGCAACAAATATAATTTCAAACACCTGTTGATGAAAAGTGCATACTAGAAGCGGTTTGTTTCGTATGGTGGTGGGCTCTTTGGAAACATAGAAATGACGTCTTATTCTCGTCTACTAGTAAAAGTAGTAGAGTCGTATTTGATTTAATTGTTTCAACTTCCTTTCATTGGTTATCTAGTCGTTATAGAAAGAGACATGCCTTTTGGCCATTATGGCAAACTAGTCTGTATAATGTAGTTCTAACTTCGGTATCTTACCGAAGCCTTTCTGAAACGACACAACTCGATTAATAGAAAAATAACGATTTTTTTTTTCCACTGCGCCGCAGTCAAGACCGGGACAAAACACAATTATTTTCCAGAGATATCCCACTGCGCCGCAGTGGGAGGTTTCATCCTCCACTGCGCCGCAGTGGGAGGTTTCATCCTCCACTGCGCCGCAGTGGGAGCCCAGTTTTCTCAAAAACTACATCTTGACACTTAAAATCCACTTGCAACTCATCCAACCCATATTCAAGCCTTAAATCACTTTGCCAAACTTCAAAATGAGTTAAAGACACATGATTCAAAATTCCGAAAGCTTTCATTTGATCAAGTGTAGCATTTACAACGAAACGGGTCATTTTACCCAAGTTGACGCATTACAAATGACGACGTACAAAATTAGAAATTTCGGCATGACCCGTTCGTAAAATCGTCATCCAAACCTGTTACGGATTATGCGTTTTCCATAAATACATTTTTATCACAATCAAACACATTTCTAATACAAAATGACCCAATAGAAATGACCAAAACTCTTTAACTCTTACACTTGACGTAATCAATAATTATACCAAAACAATCAATGTATCATGAGCCAATAGTTCAAAGGGGGTCACTATGGGTCCTATTACCAATACCATTATCCGCATTTAGCTAAAGCAACCCATATCCATTAAGCAACTTTAACTTCAATCTTTACATTACTTAACTTTCTTCCGCATCCGGGACAACCTATAAAAATGGTAAACAACTAAAAAGTAAGCAAAGCTTAGTGAATAATCTTGCATACATTTATACACACGAAGGAGGGCAATGCACAAAGGTCTATTGCATATAGACTATGACACCGTCGTGCCATATCTATAATACTCACCTTTGTGCCGACGCATTACATGGATCCATATAAGCAAATGATTACCAATACAATAAACATCACAATAACAATGCTCCACATGAGCCTATGGCCACCAATTAGGCCTGTAATCAAACTCAACCATACATGGGACTAACGCCAAATCAATTACCACACATGGAAACTGCTCAACATCGTATGGTAATTGACCCAAGGCATATATAAAAGTATGCAAGAAAACTCACCTCCTCCGCGACAACCAAAATCATAATCAAGAAGACCGCATGAACACAAAACATGTAAGCTTCAACCTAGCAACAAATCACAACGCATATAGGATCATCAATCACATACTAGGCCGTCTAGCCATAATCACTAGCATTTCAACACCCAACCCATCATTTACACTCTTATATTAATCTTGGGTTGGTTCACACAACATGTATCTCTTATATCATTTTCAATTGGCCAAAAGTCACTTTCGTATCAAAATCATCGTTTTCATATTTGACCTAGCAGACTTCGAACAAGCATAACTCAAGTTCTACTTACTCTTTTAACATGATTCCAGTGGCCAAACTTACATGACACATATACCTACCTTTTATCTTTAGTGACCAATATGTGAATTGTCCTTCAAAGGTGACTTCTGGTCGTTTTAAAAACACAAACAGTTGCTGTTCTTACGCACAAAACAGATTTGACCTTACCGACTTCAAATAATCGCAACTTGAGTTCTACAACATATTTTGACCTCATTCCAGTTGCCACTTCAATTTAACACATTTAGGTACATTTTATGTTCAGTGACCAAGACATGAATTAACTTGTAAGAATGTGTTTTACTCGTTTTAATAACAGACGTAGAATCAGTTTTGCTGAAAGATCAGCATGACGACCCTGAATTCAAAAATTCATATCTAGAGTTCTACTTCGTCTTTTTAACCCATTCCAGTGGCAAAATTGAGCTAACACAATAACCTACATTTTCTTTTTAGGACTCAACAAGTGAAAATTCAGTCATAGGGGTGTTAAACTCGTTTCAAATTCAGGGGCAGAATCTGTCCAACTTTGTTCTCACAAGTATTCATCAAAATCTATCATGCAACCCAATTAAAACCTTAATTTGATTAAATTACAAGAACCCTATCTTGTATTATAGAAATTTAACTCAATTCAATAAAACCCCCAAATTCAATACATCATGAACCCTAAATCAAAATTAATTCAATTGACCCATTTAATCAAAACCCCAACTTAATTACTTGCATGAACCCTAATTTAATTATAGAATAAAATTATACCTTTGAGCAATAACAACTAGAATGGAAGAATTACAAGCTTCCATTTTCTCCTTTCTTCCATGTGGAATTCGACCCACATGCACACACCACCAAAACCCTAATTTCCTTATTGTTAGAACATTTGGATGTTATTAAAACTTGAAACATTCTTTGATTATGGAGGGTAAATCACACTCAATTTTAAACCCCATAATTTAATTGCTAAGAAGAAGGGAAGAAGAATTATTATTATTGTTAATTTTTGTATAGAAATTTCTTGGGGTTTAATTAGAAGTAGTTTGATGAAGAGGAAGGAATTAGAACTTAGAAGAAGGAAGTAGAAGGAGAAGTGGAAGATGACTAATGAAATAAAAGGTGGGAGTCTGGCACTCTATTGAGAAGCCACGACCCAAATTAAAATTCGGGGAAAATTCACCCGCTAGCCGCTAAAGATCCAACTAATTCAATCCCGTTTCTAAAAATAAAATACTAGGAAACTATTTTAATGTCAAAACTATAATAAAGCTTAATTTTCATTGCTCATAAAAATTCGGGATGTTACAACTCTCCCCCACTTGGAACGGATCACGACCTCGTGATCCCAGCCACGTCCAGCAACGACGGTAATTAAAACATTCTTTTTTTTTTGACATTTACTTTATAAGCATGAAGCAAGAGGCACATATCTGCCAGAAACATTGAAGACGGAAACTCCACGCCTCGCTACTACTTTCTCGACATACATGTTGACTACAATTTCCTGTCTGGTGAGCATTCGAATTTGGTAGGGTTTCATGGAGCAAATTCGCTTTGATTCGTTAAAGAGAGGATTCTGAGTTCAATCATGACGTCTAGTAAGATTGCATAATTATTTAGAAAATATTTTGTGTGATTCGATTTCTCATTAGTTTAGGTTCTCGTCGCAAAATCTCCTCTTGAGTCTCCTCGGGCGACACCAAACTTCATAGTCGTAATCTTTTGAAAGAATTAATCAACTCCTTAAACAGTTGTTGAGTTGTCGTGATTAGATAGGATAAGGAAATACTTAGGACCCGAATAATCGAAAATAATGATATACTTAACACAATAGAGGTGATAACACGAAGGTTTTATAGTAACAACTACTCCAATGGATTCTAAATCATGAATAGAACGATTCTTCTTAATTTCTATTAATGCTCCGTAGCGTCGTTCAGCTTTTACTCATCGCATGAGTGCACAATCAACATCGTCCGTTGAGACGTCACAGTAAACCGTCATGTCCTCCAAGTCTTCTATAGTATGAGCATCAGACTTTACTTACTTTTTCTCGTGACAGTTGGGGGTTCGATTTCATAATCTTTCTAATTAACTCGGTCAACGGTGAGACTTGCTTAAAAGGCTGAAAATAAAACGACATGTGTCACCCGTCAACTACGTAACTTCTAATCTATATTGATCTTGTAGGTTGTCTCCGCTTCGTCACCGCACTATTCCGAGTCGAATCAACCTCATTCCCTCTTTTGGGTAGTCACACGATAGAGATAATTTCATTTCTCTTAATCTGCTTATCCGACGATTTGACATGAAACTCTTCCTTTATATAGTATCTCCCTTACTTCGCGTAAAAGGACTTGGTGGCCGTGTTGACTTTTAGAATAAACATTGTCAAGGAAAACAATTACGATAACGGAAACAATTGCGGTTCGTAAGACTCATGAAAATTTGCAAAATCAAGGATAAAATTGAAGAGCATAACTACGAATTCAAAGTTCTCAAAACAAGTATAGATAGCGTTTCCAGAACATCCTCATCGCACGCCTTAAGTTGATGATTAAAAGAAACGAAAATTCATCTTAGAATAATGAAAGGATCGAGTAGAACATAAATCTTGACGATGGGTACTCATCTTTGATTGTTACTTTATCGAGCTCACGAATAGATAAACACAAGCGCATAATACCATCTTTGATTTCATTGAAGAGGAATTATACCTCTTGGGTATGACTAGACCGAATAAATTCATGAAAAAGAGGCATTGAGTAAATCACAAACAACAAGAATATTCTCCGTAGACCGTGGTTTCCATTCGGCGTCGATGATTCAAATATAAAAGACTTGACTACCATACAACGATTATCAAAACGCACGAGCAAAGTACCAACAGAAATCGACCGTTTCATTTCCTCCGCCGAAGACAATTGTTCTCTTTATACTAGGAATATTCAACTAGGTCTCCTTCTCCCCTCGCGAAATTAGGAATCATTCACGCTTAGCCTATCTATTCTCAAACATTATATCGCTCGCTCCCGAAGGAAAAGAGAACAACTTGGTTCAAAGATTTTAGATTAGGTCTTAACTTTTATAACTACCATACTTATCATTTACTAGTTCATTGTAACTATATCATCCTCATGTTTTCACTATACCATATTCATTCGTAATATTTATCGTCATATAACAAGTAGTCACATAATCACTTAAGACAAGCATGACTATCATTTTCAAACACATTCGCCCTAACCCGTATGGTTTTTCAACATGTCACTAACACAATCATAACGGAAACAATTGCGGTTCGTAAGACTCATGAAAATTTGCAAAATCAAGGATAAAATTGAAGAGCATAACTACGAATTCAAAGTTCTCAAAACAAGTATAGATAACGTTTCCAGAACATCCTCATCGCACGCCTTAAGTTGATGATTAAAAGAAACGAAAATTCATCTTAGAATAATGAAAGGATCGAGTAGAACATAAATCTTGACGATGGGTACTCATCTTTGATTGTTACTTTATCGAGCTCACGAATAGATAAACACAAGCGCATAATACCATCTTTGATTTCATTGAAGAGGAATTATACCTCTTGGGTATGACTAGACCGAATAAATTCATGAAAAAGAGGCATTGAGTAAATCACAAACAACAAGAATATTCTCCGTAGACCGTGGTTTCCATTCGGCGTCGATGATTCAAATATAAAAGACTTGACTACCATACAACGATTATCAAAACGCACGAGCAAAGTACCAACAGAAATCGACCGTTTCATTTCCTCCGCCGAAGACAATTGTTCTCTTTATACTAGGAATATTCAACTAGGTCTCCTTCTCCCCTCGCGAAAATTAGGAATCATTCACGCTTAGCCTATCTATTCTCAAACATTATATCGCTCGCTCCCGAAGGAAAAGAGAACAACTTGGTTCAAAGATTTTAGATTAGGTCTTAACTTTTATAACTATCATACTTATCATTTACTAGTTCATTGTAACTATATCATCCTCATGTTTTCACTATACCATATTCATTCGTAATATTTATCGTCATATAACAAGTAGTCACATAATCACTTAAGACAAGCATGACTATCATTTTCAAACACATTCGCCCTAACCCGTATGGTTTTTCAACATGTCACTAACACAATCATAATTAACTTAGGAATCTCCAACTCTAAAATTTTATATTACTCATATCATGAGCATTCTTTTCATTAATCCATCAATTAAATCATATCAACGCACAACTGATTCTCATCACCAAACTTTGTATGGTCTTTTACCCCAATAATGATGCCACGGGTCTCACTACCCAATGGTCTTACACAAAATAATAACGATGCCATGGGTCTCACTACCCAATGGTCTTACACAAAATAATAACGATGCCATGGGTCTCACTACCCAATGGTCTTACACAAAATAATAACGATGCCATGGGTCTCACTACCCAATGGTCTTACACTAAATAATAACGATGCCATGGGTCTCACTACCCAATGGTCTTACACTAAATAATAACGATGCCATGGGTCTCACTACCCAATGGTCTTACACAAAATAATAACGATGCCATGGGTCTCACTACCCAATGGTCTTACACAAAATAATAACGATGCCATGGGTCTCACTACCCAATGGTCTTACACAAAATAATAACGATGCCATGGGTCTCACTACCCAATGGTCTTACACTAAATAATAACGATGCCATGGGTCTCACTACCCAATGGTCTTACACTAAATAATAACGATGCCATGGGTCTCACTACCCAATGGTCTTACACAAAATAATAACGATGCCATGGGTCTCACTACCCAATGGTCTTACACTAAATAATAACGATGCCATGGGTCTCACTACCCAATGGTCTTACACTAAATAATAACGATGCCATGGGTCTCACTACCCAATGGTCTTACACAAAATAATAACGATGCCATGGGTCTCACTACCCAATGGTCTTACACAAAATAATAACGATGCCATGGGTCTCACTACCCAATGGTCTTACACAAAATAATAACGATGCCATGGGTCTCACTACCCAATGGTCTTACACAAAATAATAACGATGCCATGGGTCTCACTACCCAATGGTCTTACACTAAATAATAACGATGCCATGGGTCTCACTACCCAATGGTCTTACACTAAATAATAACGATGCCATGGGTCTCACTACCCAATGGTCTTACACTAAATAATAACGATGCCATGGGTCTCACTACCCAATGGTCTTACACTAAATAATAACGATGCCATGGGTCTCACTACCCAATGGTCTTACACAAAATAATAACGATGCCATGGGTCTCACTACCCAATGGTCTTACACTAAATAATAACGATGCCATGGGTCTCACTACCCAATGGTCTTACACTAAATAATAACGATGCCATGGGTCTCACTACCCAATGGTCTTACACAAAATAATAACGATGCCATGGGTCTCACTACCCAATGGTCTTACACAAAATAATAACGATGCCATGGGTCTCACTACCCAATGGTCTTACACAAAATAATAACGATGCCATGGGTCTCACTACCCAATGGTCTTACACTAAATAATAACGATGCCATGGGTCTCACTACCCAATGGTCTTACACAAAATAATAACGATGCCATGGGTCTCACTACCCAATGGTCTTACACAAAATAATAACGATGCCATGGGTCTCACTACCCAATGGTCTTACACTAAATAATAACGATGCCATGGGTCTCACTACCCAATGGTCTTACACAAAATAATAACGATGCCATGGGTCTCACTACCCAATGGTCTTACACTAAATAATAACGATGCCATGGGTCTCACTACCCAATGGTCTTACACAAAATAATAACGATGCCATGGGTCTCACTACCCAATGGTCTTACACAAAATAATAACGATGCCATGGGTCTCACTACCCAATGGTCTTACACAAAATAATAACGATGCCATGGGTCTCACTACCCAATGGTCTTACACAAAATAATAACGATGCCATGGGTCTCACTACCCAATGGTCTTACACTAAATAATAACGATGCCATGGGTCTCACTACCCAATGGTCTTACACAAAATAATAACGATGCCATGGGTCTCACTACCCAATGGTCTTACACAAAATAATAACGATGCCATGGGTCTCACTACCCAATGGTCTTACACAAAATAATAACGATGCCATGGGTCTCACTACCCAATGGTCTTACACAAAATAATAACGATGCCATGGGTCTCACTACCCAATGGTCTTACACAAAATAATAACGATGCCATGGGTCTCACTACCCAATGGTCTTACACTAAATAATAACGATGCCATGGGTCTCACTACCCAATGGTCTTACACAAAATAATAACGATGCCATGGGTCTCACTACCCAATGGTCTTACACAAAATAATAACGATGCCATGGGTCTCACTACCCAATGGTCTTACACAAAATAATTCACATTGCCAAATAAGGTCTCCAACCTATGGCTTCATACTAACATACTTCCATATTTAACGGAATTAACTTGAGCTATTATGATATGTGATCATAATAATGTTGCAGTCATTATTATGATTACTTATTATAACACCTCAAGTGAACTGCGCTGAATACTTCCATATGTCACTAGAAACCAACCTATGCACATAAGGTCAAGTCACATCTATGGTTTAAGTCTAGGTATCCGTGTAATAATAAAATACCTAAATCCCTTAAACCACGGCTCTGATACCACTTGAAACGACACAACTCGATTAATAGAAAAATAAGGATTTTTTTTTTCACTGCGCCGCAGTGGGAGGTTTCATCCTCCACTGCGCCGCAGTGGGAGGTTTCATCCCCACTGCGCCGCAGTGGGAGGTTTCATCCTCCACTGCGCCGCAGTGGGAGCCCAGTTTTCTCAAAAACTACATCTTGACACTTAAAATCCACTTGCAACTCATCCAACCCATATTCAAGCCTTAAATCACTTTGCCAAACTTCAAAATGAGTTAAAGACACATGATTCAAAATTCCGAAAGCTTTCATTTGATCAAGTGTAGCATTTACAACGAAACGGGTCATTTTACCCAAGTTGACGCATTACAAATGACGACGTACAAAATTAGAAATTTCGACATTACCCGTTCGTAAAATCGTCATCCAAACCTGTTACGGATTATGCGTTTTCCATAAATACATTTTTATCACAATCAAACACATTTCTAATACAAAATGACCCAATAGAAATGACCAAAACTCTTTAACTCTTACACTTGACGTGATCAATAATTATACCAAAACAATCAATGTATCATGAGCCAATAGTTCAAAGGGGGTCACTATGGGTCCTATTACCAATACCATTATCCGCATTTAGCTAAAGCAACCCATATCCATTAAGCAACTTTAACTTCAATCTTTACATTACTTAACTTTCTTCCGCATCCGGGACAACCTATAAAAAGGGTAAACAACTAAAAAGTAAGCAAAGCTTAGTGAATAATCTTGCATACATTTATACACGAAGGAGGGCAATGCACAAAGGTCTATTGCATATAGACTATGACACCGTCGTGCCATATCAATAATACTCACCTTTGTGCCGACGCATTACATGGATCCATATAAGCAAATGATTACCAATACAATAAACATCACAATAACAATGCTCCACATGAGCCTATGGCCACCAATTAGGCCTGTAATCAAACTCAACCATACATGGGACTAACGCCAAATCAATTACCACACATGGAAACTGCTCAACATCGTATGGTAATTGACCCAAGGCATATATAAAAGTATGCAAGAAAACTCACCTCCTCCGCGACAACCAAAATCATAATCAAAAAGACTGCATGAACACAAAACATGTAAGCTTCAACCTAGCAACAAATCACAACGCATATAGGATCATCAATCACATACAAGGCCGTCTAGCCATAATCACTAGCATTTCAACACCCAACCCATCATTTACACTCTTATATTAATCTTGGGTTGGTTCACATAACATGTATCTCTTATATCATTTTCAATTGGCCAAAAGTCACTTTCGTATCAAAATCATCGTTTTCATATTTGACCTAGCAGACTTCGAACAAGCATAACTCAAGTTCTACTTACTCTTTTAACATGATTCCAGTGGCCAAACTTACATGACACATATACCTACCTTTTATCTTTAGTGACCAATATGTGAATTGTCCTTCAAAGGTGACTTCTGGTCGTTTTAAAAACACAAACAGTTGCTGTTCTTACGCACAAAACAGATTTGACCTTACCGACTTCAAATAATCGCAACTTGAGTTCTACAACATATTTTGACCTCATTCCAGTTGCCACTTCAATTTAACACATTTAGGTACATTTTATGTTCAGTGACCAAGACATGAATTAACTTGTAAGAATGTGTTTTACTCATTTTAATAACAGACGTAGAATCAGTTTTGCTGAAAGATCAGCATGACGACCCTGAATTCAAAAATTCATATCTAGAGTTCTACTTCGTCTTTTTAACCCATTCCAGTGGCAAAATTGAGCTAACACAATAACCTACATTTTCTTTTTAGGACTCAACAAGTGAAAATTCAGTCATAGGGGTGTTAAACTCGTTTCAAAATCAGGGGCAGAATCTGTCCAACTTTGTTCTCACAAGTATTCATCAAAATCTATCATGCAACCCAATTAAAACCTCTAATTTGATTAAATTACAAGAACCCTATCTTGTATTATAGAAATTTAACTCAATTCAATAAAACCCCCAAATTCAATACATCATGAACCCTAAATCAAAATTAATTCAATTGACCCATTTAATCAAAACCCCAACTTAATTACTTGCATGAACCCTAATTTAATTATAGAATAAAATTATACCTTTGAGCAATAACAACTAGAATGGAAGAATTACAAGTTTCCATTTTCTCCTTTCTTCCATGTGGAATTCGACCCACATGCACACACCACCAAAACCCTAATTTCCTTATTGTTAGAACATTTGGATGTTATTAAAACTTGAAACATTCTTTGATTATGGAGGGTAAATCACACTCAATTTTAAACCCCATAATTTAATTGCTAAGAAGAAGGGAAGAAGAATTATTATTATTGTTAATTTTTGTATAGAAATTTCTTGGGGTTTAATTAGAAGTAGTTTGATGAAGAGGAAGGAATTAGAACTTAGAAGAAGGAAGTAGAAGGAGAAGTGGAAGATGACTAATGAAATAAAAGGTGGGAGTCTGGCACTCTATTGAGAAGCCACGACCCAAATTAAAATTCGGGGAAAATTCACCCGCTAGCCGCTAAAGATCCAACTAATTCAATCCCGTTTCTAAAAATAAAATACTAGGAAACTATTTTAATGTCAAAACTATAATAAAGCTTAATTTTCATTGCTCATAAAAATTCGGATGTTACACGTATAAATCTATATATATCTTCAATATATATATATATATATATATATATATATATATATATATATATATATATATATATATATATATATATATATATATATATATATATATATATATATATATATATATATATATATATATATATATATATATATATATATATATATATATATATATATATATATATATATATATATATATATATATATATATATATATATATATATATATATATATATATATATATATATATATATATATATATATATATATATATATATATATATATATATATATATATATATATATATATATATATATATATATATATATATATATATATATATATATATATATATATATATATATATATATATATATATATATATATATATATATATATATATATATATATATATATATATATATATATATATATATATATATATATATATATATATATATATATATATATATATATATATATATATATATATATATATATATATATATATATATATATATATATATATATATATATATATATATATATATATATATATATATATATATATATATATATATATATATATATATATATATATATATATATATATATATATATATATATATATATATATATATATATATATATATATATATATATATATATATATATATATATATATATATATATATATATATATATATATATATATATATATATATATATATATATATATATATATATATATATATATATATATATATATATATATATATATATATATATATATATATATATATATATATATATATATATATATATATATATATATATATATATATATATATATATATATATATATATATATATATATATATATATATATATATATATATATATATATATATATATATATATATATATATATATATATATATATATATATATATATATATATATATATATATATATATATATATATATATATATATATATATATATATATATATATATATATATATATATATATATATATATATATATATATATATATATATATATATATATATATATATATATATATATATATATATATATATATATATATATATATATATATATATATATATATATATATATATATATATATATATATATATATATATATATATATATATATATATATATATATATATATATATATATATATATATATATATATATATATATATATATATATATATATATATATATATATATATATATATATATATATATATATATATATATATATATATATATATATATATATATATATATATATATATATATATATATATATATATATATATATATATATATATATATATATATATATATATATATATATATATATATATATATATATATATATATATATATATATATATATATATATATATATATATATATATATATATATATATATATATATATATATATATATATATATATATATATATATATATATATATATATATATATATATATATATATATATATATATATATATATATATATATATATATATATATATATATATATATATATATATATATATATATATATATATATATATATATATATATATATATATATATATATATATATATATATATATATATATATATATATATATATATATATATATATATATATATATATATATATATATATATATATATATATATATATATATATATATATATATATATATATATATATATATATATATATATATATATATATATATATATATATATATATATATATATATATATATATATATATATATATATATATATATATATATATATATATATATATATATATATATATATATATATATATATATATATATATATATATATATATATATATATATATATATATATATATATATATATATATATATATATATATATATATATATATATATATATATATATATATATATATATATATATATATATATATATATATATATATATATATATATATATATATATATATATATATATATATATATATATATATATATATATATATATATATATATATATATATATATATATATATATATATATATATATATATATATATATATATATATATATATATATATATATATATATATATATATATATATATATATATATATATATATATATATATATATATATATATATATATATATATATATATATATATATATATATATATATATATATATATATATATATATATATATATATATATATATATATATATATATATATATATATATATATATATATATATATATATATATATATATATATATATATATATATATATATATATATATATATATATATATATATATATATATATATATATATATATATATATATATATATATATATATATATATATATATATATATATATATATATATATATATATATATATATATATATATATATATATATATATATATATATATATATATATATATATATATATATATATATATATATATATATATATATATATATATATATATATATATATATATATATATATATATATATATATATATATATATATATATATATATATATATATATATATATATATATATATATATATATATATATATATATATATATATATATATATATATATATATATATATATATATATATATATATATATATATATATATATATATATATATATATATATATATATATATATATATATATATATATATATATATATATATATATATATATATATATATATATATATATATATATATATATATATATATATATATATATATATATATATATATATATATATATATATATATATATATATATATATATATATATATATATATATATATATATATATATATATATATATATATATATATATATATATATATATATATATATATATATATATATATATATATATATATATATATATATATATATATATATATATATATATATATATATATATATATATATATATATATATATATATATATATATATATATATATATATATATATATATATATATATATATATATATATATATATATATATATAAAAAAAAACTCTTAAACATAGTGTTCCTTTTGAAAGTTTTGGGGCAAAACATCGATACATTGAACCACATTTCCTCGTACTACTTCAATAACGAAAGGAAAAGGAATTGGCTAGTCCAAAAATTAATGACATGGCAAAAGGTAAGAGATGGAAAGACCGATTCTATCATCTATGTCAAAATAAAGGAATGCATTTTATTATTGAAATTTAATTTAGAACCTTAACAATTACATATATAATGCATTCCGATCTGCTCGATCTTCTAGAATAAATTACAATATACTATTATATTTGAAGTAAGTTATCTTGTACGGGATGCCGCATGGACTAATGAAACGCTGTCAACAACTTGAAATCCAACCATACTGCTGCATTTGATACTACTTGATATCGTCTTGTTTATGGGAACCGAAATGTTAGACGAAGACGACATGGTGTAATTCGCTGTTCGACGGTACGGGCCAAACCACTTGTTTTGCATAAACCTGTTTTTTCTCCATGGAGGGACAAATAATCCTCTGCTCTTTAGTGATCGCCTTATTTCGTCACACATCAACTTCACAATCACCTTCAAATTTTCACTTTTACCAACAAAAACAATCGGCAATTTGTTTGACAAACGTTGGAGCTGTTTTGTTTGTCTTGCTATGTGGAATTCTTGGGCAAAGTTGACATCAATTAAGTAACGAACATTGATGTTATCTAATGATCGAATGACATCAATGAACTCGTGGTTACCGGCTGTGAGTCCACCACATGAGCTCTCCCATTTTGTCTTGCAAATAGACGCGTTGTAGCCCAGGTTTTGAAGATATAACATAACATTACGGTTGAGAATATTTGTGTTAGTTGTTAAACAACAAAATATCTCTATAGCTTTTGTAACACTAGTGAAAAGGATGTTCCTGAAGTGATCATCACCATTTAAATTATGCAATGTGGAATCCATTTCTTCATGTTTTGCATCCACATTATTGGTATCAGAATCAGAATCCGGATCATTTTCATGTCTATCATGACACCCATCATCTATTTTATCAGTGATGACGTCTTCTTCAAAACAATTAACTAGGTAAGAAAGAGAACGAGATGTCGATGATGAATAGTTATGATCGATTTGGCTGGCAGTGGCACCATGTTGGCTATCAGACACGATTTCTAGCATGCCACGACCCATGATTCGATCCTTGACTCGTTCGTCTAGAGGATCACTAACACGCTTTGATCTCACAGCCATTTTAATTTTTTTTCAAACAAAGCTATGAAGCTAGCAGCATACTATATGAAATAAGTCAAGAAATATTGAAGAAGTGATATATAAACCAAGTGCCAAGAAAAATTTGAAATAAGAATATTCCGTGGGATAAATGAAAATAAAGGAAAAACTAACCTACATTATCTTGAATAATAATATGGTAAAGGTTAAAGCATTCAAAAGGATATTTTAATTTCTAAATTGAATGTACGTTTGGAAGTGGTTGAGAAGAATGAGGGGCATATCCAATGAGTTAGAAAGTTTATTCCACACTACCATTATTAATTGTGGTATGGATTTACAATAATTAATATTATTATTATTATTATTATTATTATTGTTATTATAAGATATATAAGATAAGAAGGGGATGTAGGGCACTAGGCATAAGGATAAATGGGCACGTACCAAAGTGGATTTTGGTCCCCTTGATGGCTATCGGAGTGAGACAAGAGTAAAGAGATCGACATAGGTTTGTTACTTAGGGGTTGTCTTATGCAGAGACTCGTCCCCAAGATGACTAGTCTAATCAGCGACACATCAGCAAAAAACCATCCTAAGGACTAACCCTCTACAAACCAACCTTATACTAAGGACTAGTCTTGAACCCATATTTTATTTAATTATACACTCACAGAATTAAAAAAAAAAAAGCTTAAACAACTCGTCCATGAGGGAACGAGTGATGGAGGACGAATCCAAGGACAAGTCGAACCCCGTGGTGTTCACTCGTCCTTGGATGGAGGACAAGTGAATAACAGATGTATAAGACAGCTTCTTAAGAAACTTCTGTTAAGGTGCAAAGTGTCAAACCAACATACTAAACAAAATTGATATGTACAATTGTAGCATGCATTTGAGTTTAATTGATTCACATCAATAAAGGATTGAAGATTCATGCTTTTACTATTACGATTACGAGTATGTATATTCATATTCATATATAAAATAAAGTTTTGGATAATTTTAAATGCAGCTTTTAAAGTTGCAGTTAACGTGTACCTGGTATAAAAAATTTACATCTCTTAAATGTTATCATAACTATATAACTATTTAATAATGTACACTAAAACAATTTAATTATTTACAAAATGTTTAAATAAAAAGAAGATACAATAAAACAAAACTAATATCACTATCATAAAATTAAATTAAGGTTACATATAAAACAAATATAATATAAATAAAGTAAAAGAGTTAATTACAAAAATCGTCCCTGTCGTGGACCGTCACTTGCAGCTTTCGTCCCTAACTTTCAAAAATTACAGTTTTGGTCCAAAATTTTTTGCTCCGTCAACACTTTTGGTCCTGACTATTAAACTCCGTTTAAAAAAGTTTCACATGACCTGCACATGATGGGTAATTTAGTCATTCCAAGAATACAAAGACCAAAAGTGTAATTAACTCTAACTCATTCATATGCTATTTTTATATCTAAATCTATATGTGTCTTTATACATACATACATGCATACATCCACCATACAAATAAATTTATTCTCATTCCCAAATTTATACATACATACAGCACTTTTATAGTTCTATATATCACTTTGCTTGCTTTTATCAATTTTGATTTTTTTCTCAGATCTCATCCTCAATCTATATAAATCACGAAATAACAGGTCAAGATTTGGGTTTGATTTTGGTGCTCAGAATGGGATTCCCATTGAGTTAGGTTGTTCTTGTAAAGATGATATAGCCACCAAGGTCCCGCTACCCCACCACCGTCAAAACCAAGATCCGGCCACCATCCAAATCCGCTTCAGATTCGGCCATCGTCTGACCACCGCTATGCCGCCATTTAATTGTCTAGCCTTTCCTCTTTTCCTTCTGCCCAAAATCGATACACTTACACACACTTTAAGTCTTCAACAGTTAATTCTCAATAATTATTATTATTAACCTTATTGTTTAATTATATATCTCTTGTGGCTAAATGGTATGAATGAAGACAAACTGACATTGAAAGTACATAGAATGAAGCATAAGAAAGGTTGGGATAAGCATAAGAAAGTACATAAATGGTATGTTGAGTTGTTTCTAATATTTATCCATTAATTCCTCATTCAATAAGGTTTAATATTTTATCGGTAATTTTCTTTGTATATCATATGTTTAGATTTGGAATGGTTAATATATTTGTTGTTATTGTTGTTGATTTTGGTTGAGATATTGTTGTTGTTGGTGGGTGGGGTTTTAAAAGCATTCACTATAGATGGTGTTAATATGAGAAAGATCTGGTGATTTTCATGTTATTGTGAGTTGTAGAAGAAAATGATTGATTATAGTATATATGAGAAAGATCTGGTGAAGTTTTATGATGATGAAGATGATGATAGATACATCTAAAGCTTAGAGTTACACTTTTGGTCCTGTAAGAAGAAAAATACTAAAATACCCATCATGTGCAGATCACGTGCTGGGTTTTTAAACGGAGGTTAGTAGTGAGACCAAAAGTGTTGACGGAGCAAAAGTTTTTGGACTAAACCTGTAATTTTTGAAAGTTAGGGACGAAAACTGCAAGTGACGGTCCACGAAAAGGACGATTTCTGTAATTAACTCAAAGTAAAATAAAGAAACGGATAATAAAGATATTATAAAAAATAAAAGTCATTTTATTTTAATTAGACTTAAAATATTACAAAAGCTAACGGGTTGTTAAGACAATCGATAAATAAAAAAAAAAGAAATGTAAGAAAAATTGGGAATTGCAAGAAAGAAGCAGACATCCCTCTGTTTTAATTTTTTGTGTTTATACAATTTCGATAAATATTCTGTCAAAATAATCGGCTCGATTTTCCATGTTCTTCAAAAAAATTTCTTAACATTTCATTCTAAAAAAGTGATTAAAGATTCTTGCCGCGTTTGAAGGTTTATTCTTTTGGCAACGATCGGCGGTGGGCTGGCGGCGCTACGGCGGAGGTATTTTTGTATTTTTTGTTTTATTTTTTGTGTTATTATTTGATTATGTGATGGTAGTTAGAAATTTTATAGGGTATAAGCTCATCTAATTTTTTACATAAATTGTTAAAGTGTTATGATAGAAAATGATGTATTATTGTATGTATAGATTTCATGTTATGCATATGATATGATATATGAATTTTTAGAAAAATCTAGAATGAAACCCTACCAATGATTTAAAGCCTTTTTAAGGTATTGTCATGAATATAAGGATATCGATATCGACATGTGTAGGGTTTTGTATATTTTTGTTGGTTTTTATTTATATAACGATTTGATGACAATTACACAAGTAATTGTTAATGCTTGAAAAATGTTTACAGGATGTAAAATTTACAGGATGTAAAATGTTTACATTGTTATTGTTTATTAAAAGCATTGTTAATATTTTCAAAAATAGCAATGTATCTTAAATCTAAATGAAGTTTTCAAATGGCAGTGAATTTAATCTTTTATATTATGTATTTGTTAATTTAGACTTAACAAAATTTACTTGTATAAAAGAAATACACATTAAGACAAAAATTTAATCTCAACTACGTAATTTTATAATTTTATTATTGATAGATGTAGAATAAATTAATATATTTAGAAAACTGAAAATATAAAATTCAAATTTTGCAATTGATTCAGGTCGCTATCACTCTTGCGATGAATCACCTATAGTTAAAGTCTAAATTGCAACAAAAAAGTTATATAAAATGGGAAAACTCAAAACTCCTATATCACTGTAACGGTGAGCATGCATAACATATCCCACCCAATTGTACCCATGTGTATCTAAATCTCTGCCCAGATAAACCTAATTGCAAATCAATTACTTTTCACATCTGCCCATTATGACCCGTTCATGTATTTGCAGCCATCCAAACCTACCCAGACTTCATGAGAAGTCACCCAAAATCACCCAATAATATGTGTATGGGTCATTATTGCCGGCTATAGTCGTGTGTATATGTCTTGAGAACATATGATGTAATAAGTAGGTCGACAATTCACAAAGTTAAGCATGATAGTTAAAGGAAATGATATAAATGAAGTATCTCTGTTTGTTATTGATATGATGTACTGAACTACGATGCATATCGATGCAGGTTTCCTTCGTAGATAGATGAGGTTCTGTGATGATTATACTTGCGAAAGTTAGAAGTTTATATTGACAAGATTTTGTAGACATAATGATATATTAGTCTTCTTAATCAGATGGACAATAATAAACCAGCTAAAGATAGAGAGACCATAGTTGACATCGGGACTAGTGAAAGTGAATGTGAAGAAGATAGAAGAATAGGTAATAAAAGAGCAAAAACCGTGGTTCGATCTATAGGTGGAATTTTTAGTTTTGAAGGATCAGAGGATGGTGAATGTAGCAGTAATTCTTATAGGATTTCGGTAAAATCAAGTGATGATGACTATGAGGATATTGAATCATTGACACATTATAAACTTGGAAAAAACGGTGAACAAACACCTCTTTTAGAAAAGATACAGTTGAAAGAAAAACGCAAGATTCCAAACTCTAAAAAGGCTCCAAAGCCACCCCGGCCACGTAAGGGTCCGTCACTGGACACAACTGACTTGCAGTTAGTTAAGGAGATCGCTGAGCAGACAATGAAAAGGCGAGCTAGGGTAGAAAGGATGAAGTCTTTGAAGAGAAAGAGAGCAGCTAAATCTTTACCGCCACCAGCATCATCCAACATCAGCCTCTTTGCTATGGCCATTACAATTCTCTTTTTCATTGTCATAATTTTCCAAGGTAAAACGTCGAGTCTTGATTCTTGATGCATGTCATTTGATGAGATGATGCGCTTTATTTGATCAATCTTACTTCTATAGTAATTAGGTTAGTAGCATGATTGAAGAAGTGGCACTCTAGTTGTAACTAAAATTAAAGCATAGTGGAAGTTTGCAAGAAAAACGTCAGTGTGTCTGGCTTTTGGGGTTTCAAAGTAATCTTAACCCTCTTTATTCTGCTCAATCAGATTCTCCCCCTCTTTACCCGTTGACGCTACCTCTATATTTGTGATTATGATTATGATTGATGGTATCAAGATTTCGAACTAACAATAAACCATTTTTAGTAAACCATGTATAGTCTGTTGCTTCAACTTTCATGAGATAGTATGATAGATACTAGTTTCGTATGTTATTTAGGCTATGTCTTATATTTCTTTTAGTTTACCTATTAATTAATGTTGTAGCCTTTCCCGGCCTGAAAGATTATCTGTTTTGTCATATTCATCACTCTGTGCAGAAGTTATAGTAGGCGATAACCATAGATTGAGAACTTTGGATGTCTTAAAAGTTTTGGGTCGTAAAACCTTTTTCGTATATTATTGTTACTACAATCATGCTATAATAACAACCATGAATCTGCTAATCTGTTATACCTTCAGTTTGGTATGTTTCTGAAATGTTCTTTGTGATACATGTTCTCTCGAAACCCTTTAATTTGTGCCCGTCTTATCAGTTCGATCACATTTGCTCACCATCGAAACTATATGTTAATTTTATTGGTATGTTCTTCAACTTAATAGAGCACATACATCAACACTCTTAGCTCTTACTAGATTGTGAAATAAATCTCTGTTTCATATTCATTCAAGCCACCCGTGACCTTGCTTTGCAGGTTTTAGTTCTGGTCAAAGTTCAAATTTGAGTTTCGATGATTCTCCAAAGTCATCAGGAGCGCCGTCTAGTAGCCTGATCTCCATCCAGCTTGGAAACAACCCCCTTGAAAGCAATGGTGCTCAACAGATTGCGAACCCTCCCAGGTATGTTGTCCTTTTATGCAATGCTTCTCCATCTTATACTTCTACAGATGCCAAAGTTGATTACGAGTAAAAATGAGTGACTAAAGTTATCAAGCATCGTAGTATATTTTGTAGACGAAGCAAATCTTGAAGAAAAAAAAAGGGCAAAAGAGAAAGCTCTACATGTCATAAAAAATGCGGTATCACGGATAAATAGTGCAATACACATACTTTTTGATTATCAGAGATCCTTCATTCTTGGTAAAAGGTCAAATGAGTAACTTTTTAAATCTAATATGAAAATAGATCAATAGTTTTAAATGGTTGAAACTGCAAAAGTATAATCAAATGTTTACAAAATTGTTAACCATATTATTAGAGAAATTGTGAATTTTAAGACAATGGACAGACGAATGTTGGGAGATCAATCATCCATGGTCCAACCTAAACCCAATACGTTTCAGCAGCCAATTTTACCTCCTATAGCCGAAAAGGTTAATCTTTTGAAAAAAAAAGTTTAGCCTTCTATGTTGTATTGTGGGTTTGGTTTATATGTTCTTTAATAGAAATTACGATGCATTTCTTAATCTAGAAAAAAGACCTACGAATAAAGATGGAAAGAAAATGGTGTAAACGATTGATCTTTTGTACCTCAGTTCATTCGTCTCACCTTGAACTCACATGTCTCCCGCAGGAAACTTGTGCAAAGGAGGATATATCACACGGCTTCAAGTTTTGTGGAACAAAACTCTGACTCCAGATCGTCACTTGAATGAGCAAATTAAGTATTTTTTTTTCCGTCGTCCAGGCATAATCTTTGTACACACTGAGTTGCTAGTTTCTTCTGTACATAGTAATTTTAGACTCGATCTAATCTGTAGAATGCTATCCACTTTGTTTATTGATTAAAACATTTAACATTTTTTTCTCAGGTAAAATAGAGTATTGTTATGGTTGTCTTTGCTACAATTTCCATTCAAAAATCTTGTCTTCCCCCTTCATTAACCCTATCTAGTACATAACCTAAATTATCGTTTCTTTTAAGATGCAGAAAACTGAAAAGTTGTACTGTTGTAGCCCCTCAATCTCTAAATTTACGATCTTGAACTTTGGTTAATTCAGGGTATATATGTGGTCTGGAAGTTGCAACTTTCAAAGTATGATCGGTTCTGTCCGTTTTATTTTAATGGACGAGCATTGTTTATTGTTTAAAAAAATAGATGGGAATTGATAAACGGTAAAGACCGGGTTGGGCCAGTCTGATAGTAACTGTTCTAGATCAAACAATTGGTTTTGTTGCCTCTTCTATGCCAAATCCCAATCTTTTTGAACTTAATACTACATTATTCGAGTTTTTGGACTAGCCAAGAATCTGATTTCAAATTTTCCATTCATTTTAAATAACATTGATCGATCCAATATACCTTGCAAGCTTTCTTCATGCAACATTTTCATCGAAATCCACCTTTGAAGCAATGATAAGATTGTGTAAATGATTTGATCAGACCTTTGGAGCTATAACAAGTTGTGTAAATGATGATAAGTGCCCATTTCTATGAAAATGAAGTTAAAAGTAAACTTGTAGGTTGTTACAATAGTTGCTCTGTATGTTGAAATTCTGTAAACCTTTTATATTTGTCACATCTGCTTTCCGTTAACTTCGATATGTCAAAATCAACTTACACAAATCTACCCTATTAACACTTACTAAAAGTTTAAAACCCTATTCTGGCAACTTGACGATTATATTTCTAAAATAATTATGCATTCCTTTATTGGATGAGAGACTCGGCCAATGTCAGCCTAGTCTTTGCCAAAAATTCATCGACGTAACACAAGACTTTTGGTTGCAATCGATCCCCTTTGTGACTAATGAAACAAAAAGTACTTAAATTTTTTTAGAGAGAACAAAACAAAGTTGCATTCCAAGCCATGGCCATAGTGACTTAAAAATCTGACATTCCCAGTTCAAACTCAAATAAGCAGACAACTGACATCGCACTTGAAAGATGAGATCGAGGTGCCAAATGTGTGCAAGTATGTAGCTAATACATCGAGTGAAGTCGAACACTCCTGGTGGCACACTATTACACATGTTATGCGGGTTACAAAGAGGCAAATTCCCAAGTAAAAAGTCCAAGATATATTTGGCTTCCCATTTTACTACCATTGAACGGTCTTCATTAGTTGGATAGCTAATTAGGGAAAGCAAATTGCAGTTACATTAAGATGGTGTGCTTGCTTTATAAACCCAGAGTTCAGAAAAGTAAACACCTTTAATGGTATTAATAACTTACGGGCTTGGTAGATAAACAATTGCTCTCGTTCACAGAATATACCAAGAAAAGAAACAAACTCATCTCAATGATACTGTATTTATTTATCAAATATCCAAATTCCAATTTGATATCATCCTAGTCACTATCAGTGGGTAACGGAAACTTGCAAACAACATAGAAAGACGAAACAAAAGGACACATATAAGACATTCATGACATCTATGTATTCAAACTACACTTTATGCGATGGTCATGAGATCCTTCATCCTTGTATTCATCAAGCCTTGCTGTCAATGGGCATCGATTCTACCACTTTTGGAGCCCTCTTCTGTAAGAAATTAACACATTCAATATCATCTTAATCTTGCGACACAAATGACAATCGTCTATTAAACAAGTGATCGATAAATAGATTTATACTTTAGAATCAACTGCAGTTAGCTTGGCGAACATGTTCCCATAGAATTTAGCATCCTTCTTGTTGTATTCTCTCATCTTCTCCTTCAACACTTTGTACTCTAGCTTTACATCTCTGTTTACCAATACAATCAATGAAAAGGAAATCAGTAAACCGTTCGCTTACTCTAACACAATGAAAGAGCACGCCAAATACACTTGCGTACCTGTTATCAGGATCAATTTCAAGAGCTTTCTTTATGTCAAGTTCTGCCAGATCCAGATCAGCTGCATTCATGTAAGCTTGAGCCCTCCTGTATAGTGCCTTCACATTCTGGCTATCAATTTCCAGTACCTGCAACAAATCCTTCAAATCACCTCCTATCCACAATAACCACGATATGGATTTAACTGCGACTAAAGTTGATTCTTTCACACAAACCTTGGTGCAGAGCTTCTCAGCCTGTTTGTAATCCTTCAGCTTCAGCTTACAAGCTGCATTGTTGAGATTGCACGACACTTTCAATGCTTTTGCTTGCTTCTTTTCCTCTTCACTGAAACTAGAATCATACTCGATGAACTTTGCAGCCTGCAAATATTAACCCAGCTTCAGCTCATCCTCATCCAGAGAGTACTATACATAAATTGATTTCCTGTCACATCCCTAGTTGAAGCATAACATTACCTTCTCGTATCTCTTTGATGCCTTGAGATAATTGCCAGCCTTAAAGTAGGCGTTCCCTTCTTCCTTCTTTCTGCCAGCCGCCTCAATCTTCTCCTGGGTGTTCATGTCCCATGACTCTTTATCCTGCAATAGAACAGCATTTAAGTACCCCTATAGCTTTGAATTTTTACATTAATGTGCTCAAATTAACTTCACTTACCTTAACAAAAGATACGAGCTCAATTTCATAATACACAGTGGAGTTTGGGGGTACAACTGCTAACTCTTGCTTTGATTCTATAGTCCCGAAAGCATATTCTGGTGCAACCGTCAGAAGAGCTACCTCCCCTTTCTTCATCGTTATGATAGCTCTATCAAGCCCATCAATTACTTGCTCTGTACAATTAACCAAAACAACTAACAGTAAGTACAACCATATTTACGCATAAAACTTCACAATGAACATAGTTTCTTAATGTTATATACCTGCATCAGTCTTGAACTGGAAAAGCTCGGTCTCATCATGACCTTTCTTAATGAACACGGTGCCATCCTGCAGCTTACCAATCAATTTCACTGCCCATTCGAAAAACAAATTGTCAGGCACCACTTCTAATCCAATCGACCATAAGATAACAAAGAAGAAACATACCCTGAACAACAGCTCCTTCATTGGGGCGTTCATATCCCTCTCCTTTCAAAATTTTCTTGACAACCTTTTTGTCGTCTGTAACTTTTGAGACAGTCTTCCATGATACAAGCTCCAATGTAATTTGTAGTGTAGCATTTGCTGGAACTCCACCTTCATTACCCGAAGCTTGTTTTCCATTCTCCCCAAATCCGTCTGTAACCAGATCAATCTCTATTGAGTCACAACCAACATACAATAAACTCTGCTTCAAAAACTGCCATAATATATCTCACTTACATTGAGGTTTAACTGTAAGGACAACCTTTTCTCCTTTCTTCATCGTTTTCAAAGCCTTCGTAAATGCAGGGCAAAAGTGGCCTAATCAAAAAGAGCACGTGAGCCATTGTTCGAAAGACATCACAAAAACAGTTCATAAAAGAGTATATAGGTCCAGACTAGTTTACCATCTTGGACAGTAAACACTACACCGTCTGCTTTCGCAACCACAGTCCCATCCTCAAGTTGAACCTCATAATTCACTGCACAAATAAAATCAAATCACATGGTGAGCTCATAAGCCCTCTTAAAACCCGAAGCCTGACAACGATAAAGGAATAACTGAATAATAACAAATTAAGGATACCTAAAACTTCATCAAGGTCCTTAGGGTTCTCCCAACTCTCTCCTTTCTTCACTATCTTCTTGAATATTCCACCATCCTTGCAAATGTCTTTCACACTAACCCAGGATAGAAGCTGCACATCAAACTGCAGAGTGGCGTTGGGAGGAATAGTTGGAGGGGAACCAGACTCGCCATATGCAAGGTCAGCAGGAATCGTGAAGAGGGCATTCTCTCCCTTCTTCATTGTTTTGATTCCTTGATCCCATCCCTTTATTACTTGACCTATAGATCAACAGAAAATAACAGTCTCTGTAAAAACACATGCTTTTTCTTCACACATAACTTTGAAAATATACTGGATTCAGGGTGAAGACAGCTCATTTCGTTTAGTCATTAAGTGAAATGTATTAAGTTCTTAATTATTAAGTCTATTAAGTAAAAAAGAAATGAGACCTAAATCCAGATAGAAAGACAGGAAATCAAAAAACAGATCTTATTGTAATAGTCATAACACATCAGGACATAATAAGAAAATTAAAGAACCTTAACCAACAAAATATTTTTTTGTTTTAGAACGTCGTGTTAGTAGGTTAGTGTTTTGAACCCTAGCAGAGGTTGGGAACCGCGATAACACGGCATGCGTCCAAGATATTAAATGAAGGAAGTAATACATATTAGCACATAACTAAAAGATAAACATGAATATTATTGATCCAAATATGTCCAGAATTAAAAATCAGTCATTCGAGATTGATGTATAGTCCACATAACAAATTTACAGAATTAAAACGACAAAGGATGTACATAAAATCATATTTATATATCAACAAAATACATAACTATATGCAGGGCTGATAGAGTAAATAATAAAAATTACCTTGACCGAGAGTGAATTTAAACGGAGTTCCCCTATCCCGACTTGAATCGAACTGCGTTCCATCCAGTAATGTTCCAGTATAATGCACTGTATAATTAATCACAAATCATTAATTACCAACATATACATACATATATACATACATTGATACATATAAGCAGAAATAATAATAAAGGAAAATAGGTGGGGTACCTTCAACCTCGTCGCCATTATCAGGTGTGTCCCAACCTTCACCTTCTTTTAACAATTTCTTTTTCAAACCTTGTTTACCGATCTCCTTTTCTTCACCAACCTTCAGTGTCACTGGTAAATCGTCCATCATCAAATCTTCACTGAATTCTTCTCCGGCTGCCGGAAATTCAAAATCCTCATTCTCCATTTGTAATTAAAACAGATAAGATGAATGTGGTATGTCTGCTCTGTTAATTTGCAAAGCGAGTGATTATTAATGTAATTATACAGATGAGGAGAACGAAGGTTGATAGAGCATTTTATAGATGCGCTGCTGGTACGGTTCTAGGACTTCTTCATTATTAATATACTGTATATATTAAAAACAAATGTACGAAAGTGCTTGCAAATAATAGCAACGGGCAATTTTTATTTCTTTGGCCCGTTTACATTTTCTTAACGGACCAACTTCATTTTCTTTTGGGCCCGTTTCATTTTTTAATTTTGGGCTTGACATATTATGTTTTGATCTTTTAAATTGCTTCCAATTTGTTTACAAAGATCACTTATTTTAATTGCATATTATTATTTTTTAAGTTTGTTAAAATTATATCATTCTTATTACACGTGAACTATTACATAATATATATACACATAACAGTATTGTTGTGTACGTTTTGAATATATACATCTAACCATCTCCGAAAATTAGTTTGCAATACTTATTAGTTTTCAATTTTATTTCGGTTGATGTTTTATTATTATGGATTATTTTCGTTTCACTTTCTATTTTCAATGATTTTGGAAATTAGCTTTAATTATGTTTGTAATATTATTTTGTGTTTTTATTTTAAATATTCTACTTTCATACCTATTATCTTTTAGAATTTATATAATTTATCAATCTGTTATAAAATTATACTGTCAAAATTCTTTAATTTATAATTGCTTACTTATTAAAAAATTAATATCAACTCAGTTTTTGAACTATATAATGTTTCTGAAAGCATGTTATAAACTTTACATAGTACGGAACACAATAAATATAATGTCTCCCGGGGCAACGCCCGGGTGACATCTCGTTTTTCTCTATTTTCTTTTTACTAATACAGATTGTTCCAGGATACAGATACATATTTACGTAGTTTTAATTTTTTAATACTAGAAGGGTGCTCGCGCGTTGCAGCGGCGATGGTTTATAAGCGTGAGATGCCGTAACGGTAATACAAGTTGTTTAGGTTACTTTCATGAGATGCGACGATAAGGCATCTAACCGTGGTTATCATTCTAAATATAAGTCGAGGATTAGATGCAAAAAATAATAAAGTTCAAAAATTAACCAATCTAAATATAATTGTTAGGGTTATTTAGGGGTAGTTTGGGGATATCGAAAAAAGTGTTGAATTTCCTAAAATAGAGAGACCAGTTTGTTTTATAAGAGATTATAGGCTTTATTTACTAACTAACCTAGGATTTTTAAAAATACCCGAACTACCCCTACGACCCTACCCTCCACCTTAAAATGGAACTCGAACCCGGATAAAGAATCCAATTCGAGACTGGACTGTAGATCCGAATATCCGATTGAGCCTTCATTTTCAAACTTGAACTTGATCTCGATACTTTTCGAGCTTAGCTCGATAGTGAATATTAAATTTTATAATATACGAGAGAAAGGTATCCGCGCGTTGCGGCGGTGATGGAGGTGGCGGCGGTGGTAATGTAATGGCGGTGGCGGCTGTGACGGGTGGTGGTGGCGAGCGGCAGTAGCGGCGGTGGTGGCGGCGGAGATTGGTGGTGGTGGTGGTGGCGCCGGTGAGTAGTGGAAGTTATTGATGTAATGTGGCTATGATGTATGGTACATCATGCATTAGAATGTGTACATTGTTGAAACTTAAAATCAATATTGAAATTTTAAGTTCAATGTTGAAAATCAAAAGTAGATTTGCTTTATAATATACTATAGATGTAGAAATTGTCTTGATAATTATAAGCTCGACTTCATCTTTTCGAGCACTATTCAACTCTAAATTATTAGATGATATATATTTTTTGTTGTTTTCAATAAAGCTCGTGGACTTTGCAAGCTTGGTATATTGATACTCGAACTCGACTCAAATGTCTATTCGAGTAGCTCAAGCTCGACTCAAATTAAACGAGTCATTTTCAAATATTTTAAGAGCCGATCTCGGGCAGCTTGCAAGTTGTCGGTCTCGAGGCATATACACCCTACGGATATCTCATCTGTATATTTTTCTTCATAACTTATGCAATGCTAAAAAGTTTGTAGTTCATATAAATATGATATTTTTCTTGAAATGAAATGAGTATGTAACAGAGAGAAAAAAAAAGAGCAAGTTTTTGGAAAATTTATGTATTGAGTTGATGACGAGAACGATCATTAATTATTGAGAAAATTTCATTACATCATCCTGTAGTTTGTCATTTTATCATTTTTCGCCCATGTGCTTTTTTTATTATTAGATCACCTAGTGGTGACATTTTGTATCATTACGCACCCCTCTCTCTATCGACCGTTTATTGTCTTCCATTAACCCCTCATGTGCAATGCACATGAGGGTAATTTCGTCTTTTTACCATCATCTTCATCTTCATCTTCATCTTCATCTTCATCTTCATCTTCATCTTCATCTTCATCTTCATCTTCATCTTCATCTTCATCTTCATCTTCATCTTCATCTTCATCTTCATCTTCATCTTCATCTTCATCTTCATCTTCATCTTCATCTTCATCTCATCTTCATCATCATCAGAAAATGGATCTACTTCCCAATCTTCATCTTCATCTTCATCTTCATCTTCATCTTCATCTTCATCTTCATCTTCATCTTCATCTTCATCTTCATCTTCATCTTCATCTTCATCTTCATCTTCATCTTCATCTTCATCTTCATCTTCATCTTCATCTTCATCTTCATCTTCATCTTCATCTTCATCTTCATCTTCATCTTCATCTTCATCTTCATCTTCATCTTCATCTTCATCTTCATCTTCATCTTCATCTTCATCTTCATCTTCATCTTCATCTTCATCTTCATCTTCATCTTCATCTTCATCTTCATCTTCATCTTCATCTTCATCTTCATCTTCATCTTCATCTTCATCTTCATCTTCATCTTCATCTTCATCTTCATCTTCATCTTCATCTTCATCTTCATCTTCATCTTCATCTTCATCTTCATCTTCATCTTCATCTTCATCTTCATCTTCATCTTCATCTTCATCTTCATCTTCATCTTCATCTTCATCTTCATCTTCATCTTCATCTTCATCTTCATCTTCATCTTCATCTTCATCTTCATCTTCATCTTCATCTTCATCTTCATCTTCATCTTCATCTTCATCTTCATCTTCATCTTCATCTTCATCTTCATCTTCATCTTCATCTCATCTTCATCTTCATCTTCATCTTCATCTTCATCTTCATCTTCATCTTCATCTTCATCTTCATCTTCATCTTCATCTTCATCTTCATCTTCATCTTCATCTTCATCTTCATCTTCATCTTCATCTTCATCTTCATCTTCATCTTCATCTTCATCTTCATCTTCATCTTCATCTTCATCTTCATCTTCATCTTCATCTTCATCTTCATCTTCATCTTCATCTTCATCTTCATCTTCATCTTCATCTTCATCTTCATCTTCATCTTCATCTTCATCTTCATCTTCATCTTCATCTTCATCTTCATCTTCATCTTCATCTTCATCTTCATCTTCATCTTCATCTTCATCTTCATCTTCATCTTCATCTTCATCTTCATCTTCATCTTCATCTTCATCTTCATCTTCATCTTCATCTTCATCTTCATCTTCATCTTCATCTTCATCTTCATCTTCATCTTCATCTTCATCTTCATCTTCATCTTCATCTTCATCTTCATCTTCATCTTCATCTTCATCTTCATCTTCATCTTCATCTTCATCTTCATCTCATCTTCATCTTCATCTTCATCTTCATCTTCATCTTCATCTTCATCTTCATCTTCATCTTCATCTTCATCTTCATCTTCATCTTCATCTTCATCTTCATCTTCATCTTCATCTTCATCTTCATCTTCATCTTCATCTTCATCTTCATCTTCATCTTCATCTTCATCTTCATCTTCATCTTCATCTTCATCTTCATCTTCATCTTCATCTTCATCTTCATCTTCATCTTCATCTTCATCTTCATCTTCATCTTCATCTTCATCTTCATCTTCATCTTCATCTTCATCTTCATCTTCATCTTCATCTTCATCTTCATCTTCATCTTCATCTTCATCTTCATCTTCATCTTCATCTTCATCTTCATCTTCATCTTCATCTTCATCTTCATCTTCATCTTCATCTTCATCTTCATCTTCATCTTCATCTTCATCTTCATCTTCATCTTCATCTTCATCTTCATCTTCATCTTCATCTTCATCTTCATCTTCATCTTCATCTTCATCTTCATCTTCATCTTCATCTTCATCTTCATCTTCATCTTCATCTTCATCTTCATCTTCATCTTCATCTTCATCTTCATCTTCATCTTCATCTTCATCTTCATCTTCATCTTCATCTTCATCTTCATCTTCATCTTCATCTTCATCTTCATCTTCATCTTCATCTTCATCTTCATCTTCATCTTCATCTTCATCTTCATCTTCATCTTCATCTTCATCTTCATCTTCATCTTCATCTTCATCTTCATCTTCATCTTCATCTTCATCTTCATCTTCATCTTCATCTTCATCTTCATCTTCATCTTCATCTTCATCTTCATCTTCATCTTCATCTTCATCTTCATCTTCATCTTCATCTTCATCTTCATCTTCATCTTCATCTTCATCTTCATCTTCATCTTCATCTTCATCTTCATCTTCATCTTCATCTTCATCTTCATCTTCATCTTCATCTTCATCTTCATCTTCATCTTCATCTTCATCTTCATCTTCATCTAGCATCTTCAATTCGAAACAAATGATGTCGGTTGGAATTAAATGTTTTACAAGGTTTGTTTGTATTGAAGCTTTTGTCACGGTATATATATATATACAAATATAAATATATAAATTGGGATGTTGTGTTATATATATATAGTGATTAAAAAATTAGATGTGGTGTTTCTTCACTGTATGAAGCCGATAAAATCTTGCCTGAAAAACTTGAGAATCCATGTAGATATGAATTTGTTTTTGTTTTTGTTTCATTATAGATTTTTTAGTTGCTAGATTTTTGATGTACGAAGAAGTGGTGGCTGGGATTTTGGAGGTGAGTAGTGTGTGGTGGGATTTTGGAACATGAGTGATATAGATATAGATGTATGTATGTATATCTATTTATTGATTACATAGGGTGTTAAATCTGGAAAAGAAAAGCCTGATTTTTGTTTGTTAGATCTGAAAAAGAAAGACAAGAAGTAGAAAATGGTGTTTTAGAGGTAATATTGACCAGTATACCCTCATGTGCAAGGCACATGGGGGACTTAACCGAGCTCAATTAACGGTCGTTAGAGAGAGGGGTGCGTAATGATACAAAATGTCACCACGAGGTGATCTAATAATAAAAAAAAACACAGGGGCGAAAAATGATAAAATGACAAACCACATGGTGATGTAATGAAATTTTCTCTTAATTTTTGTTCATTTTTTCTATTCATGGTTCCTTCGGAATTTGCTTCAAGTGGTGTGATGTTGGCATTGCTTGCAACTGATCTTCATTGAGTTACGATTTTTGTTAATTATCCATGTATCAAGCCAACGCTAGGTGCTTAAATTCATCTGCTCTAATTTGGCGCATATCATGACTAAAAGTTGTTGGCCTTGATATGTGCTATTTGTTTGGGTCCATAACTCGGCTGGAGCGAGATATCCGGGTTGAAGACGTTTTCTTTAGTTTGATCCTATATATATAGTTCACAAATTGGTTTACTTTGAATTAAACTATTTTGATGAGCAAAACTAAAAGTAGAAAACAAGTTAGACGCAGGTGGATCTTAACCCGTTTAATAAACAGGTTAGTTGTATCAACCCGTGTAATCCATGTTAAATCAAAACCTACGTAATAAAACTAATATGTTTGAGATTTTTATAAGAAAACATATAATACGTAGAGTGTAGTTACAATATTTAGAACTAAACATTTCAATTGTTACCTATTTGTAATTTTAACGAGTTGGCAGGTTGTAAACGGGTTGCTAAGATCAACCCAAAACCAACCCATGTATTTAACATGTTAGTCGCATTGACCCATTTATGACCCAGACCCAATATTTTGTGTCGTGGAGTGGGTCGTTATACATTTCTAGTTGAAAATTGCTACCTCTAGTTTCATCATCAGAGATTTGGAACCTGAAAATATACTTGGAAGATCAAAGATTCCTGATATCGGTTTGGTCACATAATGTTTGCCATAAGAAGTGCATCAGGGATACATAGTTAACCAGCAGTTCTTGTTACATTCACTTGTAAGCATCTCTTAACAAATCACTAGACAAGTTGCTTAGGTTTCAATTATCTTTTTCGTTTACTTTTGTTATTTTCTTGCTAAATCCTTCATTTGATAACAGCCTCTGAAAGAACTAGTAGAATGTAAAACTTTTTGTTCACAGGGTGGTGTTGAAGAAGATCATAATAAGTAAAATAGCTCTAAATGATTCGCTGTTGGCTCATTCCTAGAGGTGTTAATGTTGATCAAGAAAGTATCAAAAGCTATACTGATCCACTTATATAACTAGAAGATTAAGACACTAGAGATATGATCTATGCAGTAAAGTTTTGTAAACCTAGTAGCTTAGGTTAAAACCATGCCTAACTTTTCACATCAGAGAAATGGAAATATGATACCGCAAACAAAGCTAAAATATATTCAACTTTCTGGCTCAACATAGATCCTGTATTTGCGTAATTTTATTATATTAATTCTCAAAATGCAAAAAGATCAACTTACAAGCATCTGTTCATGATTTAATATCCAACTCCAGTGTTAGACAGATCAACAAGTATGCTAAAGAAAGAAACTTTCTGCTTAACAATTGAAGTATGCCTTCAAAATACAATGTTCCAACTTAAAGATGAAGTTTATCCGTGCCCATAATGCCCAAGTCCCCTATACTCTCCTTCAAGTGCACTGAGGCACAAATACAAGAGCAGATTATCCGTAGCCCACAAGCAATTTCAGCCATATTACCCAGAGTTTCAATTGTTGTGTACTCTGAAGATTCAACCCATAACACTTGAACAAATGTCGGTAGCACTGACCATAACAATCAGCATAGTCAACCGATCAGGTGTCACAAGCACCGAGTATGAGACTATATTCAACTCCCGCCTCTCAAAACAAAGTTAACCCAATCGATCTTAACTAGCGCGCATAATGCAACCCATTAAGCAAACTCTTATACGTCTTCTCATTCATAAAACTATCTTTCTTCCTAAACTCTTCAAGAACATCAAACGCATCATCAACCCTACCTTCCCTACACAACCCTTCAAGTAAGGTCCTATATGTCAACAAATCAGGCGACATCGACTCCCTCACCATATCAAAAACAACCTCAACCGCCTCCTCAAACCTCTGATCCATCGCAAGACTACAAATCAAAATCATAAAACTACTCCCTTTCGGCACCAACCCTTTCCATCTCATTTCCTTATAAAACCCCAACCCTTCTTCCACCCTCCCTTTCTCACACAACCCATGAATCAAATAACAATAACTATACAAATTCGGCTCGTTCCCATACAACCCCATCTCACGAAAAACACTAACCGCTTTATCAACCTCACCACATTTCGCGTGCGCTTTAATTATCATATTTAAAGCAAAAGTATCCGGCGCCACACCAGACGCCTTCATTTGTTTATGCAATGATTTTACGCCGCGTAAATAAACATAACATACATTCACATTATTAAACCGTCTAAGTAACGAATCTAACAACATTTTATAAGTCTCTAAATCGGGTTTCGAGTCTACACTAGTCAACATTTTCTTATAAACATCAAATGCACGGTTAAACAAAAACTTACGGCCACAACAGAACTTAATAACTGAATTGAACAGGGGGCGCGTGGTGTCTGGACACGCGCCTGCGAGTATTTCTTCAACTAAGGTTTCGGCGTGATTGTATCGTTTGTTGGAAACAGATATTTGAATCATGGTTAAGTAAGTGTTGCTGTTGTGTTTGTAATTACGTTGCTGGCCGGTCCAGCGGAAGATATCGAAAGCTAAATCTGGGTCTGATTGAGAACGTAAGGCTTGTACGACGTCGTGTTGGGTGAATCCGGGTTTTAGGGTTTCGACCCATGTTTCGAATTGTTTTACTAGTGGAGTTCTGGGTGTGTGGGTGGAGGTCTGAGGTGGAGGTGGGGGTGGGGCTACGGTGGTGGTGGTGGTGGTTGAGAGTAGCCGGCGGGGAAGTAAGGCTGTGAGAGAACGGTGGTGGCGTAACATTTGCTTGGCCATTTTGCAGGAAATTTTAGAAATTTTTGTTTTGTTTTTTCTTAGCCAAGAGACACTGGTTTTGGGCTTGTAGGCTCATGCTTTTTCTCAAATTGGGTTGGGTTACTTATGAGATAAAAGATAAATGTTTTCTTTCTTTTTTTTCATGTAAAAGGCTTTTAGTAAGTAAAATGTTTTTTCAACCAAGGGGAAAGTCATTGACTTGATAAATAAATAAAACTTTCTAAATCAATTTTTTTTGTCTTTTTGAAAATACATGTGTAAGGTTGATAGGTTGAGTCGCTCATACAATCAAAAAGAAAAATATGTCAATGATGCCTAACCTAGCTGGGTAGAGGCATTCTCGGTTTTATTTAAGGTATTGAGTTTGATTCTCAAGGATGATAAATTTTGGAGTTTCTCCCTCCGAATACTTGTAACGGCCCATGGTCAACATCTCGTTATCTACGGTACGTGCAATGCCTCACCATATAGGATGATGCTTCTCTGATTTCGTATCCCGGCTGAAGTTTAAAAAAAAAAGTAAAAAGAAAAATGACATGATGTGGATCATATATTCGTATAGGTGCATGTGCTTCAAACAAGTAGGGCACTAGGGCGACATAGATTACTGGAGGATTATGTATATGTTTAGGCTATCCGGAGTGGGGCGTAATCCCCCTTTTCTCGCCCAAAAACTCGCCCCCTACACCGGCCCGCCTCGCCGATTGCGCCCCAAAACACAAGAAGGCGGAATATTTCCCTCGCCCACTTTTTTGCCACTTCCAAGGAAAGGAGCCGTTGAACGGCTAGAATTTTTATAAAAAAAAACTTTTTTTACCTTTTATTTTTATTTTACCATCTATATATACACATACTCTACCTTTTTACATTTTGATTTCTTGTCTCTTTCTTTCTTTTCTTCTTCTCTTTTCTTTACTTTTTTTACAATGTTTCCTAATAATAATAATAACTTTAACCCTTTTAATAATAATAATAATCGTTTTATCCGTCCTTACAATCAAAATCAACAAGACGTCAACGATCCTAATATGCTACCAAACGCGATGTTGTTCCAAATGATCCAACAAATGGGTGCTACGCCACCACAAATGCCGGGTTTTACACCATATTATGCGCCACAACAAGATGGGTTATACGGTTTTGGTGGGATTACGCCACCACAAAACACGCCGGGTTCATTTTTTGGTAACTTTATATATTGTATTTTACTTTTTATATATAGTTTATACATATGTCTTTCTTTTTTTTATATAATATTATGTCTTTCTTTATTTTTGGTAACTTTATATATTGTATTTTTTCCAACTATATAGTTTATACATATGTCTTTTTTTATATATAGATCGACAACAAGTTATCGACACTCCATCGCCAAGACAATCATCGTCAAGACCACCATCACCAAGGCCCGTTTCCCCCGATGTTGAAATTGTACAAGAAACTCAACCCGAAAACCTAGCCGGCGGTTCAAAGCCCAAGAAGCGTTCACACAAAAAGAAGGCCCCCGGCGAAGTAAGGTCGAGAGCACCCTCGATTCCATGGTCAAAGGAGGAAGAAATGGCCTTATGCAAGGCTTGGCTATCGGTTACCGAAGACCCGGAGGAAGGTATACGTTTTATGTTTTACGCATTTTATGTTTTTTAGCCAATTATATGTATATATATATATAATTCGGTTTTGTATATATAAACAAATACGCATTTTTTTTTGTTTTATTAGCTAACTTTCAAAAGGAGAAGACGTATTGGTTGAGGATAACAGATGGTTTGAGAACACTTTTAAAGAAGCCGGAAGATTATCGTGACGCGGAAGGTGTTAGTGCAAAATGGAGGGGTATGCGTCCATTAATCCAAAACTTCAATTCAATATACACTCGTCTCACCAACGCGAACAATCATCTAATTGGTTCAAATGATGCGGATGTGATTAAGATGGCTCTCGCCGAGTATCACGGGACTTACAAGACGCATTTCAAGTTTTTGGATATTTGGGATAAGATTAGATGGTCGTCGAAGTTTCATTATGTGACCAACACTAATGTTAAGTCAACCCGTGGAGAACTGAAAGAACCCAAACTCAATTTAAGAAAATAAGAGATTTTTTTTTTTTTTTTTTTTATAAGCCCCCACTGCGCCGCAGTGGAGGTGTACACCTCCCACTGCGCCGCAGTGGGAAGTCACGGAAGCAGACGACCAAGCTTCAAAATGAGTTAAAGACACATGATTTAAAATTTCGAAAGCTTTCATTTGATCAAGTGTAACATTTACAACGAAACGGATCATTTTACCCAAGTTGACACATTACAAAAGACGACATTCAAAATTGGAAATTTCGGCATGACCCATTCGTAAAATCATCATCCAAACCTGTTACGGATTATGAATTTCTCCAAAACACATTTAAACAAAATCAATACATTACAACTACTAAACGACCCATTTAAAATACCCAAAAACTCGAGTCTAACACTAGACATCATAATAATTTTCCAAAAGACAAAACAAGAGTACAAAGAGCCGATAGTTCAAAGGGGTCACTATGGGTCCTATTACCAATACCATTATCCGCATTTAGCTAAAGCAACCCATATCCATTAAGCATCTTTAACTTCAATCTTTACATTACTTAACTTTCTTCCGCATCCGGGACAACCTATAAAAAGGTAAACAACTAAAAGAATAAGCCAAAGCTTAGTGAATACCATTGCATACGTTTATACATACGAAGGAGGGCAATGTACAAGGACTGTTGCATATAGACTATGACACCGTCGTGTCATATCTATAATACTCACCTTGCACGCTAAACAACATATATGGATCCATATAAGCTAAACAATCATGACTATCGGGATTCTTAGGCCCCGGAGGTTCTTAGGCCTCATTTCATGTCAACAAAAGGGATTCTTAGGTCCCTGAGGTTCTTAGGCCTCATCAGTGCAATGCCCCACATGGGCTCAACGCCAAATCAATTACCATGCTCGGATCATTCACGTCTCATGGTAATTGACCCAACGTATACATAAAGGTATGCAAGAGTACTCACCTCCTTCGCGACCACAAATCAAAAACCATCAAAACCGCAATTACACAATAGTTATGCTTCAACCTGGCAATAATTCACAAATACATATAATGTCATCAAACACACACAAGGTCACTTAGCCACATTCAATTGCATCTTAGAACCAAACCCATCTTTTATAGTCTCACATTGTTCTTAGTTTGATTTCCAACATATTCGCCTCTTACATCATTATCATAAGGCCAAACTCATTTTTATACGAAAAGTATCCTTTTCATTATTTGACCAAGGTGACTTCACACAAGCATAACTTGAGTTCTACTTACTCTTTTAACATGATTCCAGTGGCTAAATTTACATGACACATATACCTATCTTTTATCTTTAGTGACCAATATGTGAATTGTCCTTCCAAGGTGACTTCTGGTCGTTTTAAAAACCGACACTGCTGCTGTTAAACAGCTTTGACCTTACTGACTTCAAATGACCATAACTTGAGTTCTACCCAATATTTTGACCTCATTCCAGTGGCCACTTCTTCTTAACACATTTTAGCACATTTTATCTTCAGTGACCAACACAAGATTCGACTCATATACGTGAGTTTTACTCGTTTTAAAAACTGACACAGAATTATTTTTGCTGAAAGATCAGCATGACGACCCTGAATTCAAAAATTCATAACTAGAGTTCTACTTCGTCTTTTTAATCCATTCCAGTGGCAAAATTTGCTTAACACAATAAGCTACATTTTCTTTTTAGGACTAAACCAGTGAAAACTCTGTCATGAGGGTGTTTAACTCGTTTGAAGGTCGGGGTCAGAATCTGTCCAACTAATTCTCACTATCATTCAACCAAATCTATCATGCAACCCAAATTAAAACCCTAAATTTGATTAAATTACAACAACCCTAACTTGAATTATAGAAATTAACTCATATAGATGAAAACCCCCAAATTTTCCAATTCAAGAACCCTAATTTTATAAGATAATTTAACAAGAATCAAAATTAGGTTAAAGTAATATTACCTTCAAGAAAATAACTAAAATTGAGATTGAAATTACACTTTTCTTCTCCTTTCTTCTTCCTAATTTCGGCCTCCACCACCCACATAAACCCTAAGCCTTCAATTTCTATTAATAATGGAGATGATTATTATTATTATGCTTGAGAGATGAATCTTTAATCTTGAGATTTGAAGTTTCAATTGCATGGATTGAAATAGGATTGAATAATCAAGAAGGGAAGAAGAAGGTAATGGAGAAATTGGGTTCAATAATAAGTGGGAGTGTGGCTGGCAACCTAAGGGAATGCCACGCCCCTTTTCTAATTTTAGTGAAAAAGATACCTGCTATTCGTTAAGGTTCCAACTAAATTAACCCCGTATCCAAAAACAAAACACTAGGAATTTATTTTAATGTTAAAACTATAATAAAGGTTTATTTTCATTGGCTTAAAAATGTCGGGATGTTACAACTCTCCCCCACTTGGAACGGATCACGACCTCGTGATCCAAGCCACATCTAGCAACGACTCTCTAATTTACGTTATCACTTCGTCATCCTTTCATGCTTCCATAGCGTTATGCTCTAACATATAGTCTTGATTTATCTTCTTTTTAAACGTTTCTTCACAAAGACAATAGGCTCCTCAACGTTGTCTTATTTTAATTCACTTGAAGTTCAATTTCTATTATAGGTACACGTGAAACCTCGACGGTATAATACTTCATAAAATGAGAAACGAGAAGGGTAGAATAAATTCCTGGAAGTTCTTCGAGCAATTCCAACAATAAGTAACCTTGACAACCCGAGCAGGTATTTTGAAAGAATCGAAAACTAAGATCTTAGATTTTCCTTATATGCAACTTGTAACGCGTCTCTCTAAAGATAACTTCTTCATATTACATAATTACCAAAATTGAACTTGATAAGTCTTTCTCATTTATCCGCATAAAATTCTTGCCGATCATGGCCCACTTTCAGTTGTTAATCATCGTTTCAATCTTCATGGACATCTTTATCACTATACCCGTGCCACACAACTCTTGGTGTCCGGCTTTTCTAAAACGAATAGGGAATTGACATTTCCTTTCAAACAACATTCCACTTCATTTGGGGTCACTAATAATCTCTCTTTAGATCTTGACACATCTTTGTTATACCGAACGAAAGAAGTATTCAAATTTTATAGGTTTCATGGAGCAAATTCGATTTGGTTCCATTAAGGAGAGGATTTTAAGTTCTATCATGACGTCTAGTAAGTCCGCAAAAATCTTTAGAAAGTATTTCGCGTGATCTGGCTCTTCGCTTGCTTAGGTTCCCGTTGCAAATTTTCTCTTGAACCTCTTCTAAATGATTGGAGAAATCAATTGATTAGCATGTACACCGGTGAAACACATAAAGAAAGGTGAAAACTTTTCAGACTAACAACATCCGCCACTACATGGGCTTACCGGGACGATACCTAAACTTCGTAGACATAATCTTTCGAGAGAGTTAACCAACTTCTTTGACAATGGTGAGATTTTCGTTGATTGATAAGAAAAGAAAGTTGATATGATTGAGTAAGACCGATATATTTGACGCTATAGAGGAAGAAAAACACCAAAATTTTAAAGTGAAAATGATTCCGGGGGACTTTAAACCGCGAATGGAACGATTCGTCTTGATTTCTTTTAGTACTTCGCTCGACTTCTCATTCTTTCCTTCAAGCTTGCTTCACATTCTCTATAATTAATTTGGTCAACGGTGAGACTATCCTCAAAAGGGCCGGAAAAATTAAAACAACACTTGCCACCCGTCACCCACGAATCTTCTAATCTATATTTATCTTCTAGGTTGTCTCCACTTCGTCACTGCACTAATCTAAACCGGGTCAACTACATTCCCTTCTTTGGTAATCACACCATAGGGATAATTTCACTTCTTCTATTCAGACCACTCATCCGAAGAATTTACATGAAACTTTTTCCTTTCCATAGTATCTCCTTTACTCCACGTCAGAGACTTCAGTGGCCGTGTTGACTTTTGGAATATAACTACCATACTTATCATTTACTAGTTCATTGTAACCATATCATCCTCATGTTCTCACTATGCAAATTTCATCTTAGTGTCTATCATCAAACCTCAAGTAATCATATACTCATTCAAGAAAAGCATGTTAATCAAGATCTAAACACATTCGCCATACTCCGCATGGTCTTTTAACATACACTTAAATAACCATCTTCAAAACAAGACATCACATTTTACAATTTATTTATTTATTTTTTTTTTTTTTAAAAGGGAGTAACGCCCGTTACCAAGTGTAACGGCCGTTACACCAGACAAGTGTAACGCCCGTCACCAAAGTAACGGCCGTTACACTCCAAAAATCCTTAGACACTGTAACGGGCACTGTGTAACGGCTGTTACACATTCAACAAAGGTGTAACGCCCGTCACCAAAGTAACGGCCGTTACACCAGGATTTTTACGAAAATCAAACCTGTGACAAAACCAGCAATTTGACACTTAAAACATGCTTCACATAATACAAATACATGACCAACCTTCATTTACAGATTTCCAGAAATTCCAACAACTAAGTTGACATATTTTGAAGCATAATAACAACATCAACTAGTTCCAAATCTCGTGTTCAACATTTATGGGTCATTTACCCACTTTACCACTTTAAACATATTACTATACAAATAGTTCTTATTGCCATATCTCGTATGATCTATCAACATATCACTAACACAATCATAATTATCATAGAAATCTCCAAATACTAACATTTTATATTACTCATATCATGAGCATTCTTTGCATTAATAAATCAATTAAATCATATCAATACACAACTGATTCTCATCACCAAACTTTATATGATCTTTTATCCCAATAATGATGCCACGGGTCTCACTACCCAATGGTCTTACACAAAATAATAACGATGCCATGGGTCTCACTACCCAATGGTCTTACACCAAATAATAACGATGCCATGGGTCTCACTACCCAATGGTCTTACACAAAATAATGTCACACTTCGTTCGCATACATTCAACATTCATCAACTATTCGACATACTTTCTCCTTATAAGTGACAACCATCTTTTAAACTTATAAATCAAATTCCACTTTTATGGCCTCATTGCCGATTATTCAAGCAAAACTTTTGCTCTATCGCATTCGCATACAAACAAGCAAATACACACTAGCATGCATTTCACGTTTACTATGTATTTATCATACCTTCTTTTTTTACTATCATCAAACAATATATTAAACTCATAAACCAATCTCAAATTTTCAATTCTTACCATTCAACAAACCAGTTAGCATGCAAAGCTCATATTCTATCATACTTAGATATCAACGAGTAAAATCATAAAACACTTCACATTGCCAAATAAGGTCTCCAACCTATGGCTTCACACTAACATACTTCCATATTTAACGGACTTAACTTGAGCTATTATAGTATGTGATCATAATAACGCTGCAGTCATTATTATAATTACTTATTATGACACCTCAAGTGAACTTCGCTAAATACTTCCGTATGTCACCAGAAACCGAACTATACACATAAGGCCAAGTCACGTCTATGGTTTAAGTCTAGGTATCCGTGTAATAATAAAATACCTAAATCCCTTAAACCACGGCTTTGATACCACTTGAAAGAACCCAAACTCAATTTAAGAAAATAAGAGATTTTTTTTTTTTTTTTTTTTTTTTTTTTAGCCCCCACTGCGCCGCAGTGGAGGTGTACACCTCCCACTGCGCCGCAGTGGGAAGTCACGGAAGCAGACGACCAAGCTTCAAAATGAGTTAAAGACACATGATTTAAAATTTCGAAAGCTTTCATTTGATCAAGTGTAACATTTACAACGAAACGGATCATTTTACCCAAGTTGACACATTACAAAAGACGACATTCAAAATTGGAAATTTCGGCATGACCCATTCGTAAAATCATCATCCAAACCTGTTACGGATTATGAATTTCTCCAAAACACATTTAAACAAAATCAATACATTACAACTACTAAACGACCCATTTAAAATACCCAAAAACTCGAGTCTAACACTAGACATCATAATAATTTTCCAAAAGACAAAACAAGAGTACAAAGAGCCGATAGTTCAAAGGGGTCACTATGGGTCCTATTACCAATACCATTATCCGCATTTAGCTAAAGCAACCCATATCCATTAAGCATCTTTAACTTCAATCTTTACATTACTTAACTTTCTTCCGCATCCGGGACAACCTATAAAAAGGTAAACAACTAAAAGAATAAGCCAAAGCTTAGTGAATACCATTGCATACGTTTATACATACGAAGGAGGGCAATGTACAAGGACTGTTGCATATAGACTATGACACCGTCGTGTCATATCTATAATACTCACCTTGCACGCTAAACAACATATATGGATCCATATAAGCTAAACAATCATGACTATCGGGATTCTTAGGTCCCGGAGGTTCTTAGGCCTCATTTCATGTCAACAAAAGGGATTCTTAGGTCCCTGAGGTTCTTAGGCCTCATCAGTGCAATGCCCCACATGGGCTCAACGCCAAATCAATTACCATGCTCGGATCATTCACGTCTCATGGTAATTGACCCAACGTATACATAAAGGTATGCAAGAGTACTCACCTCCTTCGCGACCACAAATCAAAAACCATCAAAACCGCAATTACACAATAGTTATGCTTCAACCTGGCAATAATTCACAAATACATATAATGTCATCAAACACACACAAGGTCACTTAGCCACATTCAATTGCATCTTAGAACCAAACCCATCTTTTATAGTCTCACATTGTTCTTAGTTTGATTTCCAACATATTCGCCTCTTACATCATTATCATAAGGCCAAACTCATTTTTATACGAAAAGTATCCTTTTCATTATTTGACCAAGGTGACTTCACACAAGCATAACTTGAGTTCTACTTACTCTTTTAACATGATTCCAGTGGCTAAATTTACATGACACATATACCTATCTTTTATCTTTAGTGACCAATATGTGAATTGTCCTTCCAAGGTGACTTCTGGTCGTTTTAAAAACCGACACTGCTGCTGTTAAACAGCTTTGACCTTACTGACTTCAAATGACCATAACTTGAGTTCTACCCAATATTTTGACCTCATTCCAGTGGCCACTTCTTCTTAGCACATTTTAGCACATTTTATCTTCAGTGACCAACACAAGATTCGACTCATATACGTGAGTTTTACTCGTTTTAAAAACTGACACAGAATTATTTTTGCTGAAAGATCAGCATGACGACCCTGAATTCAAAAATTCATAACTAGAGTTCTACTTCGTCTTTTTAATCCATTCCAGTGGCAAAATTTGCTTAACACAATAAGCTACATTTTCTTTTTAGGACTAAACCAGTGAAAACTCTGTCATGAGGGTGTTTAACTCGTTTGAAGGTCGGGGTCAGAATCTGTCCAACTAATTCTCACTATCATTCAACCAAATCTATCATGCAACCCAAATTAAAACCCTAAATTTGATTAAATTACAACAACCCTAACTTGAATTATAGAAATTAACTCATATAGATGAAAACCCCCAAATTTTCCAATTCAAGAACCCTAATTTTATAAGATAATTTAACAAGAATCAAAATTAGGTTAAAGTAATATTACCTTCAAGAAAATAACTAAAATTGAGATTGAAATTACACTTTTCTTCTCCTTTCTTCTTCCTAATTTCGGCCTCCACCACCCACATAAACCCTAAGCCTTCAATTTCTATTAATAATGGAGATGATTATTATTATTATGCTTGAGAGATGAATCTTTAATCTTGAGATTTGAAGTTTCAATTGCATGGATTGAAATAGGATTGAATAATCAAGAAGGGAAGAAGAAGGTAATGGAGAAATTGGGTTCAATAATAAGTGGGAGTGTGGCTGGCAACCTAAGGGAATGCCACGCCCCTTTTCTAATTTTAGTGAAAAAGATACCTGCTATTCGTTAAGGTTCCAACTAAATTAACCCCGTATCCAAAAACAAAACACTAGGAATTTATTTTAATGTTAAAACTATAATAAAGGTTTATTTTCATTGGCTTAAAAATGTCGGGATGTTACAAGAACCGACCACAAAAAGGTCGAAAACGTCATCATCCAACGAACCACAAAGTCAAGGTATAAATTTAGTTCCTTACACTAATGTTAATTCGATTTTTTTTTTAAACAAAAAATTATAATTTCGGTCCTTTTTTTATGTTTTTTGTTTTATGTTTGTTGTTTCGTATAAAAAGGTTCGGATGCACGAGTCAACTTTGATCTAAATGACATTACTGAGGATGAGTCGGCGTTCCCGGAGCGCCCGTCCGGGAGAGACGCGGATAAGAAAGCCGCTCATGGAGGGTCGCCGAGTTCGCCCGGCAAGGGAAAAGGGGTGGCTAGGTACTCGGAGACATTTGAGAATCTCTCGATGAAGTTGGATGGGTTGTTTGAGGCGAGTAGGGAGCGGATCAACATGGGCAAGCAAAAGATGAAGATTGGAGAAAAGAAGCTTGAATCAAAGAATACCCAAATCAAGCTAGCGGAGTTGAAAGTGTTGAGCACCGACTACAGTTATCTTGGTGAACCCGATAGATCAATCATGGAGAAGGCGAAAAAAGAAGTTAGGAAGAAGTATCGTGATACCTAGTTTATTTATGTGTTGGACTTTATTATGTTTAATTCGGTTTGTTTAAGTTGTTTAAGTATTTGTGTGTTGGACTTATGTTTAATTTGGTTTGTTTAAATTATGTAATGGTTATTTATAAATTATGTGGGATGTTTTAATTATGGATGTGTTTTATGTAATATATATACATATATATTAGTTTTAGAGTAAAAAAGGTAAAAGAAAGAAGTAAAAAGTAAAAAAAAATAAATTGGTGGGAGAAACATGGATGCCACATGTCCAAAGTCCCCCACCCCTAAATATGCCTCACTCCCCCATTTTCCCACCAAAATCCTCTTGCTTACATGGCGCCACATGGCGATATCCCCCCACCCCTAAATATGCCTCACTCCTTTTAGCCTTAGCAACTAACAAGTAGCAACAAGTGAACGTAGTTACTAGTTAGTGCGTTTGTATGTTAATTAGAACCATGATGCAAGTAAACTCTATTATGATGATTTCAGATATGAGTAAATTTTATCGTTCATAAAGACCTAAAGAAAATCTTTTTTGATTTTTTTATTTATTTATAGTTGTCTGTTTTTTTTTCTTCTTTTAAACAACTTGATAAAATGCGCATAAGAAATAATATTAAAAGTTGTTGCCTGCAGATCTATCGCATCCTATCTGTGAATAGGCAGGTAACCTAATTTAGTTATATTATATACTCCTCGCTGGTTGGAACATAAAATATTTAGATACGATCATTTTTTAGGCTTTGATTGCTTCATAAGTACTCGTAGTTTTTTTTTTTTTTAAAGATAAATGCCATAAAGTAGCAACATTTTTACTTTGTTTCGAGACAAGTTATGTACCTTGTAATCTATAAATACAAATATTGGAACAAATATGAAGTTTATATCACAAACAACATTACAAATTTTGAAAGCTTACTATCTATAACGATATATATATATTTGAAAGTTTACCCTCTACAATGGTACATATTGTAGGCTATCATCATGAAAACATAAATGTTAAACTATTGCTAAAGACTTTCCTTATTTTGAGAACCAATTTTTTTGTAAGAACTATGATAACTCTCAAATTATGTATTGTATCACATGTTCTTTTTGTTCATTCACATGTGAAATGATATAAAAAGGTATGTTGTAGAATAAACTTTTTTAAAAAACCCTTCAAAATAGCCTTTTATGAACTTGTGAATGAATATGTTCACGTTTTCGTTCATATGTGCACAAACGGCTATATATAAGGTTTTGAATTTTTTTTTCCCTGTAACATATATAATTATAACGTTTTCACATGTGAATAAACAAAAAAAAATGTAATCCAATACATAGTTTAAGAGTTCTTAATGTTCTTATAAAAAAATGGGTTCTCAAAATAAGCTTCTCATTACTAAATAATTAAGTATCTATTTATTTAGGTTATCCGGGAAATGTAGGATCATTTTGACTCAAATGTATAGTAATCACTCAAATTATTTGTTATGGACTTATGGACATGATTTACTTACAGTTAGTTTAAATATATCGACATGTAACATGATATTGTTAGCACAAATGTGCAAGCAAAGTCTTCCTCGTTAACCCTTATAATAAATATGTCATGATCGAATACATCATCAACAACATATTCAATTTTCAACTAGCATTAAACAATTTCTCCAAGTCAATCTCCACCCGACCAAATGCTTTCAATATTCCATAAACCATTATACTTCCCTATAATTTCTTCCATCCAAAGTCTTCTTCAAAATTTCTCAACCTTGATCATCAATGGCTGCAGTTGTCATGCTTGTCAACCTTATTTTCTCCACAATAACCATGGCATCAAACCTCCTTTCGTTTTTGGCCTTCAACGTCACTGCTCGTCTTCTAGTAATTGCAATCCAGGGATTAAAAGTCCCTGGAGAAGCTATGCAGTCTGGAATGGAGCAAATTTGTGGTTTGATAAGAAGTTGTGTTGAGTACCTTTTGGAAATTGTTTTAGAGGTAATAAGTGGGATTATTGGTTTAGTTTTTGATCTAGTGAAAGATGGTGTTTTTGGGTCGGTTGCAGCCACTGGGGCCGCGGCTGGAGCGTTGATGGAGAACATGAGGTCGGCGTATGACGGGCTGTTGGAAGAAGTCCAGGGGATGATGGAAAGTGTAGTGGAAATGGTTACTACAATGGTGGTAGATTTATGGAATAACTATATGGATGCTCAAAGTTATGTCACAGAAAATGCTTGACTTTCGTTAATTATAAGCTTATAGGTTTTAAAACTAATGTACGTATTTAACTTCTTTTTCTTTTTGTTGTTGTAATTTGTAAATGATGTAACAAACAATCTTTGGATTGAAGTAGTGATATCAAACAAGTACGTAACAAGATTTTGTTCCTCTGTTTTCTTGTTCTCACAAAAAAAAAAATAAAAAAATCAGCATTTAATTTTGCTTATGCAAAAACAGAAAATGATTAATTCAAGTAATACGGTGTCCAGTTTATGTTTCGCTAACTTTTGTGGGAGTCTAGGATTTTATACATTGGTTGGTTGGGATATATGAGCAATTATACCTTTATATTCAATGTTTAAAACCCGGTTCAATCCGGCCTATATATTGAACTGAGTTAATCTCAAACTGACCGATTGGGTAACCGGGTTTTTTATACTGCTATTTTTTGGATTTAACCCGGTAGATAGATGGGTTTCTGATTGAACCAGGCTGACCTCCATATCCTGTTCAAACCAGTTTAAAATTTGTATTCTCATTAGACTGTTACGGAGTATATATATGTAAAAGGATATGATTGAATCAAAACCGATGACTTGACCAGGTCAATCAAGGATCCGGGTTTTAAAATTGCATTAATTTATGTATGTTTATGTAGGTTATGCTGAAAGGCTATAATTGTTAGAATTGCTTAACTAATTGGTAAATTCGGTAATAAAATGCTATAACACGTTAATACATATATATATATACAGTGTATTTTCTGAGTAATAGACTGAAGATGTCATGGATTAATAAACATAAAATGAGAAACAAAAAAATAAAGTAGTCATTTATTTGGAAAATACATCACAATCATGAAATTTACATGTAGAAATGGCACATTGGTTTCCTTAGCTTAATCGCCAGGAAACTTCATTCCATACGCGCATGGGACTATTTCCAGGGTATGATGGTGAAAATGCTTTAACAGCCATGCTGAGAAAGCTACATCTTAAGCCAATATCTGATAGAGACTTTTGTTACTGTTGGAATATGATCATGTTAAAATAAACGCATGTCCGGAAAATGTTTAAAGTTAAATATATGTTTATTAATTAAAAGAGAATGGACTTAAATGTAAATTAGGAATTGGAGTTGTTTCCTAATTACAAAATAGGGGGGACGGTTTGATGAGGGGTTTCCTAATCCCTCTCAAACTTGTTCACCAAGTTTAAAAACCCTTACAATTAAGCCCTATAAAAGGGGTTAAGGGTTTTCTAAGACAATTAGATTTGTAAATCCCTAACTAATTCTTTATCCCTCTCTCTCTCTTTGGTTCGACATTAGCAAGAAGAAAAAAGGGTTTTCAGGTTTTTGTTTAGTTCGACTTTAAGGGGTAATACACAAGTCGGGATGCGCTAGCTCCATAAAGAAGTGGGTTCTTAATTGCGTATATCGCAAACCTTACTTCTGCGCTTATTTGTGCTATCATGGCCGATAGAGACATCAATTACTCACCAAGAACACCCAACACGGGGGGACCTCAGACACCCCCCGGAGGACTGAATTTTCAGGAACAATTTTCATTTGACACGCCTGTGTCAAACTTCAACCCACCTATTATTACAGGCGATTACAGTGCAGCTGCAGGCGAAACATCAAACACACAAAGAGGTCTAGACAGACCCGCACCGCAGGGTCAAGGTCTAGATAGATCCGCACAGCAGGGTCAAGGTCTAGACAGGTCCGCGATAACATCGCAGGGCCAAGGTCTGGATAGATCTGCATCACCGGGTCAAGGTCTGGACAGATCCGCACAGCAGGGTCAAGGTTTAGACAGGTCCACAATCACACCGCAAGGTCAAGGTCTAGACAGGTCCGCGATAACATCGCAGGGCCAGGGTCTGGATAGATCCGCATCACCGGGTCAAGGTCTGGACAGATCCACACAGTAGGGTCAAGGTCTAGACAGGTCCACAATCACACCGCAAGGTCAAGGTCTAGACAGGTCCGCGATAACATCGCAGGGTCAAGGTCTGGATAGATCCGCACAGCAGGGTCAAGGTCTAGACAGGTCCGCGATTACATCACAGGGTCAGGTCTGGATAGATCCGCACGCAGGGTCAAGGTCTTGATAGATCCGCACAGCAGGGTCAAGGTCTAGACAGGTCCGCGATTACATCACAGGGTCAAGGTCTAGATAGATCCGCACAGCAGGGTCAAGGTCTAGATAGTTCCGCGATTACATCGCAGGGTCAAGGTCTTGATAGATCCGCACAGCAGGGTCAAGGTCTAGATAGTTCCGCGATTACATCGCAGGGTCAAGGTCTTGATAGATCCGCACAGCAGGGTCAAGGTCTAGACAGGTCCGCGATAACATCGCAGGGCCAAGGTCTGGATAGATCTGCATCACCGGGTCAAGGTCTGGACAGATCCGCACAGCAGGGTCAAGGTTTAGACGGGTCCACAATCACACCGCAAGGTCAAGGTCTAGACAGGTCCGCGATAACATCGCAGGGCCAGGGTCTGGATAGATCCGCATCACCGGGTCAAGGTCTGGACAGATCCACACAGTAGGGTCAAGGTCTAGACAGGTCCACAATCACACCGCAGGCTCAAGGCTGGGCAGATCCGCACCCCTCAGACAAGATAGATCTACGGCGCCATCCTAGGGCCGAAGCAGCTTCGTACTTACACCACACCAAGGTCAGGGCCAGGGACAGAACAGGTCAGACACCACTCCGCCCAGCCAAGGAACATCACGGGGCCCTGGAGATATTAATAGAGCATCGGCATCAACAGAGCATGAAATAAACGACGCATACGTGCAAGCTAATTACGATGTGCTAAATACAATCATGCATCGTTTAAGAGAAACGGGTCAGATCTACAACGTTACTAGAAATCTAGAAAACGACTATGACTCGGACTCGGTAGATGAATACATCGAGATGGAGACCCCCTCTGGGAGGCCAAACGAAAGGATGCAGTCACAACAAAGAAGGCGCACTCAGGCAGTCACAACCCCCGCAACAAGAACGACCGAGATACAAATAGGAGGGGGAAGGAATGCACCAACCAACGCTGAAGAAACAGCCCTCCGGAGAACACGGGGAGGGCGTCTACCCGGCTTCGACGGAGGTCCGGAGAACAACCGGCTATCTCAGCAGAACCAGGGTGCATCAAGAGGACACCATCAAGGGACCACACGCCCCCGAAGGAATGTGGTTCGTCCGGATTACGATTCATATGAATGGGAAGATCCTGAACCGGTTGATCTATCCCACCTGGTAAACACTGACAGCCCATTTTCTGTGACCATACAAAGCCATCCATTGCCTGTGAAAATGAAATACCCTCAACATTTGGGGTATTACAATGGAAAGAGCGACCCAGACGACTTCTTAAAGAAGTTTGTCGGAGCAGCTCTGATCCAAAGATGGGATACGCCAACCACATGCCACGCATTCTCCTACTCACTGACAGACGATGCGCGAGAATGGATTGATGGCCTACCCAAGAACAGCATTGACAGCTTCAAGGTGCTCAAAAATAAATTTAGGTCCCAATTCAGCATGCAGAAAAAGCATAGAAAAACTCATATCTCCGTGCACAATATTAAACAAAAAGAAGGAGAAAGGACAAGGGACTTCATCGTTAGGTACACTAATGAAACCCAGCAAGTACGAGGACTACCAGAAAGCCAAAGAATTTTAGGGCTCATCCACGGACTTCGCACAATAGACCTAATTGAGCACCTAAGCACCGATTTGCCTGAAACATATGATGGCCTTACAGACAAGGCCCATATTTGGTTAGATGCAAGGGGAACGACTAATGTAGACTACACTTCAGGAAGGAAAATAAAGGAGTACAGAGGGAATGAAAGATCCCCCCGATACGCAAGAGATGACAACCAATGGGCCGGAAGAGACAGAGAAAATGGGATCGATATCCTGTCCAGCCTCACAAAAACACCAAAGCAAATTCTGGCCACGGAGCGAGTTGCTTCAACTTTCCCGATCCCAAATAAGCTCATAACAAAAAAGAAGAACATGGACAAATACTGTGAATATCACAGAGACCACGGACATGACACAAACAATTGCAGAAATCTAAGGAAAGCCATAGAAGAAGTTGTGGAATCAGGAAAGCTGGATCACCTGGTTAAAGGTATTCGCCAAGCAACAAGGATAAAAAATGAAGCTGAGAAGACAGAAAAAACAGAACCAGCACAGATCCTCATGATACGCTCTGAGGTACACAGAGAGCAGTCACAGGAACAATACTACCAGTTCGCACCATTGAGGCAGATAGCGCCGTCCAACGGACTAATCGCCATCGAAGCTACCCTTGCAGGTGCTAAGATGAAAGAAGTCCAGATAGATGGAGGAAGTGAATGTGACATTCTCTATGAGAATTGTTTCTCTCGACTACCAAGAAGTGTTAGAGAAAAGCTAAGAAAAGCGGATAAACCACTAACAGGGTTCACAGGAGAACGAATATGGCCAATCAGAGAGTTGAGGGCAGAAGTAACAATCGGGAACTATCCAAAATGGAAAACAGAAAGAATCACCTTCATGGTCATACCGGCAAACTCTGACAACAACACAATTCTTGGGAGAGAAGCACTGAGGAAGTTCGGGATAATAGCATACGAAGGTATGCAGAGTCAATGTTAGCTAATTCATCCAATGCAGAGTCTAGTCGCCCAGCTGTGTCTTCAGGAATACCACGACCTTCCAAATTTACACCTTCACCAGCCAAAGCATGCATCAACCCTACTTCTGCGTCAACCTTGTTCTCATTGCACACCTTCGACAGCAATGCACCAACTTCAGGACCATGGAGGAATGACTTGCAGACATGGGGAATAACTTCAACAATTAATCTCCCATACTTCCAGATTGTTCTGCAAGTGCATCCTGTGCCCCTTTTAGTAACGCATCCTTCTCCTGAACCTGGCCCCTAAGTGAACCCATCTCCTTCTCTTTCTTCACAATAACCGCCCGTGCAGTGTCCAGCTCCGACTGAAGGCCCCCACAGTCTACTTCCAGATCAACCACCTTCATTTCCAGAGAATGCTTCTCCGACATCAGCTTCTCATACTGCTCCTGATGATATACCGTATACGGAGCTTTACCTCCATATAAAAGACTGAATACGAAGGACCCTTCGTAAGCAGCGAAGGTACCAACATATTGTACTAAATAAACATTTCCGTAGCCGAAGCTACGATGTATACCTCCGTAATTCCGGAGCTCCTAAAGATAATAAATAGAGAACGGATACACATAAATCTATTCCATGTTTATCCGACCTCCTAAGAAGGAATGAAATCAAACATCCCTATAAACAAGGACACGGTTTAAGAGTCCTAAATATATCTTCCATACTTAGAAGATATCACAAAAGGAGGAAGGGATTTACCCTAAATTCCTATCTTCCTATCCAAGGCTTTACCCTCTATATAAAGAGAGGAGGTGCCATACGGCACATCATTATTATTTGATCAAATAATCGCACTATGACTTAATCGAAGGTGTGAGGTAGGTTTTGGGTGTTTTTTTGGAGATTCCCTTCCGGTCAGAGGGCCGTAGGCCGCTTTACGCCTATAGCTGTTGTCTCTAGAAGATTTATGAGGTTTTTGGTTTGTGTGATGTGATTAGGGTTTTTAGGGATTGAATGTACTTGATCATGTGCCGTAGGGTACCTCCCCTCTTTATATAGAGGGTAAAGCCTTGGAGAGGAAGATAGGAATTTAGGGTAAATCCCTTCCTCTTTTCATGATATCTTCTAAGTATGGAAGATATGTTTAGGACTCTTAGACCGCGTCCTAGTTTATAGGAGCGTTTGATTTCATTCCCTTATAGGAGGTCCGATAAACATGGAATGGATTTATGTGTATCCATTCCTTATTATTTTGTGATTATCTTTGAGAGCTCTGGAATTACGGAGGTATACTGTTTGGGATGAGATTTTCACATTCAAGATCTTAGGGTATCAAGATCTTAACTACTGTTCATGGCTAAACTTTGTACTTCAGGATCATAAATATGAAAAATGAGAAAGATCCTAAAACATGCTTAAGATCCTAAAATATGCTTAAGATCCTAATATATGTTCAAATAGTTAACATATGGCCAGGATCTCAAGATATGGGCCAAGATCCGGAATATGTCCAGGATCTTGAGCTCTGAGATTACTAACCGTTATTTATTTTGACTTAGCAATATAGGAACGTGTATAAGTGTTTTCTTGCCCCCAAAGTCGGAGTTAGTTGCTTGAAAACGTGTGGAAATGGTCCTTTAACATTCAAGAGTCAAGTCATCAAGTCAAGAGAAGAATCTGCCAGGATCCCGGATTTTTAGGAAAGTTAGTTGTACTTTTTCCTTATAAAAGGGGCAAGTGATCTATAGGCTGATCAATCCGTTCTTCCAAAGGAAAATCACACACAAAACACCTCTTTCTCTCTACTTTTCATTTGAAAACACTTAGAATTCATTCACACCAAGATTCAACAACAATTCATCACTTAGAACGATCACTTGTGCTCTCGTATTGTAGTTATCTTGAAATTCTAATAATAAAACAACAAAGGCAGGAGCAATTGCTTCCTCCCGAGGTTTTTATGCCGGCAATCCAGATGGATTAAGGGCTTTTCATCGTAAAAATACTCCGTGTTCATTGTCTTTACCTTTTATTTGCCTTATTTTGCATTTACAAAACGTTTTTTACAAGTTTAATAACACTTTTTGCAAATTATTTTACTTGCGCTTGTATTTAATTGATTGTTATGAGTCTATCTTAAACTTACTGAATTGTTGACATTCAAACACCTTATTTATTTCCACTTTATGCATTAAAACCGTTTTTCATAAGTGTTATTGCTATAAAATCGATTATTTAGGGATCATAGTCTAGATCTTGAGTCTTATTATCTTTATCTTCAACGATTTTTCTCTTTTTTCTTCAGAATTCTGTTTTCAAGACATTTACTAAACTTTTCTACATAAAATCCTTTATTCGCATTATTTTCATTAGCATATGTCTTATTTTATTTTAGGATCCTAAGCACCTGACCTCACTTACAAATCTTTGGTCAAAAAATTATCTTGAATCTTTTTACAAAATTATCTTAGGTAATTTTTGTCCAAAACAATTTGGCGCCCACCGTGGGGCAAAGTGGTGCTTTTCTCAGATTTTTCCTAAATTTTTTAATTGCATTCTTTTACAAAACGTTTTGCAAAAATGAGTTTTCAATCTAAACCATTTTTATCTTTGAGCACAGAGGTTAATTTCATCTCTACTCCCCATATCCCATCATCTCAAAAGAAAGTTGCTGATCTAGCCAAGATATCGACATCCTCATCAAGATCCTGGGAGACTATATTATATCTTGTTATTATATCTAACCAAGATCTTTTTTCTTAATTGTTTATGTTAAAGAACAGGTTGAACAGCAGCAAAATGGTGATAAAAATGCTAAGATCATGGTCTAAAAAAATGGGTTGGAGCAATGATCATCTTTTTGCATCAAAGGATCTTGGATTCTGACGTTGGAGGATCTTCCGCAACCCTCAAAAAGACTTTCTTACTATGTAGCCACGCTCCAGAATGCAGCCGTGTTCCAGAATACAAGATCCAAATCAACCTTTCAAGATCACGATAGATCAGGATCTTAACTGGATCTATGATCTTGACACAAATCAGGATCTTGACTCATGTCTGGGATCTTCATCCCAGACCCCAGGTTTTATTGTCTTTAATATTGTTTTAACACTACTTAGAAATGCATGTTATAGATATTAAAAACACCTATCTTATAAATACGTGCTAGGGAAACTAAAAAAGAACACATAGAATAGCTAAATGATAATTTAATTTAGGTGACTGTGATCTTTTGTATGCATCTACAATAGTGAAAAATCTCATGTTAGTATACTTATGCTTAATTTCAGTTATGTACTATGATCATTAACATAGAATAGATTTAGAAATATTTCAACTAAACGTAGCCAAGATAGGATACATATGCTAATGATGCCTTTAATGAAAAATAAATGAGATTATGAATAAGACTAGAATTATCACACTAAGGTATACTATTTTAATATAATATGAAGCTTTGCTAGTGTGGTTACGTTAGTTGAGAAATCATATATGTGTTGAATCTCATTTTGCCTTTAAGTGATCTCGTGTTATTAGAAGTAAAGAATTAACTCTATCTCTAGATATTATGCTGAAACCTATAGGGAATTTCGAACTTTTAACATAGAACAGAAGATAATATTAATGTGTTAACATATTTTGAATTTATCCTTAAGATACCACTAGTTTAACGAAGTACAGGATACCGGGGACAGTTCAAGATATTGGACAGAATTTAGAATTTCTTGTAGGTCTATATCATATACTTAGATGATCTTGTAGAAAAGAAGTTTTTTAAGATATGCGGGAAAGAGATTGTGGAGATCATATTAGAGAAAATCCAAGACGAAAAGGTTGCATATTGGTTGTCAACACACGGATAAAGAAATACTTCCAAGATCTTGGAATTCTATCCAAATGAAAGCCTACCATCTGCAAATGATTCAGGATAATCTTGTAGCACAAATCTTTCAAGATCTTGCAACCAGGTATTATCTTAACTTCCTGTATTCTTCCATATATTGTGACTACTTGTAGAATAGGATTCTATCCTACACTAGTCACAAGGGGACATATTAGTATGAAATTCTATGATAAACTATTAATTGAAAAAAAAATAATAATAATCATATTTTCGAAAACATTTCAAAGTTTTAAATCTTTGAAATTTTTACGACTTAAACATTCTAAATAGTTTAATAAAACTATGTCAAAAATCGACGCGAAATACAACTAACCAATAAGGGAGATGTTAGCCAAACATCTACTCGGTTTTCCTATATTGAATTCAACAGGGTTAACATTACTGAAGATATTGGAACTGAAGCATATTTCTTATCATCAAATGAAGTAACTTGTCACCATAAAGGGGACAAAGATTTCAGCAACGAAGTATGCTTCAAGGAAGTCTTACATATGTAGGATCTCTACCAGAAAACATCGAATGGAAATAAGATCCGAAAGAATCAAGGTATAGGCTTCGAGGTAACAATTGTAATGTTCAAAAATGATTAAGATTTTCTGATTATCATTTTACAACTGATATGTCTGGTCTTCTTGCTTTTATGAGAAGTCTTGGGGACAAAGCAAAATGGTTAGGAGGGGTTCCTAAAATTTTTTAAACAAAACTAAATGATGTACTTATCATAGTATTTTTGGTCACACCACTGAAAAATGTGTAGCATTTGACTTTGAAATTTGGCGATTAATAGACAAAGGGTTATTAGATGAAATACTTCCTAATCGTAACTGGTCTTTGTCAAAAAAGTAATCACTAGAATCTATCTACTGGCTCAATAGTATTTTTAATGCAATATGATGATACTGACTTGAGCGTCGATGTGGCGATTAGCTAAAAGGGCTAACGTCAGTCTTTAGTCTCTTTTTTCTCTTATGATCTTCTGCAGGATTTTAACGTCCAGGATCCAAACACTAAAGGATGAAGATCGCAAGCGTATACTCAAGGAATCTTCCTCAACGGAAACAATTTCTCCTAAGTTTTGTCCTTAAACGGACTACAGTGGATTGAACTAAAACTTCAATCCTAGGTTGAAGGGATCACCTTCTCGAACGTCGAGGTTAACACTAACACCTCATTTCCCCGGGTGCACGTCATAAAAAATTCATGATTGTGGGTAGACCCTCATGGTTGGGAATTTTCAAAGGGTTGTTGATTTTTCAATCAACTCAACTGGTTTTGACGATCAAACAGTCATAAAAAAGAATAGGATAATCTCTCTATTATTCACAACCGATTAACATTGTGTGTTTAGTGTTTGTTCATGTCTAGGAATAATAACATTCTCATCATTTAACTCTACATCGGTCATGAGCTTGCATAAATATTTGTGGCTAGTTGTTTTGTATATGCGCATTTTCATTTTTAGTGTTGATAAATATATGTGTGCATGAATGTCCCTTTGCAGGTTATGACCAATATTGGGGACAACCCTAGCATTTGGTCATCAGCATGATTTTTGAATTCTTTAATAATCGATTGTCACAGGTTTCTTCTCGAAAACAAAAAGTTAAAAGATTGATATATCTTTTAGAGCTATTTCGACTGTGTCATTGTTACAGGAATTTAGGATCTTACAAGGGAGAATCTTGGTGATTCTATGCCCATAACAAGCAAGGTACACCACAAAAACTTTATTAACTATTTACATCTTTCATTCGGATATTTCACCAGGTTTGAAGAAGTCCTTCTGAATCATCAGAACTAAGCGAATCAAGAAGTTATGCTTGGAATCATGAATCTTCTGAACAATGAGACACAAAGAGAGATTTGAGAAATGATCTTCTACGAACGGTCAATTCTATCCCTAATACTTTTGTTTATTATTTGCTTTGATCTTGATACCGTCAAAACTGTTTTGAAAAATTTCAACTCCATTTAAGAAGATAAACGTGAGTTAAATTTTGGGGACAATTGTTTGGGCTGAGATTTTCACATTCAAGATCTTAGGGTATCAAGATCTTAACTACTGTTCATGGCTAAACTTTGTACTTCAGGATCATAAATATGAAAAATGAGAAAGATCCTAAAATATGCTTAAGATCCTAAAACATGCTTAAGATCCTAAAATATGCTTAAGATCCTAATATATGTTCAAATAGTTAATATATTGCCAGGATCTCAAGATATGGGCCAAGATCCAGAATATGTCCAGGATCTTGAGCTCTGAGATTACTAACCGTTATTTATTTTGACTTAGCAATATAGGAACGTGTATAAGTGTTTTCTTGCCCCCAAAGTCGGAGTTAGTTGATGGAAAACGTGTGAAAATGGTCCTTTAACGTTCAAGAGTCAAGTCTTCAAGTCAAGAGAAGAATCTGCCAGGATCCCGGATTTTTAGGAAAGTTAGTTGTACTTTTTCCTTATAAAAGGGGCAAGTGATCTATAGGCTGATCAATCCGTTCTTCCACAGGAAAATCACACACAAAACACCTCTTTCTCTCTACTTTTCATTTGAAAACACTTAGAATTCGTTCACACCAAGATTCAACACCAAATTCATCACTTAGAACGATCACTTGTGCTCTCGTATTGTAATTATCTTGAAATTCTAATAATAAAACAACAAAGGCAGGAGCAATTGCTTCCTCCTGAGGTTTTTATGCCGGCAATCCAGATGGATTAAGGGCTTTTCCTCGTAAAATACTCCGTGTTCATTGTCTTTATCTTTTATTTGCCTTATTTTGCATTTACAAAACGTTTTTTACAAGTTTAATAACACTTTTTGCAAATTATTTTACTTGCGCTTGTATTTAATTGATTGTTATGAGTCTATCTTAAACTTACTGAATTGTTGACATTCAAACACCTTATTTATTTCCACTTTATGCATTAAAACCGTTTTTCATAAGTGTTATTGCTATAAAATTGATTATTTAGGGATCATAGTCTAGATCTTGAGTCTTATTATCTTTATCTTCAACGATTTTTCTCTTTTTTCTTCAGAATTCTGTTTTCAAGACATTTACTAAACTTTTCTACATAAAATCCTTTATTCGCATTATTTTCATTAGCATATGTCTTATTTTATTTTAGGATCCTAAGCACCTGACCTCACTTACAAATCTTTGGTCAAAAAATTATCTTGAATCTTTTTACAAATTTATCTTAGGTAATTTTTGTCCGAAACATATACATCGTAGCTTCGGTTACGGACATGTTCGCTCAGTACAGTATGTTGGTACTTTCGCTGTTTACGAATGGTCCTTCGTATCCAGTCTTTTATACGGAGGTAAAGCTTCGTATATGGTATATCATCAACCCCTCCAGTCTGATGGGAGAGTCTATCTGTAGAGTATCGTATTAGACTTCATAAATAATCCAAAAAAGAAAAATAATATAAATAATAGCGTACCTTTATAACCGGAGCCCGAAGGGGCTTCGGTTTTTGGATGCTTCATTGCTTCTCCGAAACTCTTTCTGAAGGGTAAAATTGTAATTTTACTTTGCCGCGTATGCTTCCCATCAAGAGTTTAATTCGGGCGCGCGTATCCCAAGGAGAAAACCAATCGACGGTTTGGGTGGTTTCTGCGCCGGTTTTTCAAACTATCCTTTTTGTCTCCTATTTAATCTTTGACGGCTTCATAGAGTTTCTTCTTTTTCACTCCCCCTACTCTCCTCTTTGCATTGTCATCAAAAATATTCGCTCCCTCCCCTTTTAATCTTCTCCATATTATGGATCGTAATCATTTTCGTGTTATTAGTACCACGTATTCGGAGATGACTGAGGAAGATGTCACATGGTTTCGCCGGTGCTTTTGTCGCCCCAATGATCCTGACATTAGGGTTCCGGGACGGTCGGAATTGATTCTTGATGCGCCTACTGGATTTATGGGTATGTATACCGCTCCTTTTTCTGGTGGCAATCTTAGGTTTCCTTTATCTCCTATGTTATTAGGGTTACTTGATTATTACGATCTGTATTTATCTGTGGTGCACCCCTTGGCGATTACCATGATAATGTCGTTTGTCGTTATTTGTCGTGCTTATGAGGTAGAGCCATCGATGAGTGTGTTTCGGTATTTCTTCAAACTGGGTATTCGTGATGGTTGGGTTATGGTTGAGGAGAGGCCTAGTAGGTTGTTTTTTGATATTGGTGATTCTGATATGTTAAACTGGAGACCGGGGTTTTTGTTTTTTAGTGAGGAGTATGTTCATCCGCTATTTAGGGGTTTGTTGAATACGGATAGGTTAGTGTCGGGTATGTCTTTTGAGGATAATGTGCATGATTGGGTTACTTCTTGATAATCCATTGGTCCATCAGGTGCGTAGGTCTCCATTTGAGTTGGTTACCTATCCCTCTGTGATTCTGTATCTTTGTGGCATTACGATGTCATGGGAGGGTTCTCCTGATGATCCTGTCTTGATATGGTGTTGTGAAGGTACCATTCTTGTTGCACCTTTTTTTTGCGTTTTCTTCATATATGTTTTTATCTTATTCTTTTACGTTGCATTTGTAGAGTTGACACTTAGGGAGGCTGTTACCATGAATCCTCGGGGCATGGTTGTTGGTAGGAGGCCTCTGTCTCCTTCTGATGATGAGGGTGGTGAGGGTCCCCTTTTTGCCGGTGTTGCTGCTTCTGGGACTCATCCGAAAGGCAGAGGGTGATGGGTGGTTCATCTGGTGCAGCGGATCCTATGGCTGCGGGTCCTTCTATCATTATTCTTGATTCTTCTCCGATGATGGACAAAGTTGCTGCTACTACTGCACCGGCTCTAATGTTGGTCAGGGTATGTTTGCTTTCCCTTAATTTTGTTCCTTATATCTTCATAAATATGATGTGTGTGTATTTCCCTTTTTTTTTTTTTTAGCCGGTACTTTTGATCCTGGGCGTAGGCCTGGGAAAGAGCCAGTTGAAGAAACTGGAGCTACTACAACTGGAGCTACCACAACTGGAGCTACCACAACTGGGGCTACCACAACTGGGGCTACCACAACTGGTGAGTGGCTTTAGATTCTGTGTGTTGTTCTTTAACTGCTGTTTTTTCCCTTTTATATTTATGACCAAACCTCTTCGTGTTTTAGGGGTTCCTCTTCAGAGTGAAGTGCCTGATCCGCAGCTTTGCCGAATGAGTCTGGATATGCTGGTTTCCGATCACTTAACAACTATGTTGGATACCATGCCGGCTCAAAGGCTTGCTGAGATGACCAATCAGGCTCTTTTTGCTGCTAGTATGATTGGTTCGGCTAGTAGTGCTAGAGTGCACTTTCTGGAAGAGGACCTACGGAGGCATAGGGCGGAGTTGGCCGCTTTAAGGGCATCCCAGTCTGGCGGAGGTGATACTTCTTTAGTGAATTCTCTACGGAGGGAGCTTGCTGATGCCCAGGAGGCTTTGTCCCTGGCTACATAGAGTTTGGATGCTGCTCATGAGCGAATTGCCACTCTTACCGCTGTCGGTCCTTCTGCAGTGATCAACAGTTTGGAAGAGAGGGTATCAGCTCGGGAATTGGAGTTGGATAATAGGACGAACTCCATGCGTCAGGTGATTTCTGGTGTTATTCCTCATGTTTTCTGTATGCTGATGACGAGCCCTGAATTTGATCAGAGCCTTGATGAACTTATCCAGGCTAATCGGGCCGATGCGAGAGCCTTGTTACTTTTTCGTATGGAGAGTCGTGGGCAGGTTGTCTTGAGGGGGAGGGAGAGGCTTCTTGGCACTGAGGAGAGGATCGTTGCTGCTGAAGAGACCTTAAGGAATATTTCTTTTCCTTATATCCAGCGTGTTTCTATAAATCCTAATGCTTCGGTAGCTGATCTTTATAATATTAGGCCTCAGGGAATGTGAACTGTTGGTCCTCTGCACTCTGTACATATATTTTTAGGTGCCTTGGTCATGTGATGACTTACTCTTGTATATACTTTGATGTTTTGATTTTTGCTCCTTGCTCCTTGTCTTTGTTTCTGTTGTGATTGTTGTACTTCAAAGCTTTTCTTCTGTAAGGAAGTAATATCTTTTTCCTTTTTTTTTTTTTAGCCGGTACTTCTGATCCTGGGCGTAGGCCTGGGAAAGAGCCAGTTGAAGAAACTGGAGCTACTACAACTGGAGCTACCACAACTGGAGCTACCACAACTGGTGAGTGGCTTTAGATTCTGTGTGTTGTTCTTTAACTGCTGTTTTTTCCCTTTTATATTTATGACCAAACCTCTTCGTGTTTTAGGGGTTCCTCTTCAGAGTGAAGTGCCTGATCCGCAGCTTTGCCGAATGAGTCTGGATATGCTGGTTTCCGATCACTTAACAACTATGTTGGATACCATGCCGGCTCAAAGGCTTGCTGAGATGACCAATCAGGCTCTTTTTGCTGCTAGTATGATTGGTTCGGCTAGTAGTGCTAGAGTGCACTTTCTGGAAGAGGACCTACGGAGGCATAGGGCGGAGTTGGCCGCTTTAAGGGCATCCCAGTCTGGCGGAGGTGATACTTCTTTAGTGAATTCTCTACGGAGGGAGCTTGCTGATGCCCAGGAGGCTTTGTCCCTGGCTACATAGAGTTTGGATGCTGCTCATGAGCGAATTGCCACTCTTACCGCTGTCGGTCCTTCTGCAGTGATCAACAGTTTGGAAGAGAGGGTATCAGCTCGGGAATTGGAGTTGGATAATAGGACGAACTCCATGCGTCAGGTGATTTCTGGTGTTATTCCTCATGTTTTCCGTATGCTGATGACTTACTCTTGTATATACTTTGATGTTTTGATTTTTGCTCCTTGCTCCTTGTCTTTGTTTCTGTTGTGATTGTTGTACTTCAAAGCTTTTCTTCTGTAAGGAAGTAATATCTTTTTCCTTTTTTTTATTTTTATGCTTATACACTCTTAAAAGAGTGTCTTATGCATTTATGCTTATGCACTTCAATCATAAGGAATGAGTGACTTATGCATTTTATTCATGGGTTATTACCTCATGATTATGTTGAAAAGTCTTATAGGCGTCACCTTGACAATTCAAAAAAAAATTATTGCTGTAAGTACATGGCAAGAGGAAGTTACAATTTCTTTGTATTGTTCCTAGCTGCTACTTTTATGCTGCCCTATTTGCTCCGTTAATTTGGCTTATCCCGAGGGCAAATTATGCTCCAACCGGTCTTGATGCCTATCGGAGTCTTTAATGTGTGGGTTTCTTTTGATCCGGATGATTCTGACTTTTCTTCTGCGAAGGATCATTCTTCTGCGATTTTCGGCTGTCCTCTGGGTCCTTTTTGAATTATTCTTCTGTTGCGTTTGTACCACGGTACGGAGCTCTTTCCCTTTGTATCTTCAGTAAATGAAGAGAGTATTGTTTGCATCCCCCCGTGAGATTTGTACTGTATGCAACCATGTATTATTGATGCTATCATGTGGAATTTCCTCATTCCTTCTCTGCCCAGGAGCATGTCATAAGACGAGTTTGCTTTTATCACGATTGCCAAGATCCTTGCTGTTTTTTATTTATTGTTATGCTTATACATTCTTAAAAGAGTGTCTTATGCATTTATGCTTATGCACTTCAATCATAAGGAATGAGTGACTTATGCATTTTATTCATGGGTTATTACCTCATGATTATGTTGAAAAGTCTTATAGGCGTCCCCTTGACAATTCAAAAAAAAATTATTGCTGTAAGTACATGGCAAGAGGAAGTTACAATTTCTTTGTATTGTTCCTAGCTGCTACTTTTATGCTGCCCTATTTGCTCCGTTAATTTGGCTTATCCCGAGGGCAAATTATGCTCCAACCGATCTTGATGCCTATCGGAGTCTTTAATGTGTGGGTTTCTTTTGATCCGGATGATTCTGACTTTTCTTCTGCGAAGGATCATTCTTCTGCGATTTTCGGCTGTCCTCTGGGTCCTTTTTGAATTATTCTTCTGTTGCGTTTGTACCACGGTACGGAGCTCTTTCCCTTTGTATCTTCAGTAAATGAAGAGAGTATTGTTTGCATCCCCCCGTGAGATTTGTACTGTATGCAACCATGTATTATTGATGCTATCATGTGGAATTTCCTCATTCCTTCTCTGCCCAGGAGCATGTCATAAGACGAGTTTGCTTTTATCACGATTGCCAAGATCCTTGCTGTTTTTCCGCCAGAGGTTTCCTCCGATAGTGGCGTCTAGCCATATTTCTCCCAATGGGCGGATGCGTTCACTGGCGAATCCTACCACTTCCGTATCCAGTGGTGTGATTGTTTCTCGGAGTTTCTTTGGCAGTCGAAGGAAACTCTTCTCATGGATTATGTCTCGCCCACCCCCTGTGTCTACCTGCGTATTCTTCAGGCATACGCTGCCTATGTTCACTTTTATTAGCACCGGGTCTGTCGATACCTTGCCATCCAATTCACCGAAGTGATAGTGTTGTGGCCCTTTCCGAAATATGGTGTTCGACAGTATCCTCCTCCGGTGCTCTCCTGGTTCTGCTTCATCGAAGCTCGGCCTGCTCCTTTTTACCAGGTGCGCTAATTTATTTTCTCTGGCTGCGCTGTCTATCTGTCTTAACAACTCCCTGCAGTAATCCGTGCTATGTCCATATCCGTTGTGGAAACAACATAATTTGTCTAAGTTTCTGGTTCCCCTTCTGGACAACGGCAGTGGTCTGACGAATGTTTTTGCTACTTCCTCCGATGACAGGATTTCTGATGGAGTTTTCCGGAGATTGCCAATTGTTCTTTTGTAGCTATTCGTCCTACTGTATGTGGGAGAGAACTCATCAGTTGCTATATCCTCCATCATCTCAGTTTGCTTTCCATTCTGCTTTATCATGGACTTCCATTTAGCCATAGCTTTTTCTGCTATTTCTTCTGCACTTTTCCATTCGTGGAATTTCTCCATCAGTTCCAGGTAGCTTTTTGGTTTGCTGAGGCATAAATGCCGTATCAATTCTCTTGATCGGAGACCGTGTATGGCTCCGGATATCTTTTCTCCTTCTGATATACGTACCAGATTTCGAGTGCTATCTCCGTATCGTTTCAAAAAATCTTCTGCCTCTTCCTGCTTAATGTCGTGTGCCAATAGGTGGGAACCGAATTCTTTCTTCAATTTGGATTTGAAATCTTTGACACCGTGTATACTTTCTTCCGATAAGCTTTCGAGCCACCCCCTTGTCTTTTCGTGTAAGAGGTAGAGGATGACATGGCAGATTGCTGGACCGCTCCATCCTTCCTCCTTGGCTTTGTCGTCGACCCTCCTGAGGAATTCATCGATATCGGAGGTGCCGTCATACCAAGGTAGGTCTTGGATTTCCAGTATCTTCACCGGAGGTACATTTTGGCGTAAATCTTCGGTGAATTGCGCACATGACCCCTTGTATTTAGGCTCTAGTTCCTTTTGTTCAACCTTGTCTTTTTCGACTCCGGTTGTTGAGCTTGCCTTAAGATACTGTGGGGTTGCGAAATTATACGGGTAATACCACGATGCCTGCATATGTCCTGGGTAGCTTCCACCGAAGCATGGTGTTCCCGTGTACTGGACATACGGTCCTCCGTAGGGATAAAGGTATCCTCCGGAGTAGTAAGGTGGATATGCACTCGATGCTTGGTATGTCCCTAGCCCAGGCATTGTATGTACAACAGCCACTGCAGTTATCCCAACTGGGGTTCCCTGATAAATCGGGTATGGTGGGTATACAGGCATTGGGCTTTTTACCGTCCCGAAGTAATCTTTATTTTTGCTTCCTGCTTCCTTCTTTTTGTTCAGATCTCTTTTGGCCAGCTGCTGGCCGATTTTATCTGTTGCTGTTGGATTGCCTTCTGCATCCTGGATCTGATTTCTGTCTTCTTTCCTGCGCCCCTGCACTACTGGTGACTGGCTATCTTGTGCCGTGCACCCAGGGTGTGGCACAGTTCTTTCCTATGGATCTGGAGCTGAATCTTCTTCGACGTTACTCTCCCTTATGTCGAGACCACCGTCTGCTGCTTTGTTCAGTGGCATTATTTGGCAGGTCGATCGACCTGCTACCTGGTCGTCTGACGGCTGCTGGCCCGCTCCAGTTCTTTGTTCATTTAGGGAGCTGGGTCTTTTGACCGGGAGAGTCTCATCGTCGGCTTCTTTTTGATTATAGACAACATCTGATCCGTGTTGTCCCGGAAAGGAATTGGGGTTTGACATAATGCTTTTTTGATCGTGGGTGGATTCAAATTTGAGAGCAAAGGTCCCACAGATGGCGCCAATTTGTTTGATCAAATAATCGCACTATGACTCAACCGAAGGTGTGAGGTAGGTTTTGGGTGTTTTGTTGGCGATTCCCTTCCGGTCAGAGGGTCGTAGGCCGCTTTACGCCTATAGTTGTTGTCTCTAGCCGATTTATGAGGTTTTTGGTTTGTGTAATGTGATTAGGGTTTTTAGGGATTGAATGTACTTGATCATGTGCCGTAGGGCACCTCCTCTCTTTATATAGAGGGTAAAGCCTTGGAGAGGAAGATAGGAATTTAGGGTAAATCCCTTCCTCTTTTCATGATATCTTCTAAGTATGGAAGATATGTTTAGGACTCTTAGACCGCGTCCAAGTTTATAGGAGCGTTTGATTTCATTCCTGTTTGATCCAAGAATCGCATGGACCTTCAATCGGGAACAAGGAGGGGTTTTGACCGATTTATTGCCGATTCCCTACCGGTGTAAAGCTTTGAGAAGCTTAACGACATTGTATTGGAGGTGTTTGAGAAGCTTAATGCCTTTCGTCTGGTATTAACCGTTCCGTCTTTGTCCTTTGGCCATTAAAACATTTGATTATCCGGCTTTTTCCTCTCTAATAATTAGGGGAATTACCTCGATGTTATATGGTTGGACTGCTGGAAACTTCTGTCGGCATGATCATCTGCAGATGAGACTTTCATGTCCAACGGGGTTGATGTTTGTTATCGTCGGCTTTCTTCGTAGGTATAGTGCGTCTTTAATCTCGTAATACTCTGAGGTTCCTTTCACCGTACTTCTTCCGGAGCTTCCTAGGTCACTTCAAAATCTATGTATCCCTTGTATACTTTATAGATGTTTCCAAACTTATTTCCCTTATAGTGGGTCTAAGCCTGGTAACTCGTTGGGATCAAATAGGATGCTTCTTTATGTCGCCCAAGTGTCTGTTTGTTCGCGTATGCCATATCCGTAGGTGATGAAGAAGCTTCATATGTGAACTCAATGTGTTCCTTAGTTGAGTCACTTTTTCTTGGGAAGTTTCTGATGGTGGGTCGGTGATGCTGTAGTACATAGCTTCGGCTCTGCTGTTGGTGAAAAAGGTCTTCAATGTAGTGGATGGATAATCGGTCTTTGAGCTGCGTAATTATTTAGGATTTTTGCGAATATATCTGTCTTGTGTGACGCTAGTAGGGTGGATGTTGAGGCAGGGTTGATCCGGGATCTTGTTGCTGAAGGTAGTATTGCTCTTAATGGTTTTCTTGTAACTGCGTTCTCCTTCGCAGAAAATTTGTTTAGGCAACATATCAATGTTGAATCGTCGTCCAAAATGTGTTTGAATTTTACTCCACTGTTATCTTTATCGGATCATATCAACGCACAATAAAACTGTTTGTGCATATTTCTTGTTATTTTTGCCGTGTGTAGACTGTGTAATCTGACCATCATCTGAGGCTGTAGGTTGTTCCGGAAATTCCTTAGTGCTCGGGGAGCTTATTCGTTGGCATAGGATGCAAAGACAAACTTGGGCATTCTTCAATGTGTTGATGTGTAAAGGCTGAGCTGAAATTGTCTTCGTTTGTTGAAATCGCTGTTGGTGAAAAAGGTATTCGATATAGTGGATGGATAATCGGTTCTTGAGCTGTGTGCCGATTTAGGATTTTTGCGAATATATCTGGCTTGTGTGACGCTAGTAGGGTGGATGTTGAGGCAGGGTTGATCCGGGCTCTTGTTGCTGAAGGTAGTATTGCTCTTAATGGTCTTCTTGTAACTGCGTTCTCCTTCGCAGAAAATGTGTCTAGGCAACATATCAATGTTGAATCGTCGTCCAAAATGTGTTTGAATTTTACTCCACTGTTATCTTTATCGGATCATATCAACGCACAATAAAACTGTTTGTGCATATTTCTTGTTATTTTTGCCGTGTGTAGACTGTGTAATCTGACCATCATCTGAGGCTGTAGGTTGTTCCGGAAATTCCTTAGTGCTCGGGGAGCTTATTCGTTGGCATAGGATGCAAAGACAAACTTGGGCATTCTTCAATGTGTTGATGTGTAAAGGCTGAGCTGAAATTGTCTTCGTTTGTTGAAATCGCTGTTGGTGAAAAAGGTATTCGATATAGTGGATGGATAATCGGTTCTTGAGCTGTGTGATTATTTAGGATTTTTGCGAATATATCTGGCTTGTGTGACGCTAGTAGGGTGGATGTTGAGGCAGGGTTGATCCGGGCTCTTGTTGCTGAAGGTAGTATTGCTCTTAATGGTCTTCTTGTAACTGCGTTCTCCTTCGGAGATTATAATATAGTCTTTGTTACGCACAGAGCTATGCCAGAATATCGGAGAGTAAGTATGATATGGTCATCCGCCTTAGGTGTTACGACCGTCTTTGTAAATGTTGCGCCAATTGCTTGATATAGTCTTCTGGGAGCTTCGGAGATTATAATATAGTCTTTGTTACGCACAGAGCTATGCCAGAATATCGGAGAGTAAGTATGATATGGTCATCCGCCTTAGGTGTTACGACCGTCTTTGTAAATGTTGCGCCAATTGCTTGATATAGTCTTCTGGGAGCTTCGGAGATTATAATATAGTCTTTGTTACGCACAGAGCTATGCCAGAATATCGGAGAGTAAGTATGATATGGTCATCCGCCTTAGGTGTTACGACCGTCTTTGTAAATGTTGCGCCAATTGCTTGATATAGTCTTCTGGGAGCTTCGGAGATTATAATATAGTCTTTGTTACGCACAGAGCTATGCCAGAATATCGGAGAGTAAGTATGATATGGTCATCCGCCTTAGGTGTTACGACCGTCTTTGTAAATGTTGCGCCAATTGCTTGATATAGTCTTCTGGGAGCTTCGGAGATTATAATATAGTCTTTGTTACGCACAGAGCTATGCCAGAATATCGGAGAGTAAGTATGATATGGTCATCCGCCTTAGGTGTTACGACCGTCTTTGTAAATGTTGCGCCAATTGCTTGATATAGTCTTCTGGGAGCTTCGGAGATTATAATATAGTCTTTGTTACGCACAGAGCTATGCCAGAATATCGGAGAGTAAGTATGATATGGTCATCCGCCTTAGGTGTTACGACCGTCTTTGTAAATGTTGCGCCAATTGCTTGATATAGTCTTCTGGGAGCTTCGGAGATTATAATATAGTCTTTGTTACGCACAGAGCTATGCCAGAATATCGGAGAGTAAGTATGATATGGTCATCCGCCTTAGGTGTTACGACCGTCTTTGTAAATGTTGCGCCAATTGCTTGATATAGTCTTCTGGGAGCTTCGGAGATTATAATATAGTCTTTGTTACGCACAGAGCTATGCCAGAATATCGGAGAGTAAGTATGATATGGTCATCCGCCTTAGGTGTTACGACCGTCTTTGTAAATGTTGCGCCAATTGCTTGATATAGTCTTCTGGGAGCTTCGGAGATTATAATATAGTCTTTGTTACGCACAGAGCTATGCCAGAATATCGGAGAGTAAGTATGATATGGTCATCCGCCTTAGGTGTTACGACCGTCTTTGTAAATGTTGCGCCAATTGCTTGATATAGTCTTCTGGGAGCTTCGGAGATTATAATATAGTCTTTGTTACGCACAGAGCTATGCCAGAATATCGGAGAGTAAGTATGATATGGTCATCCGCCTTAGGTGTTACGACCGTCTTTGTAAATGTTGCGCCAATTGCTTGATATAGTCTTCTGGGAGCTTCGGAGATTATAATATAGTCTTTGTTACGCACAGAGCTATGCCAGAATATCGGAGAGTAAGTATGATATGGTCATCCGCCTTAGGTGTTACGACCGTCTTTGTAAATGTTGCGCCAATTGCTTGATATAGTCTTCTGGGAGCTTCGGAGATTATAATATAGTCTTTGTTACGCACAGAGCTATGCCAGAATATCGGAGAGTAAGTATGATATGGTCATCCGCCTTAGGTGTTACGACCGTCTTTGTAAATGTTGCGCCAATTGCTTGATATAGTCTTCTGGGAGCTTCGGAGATTATAATATAGTCTTTGTTACGCACAGAGCTATGCCAGAATATCGGAGAGTAAGTATGATATGGTCATCCGCCTTAGGTGTTACGACCGTCTTTGTAAATGTTGCGCCAATTGCTTGATATAGTCTTCTGGGAGCTTCGGAGATTATAATATAGTCTTTGTTACGCACAGAGCTATTCCACAATGCTCAGATTTGCACAAGATTTGCCCTATTGACTTTTTGTCGCCAAGGCTTTATCTGTGATATATACTGGGCTTTTATCTTAATTAAGATTTATCCACAGTTTCGTTGGATTTTATGGGCGTCCCCTTACTCCAACTTAATTAGTTAATTGTACGTACTTATTTATAATATTTGCGAAGGGTAGCGACCCAACTTCGCTTATGTTAGCAGAGTTCAGTAAGCATCTGGCACTGAGTTATCTGCTTGGTGCCCACGTAGGGTCTTATAATTGTGACAGAGATTTGTACCTTTCAAGCAGCTTTGTGGTCGGAAGGTTTCGGCTCCGTCGTCTTTTGATGTGATCGTTGGTTGCGGTTGTTGTGGCTATCCGCTGATTGAATGCTCCTCCTTTGGCGTGCTTTGTAAATGTTGCGCCAATTGCTTGATATAGTCTTCTGGGAGCTTCGGAGATTATAATATAGTCTTTGTTACGCACAGAGCTATGCCAGAATATCGGAGAGTAAGTATGATATGGTCATCCGCCTTAGGTGTTACGACCGTCTTTGTAAACGTATTGCCTTCGGTCTGTGCTTTTGAAGATGACATCTTTCTTGCAGATATAATATGTTTCAGCTGGAGGTAGGAGATCAAGATAAATACTATGGTCTTCTGGATGTTGTAATGTGCTTGCGAAGGATTGTATGTGCGTCATCGAATATCCATTCTTCTTATTATGTCGATAGTATCTTCCATTTGCTTCATAGTAGAAAATCACTTTCTCTCCTTTTTCCGTTATCTCTGGCAAGCTTGGGTAGGTTGAATACATCAATTTCTCCAACGATCTTTTATTTTAATCATCGCGATATATATTCTAGAGATGCCATCGGGGAAAATTCCCTAACGATGGACTCTAGGGCTTGGGGGTCCCAATGCGAGTTTTAATAATTCCATATGCGCTTTTGTGCTTTGAGCATCGTCATTTGAAGAAGTTGTTTTTTTCTGCATCTCCCTAATTGCTGATGTGTAGTAGCTTCATTGTCTAGTGGGATGTAATGCCTCCCTTTTGACGTGTCTTGCGAGTGGTGTAACAACTATTGATTGTTTGGTGTCTTCGGGGGCATCGAAGATCATAAATATAGCCTTCGTATCTTGGTTTTGGAGTTCTTCACCTTGGAGTTGCGAGATTGGCTAGCCATTTTGTGATAACGTCCTTTGCATGTGAATAATATATGTAATTTTACACGTGCCAGGCCTAATGATAGCACCATCATGTATGATTTCTTCATGCTGAATTCTATGTGTTTTCACTTTTGTAATCTTTTGCTGGAAGCAATTTTTCCACCAAAGTTACATGCTCATGCGCGCATTCTTTTTATGTAGTGATGATATAGCAGCCGCGTATACTTGCTCAGAAGGCTTGCCATCCAACTCGAATAGTTGTAAGGACCTGATCGATAGGAGTATCTAGCAGCCATGCGGTGATGAAGGAGCAAATGCAGTCCTCAGGTTGACGGTGAAATCAACGTCTTTTACCTCAAAATCATTTATGGTCTTATTTCGGAGCTCGGGACCTGATGTATTCCCTTAGTCGCCCTCATTACCACCTCTTGCTGGTCACCGATGGTGGAGTGATGGTCGGAGGCGGCGAGTCGCCAGAAGTGTGTTGTGAGGTTTCGGTCCCCTTTTTTTTTCTTTTGGAAATCTTCTTTCTTGTTTGCTTAGGCGCGCTTCCAATCTTCTTTCTGGGTAGCAAATTAATTGACAGAGGTTACTGCTCTCTTGGGCATCCTCTGGTGGTCAGCAGCAGATCCAACAATGATATGGGCGTTTTTTGTATTGTCGGAATACTTTTATCGCGAACGCTTCTTGGGTCTTCTTTATTGATGATTCGGAGTTTGCTCGGGTACCGTCTTGGCCTTGCCATGGGATGTCCCTCGTGATGTGTTGCTGGACCGGTGGTGGCTACTGATCATTAAGCATCGATTGTGTAGTTTTTTAATTTTTTCGTCTTGTAAATTGCCTTTTGTCGACTATTTCTCTAAACCTATGCTTTCTCCCGATTGCACCTGAGATATTTCCATGCCATGGGTAGCCTTAATATGCTTAGATTCAGCATCCAAAGTCGTCACAAGTGATGGTGGTTGATGGTGTTACGACGGTGTTTAATTTATGATTATCGGTTTTTCACCGGCTTTTTTTATGTTGGTCTTTTTTTAGCAAACATTCAGCACTTGTGGATCCATTTGAATCCATGTGGTGATCATTCCCGGGCCTAGTGGTGGCCAGTGGTGGTTATGCGGCTGAACGGTGGTGCAATCGAAAAAACGGGTTTTTGACACCTCGTTTGTTTTATTGTTTTTCTTCTTCGGCCTTCATGTCTGCTTTCAGCATTAATTCAGTGTTCGTAAACTTTTTTGTGGTCTTAGTCGACCCGTGCTACTCCCAGTGTAGGTCTGGTGGGTGGTGCTTCGGCGATCCAATGGGCGAAACGGGTTTCGGGTCTTCTAAACCTTTTTTCCTAGCCAAGTTCGAAGCTCGGGGCCTCCGTATATTCCTTGGTCGCTCCATGGGGGTTTTCTCTATTATAACGGACCAACTCCGGAGTAGCTTCTTGTGGTATCTTCATGGTGGTAGGACGATGGTAGTTCGAGTATAAACGAATTCGATCCTATCCCTTTTAGTCGTTTTCTTCCATTACTAACTCGGACTATGGATCCTTTCCTAGCGTTAGCTGTGCCATGAGGGTCTCGTAATTGTCAAAGAACAACCCTTATAATGGCAGGTTGTGGCGACAGCTTTGTTACAAGCTCAGCTGATTTTTCGCCTTTCTTCGGGTAAGCTTCCATTCTGGACGTCTTCTTTCCGAGCTACAGCGATGCCAACAGCTGATGGGGTATCCTTAGTTACTTCATTAGGTATCCCTCGGTAGTCCAACATCAAACCAGTGGTGGCCAGTGGTAGTTGGATGGCGGTTGCGTGCCGGCGTTACCATTACGGTTCTCGTTTTTCGGTTTTTCACCCTTCTTCCTTGATCTTTCATGAATCAAAGCTTTGATCACTTCATTACTGTTTATGAATCAGATCTTACTCATGGTTTTTCATTATGGGATCGATCTTGAAAGCGGCTGCAATTGTCGGTGAAATTTAGGCTTGTGGTGACACATCTGAAAAACTGTTTTCGAACTTTGAGAACCTGTGGCCTCCCCATGTTTTGACCGCTCCAAAGGGTCTATTTTCACAGATGGAGATCAGCTCTATAATGGTGGCTTGCAGCATCGATTTTGCTCCTTTTTTCGAGTCTTGAACTCCTTTCGTGCTCTCTCTCTCCAGCTTGTTTAAGATCCGTTTCCGCCTATATAGCAGCTATAGATGATGGTTAAGAAATAGCTTGCGGCGGCTTGGCGGAAAAACTGTTGTGGGCCTTTTAAGCCTTGTTCCTAGCCACGGTCAGACCTCAATGCACCCGTACAAGTCTTAGTTGTTCGGGCCTTTCCCCATAATAATAATAATTTCTTCATGGCTTCTTCGTAATTCTTCATCATTGACTGTAGGCGCCTCGATCTTCATGGTTTTTATTCGTCTTCAAGTGGCTTGGTGGCAGCTACGCGACTTCCTTTGTAGTTCTTTGCATTCGATGGGATTTTTCGACATACCCAAACTTAAGACCTGAAACAATGGGTGTTCCGGTACGTCTTTTTTCCATGCTCTTTCACCCAACGTCTTAGCATGGTAATGGTTATCGGTAGCCACATGTAGCAGTTGTTTCAGGTATAACAACAATTTTTGTGGTTTTTGGTTTTATCGAAATTCGAGATGTCTTCAAGCCTTGACCGTGGGTTTTTTGATCTGAGTTTGAAGATGATTTAGTTGTTTGTTGCAAATCAGAATGGTGGATCATCATTTAATTTCTCATGTGAATAGGATTAGAAAAATAACGGCGATAGGTAGAAAAAGGCATAAACAATTTAATGTTTATTGCACTTTTAGGTTTATTTTCCAGGATTTTTTTTTTGTCTCCTAGTATTTTGTTTGTGATACTGGGTTTTACAAGATCTGGGTTTGAGTTATGTTAGATCTGAAAAAGAGAAAGGGTTTAACGTTTTTGTGATTATTGATGGTTTAGAGATCTAGCTAGGTGGTAATCATGGGAACGTATAGTGAACTGTCCCACGGATGGCGCCAATTTGTTTGATCCAAGAATCACATGGACCTTCGATCGGGAACAGGGAGGGGTTTTGAGTGATTTATTGGCGATTCCCTTCCGGTCAGAGGGCTATGGAGCCGCTTTATGCCATTGTATCGGAGGTATTTGTGTTAGCGGTGCAGACTTCTTATGGTAGCGAAGTCGGCCACCTTAGGTGTTTTGAGGTTGAAGAGAACATGTCTCCATCCAATGATGAGAACCTCTATTTATAGGGGGAACTCATCTTGGGGAATAAGTTAGGTCATTAGGGTTTTACCCTAGAGTTTAGGAAAAGATACGACGGACATGTTTAGGGATTTACATGCCATATAATTAAATATATTATAATGGTGAAGGGATATGGACACATACCTTTTCTTTAGGAGGAAGAAATAAGAGATTTCCTCCATATTTGGCGGAGCTCCGTTCTGACGGAGTGAGCTCCGTAATAGGATCTGGACATTCTGAGGTGAGCTCCGTTCTGACGGAGGTGAGCTCCGTATTTCTGGTAGAAAACATCCTTATGCAGTCTTCGTAATAGCAGATTTACATACGGAGGGTATCTTCTATAGGGTATATCATCAGCGGGTATCTCCTGAGTTTCATTAGTGTACCTATTTATGAAGGCTCTGGTACCTTCATCTCCCCCTTGTCTGATATTATGGGCTGCGATATGGGTCTTCCTGTGCTTCTTTTGCTGACTGAAGTGTGCTCGAAATTTTTCTTTCAAATCTGAAAAACCAGTGATCGATCCCTTTGGAAGATTGTTAAACCATTCTCTAGCATCACTCTTGAGTACCCAACCGAAAGCTCTGCAGGCTACTGGGTCGTTCCATTGTTGCATTGCTGCTGCTCCCCTAAATAACTGTAGAAAGTCATCGGGGTCAGTCTTCCCTTCGTACGTTCCTAGATGGGACGGACACTTCATATTTTTAGGCAATGGGTACTTTTGTATCCATTCAACCAAAGGTGAGACATTGAATTCATCTTCGAGGGGGAAGGGCTGTTCTTGGCTCATGTTCGCTCCTCCCATGTTGGGCATTGCTGTCGAAGTGACGTTGGTTACCCAAGGGTAACCTTCGTAATGTGCGTACCATGGTGGGTAAAATGGATGAGGTCCTAGTCCAGCCATTGCATGCAAAGGTTGGGGCTCAGAGAATTGGGGTTGAGTCATGGGGTAACTTTGAGAATACCCCGGAGGTCTTGGACCGTATCTTGGAGGCATCGAAGGTGGCATTCCCCAGTATGGATAATAATCGTATGGGTGGGGAATCCCTTGAGGGGTAGTTATTGTAGAATCCGTAGTGATGGGGGCTCCGGGGACATTGTTAGTTCCCGCCCGAGACCTAGGGATTCTTGTTAGATCAGGGAAGTTGAAGCCTGCGTTGTCTGCAAATTCCTGGGCCCTTCGTTGTTGTTGGGGAGTGCCTTCTGGGCTTTGGACATTGCGAGCATTGTTCCCTGTTGGTCTTCCATCCTGATCCTCCACCTCCCATTCTTTGTCTGTTTCATCTTCAAAGTTCAATGCTCTTCCTGCCGCTCGTTGTCTATTGATAAACCTTAGGGCTTTTTCAAGCAGAGCTCTGTCTCCCAGGAGGTGTTCTTCGTAATTGGTTCTGCTTGTCTTGAAGATTCTGCCCTATTGTTTCGTCTTTGATAAAGTATAGAAGGATCTGGGTGGTAGGTATGGTTCAAGCTAAATGGCGATTGAGAGGCCGCCGTAAACTCGGGTTGGTTTTGGGTCCCATTTGCTGGTGTACTAAATGACGGAGATGAGACTCCATCCGCTTGGGATGCGGCTGCGCTGAGTGGGGTTTCTGGGCCAGTGTTCGACATGATTTTAGTGAATCAGTGTGGTGGTTTGATGGTGGGTTTCTTGAACAAGGTCCCACGGATGGCACCAAATGATTGTGCACCAAATCACGTCGAGAGGCGTTTCAGCTAGAGGGTGATTATGAATGAACCTAAAAGGGTTTTTAGGTTTTGTTGGCGATTCCCCAAAGGTAGGAGCGATGCTCCTTTACGCCAATCTAAGGCTGTTGATGTGAATGTCGAAGCTTGTTCCACTTTAGTTAGGGTCTTTGGTCGATCTGTGATCGTCTGATATGTGGAGAAATCCTCCTCCTTTTATAGGAGGAGGTTCCTTGGAGGAGAAGGTTAGGATTTTCCCTTTCCTTCTTTGAATCAAACTCTTATTGCCATGTTTATCCGATTTAGTTTCCTTTAGGAGAATATCCTAGAATATTCCGGACTAGGCAAGAGTATATATTACCTTTGGAAAGGATTTGTGTTAATCCTTTAGTTGATCGAGTTAAGCACCTCCAGGTTTGTGCCCTTCGTGAGGGTGCTTCATGTTACATGTCCTTCGTATAGCTACTCAGAGGGGTACATCGTCATATGCCGATATGATAGATTGGCTAGGCATATAATATAAAGAATGCGTTGTGGGTTTGATATTTTTTTTTGTTTGAAAATAATGATAATAATGCTCTTTTGTTGCTTGCAAACACGTATCCAAATTTTAGTTCAAATAATGACACGTTGTGTTTGAATGACCAACTAAAGAACTCAATCAATTATTTTGTATGGCTTTTATATGAAAAGTCCGACAATCATGTTATCAGATTTAATAATTGTTTGATCCAAGAATCGTTCAATGGCTCCGACCTGGGGTTATTGGGTGTCTGAGGTTTTTAGGAGGCGATTCCCTTCCGGTCAAAGGGCTAAGAAGCCGCTTCACGCCTCAGTATTTAGGGTTTTTTTCTCAAGAGATGAATGCTCTTGGATGTAAGTCCGTCCTTATATCTAGGGGTTAAGAAACTTGGAGAGGAGGAAAAGGAGTTAGGGTAAATCTCTTCCTATTTTAGGAATATCTTCTATCTTTTGAGAAGATTTATGATGATCTCTTAAGTAGACCGTGTTCGAAATAACCAGACTCGGATATATGCTTTCTTTACAGAAAATATGATACGCACATTCCTTCGGAGCTAGGTGACTTAACCCAGGTGCTCCGGGATTATGTCTGCTTACGGAGACAGTGCTTCGTATAGGCGTTTTATTTTTACCCGGAGGTACCTTTTCTGGATACGGAGGTAGAGCTCCGGATAGGGTATATCATCAAGCCCCCCAGTCTAATAAGATAGACGGCGACGGGCTGTCTTGTTAGACTTTCAAAATTCGAGGGTCGAAAATGTAAATAAAGCTTAAAAGTGGAGAGTACCGTATATTACCTGTCCAACTGATCCGATCCTTTCCCCAATCGCTTCATCTATTCTGCCCTAATTTGTTCCTTTTCCAAGTCAGTGATATCCTTTTAATCCTTTTCTTTATTATTATTTTTAGAAATGGCAAAAGTAGGTCGTAGCGAACTTTCTTCCGTTGTTACTCCTGAGGGATTAGGGTGGTTTTGCTCCACCTATCTATCGTCTCTGGACAAGGCGGTTCGTTTACCGTCCCCTAGGGAAACCGTTGCAAATCCCCCTCAGGGTTTTGTCGGTCTTTACGTTTCCCACGTTACCCGAGGGAATTTGAGGTTTCCGCTTTCCCTCTTTTTCCTTGATGTGCTTAGCCACTATAACTGTCCATTTTCTTTTATGCATCCAAACGGTGTTGCCCGTATCATCGGATTCGAAATCCTTTGTTGCGCATACGGTGGTGAGGCGACTGTGGATTTATTTTCTGCCTGTTTCGATTTGTGTGACGCCGGTGATTGGGTGACAATACAAAAGAAACCCAAAGTTGATTGTTTTTTGCCTGGTAGTACTGATGTCAGGGGGTGGAAGAATGAGTTTGTGTTTGTTGAGTGTTCGGTGATTCCTGAGGCGTACTCGGCGTTGTTGACTGGTGAGAAGCCAACCAAGTTCAAGGAGCCGGCACCTGCCTATGCCCTTGAATTGCCCCTGTATCAGCGACTGATTGAGGATCCTGTCAATTGGATCGTTATCCTGATGTTGTGTTGTACCAGGCTGGCACTTTGAAGGAGTGGCCTGAAGGACTAAATGCCAGAATCTTTGTTGAAGGAAAGGGTAAGTAGTTTGGTATTCATTTCTTTTGACTGCCCATCGTTTCTTTTGCCTGATGCGTTTATTATTCTCCAGAGGTTACATTGGTTGAGTTTGTGAAGGGCCCTTTGTTAGAGTGTCCGCCCAAATTATCTGTGATTTCTGCAAAGTTGTCTGGAAAGGTTGTGGAACATGAGGTTGTTGATGTTGAGAGAGAGGTTTCGAAGACTTCTACTCCTTCTAAAAAGATGAAGGCCCCGTCGAAGTCTGCTTCTAAGGCTCCAAAAGAGAAGGCAAAACCTCAGTCCATTTTTGACACAATGCTACTAGGTGAACTTCAGCCTGAGGAGATAAATCTGAGTGAGCATCTTCGGTTATACTCTTGATTTATATGACGCACGCCTGAATTTAATATATATATATATTTTGTAGATGTCCCTGATCCCGGAGTGGTGGAGGATATTCTTCTCCGTTTTGTTCCTGATGAGTGGGTCCGGGAGTTGATGGCGTTGGATGCTGGAAATCTGCATGCTTCTTATGATCAGCTTCTTTACATGAGCACCATTGTTGGAACTGTTGTAAGTGCTCGACATCGGCTTTTGGTCCAGCAGCATGCGGATATGGAGGGACAGCTGGCTAACTTGAGAGGTCGTCGTCGTGGAGAGGGTTCTTCTGTTTGCGATTCTTGTCATGGAGAAGAATTTTTTATTTCTCATCTGAAATGAACTCCTTCATCTTAAGAGGCAAATGGCTGAGCAGAGAGAGCAGTGTTCTGTATTTGCTAGGCAGTTGCAGGGTGCCCAAGCGAAAATTAACCATATGGGATCTTTTTGTGAGACGAGTAAGAAGGCTGTTGATGAGAAAGATGCCCGAATTGCTGAGCTTGAGGCCCAACTGGAGGAGGCTCATCAAAAAACTGCTGTTGCGGAGTTGAAGTCTAGGAGAGTCATATCGGAGGTTATCCCTTATGTTTGCGTCGAGCTGGTTAGAAGTGAGGAGGCTGGTGTGTTGTTGGCGGAGGTTGTGAATGCCAACCGTGCCCAGGAAAGGGCGTCTGTATTGAGCCAGCTGGCAAGGGATGGACTGATTACCCTTGCTCCAGATTTTGTGGACCAGACTTCAGAAAGGGTGGCAGCAGCTGAAGATGCCCTTGCTCGTGCAGATTTCCCATTTGTGAAAGATATTTCTGCTGATGACTCTGCCTCTGTTGAAGATTTGCTTCAGAAGAAACCCCGTACTTCTTCCTGACTTTTTATGATTTGTTTGTCGGATTTATATTGTATTGTAACAATTTTATCCTTATTTGTTATACTCTCTGCATCTTGACTTTATCTTATCGGTGTAACGCTAAGACTTATATCTTAATGCTTAAGTTTTAACCGGGCTTATATCTATGTTTTAAGATTTTACCGTGGTTGTGTTGGATTTAATGAGCGTCCTCTTACTCCAACTTTTTAGTATATGTTTTTAATTACTTGTACGTACTCATAATTATAGTGCGAAAGGTTGCGACCCTGTTCGCTTAATTCTGATTTTATTAAAGACTTGCTCCAAAATAGTTTGTACATGTTTTCAGAGCTCTGTCTTGTTTAATGGTAGAACCGTCGAAGATTGGTTGCATTCCATGGTCTTCCGACTGATTTGTCTTCCATGTCGACCAAATCGTAAGCTCCGTTGCCATAGGCTTGAGCCACTTTATACGGTCCTTCCCATGTTTGGCTGAGCTTGCCTTTTTCCCCTTCTTTGCTCTGGCTGTTGAGCCTGAGCACGTAATCTCCTGGTTTGAAGGTTGATTTCCGCACCCTTTTGTTGTAGTAGTTTTATACTTTTTGTCTCTAGGATGCCGCTCTTATTGCTGCTATTTCCCTTCGTTCATCCAGAATGTCCAAGTTTAGCCGAAGGTTCTCTTCATTGTTTTCTGTTTCCAGGTTAGACACCCTGCACGTTGAAACTTGGAGCTCCGTTGGTAAGACTGCTTCGGATCCATATACCAAGCTAAAGGGAGTCTCCTTCGTTCCCCTTTTTGGGGTAGTCCTGAGTCCCCATAGGACTAGCGGTATTTCGTCTACCCATCCTTTTCGGATGGGGCCCAACCTTTTTTCTATGCCTTTTACTAGGTCTCGGTTTGTGACTTCAACCATTCCGTTACCCTGGGGATGATATACGGATGTGAAGTTCTGTTGAATCTTTAGCTAGTTGCAGCAATCCGGGAAGGTGCCCTCCGAGAATTGCTTCCCATTATCGGAGATGATAATGTGTGGTACTCCGAACCGGCACACGATATGTTCGAAGACGAATTTCTCTATGTTTTAAGATTTTGCCGTGGTTGTGTTGGATTTAATGAGCGTCCTCTTACTCCAACTTTTTAGTATATGTTTTTAATTACTTGTACGTACTCATAATTATAGTGCGAAAGGTTGCGACCCTGTTCGCTTAATTCTGATTTTATTAAAGACTTGCTCCAAAATAGTTTGTACATGTTTTCAGAGCTCTGTCTTGTTTAATGGTAGAACCGTCGAAGATTGGTTGCATTCCATGGTCTTCCGACTGATTTGTCTTCCATGTCGACCAAATCGTAAGCTCCGTTGCCATAGGCTTGAGCCACTTTATACGGTCCTTCCCATGTTTGGCTGAGCTTGCCTTTTTCCCCTTCTTTGCTCTGGCTGTTGAGCCTGAGCACGTAATCTCCTGGTTTGAAGGTTGATTTCCGCACCCTTTTGTTGTAGTAGTTTTATACTTTTTGTCTCTAGGATGCCGCTCTTATTGCTGCTATTTCCCTTCGTTCATCCAGAATGTCCAAGTTTAGCCGAAGGTTCTCTTCATTGTTTTCTGTTTCCAGGTTAGACACCCTGCACGTTGAAACTTGGAGCTCCGTTGGTAAGACTGCTTCGGATCCATATACCAAGCTAAAGGGAGTCTCCTTCGTTCCCCTTTTTGGGGTAGTCCTGAGTCCCCATAGGACTAGCGGTATTTCGTCTACCCATCCTTTTCGGATGGGGCCCAACCTTTTTTCTATGCCTTTTACTAGGTCTCGGTTTGTGACTTCAACCATTCCGTTACCCTGGGGATGATATACGGATGTGAAGTTCTGTTGAATCTTTAGCTAGTTGCAGCAATCCGGGAAGGTGCCCTCCGAGAATTGCTTCCCATTATCGGAGATGATAATGTGTGGTACTCCGAACCGGCACACGATATGTTCGAAGACGAATTTCTCTATGTTTTTCCCCGTGATCTCTGTCAGTGGCTTCGCTTCTACCCATTTGGTGAAATAATCGATTGCAACGACCAGGATTTGTGCCCCGAGGCTGCTAATGGCAGTGGTCCGACTATATCGATTCCCCACTGTGCAAACGGCCATGCAGAGATGACAGATGTCATATCTTGTTTTGGCATTCTACTAACGTTTGCGTGTAGTTGGCAATTTACGCATACCTACAGCGTTGCTGATGCGTCTTGATGCATGGTTGGCCAGTAGTAGCTGAGTCTTAATATTTTCGCCACTATTGACTTTGGTCCGGCATGATGTCCACAGACTCCTTCGTGCATGTCTGTGATTATCATGCTAGCCTCATTTGGCCCCACACATCTTAGCCACGGCGTTAGGAAAGCCTTTTTATATAGTATTCCGTCCATGATCTTGAATTGTGGTGCCTTAAATCGTATTTTCCTAGCTTCGTTTTTGTCCTCTGGTAGAAGTCCGCTTATCAAGTATTCTCTTATGGGCCTCATCCAATTATTAGGGTCTTCCGTGATTGTGGTTAGCACCTCCTTTCCACTTATTGACCTATCTTTGAGGACCTCGATTAAGACATCTTTGGCTAGGTGGGAGAAGGTAAGGGATGCCAGTTTACTTAGTGCATCTGCCTTTTGATTCTGATTTCTCCTTAAGTGTTCTATTTCAAATGACCCGAAACAGTTTATAAAGTCGTGGATTTTCTCCAGGTATTGTTTGATTGTTGGTTGTTTTGCTACGAATTCCCCTTGAACCTGTTTTGCCACTAGCTGGGAATCTACATATACGTGGATGTGGCGGACCTTCATTTCCTTTGCTATGCAGAGCCCTGCTAGTAGCGCTTCATATTCTGCTTCGTTATTTGTTGTTTCGAACTCGAATCTTAATGCGTATGTGTATTCTTTCTTATCGGGTCCTATCAACATTAGCCCTGCTCCGGAGCCGCTTTTGCTTGAGGCTCCATCTGTATATAACTGCCATTCGTTGCTATCTTGATCTTCAGTGATGATTAACGTGCTTGAGTGACTTGTAGCTCCGGTCTCTTTGTTATGTTGTGTTTCTGCAATGAAGTCTGCTAACACCTGTCCTTTCATCGAGCTTCGTGCTCTGAACTTGATATCGTGCTCTCCGAGTTCGATGGCCCACTTGGCCATTCTTCCCGATTTCTCTGGTTTGAGTAACACTTGTTTGATTTGCTTGTCCGTTAGGACGACTATATTATGGGCTTGAAAATACCTTTGCAACCTTCTGGCGGTATGAACCAATGCCAGGACTAGCTTTTCAAGCTCCGGATATCGTGCTTCTGCTCCCTGTAGTATTCTACTAACAAAGTAGATTGGTATTTGCTTCTTATCTCTTTCTGCTAACAGCACGGAGCTCACACATTCTGCGGATGACGCTATGTATATGTACAGTGTTTCTCCTGCTATAGGGGATGTCAGGGTTGGTAGCTCCGCGATATATTTCTTCATTTGTTCGAAGGCTTCGTTAGCTTCGACAGTCCATTTAAAGGTCTTCTTGTCGATACACCCTTTAAGTGTTTTGAAGAACAGGAGTTGCTTTTCTGCTCCTCTAGACAAGAATCTGCTCAACGCTGCCAACTTCCCATTCAGGCTCTGTACTTCCTTTATGGAAGTTGGTGGGAGCAGTTGCGAAAGTTTGTTTACTTTAGACGGGTTAGCTTGTATTCCTTTCTTCGTGATGTAATACCCCAGGAATTTTCCTTCTTCCACTCCGAATGAGCACTTCTTTGGATTCAATTTCATGTTGATACTCCTTAGGGTATTAAAGGTTTCCTGTATGTCTGTCAGCAGCTCATCTTCGCTTTTGCTTTTGATGACCATGTCGTCAACGTAGGCCTCCAAGTTTCTTCCTAACTGATGTTGGAAGACCTTGTCGACCAGTCGCTGGTACGTAGCTCCTGCATTCTTTAGACCAAATGGCATCTTTTTATAACAATATATTCCTTTATTGGTATAGAACGATGTCTTGCCTTCGTCACCTTTAGCCATTTGTATCTGATGGTATCCCTTGTATGCGTCCAAAAAGCACTTTAGCCTGAAGTCCGCTACGGATTCGACCTTCCAGTCAATCTCAGGCAGGGGGTAGCAGTCTTTTGGTGTGGCTTTGTTTATGTTCGTGAAATCTACGCACATTCGCCACCCCCGTCACTTTTCTTTACCATGACCGGGTTTGCTACCCATGTTGGATACACCGACTCCTTTATTATTCCTGCCTTCAAGAGTTCTTCTACTTCCTTCAGTGCAGCCTGATCTCTTTCTGCTGCTAGGGACCTTTTCTTCTGATGGACTGGGGTCAGGTGTCTGTGTTCATTTAGCCTGTGCTCCGTTATGAATTCTTCGCCCCGTACTGATATTTTCCGGGGGACTCCTGTCATGTCGGAATATTCCCATGCGAAGACATCCATGTTATCTTCCAATAACTTTCGGAGCTTCAGCTTGAACTCTGCTGGCAGTTGTTTCCTAACTGAGATCAGGTGTTCCGGGAATGCTAGGTTTATAGCGATTCCTTCTTCCTTGTCCTGTTCTGCTGTCGCTGGGATTGTGACTTTCGTCTCTTCCCTGGCTCTTTTTATACCATGGACATGTCTCCCAGCATCGCGGCGGGACTCTATCGTCCCTACCCCTTCTGGGGTCAGGAATTTGACCATTGAATGGATTGTTGACGCAACGATTCCCAGCTTCCTCATGGCGGCTCTGCCTAACAACATGTTGTAAGGGGAGGGCGACCTTACTATGACGAAGTCGAGATCCTCTGCCCTAACGGTGGGCGATTGCCCAATCTCAACGACCAGGTTTATCTCTCTGATCGTCCAGATCCGCTCCCCGTGAACCCTATTAAGGGTGTTTTGGCAGAGGTCATCAGGCTCCTTATCTGATCGAGTGTTCATAGAGGACATCGCATTCGCTACCTCCGTCTATATATACCCTGTGAACCCTATTAAGGGTGTTTTGGCAGAGGTCATCAGGCTCCTTATCTGATCGAGTGTTCATAGAGGACATCGCATTCGCTACCTCCGTCTATATATACCCTGTGAACCAGGATATTGCAGACGGTAATTTGTATTACCAGTGGGTCTTCTAAAAACGTGTTGGCTTCTTTGGAATCGAAGACTATATCTTCGATCGCGGTGCTATCTTTTGCGCCTTTCCTTTTGGTTCCTATTTCAGGGAGAGTCCGGGATGGCCCGTAGCCACCACCATGAATCTCCCTTACTCCAGGGTTGAGGTCGGCCATTTAACTTTTTTCGATCAGTGGTGGGCCCGGTTATTATGTGTGTGTCCCACGGATGGCGCCAATTTGTTTGATCCAAGAATCGTTCAATGGCTCCGACCTGGGGTTATTGGGTGTTTGAGGTTTTTAGGAGGCGATTCCCTTCCGGTCAAAGGGCTAAGAAGCCGCTTCACGCCTAGTATTTAGGGTTTTTTTCTCAAGAGATGAATGCTCTTGGATGTAAGTCCGTCCTTATATCTAGGGGTTAAAAACTTGGAGAGGAGGAAAAGGAGTTAGGGTAAATCTCTTCCTCTTTTAGGAATATCTTCTATCTTTTGAGAAGATTTATGATGATCTCTTAAGTAGACCGTGTTCGAAATAACCGGACTCGGATATATGCTTTCTTTATAGAAAATATGATACGCATATTCCTTCGGAGCTAGGTAACTTAACCCAGGTGCTCCGGGATTATGTCTGCTTACGGAGACAGTGCTTCGTATAGGCGTTTTATTTTTACCCGGAGGTACCTTTTCTGGATACGAAGGTAGAGCTCCGGATAGGGTATATCATCAATAGTTTTTTGCAAAACTCAGTGACCCACGACGAATTAGTATCATAGGATTGGAGGAAAAAATTCTCCATATTAATCAAAAACAAATAATAGGTATGAAACACTTATCTGATGATATTGTGTAAGTCTTCGTTGGAATTTTTATCTTTTGTGCACGTACTTTTGGTCGTGATTTCTTGTAAAAACTCAGAGAGTGGGTGGGGCCGATAAGTCATGATCCCACGGATGGCGCCAATTTGTTTGATCCAAGAAATGCATGGACCTTCGATCGGGAACAAGGAGGGGTTTTGACCGATTTATTGGCGATTCCCTACCGGTGTAAAGCTTTGAGAAGCTTGACACCATTGTATCGGAGGTGTTTGTGTTGGCGGTGGAGGATTCTCCATAGAAGAAAAGCCGGTCACCTTAAGTGTTTTGGAGAATGAGGCTTTGTATCTCGGGGTGGAAAGAATTTGCCTCTATTCATGGGGAAGACCTTTATTTATAAGAGGAGCTTATCTTGGGGGATAAGCTAGGGTTTTAGGGTTTTTAGGGGGATACCCTAGTTATTAGGAAGGGATTTGGGTAAATCCTTTTTCTTTAGGAGGAAGAAATAAGAGATTTCCTCCATATTTGGCGGAGCTCCGTTTTGACGAGGTGAGCTCCGTTATTCTGACTGAGGTGAGCTCCGTAATAGGATCTGGGACATTCTGAGGTGAGCTTCGTTCTAACGAAGGTGAGCTCCGTTCTGACGGAGGTGACTCCATTCTGACGGAGGTGAGCTCCGTATTTCTGGCAGGAAACATCCTTAAGCAACCTTCGTCATAGCAGATTTACATATGGAGGTAGGGCTCCGTATAGGGTATATCATCAATTCCCTTATAGGAGGTCGGATAAACATGGAATGGATTTATGTGTATCCATTCCTTATTATTTTGTGATTATCTTTGAGAGCTCCGGAATTACGAAGGTATACATCGTAGCTTCGGCTACGGACATGTTCGCTCAGTACAGTATGTTGGTACTTTCGCTGCTTATGAAGGGTCCTTCATATCCAGTCTTTTATACAGAGGTAAAGTTCTGTATATGATATATCGTCAATTATTATGAACAACATTCGACCTCCAAAAACGCTGACTATATCATACAGATCCTCAGCCTCCTAAATCGGCTGGGAACAACCAACTATAGGCGTAAAGCGGCTTACTGCGCTCTGACCGGAAGAGAATCGCCAACAAAACACCTAAAACCTATCTCACACCTTCGGTTGAGTCATAGCGCGATTATTTGATCAAATAAATTGGCGCCATCCGTGGGACCTTTCCTCCCAAAATCGAATCCAGCCACGATAAAAAAAGCATTATGTCAAACCCTAACTCCTTTCTGGAACAACACGGGTCAGACACTGCCCATAACTCATGAGGCAAGTAACGACAAGACTCTCCATGTCGAAGAACGCGGCTCTCCGGAGGAACAAAAAACCGGAGCAGGCCAACAGCCGCCAGTCGGCCAGACAGCGGATCAAGTGATCTGCCAGATAATGGCCCTAAGCAAAGCAACAGACGACGATATCAACACAAGGGAGAGTAACGACGAAGAAGATACGGCTCGAGCCCCAGATACTGCGTCACACCCTGAGTGCACGACACAAGCTATTCCGTCACCAGCAGTGCAGGAACGCAGGAAAGAAGATAGAGATCAGATCCAAGACGCAGAAGACAATCCAACAGTAACAGAGAAAATCGGTCAGCAGCTGACCAAAAGAAATCTGAACAAGAAGAAGGAAACAGGAAGCAAAAATGACTCCAGAACAATAAAAAGCCCAATGCCGGTATACCCACCATACCCGATGTATCAGGGAACCTCAATTGGGATAACCGCAGCAGACGTTGTGCAGACAACACCTGGACTAGGAACATATCAGGTATCGAGTGCATATCCACTGTATCACTCCGGAGGATATTTTTATCCCTACGGAGGACCGTTTATCCAGTACATGGGGACACCTGATGAGCGAGATTTGTTAACTTAAATTCCTAACAAGTTTTAAATTTATTTATTACAAGGTTAACTTCTCTACTACACTCACTCACGGCAGTGGACCCGTTCGTTTATAGTATAGCAAATCGGTAAGACCAGGATCGTTCTCAGGGACTATGTCTAAGAATGCAGCTAGGTGTAATTCTAAGATTGTTGGGGGTTTGTGACCGAGTTGTCACGATGCTTAAACTAATAATAATAAAAGACAAATGAATCCGGTATTACCGGGGCAGGCTGTTTCGGAAGAAACAACGAAAATATTTTGAAAGTAAATGCAAGACAATAATAATTAAAACAATACATCTACTTGGAAACAGTTCACATGCCACCTAGATCATCTACCAAATTACTTATAACTGTTGAACGACTAATCACAACCAAGCTTCCTGTTAAGTCCCCAATAGTTTCATGTTAAGTCCCCTAATTAAGATTATAAACTAAGTCTCTTTTTATGACCTAACCTTTATAGTTTAACGGGAATCCTGTTAAGTCACTAACCCTTTAATTAAGTTTCATGTTAAGTCCCCTAATTAAGATTATAAACTAAGTCTCTTTTTATGACCTAACCTTTATAGTTTAACGGGAATCCTGTTAAGTCCCCCGGTCTAAGTGGTCAAGATTTCTGTTAAGTCACTTAACCCTTTAATTAAGTTTCATGTTAAGTCCCCTAATTAAGATTATAAACTAAGTCTCTTTTTATGACCTAACCTTTATAGTTTAACGGGAATCCTGTTAAGTCACCCAAGCAGTTTGGCTTCCTGTTAAGTCACCTAAACAATTATGGATCGACGGTTAAGCATAAAACTGTTCAACAACTATAAATAATTATCAGTATCAATATACCGGCATGATCACATTATCCAAGCAGATGCAAACTAATTTAGCTACTCATGGCAAAACAAATAATACTACCAACTATTAATATAAATAGTTTTATAATAATAATTGTACGATAAACAAGTCTTGCAATAATAATGACAATAATAAAAGTAAATAGAAAAGAATGATCAAACGACAGTTGTGATGCGGGTTGATGTTGCTGATGTCGAGCGGCTGCTTCTTCTCTATTCTGTTCGACGAAACCAAAAGCCAAAGGCTTCGGTCTTCTTGCTTTTGCGGCTGTCAACTCCACGAACAAAACCACCACCACAATTAATATTGACCTACTTGCTAAATAAATTGACCTAGTAATTAATGTAACCTAGGACTAATTATTGTCGAGCTGCTTAATGTGGCACCACACACCCGTAGTTTTAGATTTCTTGACTTCTTGCCCAAGTTGGGCTCTTGCTTGGCCGACCTCACGAGACCACAAAGGGCTGAAGCCCATTTGATTCTCTTTTGGACTGCTGCTTCTTCACAAGGTCATGGGCCCAAGCCTTTGGGCCTTTCTTCTTTCTCTCTCGGCTGAACAAGACCACGAGCACACCACCATATGCATTTTCGATTCTTTGTCTTTCTCGGCTGCAGCTCACACGACCAAGCACCTCACAATTAATTGTGACATGCTTAACGAATTAATATATTGTAGTTGTTGTTTGCTGCTAAATCACGAGACCAACATCATTTCTAAATCACTATTCTTGGTTCATAGTGCACGCATCATGCAAGCTTTGTAATGCGATGCTCCATCTAACCGAGTCCAATATGTGACATTATCTGTGAACCAGTATAAATATTCAATCTTATTAAGTACCAAAAGTTCACATATATAAACTCAATTAGGCATTAAAACACGGCCTAAAGATAGGGGAAATAATCACAAAATGGACGCTCATCAACACCCCACTCTGGCGGAAGCTATCCAGGACATATGCAGGCATCATGGTACTACCCGTACAGTATTATAACCCCACAGTATCAAGAATACGCGCTTAAGGCAAGTCCAACAACCAGAGTCGAAAAAGACAAGGTAAAGCAAAAGGAACTAGAGCCTAAATACAAGGCGTCATGTGCGCAATTTACCAAAGATTTACGCCAACATGTACCTCCGGTGAAGATACTGGAAATCCAAGAGCTACCTTGGTACGATGGCACCTCCGATGTCAATGAATTCCTGAGGGGTGTCGACGAAGCAGCCAAGGTGGAAGGATGGAGCGATCCGGCAACTTGCCACGTCATCCTCTACCTCTTACATGGAAGGACAAGGGGGTGGCTCGAAAGCTTACCCGAAGAGAGTATACATGGTATCAAAGATTTTAAATCTAAATTGAAGGAAGAGTTTGCCTTTCACCTACGGGCGCATGACATCAAGCAGGAAGAGGATGAAGAGGCGGAAGATTTTCTGAAGCGGTACGGAGACGGCACTCGAAACTTGGTGCGTATATCAGAGGAAGAAAGGATATCCGGAGCTATCCACAGCCTCCGGTCAGGAGAACTAATACGACATTTATGCCTTAGCAAACCAAAGAGCTACCTGGAACTGATGGAGAAATTTCACGAGTGGAGGAGTGAAGAGGAAATAGCAGAAAAAGCTATGGCCAAATGGAAGTCCATGATAAAACAGACTGGGAAACAAACGGAGGTCACAGAGGATGTGGCAGCCGAAGAGTTTCCCATCACAGGTAGTAGGACGAACAGCTACAAAAGAATAATAGGTAACCTCCGGAAGACTCCATCAGAGATCCTATCATCCGAAGAAGTAGCAAAAACATTTGTCAGGCCACCACCGTTGTTCGGAAGAGGAACCAGAAACTTGGACAAATTCTGTTGTTTCCACAACGGATACGGGCATAGTACAGATTAATGCAGGGAGCTACTAAGGCAGATAGACAACGCAACCAGAGAAAACAAATTAGCTCACCTGGTAAAACGAAGTAGGCCAAGCGTCGATGAAGCAGAGCCAGGAGAGCACCGGAGGAGGATACCGTCAAACACCATAATCCAGAAAGGACCGCAGCATTATCACTTCGGTGAACTGGATGATAAGGTTTCGACAAACCCGGTGCTAATAAAAGTAAACATAGGCAGTGTATGCCTGAAGAACACACAGGTAGACACGGGGAGCGGACGAGATATAATCTACGAAAAAAGCTTCCTCAGACTGCCAAAGAAACTCCGAGAAACAATCATGCCACTAGACACGGAGGTGGTAGGATTTGCCAGTTGATGATATACCCCATACGGAGCCCCACCTCCGTATGTGAATCTGCTATTACGAAGGCTGCCTAAGGATGTTTTCCGCCAGAAATACGGAGTTCACCTCCGTCAGAACGGAGCTCACCTCCGTCAGAATAACGGAGCTCACCTCCGTCAGAACAGAGCTCACCTCCGTCAGAATTACGGAGCTCGCCCGTCAGAACGGAGCTCCGCCAAATATGGAGAAAATCTCCTGTTCCTTCATCCTAAAGAAAAGGGATCTGCCCAAATCCCTTCCTAAACAATAGGGTATCCCCCTAAAAACCCTAAAACCCTAACTTATCCCCCAAGATAAGTTTCTCCTATAAAAAGAGGTCATCCCCATCGAATGGAGGCATGCTCTCTTCATGCTCATAATACCTAAGGTGGTCGGCTTTCCCATCATGGAGCAGTCTCCACCGCCAACATGTAACATCCCAAACTTTTCTTTACTAGTTGACTAATGTCGTTAAGTCAATATTGTGTGTGTCGCTAAGTCTATTTTAGATTTAATGCTTATATGTAGTTAATGTGTGTTATGTGTGAGGCTTGTAAGCCTAAATGTTAATATAGTATAAATGTGTGTAATATGAAGATTAATGTCTATGTAGTGACATTTAATGAAGGATTAATGATGTATATGGTCAATAAAGTAGTTTGTGACCAACAATGAAGGATTAGGAAGCTTAGGGGCTAGTTTTGACATGTGTGCAAAGTCAAAAATGGGTTTAGAGGCTTAGGGTTGTCATTAGAGAGCCATTATGCAGATTTTCTTCCTCCTAAACAAGCCCTAGCCGATCCCCTTCCTTCCCTCTCAAGTTTCTCTCTAGATCTATTCGTTTTGGAGCCAAATCGATCGTGTAGTGCTTAGATCTTGGATCTTTGTCACCTAATACAGGTAATATTGGTATTTCTCTTTTGAAATATGATTGTGTGAGTCTTATATTAGTCTTAATCCAGGCCATAAGGGTTTGGGTTGGGTTATTTGATTAAACGTTCACCGATTTCATGTTATTCGGGTGATTAAATGATTGATTCATGATGTAAAGGATTAAAGGATTAATAGGATGGTTAAAGTTGATGAAAGTGCAATTAAAAGGATTAATTTTAAGTCCCCAGGTTGGATTTGGGGTATGGGTTCGTATGGAATTCGTTTGAACAAAGAACATAAATTAGTTTGCTGGTCGGCACCCCAGGTGCGGCGCACCAAAGGAGTGGTGCGGCGCACCACAGCCAGTTTGGGTTTTTGGTGGACCCCGATATGCGACGCACCAATGGCTGGTGCGGCGCACCTAGTGTTGATCTGAATTCTCTGGAGGTTTGGTGCGACGCACCACTTGGAAGGTGCGGCGCACCACTTGGTCAGATTTTACAAAATGTGTCGTTTAGCTTATATTTTGATCTTATACTTGTTCTAGGATATTGGAGACACCTAGTCATCGTTGTATTGTGCTTGTAGCTTGTTGTTAAGCTGTATCAAGGTAAGATACACTACTTTTGTCACGCTGAGGGTTCAACAAGCAAAGGTTTCATACTTATAACTTCCTTAACGGTAACATATGATATATGTGGGTATCTCGGGTTACACGGGAGGTACTATGGGATATGAAGTTCACCATGAGACCTGAAATGCAGACCCTAATGTAGTGAAATGAAGTATTGTTTAATGTAGTGTATTGATATGTAGTTTATGTAGAATTACGAAGTATCTTATTATGTGTGAAATTGAGCTCGCAAATATAATGCAGGGCGAGTAATACGAGGGGTTTGACCAACCTCCACATACGGATTACTCTTGGATTAGCTTGCCATTCCTTAACGACATACGATGATTAGCCTTTGGTTGATCATCCAGTCGGGTGTGATGCAGGGCACACTTATATGCAGTAAACGAAGATATGTGTGACAATGTGTGAACTAATGCAGGATAGGCACATTTAGGATGATTATCCTAATTGATATGAAGTGGTTATGCAGTTATGTGTGTTGTGTGTGAAATCGAGCTCTAATTATAATGCAGGGCGAGTAATACGAGGGGTTTGACCAACCTCCACATACGGATTACTCTTGGATTAGCTTGCCATTCCTTAACGACATACGATGATTAGCCTTTGGTTGATCATCCAGTCGGGTGTGATGCAGGGCACACTTATATGCAGTAAACGAAGATATGTGTGACAATGTGTGAACTAATGCAGGATAGGCACATTTAGGATGATTATCCTAATTGATATGAAGTGGTTATGCAGTTATGTGTGTTGTGTGTGAAATCGGCTCTAATATAATGCAGGGCGAGTAATACGAGGGGTTTGACCAACCTCCACATACGGATTACTCTTGGATTAGCTTGCCATTCCTTAACGACATACGATGATTAGCCTTTGGTTGATCATCCAGTCGGGTGTGATGCAGGGCACACTTATATGCAGTAAACGAAGATATGTGTGACAATGTGTGAACTAATGCAGGATAGGCACATTTAGGATGATTATCCTAATTGATATGAAGTGGTTATGCAGTTATGTGTGTTGTGTATTGTGCCTAATGAGTTTGTCTAATAATGAAGAAATGTTTTAATTGGACAAATGCTTTTAAATTAAGTGTGATCTTACTTAGCTATTCTTATAGCTAACACTTGTTTCTTTAATGTGGTTGTTCCCTCAGGTTTAGCTTGAAGGACTTGTAGGTGCAGGACGTGAGAGCGTGGGTAGAAAGCATGCAGATTCCTTAGCTACCCCTAGTTGCTTATTATGGAGACTTTTGATTACATCTCATTTTGATGTCGAATATATGTAATAATGTGTGAACGGTTGTTTAATGTTGGGCAACCGTTGGGTTTTCATTTGAACTATTGTTTGATATGGCATGTAACACCAACTAAATGCAGAAACCGAAATGTTTTTATCGGTTTTGACTTTTACGGTCTTTACTTCCGCAATTTAACACCGTTAGGTGAAAGATCTTTGAAAACCCATATTTTTTAAAAATGTCGGGTGTTACAAGTTGGTATCAAAGCATTGGTTTAAGTGAACCAAAATTCGACTTATGCCGTAGGATTTTGGACTTAGACCGACGAGAAGTAGGTTAGGCTTAAGTAGGATGCCTAGCTAATGAAGTGGAATGCTCTAAGACGGGTTGGGGAGTGAGTGAGAGTGTGATTTAAGGCTTGTTTATTGTGTGTGATAATGTAGTTATATGTAGTAGAGCCTTAACATATGTAGTCACTCTTTAACTCTTGCTAACCGTCGTCGTTGCTTTGTAGAGTTAATGGCAAACACTAGAGCTAGTAACCAGAGAGCGGGAGGAAATGGTGGTGGTGTTCCTCCTAACGGAAACGGGGCTGGAAATGAAGTAGAACAAAGGCTACCCCGTGTACAAAATCGCCGTCTTGGTGATCCACCAACCGCCTCCGAAGTAGATAGGGCAAACCCGGTAATAGAGCAGGTTCCCAATCAAGCCCAATTACATGAAGAATTGAGAGCTATCCGAGCTCTCTTAATGAGAAATGAAGAGGAGTTAGCTCAATTGAGGGCTGAAAGAAATGCAGAAAGGATTGGGAGTGAACAAAGGGGTGAGCGTTCGGAAGGGAATTTCTCTAATCCCTCCCAAAGTGCTGAACCATCCATGGCAGCCGTGGGTGTTAATGAAGTTAATGGCGGAGGACTTGGAGTTGTTAATGCACCTCGTGTTAATAACTTCAAATATGAAAGTTTTCAGAAATGTGGTGCCAAGGAGTTTGATGGTACCCAAAATGTAGTGGGTGCTATGGAGTGGATCGAGGACATTGAGGTAGTTTTTGCATCTTGCTATTGTCCGGATGATATGAAGGTTTTGTGTGCTAGTAGGATGTTGAAGAAGAATGCCCGTAATTGGTGGAGGGCTACTACAGTGTCTATGGCTCCTGAGGTACTTGCAGTTATGCCTTGGGGAACATTTAAGGAGAAGTTTCTAGAGGAGTATGTGGGAACGCGTGAGTTAAGGTTGATTGAAAAGGAGTTTAGATCGTTGGTTGCTAAACCCGGTGCAATTTCTGATTATGCACACTCGTTTATGGAGAAGTTGAAGTTTGTTGGACACTTGGTTCGAAGGCAGGAGGACCAAATTGAGGCTTATTGTGATGGTCTCCCCGTTAGTTATCGTGGATTATGTAGACAACATGTGACTTTATCGGCGGCTATTAAGGAGTCAAAGAGGTTGGATGATGACTTCAAAAGTGAGAAAGTTGTGGTGAAGGTTGATGACAAGAAAGCAGGGTTCAAAAGAGGGTCAAATTGGTCATCTAATAACAATAATAAGAAGTTTCGTGGGAATTCTAGCTCAAGTGGTGACAAAGATAAAAAGAAGAATGGGTCTTGGTGTGCTTTTTGCAAGAATGTTCATGAAGGTCAATGTTCCGACAAGACAAGAAGGTGTCATAAGTGCGGAAAGTCGGGACATCTTGCAACGGAATGTAGGGACAAGACTCGTTGTTACAAGTGTCAGGAAACGGGTCATCTTATTGCCGATTGCCCACAAATGAAGAATGACGTGAAGAAAGCAGCCACTTCAGCAACAAAAGTGAGAGCCTTGCAGATGACTGTGGATGATGCTAAGAATAACGACGAGGTGGTAAGTGGTACTTTCCTTGTTAATTCAAAACCTGCTTCTGTTTTATTTGATTCGGGTGCAAATAGGTCGTTTGTGTCTACTTTATTTGCTCCTAAGCTAGGAAGAGTCACTACCCCTTTAGATTGCTCAATAGAGGTGGAAATTGCTAATGGTACGGTTAGTGATATACGTGTGGGTTATGATGATTGTGACATTAAGATTGAAGGTCGTTTGTTTCTGGTCCAGTTATTGCCTACTACTTTAGCCGGTTTTGATGTAGTGATTGGTATGGATTGGTTGTCTAGAAATGAAGCTAATATTTTGTGTTCCCAAAAGATTATTCGGTTTCCTACATCCGATGGTAATGTGGTAACGGTTTATGGAGATAAGAAGAGAGGGGGGATAAAGATCATTAGTATGATGAAGGCTATTAAATGTATAAGGAAGAATAAGAGTCATTTCTTGGCCTATGTTATTGATGTGAGAAAGGAGAAGCCTTCTATTGCTAGTGTTGATGTAGTGTCCGATTTTCCCGATGTGTTTCCTGAAGATCTTCCCGGTATCCCTCCCGACCGTGAAGTTACTTTTCAGATAGATCTTATTCCCAGTGCTACACCTGTTGCTAAAGCACCTTACCGATTAGCTCCTACAGAAATGAAAGAGTTAATGTCCCAACTTCAGGAGTTACTTGACAAAGGTTTCATTCAACCTAGTTCCTCACCTTGGGGAGCTCCGGTTCTCTTTGTTAAAAAGAAGGATGGATCTATGCGCATGTGCATAGACTACCATGAGTTGAATAAGCGAACGGTTAAGAATAAATATCCTCTCCCGAGAATTGATGATCTCTTTGATCAACTACATGGTGCTTCATATTTTTCAAAGATAGATTTACGGTCCGGTTATCATCAATTGAAGGTTAAGAAGGAGGATGTAGCAAAGACAGCCTTCCGGACTAGATATGGCCATTATGAGTTCTTGGTCATGCCATTTGGGTTGACTAATGCTCCAGCCGCGTTTATGGATTTAATGAATCGGGTATGCCGTCCCTTCATTTTGTTATTGTGTTTATTGACGATATTTTGATCTATTCTAAGTCAGAAGATGAGCACCGTGAGCACTTGAAAGCAGTTTTGGAGGTGTTGAGGGAGAAGAAGTTGTATGCCAAGTTTTCTAAATGCGAGTTTTGGCTTCGAGAGGTGCAGTTTCTTGGTCATGTTATTTCATTGGAAGGTATTAAAGTAGATCCTTCAAAGATTGAAGCTGTTTCAAAGTGGGAGCAGCCAAAGACTCCTACTGAGATTAAAAGTTTTCTTGGTTTGGCTGGATATTATAGAAGGTTCATTCAGGATTTCTCCCGAATAGCCAAGCCTATGACTGAACTAACGAAGAAAGGAGTAAAGTTTGAGTGGCACGATAAGCAGGAGAATGCATTTCAAACGTTGAAGAAGAAGTTGTGTGAGGCTCCTATACTTGCCTTGCCTGAAGGTACCGAAGATTTGGTTGTGTATAGTGATGCATCTATCACGGGTTTGGGTTGTGTACTGATGCAGAGGGACAAGGTGATCGCCTATGCTTCCCGCCAGTTGAAACCACATGAGAAGAATTACCCTACCCATGATCTTGAATTGGCCGCAGTTGTATTTGCATTGAAATTGTGGAGACATTACCTCTATGGTACAAAATGCACTTTGTTTACCGATCATAAAAGTTTACAGTATGTCTTTAATCAAAAGGAAATGAACGTGAGACAAAGGAGGTGGATGGAATTACTTAAGGATTATGATTGTGAAATCAAATACCATCCGGGTAAAGCCAATGTAGTGGCGGATGCACTAAGTAGGAAGGTGCAAAGTTCTTCTTGTAAGTTGATGAGCATGCAAGTTCAAGCCAAGTTGGGGCTACTTGATCGAATTAAAGAAGCACAAGTGAGGGCATTGATGAAGGATAACATTGACAATGAAAGCATTGGGAAGAAGAAACGTCTTGTGATGGATACTAATAGCCGTGGGTTCAAAACATACAAGGGTCGAATTTGGGTGCCATTGCTTGGTGATAACCGAGAATTGATCCTTGAGGAAGCCCATAGAAGTAGATATTCGGTTCATCCCGGTGTCACCAAAATGTATGCCGATTTGAAGTCGATTTATTGGTGGCCGGATATTAAAGGGGAAGTAGCTCATTTTGTAGCAAAGTGTTTGACGTGTGCACGTGTGAAAACGGACCATCAAAAGCCGTATGGTTTGTTGCATCAATTAGACATTCCCGAGTGGAAATGGGATCATATTACCATGGACTTTGTAACGAAGCTACCTAAAACGCCGAAAGGGAATGATATGATATGGGTGATTGTGAATAGATTGACGAAGAGTGCTCATTTTCTAGCTACCCGACAAGATGTGCCTTTAACGAAGATGGCAAAGATGTACATTGATGAAGTAGTTGCGAACATGGAGTTCCTTTATCTATTGTTTCGGATCGAGACTCGAGGTTTGTGTCAAACTTTTGGAAGGGTCTTCAACGGGAGTTGGGTAGTAGAATAAATTTGAGTACCGCCTATCATCCTCAAACCGATGGGCAAAGTGAGAGAACCATTCAAACCTTGGAGGATATGTTGAGAACGTGTGTACTTGAATACGACGGAGCATGGGATGATCATTTGAGGATGATTGAGTTTGCTTACAACAATAGTCACCATGCAAGCATTGGAATGCACCATTTGAGATGTTATATGGTAGAAGGTGTAGGACTCCAAGTTGTTGGATGGAGCCCGGTGAAAAGCAGTTGACCGGTCCCGAAATTATTGAAATTACCTCTGAAAAGGTTAATGTAGCTAAAGAAGCCTTACGTGTGGCAAGAGAAAGGCAGAAAACATATGCAGATAAGAAAAGGAGACCGATTGAGTTTAATGTTGGTGATTTAGTGATGCTGAAAGTATCACCTTGGAAAGGAGTTATTCGATTTGGAAAGAAGGGAAAGTTGAGTCCATGTTTCATTGGACCTTTTAAAGTTGTGAAGCGCATTAAAGACGTGGCATATCAGTTGGAATTACCTCCAGAATTGGATGGAATTCACAACACCTTCCATGTATCCTACTTGAGGAAATGTTTAGCTGAGGAGTCAAGTGTGATTCCTATTAAAGACGTGAGTATTGACCCAATGAAGAGAATAGTAGACGAACCGATAGCGATACTTGGAAGAAAGCAAAAGAAGTTACGCCGAAAAGTGATTGACCTTGTGTTGATAAAGTGGAAGCATAATCATGGAGAAAGCTTAACGTGGGAAACTGAAGCAGTAATGAAGGAAAAGTATCCCGAGTTGTTCCTTACTGATGAGATTCCGGGGACAGAATCCTCTTAAGGGGGAGGTAATTGTAACATCCCAAACTTTTCTTTACTAGTTGACTAATGTCGTTAAGTCAATATTGTGTGTGTCGCTAAGTCTATTTTAGATTTAATGCTTATATGTAGTTAATGTGTGAGGCTTGTAAGCCTAAATGTTAATGTAGTATAAATGTGTGTAATATGAAGATTAATGTCTATGTAGTGACATTTAATGAAGGATTAATGATGTATATGGTCAATAAAGTAGTTTGTGACCAACAATGAAGGATTAGGAAGCTTAGGGGCTAGTTTTGACATGTGTGCAAAGTCAAAAACGGGTTTAGAGGCTTAGGGTTGTCATTAGAGAGCCATTATGCAGATTTTCTTCCTCCTAAACAAGCCCTAGCCGATCCCCTTCCTTCCCTCTCAAGTTTCTCTCTAGATCTATTCGTTTTGGAGCCAAATCGATCGTGTAGTGCTTAGATCTTGGATCTTTGTCACCTAATACAGGTAGTATTGGTATTTCTCTTTTGAAATATGATTGTGTGAGTCTTATATTAGTCTTAATCCAGGCCATAAGGGTTTGGGTTGGGTTATTTGATTAAACGTTCACCGATTTCATGTTATTCGGGTGATTAAATGATTGATTCATGATGTAAAGGATTAAAGGATTAATAGGATGGTTAAAGTTGATGAAAGTGCAATTAAAAGGATTAATTTTAAGTCCCCAGGTTGGATTTGGGGTATGGGTTCGTATGGAATTCGTTTGAACAAAGAACATAAATTAGTTTGCTGGTCGGCACCCCAGGTGCGGCGCACCAAAGGGTGCGGCGCACCAAAGGAGTGGTGCGGCGCACCACAGCCAGTTTGGGTTTTTGGTGGACCCCGATATGCGACGCACCAATGGCTGGTGCGGCGCACCTAGTGTTGATCTGAATTCTCTGGAGGTTTGGTGCGACGCACCACTTGGAAGGTGCGGCGCACCACTTGGTCAGATTTTACAAAATGTGTCGTTTAGCTTATATTTTGATCTTATACTTGTTCTAGGATATTGGAGACACCTAGTCATCGTTGTATTGTGCTTGTAGCTTGTTGTTAAGCTGTATCAAGGTAAGATACACTACTTTTGTCATGCTGAGGGTTCAACAAGCAAAGGTTTCATACTTATAACTTCCTTAACGGTAACATATGATATATGTGGGTATCTCGGGTTACACGGGAGGTACTATGGGATATGAAGTTGACCATGAGACCTGAAATGCAGACCCTAATGTAGTGAAATGAAGTATTGTTTAATGTAGTGTATTGATATGTAGTTTATGTAGAATTACGAAGTATCTTATTATGTGTGAAATGTTGAAATGGAGTTAATGTGTGACATATGCATACTACATGGCTTGTACACCTAGCTCACTAGACTTGGTAGGTTGCCATGTCACTTGCACGTTTAAGGGCCCAAACGAAATGAAGGTAATGTGTGATTATGTTTAGGTTATGTGTGTTGCCTAAACTATTATGTGTGAAATCGAGCTCGTAAATATAATGCAGGGAAAGTGTTAAGCTTAACCCGTACAAGTCTTAGCCGGACGAGTACGTTGACGTAGTTGTTGCTTGGGTGGCTCCTTGCAACATGGTCTTTATAATGCAGGGCGAGTAATACGAGGGGTTTAACCAACCTCCACATACGGATTACTCTTGGATTAGCTTGCCATTCCTTAACGACATACGATGATTAGCCTTTGGTTGATCATCCAGTCGGGTGTGATGCAGGGCACACTTATATGCAGTAAACGAAGATATGTGCGACAATGTGTGAACTAATGCAGGATAGGCACATTTAGGATGATTATCCTAATTGATATGAAGTGGTTATGCAGTTATGTGTGTTGTGTATTGTGCCTAATGAGTTTGTCTAATAATGAAGAAATGTTTTAATTGGACAAATGCTTTTAAATTAAGTGTGATCTTACTTAGCTATTCTTATAGCTAACACTTGTTTCTTTAATGTGGTTGTTCCCTCAGGTTTAGCTTGAAGGACTTGTAGGTGCAGGACGTGAGAGCGTGGGTAGAAAGCATGCAGATTCCTTAGCTACCCCTAGTTGCTTATTATGGAGACTTTTGATTACATCTCATTTTGATGTCGAATATATGTAATAATGTGTGAACGGTTGTTTAATGTTGGGCAACCGTTGGGTTTTCATTTGAACTATTGTTTGATATGGCATGTAACACCAACTAAATGCAGAAACCGAAATGTTTTACTTCCGCAATTTAACACCGTTAGGTGAAAGATCTTTGAAAACCCATATTTTTTAAAAACGTCGGGTGTTACACAACACATCAAACACCTCCGATATAATGGCGTTAAGCTTCTCAAAGCTTTACACCGGTAGGGAATCGCCAATAAATCGGTCAAAACCCCCTCCTTGTTCCCAATCGAAGATCCGTGCAGTTCTTGGATCAAACAAATTGGCGCCATCCGTGGGACAATACACTACACGTTCCCACATCTGCCGCCGGCTAGATCCACAACCATCCATTATCCACTAAAAAATCATTAAACTTTTTTTCCAGATCTCGCAAAACCCAAAACCTTTTACACGTCTGTATCATAAATTCACATGTCTGGGAGCATGTCCACCAAAAGTCCATCTAAACAAAACAAAAAACGATCGTTCCATGCCGTCATTTGTAAATCCAAATTATTTTTGGATTACTATATGATAATAATCTTAGCCATTCAATTTTCTGTAGTCAACTTCTAAACTAGCAGATCTGATCTTTAATTCAAAAATCAATTTATCATGCTTTTGGTGAAGTCAACCCCATACCCAAATCCCATGATCCAAGTCTGACTATACATCCTAATTTTCCATAAACCCATACCGCTAAAAACGATTACCGCCTCCAATACAATCATCATCGGCCATGAGTGATTGATTGTTGTTTTCGGGTCAAGAAGGTCTAGGGTGAGTACGACTAAGGATTGGTTATCACCCATCGCCTCAAATCTTGGCCAAAAGAAAGATTTAGAACTCGAGCACGTCGAGAAGCCCACCGAAAACAAAGATCTACAAAAAAAAGAGGTCGAAAAAATGACAGCCGCCTATAATCTTTCCAAAATTTATGTAGGCTTGAATGGACAAGCTCTTGCAAATAAATTGAAAAATCCAGGAAGGTTATCTGGTGATTTATATCAATGGATTTCTAATGTCCTAGCAAAAAAAAAAGAGAAGAAAGCAGCCTACACATAAACGCAAAAAAGCCAAGTGACAGAGTCCCCGATTCATGAGACAATCACGTCATAAGGCGACTGCCATAAGACAATCACGTCATAAGGCGACTGCCATGAGACAATCACGTCATAAGGCGACTGCCATAAGACAATCACGTCATAAGGCGACTGTCATAAGACATTATCACAGATAAAGCCTTGGCGAAAAAAAGTCAATAAGGCAAATCTTGTGCAAATTTCAGTATTATGGAATAGTCTTGTAAAGGCAAAAGCCAATAAATAGCTGATCAGCATCTTTAAAAGGCAAACGCCAATAGATAATCCCAATGCAAATCACATAAAAAATTCAAGAAGACGGTTACTAATCGGAGCTACCAAGGAAGAAACAACTCACTACTAAAGACACGGACCTCCGGAGTTATAGACAAGGCGACATATAACCCACAGCGGAAGCCGATTTGAAGTAACCGATCCTGACGAATGAGCGCCTCTTACATCTTAGCCGATCAAAACCGACAGCTCTTAGAAACTTTGTAAAAAGTTTTTAAGAAAAATTCGTAATGGCTATATGCGAAGCTGTCGAGGTGTGAAAAGCAAAAGATAGAGAGCCATTTGAACAAAAACATAAGACCATGCTGAAACTCTCTAGCACGACATTTATTATGAAGCAATTGCAGAGAGATAAAGCATGTTAGCTGAAGGAATAATTTCAAAACCTTCCTGGCTTCAACAAACAAAGACGATTTCAGCCCAGCCTCTACACATCAACACATTAAATAATTTGAAGGGCCCAAGTTTGTCTTTGCATCCTATGCCAACTTATAAGCTCCACGAGCACTAAGGAATTTCCGGAACAACCTACGGCCTCAGATGATGGTCAGATTACACAGTCTACACATGGCGAAAATAAGAAATATAAACAAGCAGTTTTATTGTGCATTGATATGGTTCGACAAAGATAAAGGGAAGAGTAAACTTCAAACATATTCCGGACGACGATTCAACATTGATATGTTGCCTAAACACATTTTCTGCGAAGGAGAACGCCGTTATAAGAAGACCATTAAGAACAATACTACCTTCAACAACAAAGACGATTTCAGCCCAGCCTCTACACATCAACACATTAAATAATTTGAAGGGCCCAAGTTTGTCTTTGCATCCTATGCCAACTTATAAGCTCCACGAGCACTAAGGAATTTCCGGAACAACCTACGGCCTCAGATGATGGTCAGATTACACAGTCTACACATGGCGAAAATAAGAAATATAAACAAGCAGTTTTATTGTGCATTGATATGGTTCGACAAAGATAAAGGGAAGAGTAAACTTCAAACATATTCCGGACGACGATTCAACATTGATATGTTGCCTAAACACATTTTCTGCGAAGGAGAACGCCGTTATAAGAAGACCATTAAGAGCAATACTACCTTCAACAAACAAAGACGATTTCAGCCCAGCCTCTACACATCAACACATTAAATAATTTGAAGGGCCCAAGTTTGTCTTTGCATCCTATGCCAACTTATAAGCTCCACGAGCACTAAGGAATTTCCGGAACAACCTACGGCCTCAGATGATGGTCAGATTACATAGTCTACACATGGCGAAAATAAGAAATATAAACAAGCAGTTTTATTGTGCATTGATATGGTTCGACAAAGATAAAGGGAAGAGTAAACTTCAAACATATTCCGGACGACGATTCAACATTGATATGTTGCCTAAACACATTTTCTGCGAAGGAGAACGCAGTTATAAGAAGACCATTAAGAGCAATACTACCTTCAACAACAAGAGCTCGGATCAACCCTGCCTCAACATCCACCCTAGTAGCGTCACACAAGCCAGATATCTTCGCAAAAATCCTAAATAAGCACGCAGCTTAAGAACCGATTATCCACCCACTACATTGAAGACCCTTTTTTCACCAACAGCAGAGCCGAAGCTATATACTACATCACAGCATCACCAACCCACCATCAGAAACTTCCCAGGAAAAAGTGACGCAACTAAGGAAAAATTGAGTTCACAAAGCTTCTTCATCACCTACGGACATGGCATACGCGAGCAAATAGACACTTGGGCGACATAAAGAAGCATCCTATTCGATCCCAGGGAGTTAACATGCTTAGACCCACTATCAGGGATATAAGTTTGGAAACAACAAGGGATACATAGATTTTGAAGTGACCTAGGAAGCTCCGGGAGAAGTACGGTAGAAGGAACCTCAGAGTATCACGAGTTTAAAGACGCAAGCAAATGATGACAAACATCAACTCCGATGGACATGAAAGTCTTATCCGTAGATTATCATGCCGACAAAAGTTTCCAGCAGTCCAATCATGACGTTAAGGTAATTCCCCTAATTATTATAGAGGAAAAAGCCGGATAACCAAATGTTTTAATGAACAAAGGACAAAGATGGAACGATCAATACCAGACGAAAGACATAAAATCAAGGAGATTAGAGAACTTATTCGGATCTGCAGCCAGAAGATATTTTTTGGAGTCTAATACGACAGCCTCTTGCCAGTCTCTCCTATTAGACTGGGGGGCTTGATGATATACCCCATACGGAGCCCCACCTCCGTATGTGAATCTGCTATTACGAAGGCTGCCTAAGGATGTTTTCCGCCAGAAATACGGAGTTCACCTCCGTCAGAACGGAGCTCACCTCCGTCAGAATAACGGAGCTCACCTCCGTCAGAACAGACCACCTCAGTAATAATTACGGAGCTCGCCCGTCAGAACGGAGCTCCGCCAAATATGGAGAAAATCTCTTGTTCCTTTCTCCTAAAGAAAAGGGATCTGCCCAAATCCCTTCCTAAACAATAGGGTATCCCCCTAAAAACCCTAAAACCCTAACTTATCCCCCAAGATAAGTTTCTCCTATAAAAAGAGGTCATCCCCATCGAATGGAGGCATGCTCTCTTCACCCTCATAACACCTAAGGTGGTCGGCTTCCCCATCATGGAGCAGTCTCCACCGCCAACACATCAAACACCTCCGATATAATGGCGTTAAGTTTCTCAAAGCTTTACACCGGTAGGGAATCGCCAATAAATCGGTCAAAACCCCCTCCTTGTTCCCGATCGAAGATCCGTGCGGTTCATGGACCAAACACCAGTGGACGCACCCACCCGTTTGGAGAAATATGGCTGGATGTCACTATCAGAGGATACCCCTGGAGGAGAACAGAAAGGATCCTGGCAATCGTGATAAAAGCAGACTCGCCATACGACGTGCTCTTGGGTAGAGAAGGAATGAGGAAATTCCATATGATAGCGTCAACAATACATGGTTGCGTACAGTACAAATCTCACGGGGGGATGCAAACAATACTGTCTTCACTTACTGAAGAAAAAAAGGGAAAGAGCTCCGTACCGTGGTACAAACGCAACAGAAGGATAATTCAGAAAGGGCCCAGAGGACAATTGGGGATTGCAGAAGAAAGACCAGAAGCATCCGGATCAGCAAGGGAAAAAGAATCCCACGTATCAAAGACTCCGATAGGCATTAAGAACGGTTGGAGCACAATTTTCCCTCAGGATAAGCCAAATTAACGGAGCAAATAGGGCAGCTAGGAACAGTACAAAGAAGTTGTAACTTCCTCTTGCCATGTACTTACAAGCTCCCAAAAAATTATATAAAACGATCGTAATAATTTTCTAAATGCGCATAAAACTTTAATTTGAATAGTCAAGGGGACGCCCATAAGACTTTTCAACATAATCATGAGGTAAAAACCCATGAATAAAATGCATAAGACACTCCTTCCTTATGATGGAAGTGCATAAGCATGAATGCATAAGACACTCTTTTAAGAGTGTATAAGCATAACAAAAACAAAGAAGAAAAGAAGAAAACATCACTTCCCTACGGAAGAACGTAGAATAAAAAACCCTGAAGTACAGCGAGGCAATTATGGCAGAAACAAAGATAATGTGAACAACATCAACAAACAGCAGGGCACATACGAAAGCAAGTCATATTATATGCTCAAGGCATCAAAAAATATATGTACAGCGTACAAGGGATTAAAAGTTTACATTCCCCGAGGCCTAATGTTATAAAGATCAACTACTGAATCATTAGGATTTGAAGAAATTTGCTGAATATAAGGAAAAGAAATATTCTTCAAGGCCTCTTTAGCAGCAATAATCCTTTCCTCAGTACCAAGAAGCCTTTCTCTTCCCCTCAAGACAACTTGTCCACGAATCTCCATACAAAAAAGTAACAAGGCTCTTGCATCAACCCGATTAGCTTCGATAAGCTCATCAGAGCTCTGATCAAACTCAGGGCTTGCCATCAACATACGGAAAACATGAGGAATGACACCAGAAATCACCTGGCGCATGGAGTTTGTTCTATTCTCCAACTCTAATTCCCTCGAAGCAATCCTCTCTTCAAAGTTGTTGATCACCGCAGATGGTCCAGCAGCAGTTAGAGTCGCAATCCGCTCATGAGCAGCATCCAAACTTTGCGTAGCTAGGGACAAAGCTTCCTGAGCATCAGCGAGCTCCCTCCGCAAAGAACTAACCAAAGAAGCATCACCTACGCCAGAATGAGCAGCCCTCAAAGATGCTACCTCTGCCCTGTACCTCCGTAGATCTTCCTCCAGGAAGTGCACTCTAGCACTGCTAGCCGAACCAATCAACCAGCAGCAAACAGAGCCTGGTTGGTCATCTCAGCAAGCCTTTGAGCTGGCATGGTATCCAACATAGTCCTCAAGTGATTAGGAACTAGCATGTCCAAACTCATTCGGCAAAGCTGTGGATCAGGCAACTCATTCTGAAGAGGAATCCCTAAAACATGAAGAGGTTCAGTTATAAATACAAAGGGAAACAGCAATTGAAGAAATATGTAAAGCCACTTACCAGTTGTAGTAGCTCCGGTTTCTTCAACAGGCTCTTTACCAGGCCTACGCCCAGGATCAGAAGTACCGGCTAAAAGAAAGAAAGACACACACATCAGATTTATGAAGACATAAGCAACAGAATTAAGGGAAAGCACACATACCCTGTTCAGCATTAGAAACCGGTACAGCAGCAGCAACTTCATCCCTTACTGGGGAAGAATCAAGAATAATGACAGAGGGGCCTGCAGCCATAGGGTCCGCTGCACCGGATGGACCACCGCTCACCCTCTGTCTCCTCGAAGGAAGTCCAGAACCAACAACACCAGCAAAAGAGGGACCCTCCTCATCATCATCAGAATGAGGCAGAGGCCTTCTACCAACAACCATGACTCGAGGATTCATGGTCACAGCCTCCCTAAGCGATAACTCTACAAATACAACGTAAAGAAATAAGATGAAAGTAAAAAACAAATTGGCAGGAAAGGTAACAAGAAGAATGGTAACTTCACAACACCATATCAAGACTGGCTCATCAGGAGAACCCTCCCATGACATCAGAATGCCAGAAAGATACAGAATCACAGAGGGATAGGTAACCAACTCAAATAGAGACCTACGCACCTGATGGAACAATGGATTATCAAGAGTAATCCAACCATGCACATTGTCCTGAAAAGACATACCCGACACCAACCTATCCGTACTCAACAAACCCCTAAACAACGGATGAACATATTCCTCACTGAAAAACAAAAACCCCGATCTCCAGTTCAACATATCAGAATCACCTATATCAAAAAATAACCTACCAGGCCTCTCCTCAACCATAACCCAACCATCACGAATACCCAGTTTGAAGAAATATCGAAACACACTCATCGATGGCTCTATCTCATAAGCACGACAAATAACGATAAACGACATTATCATGGTAATCGCTAAGGGGTGCACCACGGATAAATACAGATCGTAGTAATCAAGCAACCCTAATAACCAAGGGGACAAAGGGAACCTAAGATTGCCACCGGAAAAAGGAGCGGTATACATACCTATGAATCCAGTTGGCGCATCCAGAATTGATTCCGACCGTCCCGGAACCCTAATTTCAGGATCATTGGGGCGGAAAAAGCACCGGCGAAACCATGCGACATCTTCATCAGTCATCTCTAAATACGTGGTACTAATAACCCGAAAATGATTACGATCCATAGTATGGAGAAGATAGAAAGGGGGAGAGCAGATATTTTTGAAGACAAGAAGAGAGTAGGGAGAGTGAAAAAGAAAAAAACTCTTCGAAGCCGTCAAGAATAAATAGCAGACAAAAAGGATGGTTTGAAAAACCGGCGCATAAACTACCCAACCGTCGATCAGTTTTCTTCTTAGGATAGGCGCGTCCGAATTAATTCTTGATGGGATGCAAACGCGGAAAGGTAAAATTACAACTTTGCTCTTAAAAAAGAGTTCCGGATAAGCAACGAAGCATCCAAAAACCAAAGCCCTTTCGAGCTTCGGTTAAAAAGGTACGTCATTATTTTATTCTTTGAGTTATTTATGAAGTCTAATGCGATACTCTACAGATAGACTCTCCCATCAGACTGGGGGGCTTGATGATATACCGTATACGGAGCTTTACCTCTATAAAAGACTGAATACGAAGGACCCTTCGTAAGCAGCGAAGGTACCAACATATTGTACTAAATAAACATTTCCGTAGCTGAAGCTACGATGTATACCTTTGTGATTCCGGAGCTCCTAAAGATAATAAATAGAGAATGGATACACATAAATCTATTCCATGTTTATCCGACCTCCTAAGAAGAAATGAAATCAAACATCCCTATAAACAAAGACACGGTTTAAGTGTCCTAAATATATCTTCCATACTTAGAAGATATGATACGTCCCACGGTGTATCAATATACCAAAGTATATTGTACACAGAACAGTTGTAGAGGGGGGTGAATACAACTTTCCTTAATCTTTACAAACTTTTGACACAAAACGTTTTAAGATTCAGTTTATGAATATTAAGCAAGTAAAGAGCATGAATCATTAAAACAGTAAAGCAGTAAAGAAATAAAAACATTCTTGAAAACCACAATCCGTGTTCAAGAATGTTTTTATTTCTTTACTGCTTTACTGTTTAAATGATTCCTGCTCTTTACTTACTTGCTTAATATTCATAAACTGAATCTTAAAACGTTTTGTGTCAAAAGTTTGTAAAGATTAAGGAAAGTTGTATTCACCCCCCTCTACAACTGTTCTGTGTACAATATACTTTGGTATATTGATACACCGTGGGACGTATCAATTGATATCAGAGAAGGGGTTAAGAATTAACTTGACTTGATCCTTGCATTATTTCTTTTATAGTAAAGCATTATGTCATCATATATTGATAATGGTTCTTCAACCCGACCACCCATGTTTGATAAAGATGATTTCAGTGGGTGGAAAGGTAGAATGTCTTTGTTCCTTGAATCCATCGATAACAATATGCCTGACATCCTTGCGGATGGTCCTTATGTTCCTACACAAACCATTGTGGTAGAAGTTATGGTCAGGGAAGGTCAACCAACCATTCCTGTCACAGTCAAATCTATTGTAAAGGACAAGGCAGATTGGGGGGATGAGGATAGGAGGTTGGCAAACTTGGATGTGAAGGCTAGAAATTTCATTGTCCAAGCTGTGCCCAAAGACCTTTACCATTCTATTAAAATGTGTTCTACAGCTAAGAAAATGTGGGGTACATTGACTGTCATGTTTGAGGGTTGCTCTACCTCCATGGAATCCACAATTACTACATTGACCAGGAGGTATGAGAGATTTTTCTCTTTGAGAAATGAATCCTTGACTGACACTCATACCCGCTTTAATGCTTTGGTAAATGATTTAGCTGCTGTTAGAATCAATAAGAAAAATGAGGTTTTAAAGAGTATATTTCTTGATTCATTACCACCTAAATGGAACAACTATATTTCTTCTGTTAAATTAAGTTCTGTTTATCATGATCTTGATCTCCCTGGACTCTTTGGTTTGCTTCATAACCAAGAATGTTCAGAGGCTGAAAAATTAATTGCTATGGGTGATTCTTATAGTCAGCCTGCTGCTGCACTTGTTGCTTCTATGACTGAACACCCTAGTTCAATTAGTAATGAGATCATTCCTTGTGTTAATGATGATATTCCTGTGATGTCTAATCCTAACTCTGTTTGTGCTGAATCTAAATGTGGTGAATCTGATGGTGATGAACTAGCAAATGAAGTTGCTATGTTGGCTGAAAGGATCAGAAGGAGATCCTTTAATAAGTTTAAAGGAAAAGGAAGAGGTGGCCAAGCTGATAAGACAAAGAAGCCATTTGACATGTCCAAGGTCACTTGTTACAAGTGTGGCAAGACTGGACATATGGCTGGAGAATGCAGATCTAAAGAAACTGCTCAAGCTGTGCCAGCCAAAGGTGGAAGAGGTGAAAAATACTCAAAGCTCAAGACTAAGTATAAAGCCTTGAAAGCACAAGTAGCTGAGCTGACTGAGAAGGTGAACAAAAGTGAAAAGAGTCTGGTAGCCAAAGACTGGGCTGAAAGTGCCACATCATCTAATGATGAGCTGTATAAAGATGCCAAATGTTTCATGGCTAAAGAAGCTACTCAAAGATTTGCTGAAGATCTGGTGAAAATACAACAGCAATCTGAGTCAGCTCACCAGGCATCTACCAGTCAGACTGCTCCACCTGAGGTAACTTCTTTTTCCAATCTGTCTGATAATGAGAAACTGTCCAGACTGAATAAACTTGGTGATGAGGTTCTACTACAAAAACACTTTAATCAATAACTCAAAAAGGAAATACATGTTTTGAAACTTGATAACAGCTCTAAGAGTCACACCATTGAAAAACTAGAATCTGAAGTTAAAGCTCAAAAGCAATTAAACTCCATTTTGATTAAAGAACCTAAAACTGCAGAAGAAAAGTTTTTAAAGGTTAAACAAATTACTGAAACATGGTGTATAAGCTCCAAAAGAGTTGCTAAGTGTGTAAATGAACAAATACCTCATCAGATCCAAGCTATTTTTGATGGTGATTATGATAGGGCCATAGCCATTGCTGAAGTATGTGCTATGGAGCCTTGTTATCAGCCTCCTTCACCACCCAAAATCCAAACAAATGGAATGAATTCTAAACCAATTAAGATGGTTCAGAAATCGGGTATTGGGTTTAAAGATCCAGAAACCATTGGTAAAGGACTTTGAATCTGGTAAAGGACAGACCAAGCAACAATGGGTTTCAAAATGTGATAAGAGTCTATGTTTAGTTACCCAATCCGAGTCAGACCAGAAGGTCAGCTCTGGTGAACCCATCTTTGGATGGGTTCCCAAAAAGAACTAATCTCTTATCATAATTGCAAGGCAGTCATGACGATAATACCTGGCACTTGGACAGTGGATGTTCCAAGCATATGACCGGATGTAAGTCCCTGCTATGTAGCTTTAGGATTCGCGCTGGTCCTAATGTTACTTTTGGAGATGATTCTCAAGGAAAGACTGAAGGTTTTGGTATACTTTCAAATGGTCCTCTTACTTTCAGAAGAGTCTCTTATGTAAATGGTTTGAAGCACAATCTGATCAGTGTGAGTCAGTTGTGTGATGTTGGTTATGAAGTGAGATTCAGGTCTGATAAGGGGATTGTTCTTGATTTAGAAGGCAATGTGGTTCTTATTGCAAAGAGGGATGAGTCTTTGTATTCATTTGACATGAGAAATCCAACTGTCACAAGAGAAGTCTGTTTCATGTCAAAGACTCAAGATGAGCTGAATTGGTTGTGGCATAAAAGATTGTCTCATATGAATTTCAAAGACATCAACAAGCTGTGTAAGAAAGAGTTGGTGTCTGGTCTTCCAGTGATCAATTATGAAAGGACAAGCTGTGTGGTGCTTGTGAGAAAGGCAAGCAACATAAAGCTACTTTTAAGTCTAAAACATGCTCAACCATTGATAATTGTTTGGATCTGCTTCATATGGACTTATTTGGACCAATTAGTACTCCATCATTCACTGGAATGAGGTACTCCTTGGTAATTGTTGATGAGTATTCAAGATACACCTGGGTTTTCTTTCTAAGACACAAGAGTGAAGCTACTGACAGCATTATTCATTTCATCAAGCAAGCTAAAATTCTCTACAAAAGACCTGTCAGACAATTAAGGAGTGATAATGGTACTGAATTTAAGAATATCACTCTTAATTCATTCTGCAGTGAAAAAAGGATTTCACAAGTCTACTCAGCTGCCAGAACTCCTCAACAAAATGGTGTTGCAGAAAGAAGAAACAGAACTCTTATTGAAGCTGCCAGATCCATGATGGCTCAAAACAATGTCAAGTCTCATTTCTGGGCTGAAGCAGTACACACAGCTTGCTTTACCCAGAACAGATCCCTTATTGTGAAAAGACACAGAAGACTGCATATGAACTTCTTAGGGGGAGAAAACTTGAGATTGGTTTCCTAAGAATGTTTGGAAGTCCTTGCTACATTCTGAATCAGAAAGACCATCTTGGAAAGTTTGATGAGAAATCAGATGAAGGTATCCTACTTGGATATGCAACAATGATGAAGGCCTACAGAGTTTACAACAAGAGAACTAAAACAATTGAGAACTCTGTTAATGTAAGCATAGATGAAGGTTGTTCTAAGCCAGACTGCTCTCCTCCTGAAGATGAAGATTTCAATTTTGAAGAACTGGTTGTACCTGAGAATGAGCCTCCAACTAATCCTTCAGTTGGAGCTGATAATGCTCAAACTCAGGGGGAGTAACTTTTAGAAGAAGAAGAAAGTGTTCCAATCTTTGAAAATGTCCAAGCTGATCCTACTCCTACTGAAGAAATTATTCAGAATCCATCAAATGACTCTCCAACTGGTTCAGATTCCTCCATTCCAGTCCAAGCTGATCCTACTCCTACTGAAGAAATTATTCAGAATCCATCAAATGACTCTCCAACTGGTTCAGATTCCTCCATTCCAGTCCAAGCTGATCCTACTCCTACTGAAGAAATTATTCAGAATCCATCAAATGACTCTCCAACTGGTTCAGATTCCTCCATTCCAGTCCAAGCTGATCCTACTCCTACTGAAGAAATTATTCAGAATCCATTAAATGACTCTCCAACTGGTTCAGATTCCTCCATTCCAGTCCAAGCTGATCAGCCTCTTCCTCAAGCAGATCATGCTGAACCATCTAATCTGAATCAGTCCATTGTCCCAGTTACTAGATGGACAAAGAGTCATCCAATTAACCAAATCATTGGTGATCCACTCTCTGGTGTTAAAACAAGAAGAAAGGCAACAAGCAATTTCTGCATGTTTGTCAATTTTGTAAGCAAGATGGAACCAACTGAGGTTGATGAAGCTCTGGCAGATCCTTCTTGGGTAAATGCAATGCAAGATGAGTTAACACAGTTTGAAAGAAACAAGGTTTGGGAACTAAATCCAAGACCTCATCACAAGACTGTGATTGGAACCAAGTGGGTCTACAGAAACAAAATGGATGAAAGGGGAGTTATGACCAGAAATAAAGCAAGATGGAACCAACTGAGGTTGATGAAGCTCTGGCAGATCCTTCTTGGGTAAATGCAATGCAAGATGAGTTAACACAGTTTGAAAGAAACAAGGTTTGGGAACTTGTTCCAAGACCTCATCACAAGACTGTGATTGGAACCAAGTGGGTCTACAGAAACAAAATGGATGAAAGGGGAGTTATGACCAGAAATAAAGCAAGATGGAACCAACTGAGGTTGATGAAGCTCTGGCAGATCCTTCTTGGGTAAATGCAATGCAAGATGAGTTAACACAGTTTGAAAGAAACAAGGTTTGGGAACTAGTTCCAAGACCTCATCACAAGACTGTGATTGGAACCAAGTGGGTCTACAGAAACAAAATGGATGAAAGGGGAGTTATGACCAGAAATAAAGCAAGATTGGTAGCTCTTGGTTACAGACAAGAGGATGGAATTGATTATGATGAGACTTTTGCACCAGTGGTAAGACTAGAGGCAATCAGAATGTTCTTGGCCTTTTCTGCTTACAAGGGTTTCAAAGTCTATCAAATGGATGTGAAGAGTGCTTTTCTTAATGGAAAATTGGAAGAAGAAGTCTATGTTGAACAGCCTCCTGGTTTTGAAAATACAAAGTTTCCTGACCATGTGTTTAAGCTTGACAGAGCTCTCTATGGGTTGAAGCAAGCTCCAAGAGCATGGTATGACACTCTGTCTAAATTCTTATTGGCTAACAACTTCAAAAGAGGTAATGTTGACAAGACTTTGTTTGTGAGAAAGTATAATGGTGATATCCTGCTTGTACAAATCTATGTAGATGATATAATATTTGGGTCTAGCAGTGAAAGACTTTGCAAAAAGTTTTCTGAATTAATGTCTAAAAAGTATGAAATGAGCATGATGGGAGAACTAAACTATTTTCTGGGTTTACAAGTTAAACAGACTAAAAATGGAATTTTCATAAACCAAGGAAAGTATGTTAAAGATCTCTTAAACAAGTTTGGTTTTAGTGATTGCTCACCTATGAAAACTCCTATGGGAACTGGTGATAAGCTGGATGAGGATAAAAATGGCAAATCTATTGACATCACAGCTTATAGGGGTATGATAGGATCATTACTTTACTTGACTGCTAGTAGACCAGATATTATGTTTGCTACATGTCTTTGTGCAAGATATCAAGCTAGTCCTAAGGAATCTCATCTTAAGGCTGTGAAAAGAATCTTTAGATACCTTAAAGGTAGTCCCAATCTGGGTCTTTGGTATCCCAAAGACTCAGTATTTGATCTAATTGGCTATTCAGATTCTGACTTTGCAGGCTGTAAGATTGACAGAAAAAGTACTTCAGGAGCCTGTCAATTGCTTGGCAATAGACTTGTAAGCTGGTCAAGCAAGAAGCGGCATTCAGTTTCTATCTCCACTGCAGAAGCTGAATATGTTGCTGCAGGAAGTTGTTGCTCTCAAATTCTTTGGATGCAATATCAGCTTCAAGACTATGGTGTCACTGCATCAAAAACTCCAATCTTTTGTGACAGTACCAGTGCCATAGCAATTTCAAACAATCCTGTGTTTCATTAAAGGACCAAGCACATTGATATAAGATATCATTTCATCAGGGATCATGTAATGAAAGAAGATGTTGAACTCCACTTCATTCCAACAGATAATCAGCTTGCTGATCTGTTCACAAAGCCATTGGATGAATCAAGGTTCAACTATCTCATAAGTAAGCTACGTATGCTTAATTTGTAAAAGGTAGTGAGCTAAGTAATAGCAAATCTGACCCCTTAGAGTTACACTAAATTTTAAGGGTAAGCTGTGTCAGACCCAGACTACCCTTTCACACTTGGAGCATTTCCAAGTGAAAGAGGGTAAGCTGAGTCTGACCCAGCTTCGTGGTTATTTTTGTTATTAAATATCTCAGTGCGTTTTATTACTTTCATTATTTTATTTAGTGTACTTGTTGATCCTATTGGAGTGTGACACGTGTAGTGGTTATAGCCGGTTACTGAAAAAGTACCACCACTACTTGTTGATCCTCTAATCAAAATCTTTCTCTCTCCAACTTTTTCAAACGGGATATTTTGAATCATGTATATAATATCAATTTAACCTAAATCCCAAATCACTTGTTCATATTTTTCTCAAATCAATTTTTCTTCTCAAATCTGATTACTGTTTTATTAAATTTAATTTCTTCTAAAAATTGTTTTCAAAATGGCATCATCTTCTGTTTCTATTCATTCTAATGATTCTCAATCTAGTTCTTCTTCTGAACCCTCAAACTCTTCTCAATCTATTCAATATTCTACTCCTTCAAAAGAGGGTGAAGGGTTGGCCAAAACATCAGCCACCCTAGCCACACCCTCATCCACTCCTTCAAAAGAGGGTGAAGGGTTGGCCAAAACATCAGCCACCCTAGCCACACCCTCATCCACTCCTTCAAAATCCGCTTCTAAAAGACCAATTGTTGAGGACTTAGTACCTCACAAGGCTAAAAAGAAAAGATCACAAAGGAAATCTGTGCCAGCTTCTGGGGTTGATAATGCAACATCAAATCTTGAGATCCCCCAAGGTGCAGTGGAAGCTAAGGAACGTTCCAAAGCTGTCCTTGCCACCCAAGCTGACAAGCCGAAATTGCCACACCCATCTGCACTCTCCCAAAAGAGTGTAGACGAGTTAAAGGGAACACATACTGCTACCCAACCCTCCAAACAGGGTGAAGGTTGGCCAAAACATTAGCCACCCTAGCCACACCCTCATCCACTCCTTCAAAAGAGGGTGAAGGGTTGGCCAAAACATCAGCCACCCTAGCCACACCCTCATCCACTCCTTCAAAAGAGGGTGAAGGGTTGGCCAAAACATCAGCCACCCTAGCCACACCCTCATCCACTCCTTCAAAATCCGCTTCTAAAAGACCAATTGTTGAGGACTTAGTACCTCACAAGGCTAAAAAGAAAAGATCACAAAGGAAATCTGTGCCAGCTTCTGGGGTTGATAATGCAACATCAAATCTTGAGATCCCCCAAGGTGCAGTGGAAGCTAAGGAACGTTCCAAAGCTGTCTCTGCCACCCAAGCTGACAAACCGAAATTGCCACACCCATCTGCACTCTCCCAAAAGAGTGTAGACGAGTTAAAGGGAACACATACTGCTACCCAACCCTCCAAACAGGGTGAAGGTTGGCCAAAACATTAGCCACCCTAGCCACACCCTCATCCACTCCTTCAAAAGAGGGTGAAGGGTTGGCCAAAACATCAGCCACCCTAGCCACACCCTCATCCACTCCTTCAAAAGAGGGTGAAGGGTTGGCCAAAACATCAGCCACCCTAGCCACACCCTCATCCACTCCTTCAAAATCCGCTTCTAAAAGACCAATTGTTGAGGACTTAGTACCTCACAAGGCTAAAAAGAAAAGATCACAAAGGAAATCTGTGCCAGCTTCTGGGGTTGATAATGCAACATCAAATCTTGAGATCCCCCAAGGTGCAGTGGAAGCTAAGGAACGTTCCAAAGCTGTCTCTGCCACCCAAGCTGACAAACCGAAATTGCCACACCCATCTGCACTCTCCCAAAAGAGTGTAGACGAGTTAAAGGGAACACATACTGCTACCCAACCCTCCAAACAGGGTGAAGGTTGGCCAAAACATTAGCCACCCTAGCCACACCCTCATCCACTCCTTCAAAAGAGGGTGAAGGGTTGGCCAAAACATCAGCCACCCTAGCCACACCCTCATCCACTCCTTCAAAAGAGGGTGAAGGGTTGGCCAAAACATCAGCCACCCTAGCCACACCCTCATCCACTCCTTCAAAAGAGGGTGAAGGGTTGGCCAAAACATCAGCCACCCTAGCCACACCCTCATCCACTCCTTCAAAAGAGGGTGAAGGGTTGGCCAAAACATCAGCCACCCTAGCCACACCCTCATCCACTCCTTCAAAAGAGGGTGAAGGGTTGGCCAAAACATCAGCCACCCTAGCCACACCCTCATCCACTCCTTCAAAAGAGGGTGAAGGGTTGGCCAAAACATCAGCCACCCTAGCCACACCCTCATCCACTCCTTCAAAATCCGCTTCTAAAAGACCAATTGTTGAGGACTTAGTACCTCACAAGGCTAAAAAGAAAAGATCACAAAGGAAATCTGTGCCAGCTTCTGGGGTTGATAATGCAACATCAAATCTTGAGATCCCCCAAGGTGCAGTGGAAGCTAAGGAACGTTCCAAAGCTGTCTCTGCCACCCAAGCTGACAAACCGAAATTGCCACACCCATCTGCACTCTCCCAAAAGAGTGTAGACGAGTTAAAGGGAACACATACTGCTACCCAACCCTCCAAACAGGGTGAAGGTATTGAAAGAAAGACCTCCTCCCAAGGTCACACTGTGTTTGCACCTATATCGCCATCATCAGCCTCCCAAAAGGTTGATGATATCATTAAAGGGATAACAGAGGATCTAGCCCAGATCCAAAGTGAGCCAGAGTCTATGCACATCAACTCTGAGGATGGTCAGCCAAAGGAGAGAAGTATCGAACGCACTGGTGACACTGCTTCTCCTCCCCAAGCTGATCAGACTCCTTCTCTCTTACACTCTGAGTCTGCACAGGCTGTCAATGCCCCTTCTATGTCACAAGGAAGGGTACAGGCCTCAAATCTCCCTAAGGATACTTTGGTGCAACAACACACCTCTGTTGAAGGGCAATCAATTACACAAAACACTACACCTGCAGAGTCTGTGTCTGCATCTGTCCTCGGACAGAGGGATTCTGTAGGTTACATGGCTGTCTTTAAGGCAGTTATGTCAGCCCCTTGTGCAACAAAGGGAACCATTGATGGTCCTCACGATGTCAATGAGATAAACAAGGACACGGTTTAAGAGTCCTAAATATATCTTCCATACTTAGAAGATATGATACGTCCCACGGTGTATCAATATACCAAAGTATATTGTACACAGAACAGTTGTAGAGGGGGGTGAATACAACTTTCCTTAATCTTTACAAACTTTGGACACAAAACGTTTTAAGATTCAGTTTATGAATATTAAGCAAGTAAGTAAAGAGCAGGAATCATTAAAACAGTAAAGCAGTAAAGAAATAAAAACATTCTTGAACACAGATTGTGGTTTTCAAATGTAATCCTTTATTAAGAAATAATCTATACAAAGAATTACAGGGTTGTTGTGGAATAAAGATAGCCTATAGATATCTAAACAACCCTATGAAATGACAAACAACAATCAATAAGTTTCAGCTCAAGAGAATCAGCCCAAGCTGATCTCGTACAGACTAAGCTATGTGTAAGAGCAGAGAAACTTGTGAGAAGAATGATTCTCAGGAAATGCCACACATATGCAATCCATGAATGAGGCTTTTATAGGCGAAAGCGCTCCTTCACTAGGTGTCCGTTGCAGCTACGTGTTCTTCATTCAGTGGATGATAAAGGAATAATCAATCGTGCCTTTCATGGTACTTGTGGTCCTCTACGTACTGACGCACATTCTTTATCAACCAATAAGAGTATGGACACGCATATGTAAAACCAACCACCAACCTGGATCCTAGGATTCTTCCTAGTCACGTCATTTGTCTTTATCTTCAATCCAAGTTGTTATCTTCACTTGATTGTCAGACACAGATTGGGCCGTTTGTCAAAGCACCAATCTGTCTAAGTGTTTCCAAGCTGACTGCTAATCCCAAGTTGTCTTCCACTAACAGCTTGGTCTTCTATCTCCAATCCTCCTCTTCGACTTGGACTGAATGCTAATACATTGTTGATGCAGCTTGAAAAACACTAGCTTCCATAAGATCTTACAATTACAAAGTATGAAGCGTGATCTGGGTCAGAGACAGATCGTAAGCTGTGTCAGCTTAGTCTGACCCAGATCAGATTACAAGAACCAAAAGATTACTAAGTGTTTATAGGTCAGATTTGTCATCATTAAATTTACAATTAACATTGGGACTCAACAAGATATCACAAAAGGAGGAAGGGATTTACCCTAAATTCCTATCTTCCTTTCCAAGGCTTTGCCCTCTATATAAAGAGAGGAGGTGCCATATGGCACATCATTATTATGAACAACCTTCGACCTCCAAAAAACCTGACTATATCATACAGATCCTCAGCCTCCTAAATCGGCTGGGAACAACCAACTAAAGGCGTAAAGCGGCTTACTTTCCTCTGACCGGAAGGGAATCGGCAACAAAACACCTAAAACCTATCTCACACCTTCGGTTGAGTCATAGTGCGATTATTTGATCAAACAGCTCCTTCGATGGCCCAGACTCCTCAGAAGTTTCCTGCAACCTTGCATCCAGAGCACTACCAACAATGGCACTGCAAAAAATGGAGCGGTTAAAGAAAGAGGAAAGCTCTGGGATATCCATATTGATCAGATCAGCGCCCCATCCAGAAGGAGCAATGCTCTGTATAGAACGATGGCAAGAAGCAGCGTCAGGAGCCTCCCCAAAAGGTTTGAAGGCTGCAAAAGACAAAGAATAGATAAAGTAATGACAAGTAAAGAAACAAAAAAGAGAACGGCTAAGGAGCACTTATAAGTAGACTGCTCAGGAAGCTCAACACTCTTGGCCTTCGATTTCTTCGATCGGGAACTGCTGACACCTTTGGACGACTTCTTCCTCTTCTTTAGACGGCTGGCAACGGTATTTTCCTGGTCAACATCCTCTACATCTTCACCAACACCATCAGACACCTCCACCACAACCTGCTCTTCAATAACCCGTTCCTGAGCCAAGGGAATAAGTGTCTTAGCCAACACCACTGCAGGAGAACCCCCCAGGATAACTGAGGATAGGGTGGAAGGTGGAGCAAGAGCCACCGGCCTGAACACAAGACTGGACAATACGGGCTGCCTGTCAATCATTTGTTTGAATGCCATCTCTGCAGAGAAAGAAGAATCGAATCAAAGACTACAATAAAAAAAATAAGGAAGAAACAAGATAAGGGATAAAGCAAACTACCCTGACCACCACATTAAATGGTGAAATCTCTAGTACCGTGTTCCCAAAACAAAGCAACACCAGACTTAAACAAAACAGCCTCAGGATATACACACATCTTAATGGCATAGGTGGAAAGAAGATCAACATCAGATTGCCTCACACCACTGGTACGGGGATGATACGTCTGAAGGTGTATCAATATACCAAAGTATATTGTACACAGAACAGTTGTAGAGGGGGGTGAATACAACTTTCCTTAATCTTTACAAACTTTTAAATAAAAACATTTTAAGATTCAGTTTATATATATTAAGCAAGTAAGTAAAGAGCAGAAATCATTAAAACAGTAAAGCAGTAGAGAAACAAAGACATTCTTGAACACAGATTGTGGTTTTCAAAGTAATCCTTTATTAAGAAATAATCTGTACAAAGAATTACAAGGTTGTTGCAGAATAAAGATAGCCTATAGATATCTAAACAACCTCTGAAATGACAAACTACAATCAATAAGTTCTAACTCAAGAGAATCAGCCCAATCTGATCTCGTACAGACTAAGCTGTGTATAAGAGCAGAGAAACTTGTGTGAAGAATGATTCTCAGGAAATGCCACACATATGCAATCCATGAATGAGGCTTTTATAGGCGAAAGCGCTCCTTCACTTGGTGTCCGTTGCAGCCACGTATTCTTCATTCAGTGGATGATAAAGGAATAATCAATCGTGCCTTTCATAGTACTTGTGGTCCACCACGTACTGACACACATTCTTCATCAACCAATAAGAGTATGGACACGCATATGTAAAACCAACCACCAACCTGGATCCTAGGATTCTTCCTAGTCACGTTATTTGTCTTTATCTTCAATCCAGGTTGTTATCTTCACTTGATTGTCAGACACAGATTGGGCCGTTTGTCAAAGCACCAATCTGCCTAAGTGTTTCCAAGCTGACTGCTAATCCCAAGCTGTCTTCCACTAACAACTTGGTCTTCTATCTTCAATCCTCCTCTTCGACTTGAACTGAATGCTAACACATTGTTGATGCAGCTTGAATAACACTTGCTTCCATAAGATTTTACAATTACAAAGTATGAAGCATGATCTGGGTCAGTTACAGATCGCAAGCTGTGTCAGCTTAGTCTGACCCAGATCAGATTACAAGAACCAAAAGATTACTAAGTGTTTATAGGTCAGATTTGTCATCATTAAATTTACAATTAACATTGGGACTCAACAATCTCCCCTTATTTGATGATGACAAAACCCAACAACACTTCTAACTATCAGCTTACAAAGAATCAAAGTAAAATGAGACTAACAGATTGTGACCCTTTGAATCTTTTGGGTTCTTTTGAACTGAAATGAAGTTTTAACAAAGAAACTAGATTTGTACAACTATTTTTGCATATATAGAGAATAAAGTAAAGATATTACATGATATAACTATTCTCCAAGCATTTCTATAGCTTCTTGCTTAACTTCAAATGATGGGGCAACTTTCACATCTAACTGCCTATCTAAACCTTCATCAATAAGGAACTGCTCATACCCATTACCGTCTTCACTAAAATTTCTGCAGAATCTGTATAAGGTAAAAAGGTGCATAGCTGGTACCTGTTGTAGTTCAGCAGTCCTTTGGAAAACCAATTTCCCTCTTGCATCCACAAAATACATCCCATGTTCAGGTTCAGTGATGAACATCCCACATCTTGCATTTTCAACACCAGCAGGTAGAGACAGATTGAGATTATTCAGAATCTTGTCAACAGCACCAGAAGATAATTGTGCAAGTGTTAGGACCAGTTCACCTGGTAAACTGGACAGTCTTCAGTTGCACCTGGAGATCCAGTGAAACTGGAGACCTAGATGATTTGTCGAGAAATATATTGAAGTCCAGTTACACCGTACAGTCAACGTAACTGAAGACTTCCTCCAGTTGAGAACTGACCAAGTTGAAGAATCATTCCAGTTGAAGTCGAAGACAACAAATGGAAGATAGAGAATGGCAATGGAAGCGAAGCCCAGTTGACATTCTAGTCAGTTACAAACTGGAGACCATCAGTGGAAAGCTCTTACAAAGCTTTACACTGATTACGAGGAATTGACTTTTATGCTTTATGTACCTTTACCCGGATAATAAGACTCATCTTATTATTTAAGTAATAAAAGGTACATAAAGGTGGTTGATTAAAGTTGCTTTATCATGCGACTTTACACTGCTTTTTAAGGAATTAAATGTTATTCCTTAAATGCTCTCAACCACATTTGTACGGCTAAAGTTAACATCCCAATGTTAACTTTGCCTATAAATACAAGTCATTGCACAACAAGAATATGGAAGTAATTCACATAAGTTGAATACTTCACACTTTGCATACCTGCAATATTCTTGGTGAACTTGTGCAATATTCTCTCAATCGCTAAAAGGAACATTTCACAACTTTAAGTGTTTCGATTGTCTTGAGAAATTCCGAGTGTAGATCAATTGTATTTCATAGGTTGTTAGGATATTTACATTCTTGTATTATCTTGGTTCCGCATCAACCTTGTAATTTATTTAACATCAATAAATAAATTACACATTGAAAATTACATATTGTCTCATCAAGTTATCTTACAAGTATTTTGTATTATTGCATTGTTCTTTACTTATTGTCATTTATATAAGTAATCTATCTAGAACTTGGTATATACACACTGCAACTGGTCGTCTCCAGTTCAGTGCATATATTGCAAAGTAACTCCACCATCGGCATAGAGGTGTCTTCAGGTAGTGCCATCTATTGAGTTGGGACCTATAAGTGGTATCAAAGCAGAAGGCTAATAAACTTGCCTAGATCTGCTAAGATGAACACTACTGAAGGTGGAGATGGTTCTGGTCAAGGTGAAAACCCTTTGAATACTAATACCCTCCTTCTCCTACTACCCTAAACCACGTCCATGTACATTACTCTAACACTCCTGTTCCCAAATTCGATGGAAACAGTGAAACTTTTGGTACATGGAAGGCTAGAATGCTTTTGCATTTTGGTGGGATTGAAAGGTATATGTTGAAAATCCTTAAGGATGGACCATATATACCCATGTCTCTTAGGGTAAGTCCTCTTCTAGATCCAACTGGAAGAAGAGGTTCAAGAGAAAAGCCCGAAGACCATTGGTCTGATGAGGATCGTAGACTTGTTGATCTGGACACCAGACTCAAGAATATGATCCTTGGGGCTGTTCCTGAAGATCTAATTCCAACACTTGTGTTGTTCCCCAGTGCAAAGTCAATGTGGGATGAATTAGTTATTCAGTTTGAAGGAGGTGATGACACTATTGTCACCAGAAAAGTTGCCTTGAACAAGAAGTATGAATCCTTCTTTGCCTTGCCCAATGAAAGTCTAACTGGTACATACACCAGATTTTCTAGCCTCATTAATCAGTTGAGAGGCTTGGGTGTAGAGAAGGATAAGGATATTCTTCTTGAGAAGTTTTGTGATATTCTTCCTTCCAAATGGAAAACATGGTTCTTGTCTTGAGACAAGGTAAAACCTTGCACAGCCATACTCTTGCATCGCTCTATGGAGCCTTCAGATTCACTGAAGATAATAATGCTGCAAGACTAGTGGCTGAGCAGGATGCCATGAACCATGCCCAGAGTTCCAAGGTTGCTAGTGCTTGAAAGTGCAGGGGACCGATCGATTCGCGATTCCTACGACTATGTAAGTGCGGAATCCAAACATAATCGTTATTGAGGTAATTGAATGAAACACATATATATGAACACGAAATCAATATGAACAGGAGATATAAATCTGATTCCTTTATCATTAGTCGAATGATTACAATGAATAAATCCGTTTACAATACATCTACGATGATTACGGATTACAATCAACGAGACGACTCTTGATAATCGAATAATATGGTGGACTTACGGACTGAGGTTTGCGCATACCTCAGCCTGCCGTGGATGACATCTGTCTAGACTAAAATCATTAACTAAAACCGAAACCTAAGAACACTATATATAGGCTAGAAATGGGCTGGGCTTCAAACTCGTGGGCTTCCAAACGCGTGGACCAAACACGTGCTACAGTAACACGTGATTGGCCAAACTCGTGTTACTGTTCACACGAGTTTGTCCAAACTCGTGTTACTGTTCACACGAGTTTGTCCAAACTCGTGGTACTGTTTACACGAGTTTGTCCTGTTGTCTGGATAATCTCTGTAAAGTAACAGCCCTTTAATTGAGATGCATCGGACACAAATTGTGCACCAAAACGTGCACTAACAGTGCACCTGAGCGACCTTGTGCTGCTTTAATGTCTGCAGAGAGTGTCCAGGCACACTCAATGAAGGAGATGTTAAACAGTTTCTTGAACTCTGGCCTGACCACTGAAAACAGTGATGGTTGTAATGAAACTGACGATGATGATCTGGTAGCCATGATTGCTAAAACCTTTAACAGGTTTAAGCATAAATCTAAAAGATTTAATGTCCCAAACAATGCTTCCAGCTCCAGCTCTCTGGATAAAACCAATCTTACCTGCTATAAATGTGGTAAGAAAGGTCACTTTATGAAGGAATGCAGATCTAGTCAGTTGAACAACCAAACTGGCCCCCCTGTCCCTAATTTAAATCGGCCTGATGATAGCTACAAAGCTAAATACAAGAAGCTTAAGGCCCAGATTGCCCTCCTGTCCATGGAAAAGGAAAAGGATCAGTACTTAATGGCACAAACTGAGGGAAAATGGGAGTACTCTGATGACTCATCAGCTGATGAAGAAGAGGAAAGGGACATGTGTTTCATGGCCTTGGAAGATCAACAGCAGAAGCACGTGGCAAAAGAAGATGTCATCACTGGAAGATGGGTGGACATCATCTTGAAAAAGGTATGTGATTATGACCACCAAGTTGACCCAGAACTGAAACTGGACCTGGCTGAATCATTAAGTGGTGATTTAGCTTATGTGGAAACTGTTAGAGCTGATAGTGAAAGATATCTTGACACTATCTTAATTGAACTAAACAACGTTAAACCACAACTGAATGATTTACAAAGTGTCCAGTTGGCTCTCAAGGAGTCAATTTTAAAGATTGAGGCTTTGGAACTTGATAATCAAAAACTATTTTCTTATCTTGAAAAAGAACAAAAGATTATCAAGTCATGGGTAAAAGCATCTGGTAAAAACTATGATGCATTTTCTAGAACTATCGATGCCCAGAAGAATGCATGGAAATCTGGAGATCTGGAGATAGCAGCTCTCATACCAGATCTACATGCATTGCCTCCAGCTCTCAGGGTTGAAACACCTTATGATCAACCTGAAGCTGTTGAAACTTAACCCATTGAGACCACCCCCATTGAGGTTAAAACTGGAGCCAAATAGGCTAAAGCTCCAGTCAAAAAGGCCACTGGTAACAAGCCTTTACCTCAAAAGTCTAAGGTGCCCAAGACCCGACAGACTAAAGCTCCAGTTGAACCAAGGTCCAAGGTTCAACTGCCTGAAGAAAATAATATTTTGGTTAATCTGGAAAGTCAACTCCAACTTTTGTCTCGACAGGTTCAGAGTTGTACTGCCCGGATTAAAAATCTGGAAGGAGGCTCATTACCTCCAGTTTTCAAACAAAATATTAAACCACTCCCTTCAAAACCTAATCAAAAGAATGTTCCATCTGGAACTAAATCTGGTAAAAACAAGGGGAGTAAGTATCTAGTACCAATCGTTTTTACTCCTGCACCTGGAGCTGGTGAAAAAGCTCCAGATGCAGCCTCCAGTTCAACACCTTAACAATCTACTGTGACTTCTATAGAGAAGTCCAGTGAACCCATCAAGAAAAGATGGGTTCACAAAAATAACTAATGATTTTTGTGGGTGTGCAGGGCGATCGAAAGAAGAATATCTGGTATCTGGACAGTGCTGCTGGCCGGACTATGACCGGATGTAAGCCCCTGCTTGAAGAGTTCACTGTCCAAGATGGACCAACAGTGACGTTTGGTAATGATCAATCTGGAAAGACCGAAGGATATGGTGTGCTCAATAATGGACAAGTCGAATTCAAAAGAGTTGCATTTGTGAATGGTTTGAAATACAACCTGATCAGTGTCAGCCAACTTTGTGATGATGGCTTCAGAGTTTTGTTCGATATTGCTCAAGGCACCATATTTAACAAGGATTGGAAAGTGGTGATGATTGCACCAAGAAAAGGAAATGTATACATCATGGATATGGAACCAGCTCCAAAAGAGCAATGTTTCTATACCAAGGCTGATGAAGACACCAACTGGCTATGGCATAAAAGACTATCCCATCTTAGTTTTAAGAATATCAACAAGTTGTCTCGCAAACAACTGGTTGATGGGATACCTCAGATTTCTTTTAATAAAGAAAAGCCATGTCCAGGGTGTGAGATGGGCAAGCAGAAAAGTGCCAGTTTCAAAACTAGGCAAAATTCTAGCATCACTGAACCTCTTCACATGCTACATATGGATCTCTTTGGTCCAGTGAATGTTCAAACTAGAGCTGGAAAGAAGTACACTCTAGTTGTGGTTGATGAATTCACCAGATACTGCTGGGTGATATTTATCAGATCCAAAAGTGATGCACCTGCTGAAATCATCTCTCTCATCAAAAGAATTGAGCTCAAGTATACTCGAAAAGTTTGTCAGTTGCGAAGTGATAATGGTACTGAATTCAAAATAAGGTACTTGAAACATTTTTCAATGACACTGGCATCTCTCAAAACTTCTCATCAGCACACTCTCCATAGCAGAATGGAGTTGTGGAAAGAAAGAATCGCACACTGATAGAAGCAGCCAGAAGTATGCTATCTGAATCTGGTCTTCCCACCAGTTTTTGGGCTGAGGCAGTTGCAACTGCTTGTCACACCCAAAACCGGTCAGTCTACATCAAGAGATATAAGAAGACTGCCTATGAAGTACTCAGGAATCGTAAACCAAATATTGGATACTTTCATGTATTTGGTTGTCCAGTTTATATCTTAAACGATTCCAGTCAGCTTGGAAAGTTTGATGCAAAAGCTGATGAAGGGGTATTTTTGTAACACCCGTTTCGTAAAAATATGGATTTCCAAAAATTTCGCCTAACGGCGTTAAATCATGCGGAAACGATTTAGGAAAAATACTCAACTAAGGAAAACAGTTGAGAAACATAAGTGGTGTTACTAATAGCATCAAATCAGTAATAAAAGAAATCCATAAGATTGCCCAACATAAAGCAATCATAACATAGTCATTACATAAGTTCCATAAAGGAAATCAATACATAAGGTCTATGCGAAGCTATTGGGTAAACTAAAGCCAGCTTGATCATCTACCCATCTCTTGCCAAAGCTTCACACGTCATCTCACTGCTAACCTGAGGGGTGTCAACACATTAAAAGAAACAAGTGTTAGCTATAAAGCTAAGTAAGATAACACCAGGTTTAAGCAAAACATTTCATCTATTTAAATCGTCACTTTAAAGCATTACGTCATTTTAATTAGGCATTCATACCACCGTATAAACATATCCACATCACATATAAGCATAGAGTTCATAACCCTAAGTGTGCCTAATCAATTTCGTCATTTCATCTCATCTCATTAAGTTGTGACTAGGTCACCGTTAAGTTGTAACCGAAGTTACCGTTAAGGAAAGACAATGTCGATCCATGAGTAGCACGTTATGTTCATAACATTAGGTGGGTCATCAGGCCACCCGAACTACTCGCCACGTATGACTTGTTGCGAGGAGTCACCCAAGCAACCATTTTAACGTACCTATAACCACCGTCAGGCATGACGTACCTATTACCACCGTCAGGCACGATTTATACGTACCCATTACCACCGTAAGGCACGATGTACCTATTACCACCGTAAGGCACGATGTACCTATTACCACCGTAAGGCACAGGTTATGCATAACACTTAACATCTAATTAGCTCGAGCATTTATCATATTTAGTTTAGATTTCCACCTTTAACCTAAACTAATCCATACTATCATCTTTTCACGTTAGGGCCCTTAAAACGTGCACGTGTCATGGCAACCTAAAAGGTCTAGTGTTCTAGATGAACAATCCACATATACATGCACATAACAACATTACAACATATCATTAACCACCGTCATCATAACATATCATATCGTAAACATATCATTAACCACCGTCATCATAACATATCATATCGTAAACATATCATTAACCACCGTCATCATAACATTTCATATCGTAACCACATGTACGGGGAAACATTTTAGGCATAAACATCGTCATCATTAATCCCCGAGTACCTCCCATATCAACCCAACCACCTATGAGTTATACATTACTGTTATGGAGGTTATAGTTTACGAACCATTTTCGTTGCACCCTCAGCGTGACAAAAGTAGTGTATCTTACCTCGTAGTAGTGTACGCGCGTAATGAAAGGCTAAAAGTGCTTAACAATAATCCCCGACACCTAAGATACATTAATATACCAAATATAAGTCATTTGGGACCTTAGATGGACTTGCAAACGAATTTAGTTGTGTTCTTACGAACTTAACCTTGAAAACGAATTTAGACTTCTTTTGGGCAAACGAACTTAAACTTTGTTTTAGGCAAAACGAATTTAAGCTTCAATTAAACGAACTTAGCTTCAAACGAAATTAGACTTCACTCACGCGAACATAGCCTTAAACAAATTTAAACTTCAAAACGAACTTGGGCTTCAAAACGAATTTAGGAAACGAAAATAACATCAAACGAATTTAGTAAAACGAAGTTAAACTTCGTTTGATCAAGATTATACCCAGAAAACGAATTTAAGCTAGCTCAAACGAATTTAACTCCAATTTCGTCCAGATTTCAAAACGACCAAGTTCTTCGATTTTTCCAGAAACGAACGACTAAATCTTCTCCCAAAACATGTTTTTGACATAAATAAACATCTTTTGATCATCAAGATCGACCTTAGACTCGTTTAACACCGTTTTGATCATCAATTAACCAAAACACATAATAAACCCTAATTCTTTCAAAACCCTTTTTAAAATCAGATTTGATTCAAATATAAACATCTTTTAGATCTGAAATATAGACAACGAATCATTAATTACCTGTAGCAAATGATGGCCGATTGATTTCCAATATAAAACACTCAATTGATTGACCAAAAACTTGAAGATTTGCTAAAGAAATCAATTAAGGAATTGGAGATGCTGTGTGTGTGATTACAATTAGGTTAATTGCTGGAAAATGACCCTAGATTAGGCTAATCCTAACCTAATCCCGTTTTCAACTTTCACTTTTGTCAAATTTAGTCCCTGGACTTCATATTAGCTTTATTACACCTTTAAACACCTAATGGGGATATACATAACACATGGAAGCACTTTCGCACACTACATAGACTTTTTACACATCATTAAGTCTACTTTATTGTCACTCATTAAAGATAATTAAATCTCACATATAGGGCACATAAACACATATTTTCACATAAACATATCACGGACTTAGAATTTGACCTAACGACGTTAGTCAACATATACGATTAAGTTTTGGGATGTTACAATTACCTCCCCCTTAAGAGGATTTCGTCCCCGGAATCACTTCAGCATCAAAAAGGTGGGGATAGGTCTCCCGCATTACGGACTCGGTCTCCCAAGTCATACTTTCGCCGTGATTGTGTTTCCACTTTATGAGAACTAGATCGATAGTCTTTCGTCGTAACTTCTTTTGTTTCCTTCCCATTATAGTAACAGGTTCATCGACAATCTGCTTGTTGGGATTAATACTTACGTCCTCGAGTGGAATGACATCCGTTTCATTCGCATAACACTTACGTAGGTAACACACATGAAATGTGTTGTGAATTGCGTGTAGTTCTGGAGGTAATTCCAGTTGAAATGCCTGTTCATTAACCTTCTTGATAATCTTGAAAGGTCCAATGAATCTGGGGCTTAACTTTCCACGTTTTCCAAACCGTAATACACCTTTCCAAGGCGACACCTTGAGTAAAACCATTTCACCTTCTTTAAAATCGAACGGCCTCCTTTTCTTATCGGCATATGACTTTTGCCTTTCGCGAGCAACACGTAAGGCTTTCTTTGCAACATTAACTTTATCGGCCGTAATTTGTACTACTTCGGGTCCAGCAAATTGCTTTTCCCCGGGCTCCAACCAACAACTAGGAGTCCGACATTTTCTACCATATAACATCTCAAAAGGTGGCATTCCAATGCTCGCATGATAACTATTGTTATACGCAAACTCAATAAGAGGTAGGTGTTTATCCCACGAACCACCATAATCCATCACACAAGCTCTGAGCATATCTTCGAGCGTTTGAATAGTCCTTTCACTTTGCCCATCAGTCTGCGGGTGATAGGCTGTGCTCAGACGAACTTGAGTACCAACTTCCCGTTGAAAACTCTTCCAAAAGTTGGAAATGAATCGAGCATCACGATCGGACACAATCGATATCGGAACACCATGTTTAGTAACCACTTCATCAATATACAACGTAGCGAAGTTCTCCATAGGAGCAGTCTCACGAACTGGAGAAAGTGAGCACTCTTCGTTAATCGATCGACAATAACCCATATCATATCGTGACCACGAGGCGTCCTCGGAAGTTTGGTCACAAAATCCATCGTAATGTGATCCCATTTCCACTCAGGGATCTCAAGTTTCTGAAATTTCCCGTAAGGCTTTTGATGTTCAGCTTTCACTTTAGCACACGTCAAACATTTCTGCACATACATCATCACATCGTTCTTAATACTGGGCCACCAATAAATCGGCTTCAAATCCGCATGCATCTTTGTGGCACCAGGGTGTACAGAATACTTGGTTTTGTGAGCTTCATCCATTACTAACTCACGATTGCCTCCATAGAGAGGAACCCATATTCTACCTTTGTAAGTTCGAAGGCCACGACTATTTTCTTCCATTTGGAGTCTGCTCTTCTTCTTTTTCCCAATAGACTCCGCTTTCACATTATCATCCTTTAACGCTTCGATTTGAGCTAATCGAATAGGTTCCAGTAAATTCGACTCAATCTTTGTAATCATCGCACATAATCTACTATTCGCATATCCTTTGCGGCTTAAGGCATCAGCAACCACATTAGCTTTGCCTGGGTGATATTTAATTTCACAATCGTAATCCTTTAATAACTCCATCCACCGTCGTTGTCTAACATTCATGTCCTTCTGAGTAAACACGTACTGTAAGCTCTTATGATCCATATAAAGGGTACACTTTGTACCATACAGATAATGTCGCCACAACTTCAGAGCAAAAACAACCGCAGCCAGATCAAGGTCATGAGTAGGATAGTTCCGCTCATGAGGCTTCAGCTGTCGAGAGGCGTAAGCGATAACTTTGTCACGTTGCATTAGTACACACCCTAACCCCGTGATGGATGCGTCACTATAAACCACTAATCATCTGTTCCTTCGGGTAAGGCTAAGACTGGAGCTTCACACAACTTCTTTTTCAACGTTGTGAAGGCTTTCTCTTGAGCATCAGTCCATACAAATTTCTCACCTTTCTTCGTTAATTCAGTCATTGGTTTGGCAATGCGCGAGAAATCCTGAATGAAACATCGATAATAACCAGCCAAACCGAGAAAACTCTTTATTTCTGTAGGAGACTTAGGCTGCTCCCACTTTGACACCGCTTCTATCTTCGAAGGATCTACTTTTATACCATCAGAGGAGACGACATGGCCGAGGAAATGAACTTCCTTTAGCCAGAACTCACACTTGGAGAACTTAGCATAAAGCTTTTTCTCTCTGAGGACTTGAAGGACAGCCCTCAAATGCTCTCTATGTTCCTCTTCCGTCTTGAATACACAAGAATGTCGTCGATGAAAACAATAACGAAATGATCCAAGAATGGTCGACAGACACGGTTCATTAAATCCATGAACTTCGCTGGAGCATTTGTCAAACCGAATGGCATGACAAGGAACTCGTAATGACCATAACGAGTTCGGAACGCTGTTTTGGCTACACTTTCCTCTTCAACCTTCAGTTGATGATAGCCAGATCGTAAGTCGATCTTCGAAAAATAGGAAGCACCTTGAAGTTGATCGAACAAATCATCAATGCGAGGGAGGGGATACTTATTCTTCACCGTTCTTTTATTCAGCTCGCGATAATCGATACACATGCGCATGGATCCGTCTTTCTTCTTTACGAAAAGGATAGGAGCACCCCAAGGAGAGGAACTCGGACGAATGAAACCTTTATCTAAAAGTTCCTGAATTTGCGTCATTAACTCCTTCATCTCCGTCGGAGCTAATCGATACGGAGCTTTGGCTACAGGAGTAGCACCAGGAATAAGGTCAATAGAAAATTCAACCTCACGATCCGGAGGAAGACCTGGAAGATCTTCAGGAAAAACATCAGGAAACTCGGAAACAACTTCGACATCAGAGACTGTAGGCTTCGCGATACGAGAATCAATTACATAAGCTAGAAAATGTGACTTAGTTTGCCGTATACAACGAAGAGCTTTCATCATAGAGATCACCTTAACAATTCCCGGCTTCTTGTCACCATAAACACAGACACCTTTACCGTCAGGGGTAGCGATACGGACTATCTTCTTCGAACATAAGACGACAGCATCATTTTTTGACATCCAGTCCATACCGAGAACAACATCAAAACTAGGAATGGTAGTTGGTAACAAATTAGCAATAAACGACCGACCCTCTATCTCTAACGGACAATCAGAATAACCCTCACGTACGATAGACGTTGTGCCGTTAGCCACCTCTACTTCAATAGGACACCTTAAGGGACTCGTAATCATGTCTAGTTTAGGAGCAAACAGAGTAGACACAAAAGATTTGTTCGCACCAGAATCAAATAACACATTAGCAGGTTTGGAGTTAACAATAAGGGTAGCAGTAACTACCTGATCATCGTCTTTTGCCTCTTCAGCCGTCATCTGAAAAGCACGGGCTTTGGCCTGGGAAGCTTCTGCCTTCTTTCCCTCATCTTTCTTCATTTGCGGGCAGTCTGCAATACGGTGCTTGGTGTCTCCACATTTATAACATCTTGCCTGTCAGTGCATTGATCAATGGTATGACCCTGAGTTCCACACCTATTGCACCTGCGGGTCTTTGTAGAACACTGACCAGAATGGATAGATTTGTAGCCAGGGCACCATTTTCCATCCTTGTCTGCCCTTCCCTTGTCAGAGGACGATGAAGATCCCTTAAATTTCTTTCCAAAACGATTTGATCCACCAAACCTCCTCTTATTGCCAGACTTCTTCTCATCCTTTTTCTTTTCAACTTTCTTATCCGCAGCAAAATCATCATCAAGCTTTTTAGATTCTTTGATTGCTTCAGTTAGAGTCTTATGCTGCCTACAAATACCTCGATAACTTGGAGGTAAACCATCGACATAGCAGGCGACTTGATCTGCATCAGTTCTGAATAGATGACCCACAAATTTCATCTTTTCCATAAGGAACGAGCATAATCATTGACTTTACCAATTTCAGCCGTCAAAGCACGAAACTCTTTTTCCATCTTGCGCTGTTCATGAGTCCCGATATACTCCTCAATAAACTTCTTCTTGAAGGTAGCCCATGTGATAGCAGATACCATATCTGGAGTCATCGAAATAGTAATGCTCTTCCACCAATCTCGAGCACCTTCTTTCAACATTCTACTCGCACACAACACCTTTTTATCCTCTGGACAGTCACAAGCTTCAAAGACCATCTCAGTATCATCAAGCCATTCCATACAGCCTACTGCGTTAAGTGTTCCATTGAATTTCTGAGCTCCACACTTCTGGAAACTTTCGAACTTAAATCGAGGAGCTTGAACTACATTAGGAGGAGCCACATCAACATTAACAGGGGGAACGACAACATTATCCACTGGTGGCTCAATGTGGTGAGATGGCACTGAGTAGTTGCCATCAGTTCCTTCAGCATTCTCAGCAAGAGCGTTGTTCAGTTGTTCTTGAGTCTGTGCTAACTGGGCTTGGAGAGTCAGCACAAGATTGTACAGTTCAGCTGCATTAGGGATTTGCTCCACCACTGCTTCGTTAACTCTAGGTGGATTGCCGGGAGGTGGAGGCATAGGACCTAATGGACTTGGCTGGTTGACTTGCTGGGGGTTTCCTCGATTTATATTCGTATTGGCTGCAACAGCAGCAGCATTGGCAGCATTAGAAGCACCTGCACCCGGATGGACAGGTGGAGTAACGCTAGCAGTAGCTCCGTCGCGTTGGATGTTGCGGTGCGAGTGTTAACCATTTTCCTTCAATAAAATGGTGGAGTCGATAAGCGCAAAATAAAACAAAAAGCTCGTTGAGATAAGGCTAAAACATATCATCGTAACGTAAACATCTCGTAAGCCCTATCACACTCGCGCTCATCCCAACCCATCCTACATCACATGTCATCACTAGCTAAGGCATCCTACGAGCACCTAGCATGCACATCTTAAGTTTAAGTCCAAACCCTATGGTCAATAGGCCTTGGTTCACTTAAACTACTTCTCTGATACCAAATTGTAACACCCGTTTCGTAAAAATATGGATTTCCAAAATTTCGCCTAACGGCGTTAAATCATGCGGAAACGATTTAGGAAAAATACTCAACTAAGGAAAACAGTTGAGAAACATAAGTGGTGTTACTAATAGCATCAAATCAGTAATAAAGAAATCCATAAGATTGCCCAACATAAAGCAATCATAACATAGTCATTACATAAGTTCCATAAAGGAAATCAATAACATAAGGTCTATGCGAAGCTATTGGGTAAACTAAAGCCAGCTTGATCATCTACCCATCTCTCGCCAAAGCTTCACACGTCATCTCACTGCCTAACCTGAGGGGTGTCAACACATTAAAAGAAACAAGTGTTAGCTATAAGCTAAGTAAGATAACACCAGGTTTAAGCAAAACATTTCATCTATTTAAATCGTCACTTTAAAGCATTACGTCATTTTAATTAGGCATTCATACCACCGTATAAACATATCCACATCACATATAAGCATAGAGTTCATAACCCTAAGTGTGCCTAATCAATTTCGTCATTTCATCTCATCTCATTAAGTTGTGACTAGGTCACCGTTAAGTTGTAACCGAAGTTACCGTTAAGGAAAGACAATGTCGATCCATGAGTAGCACGTTATGTTCATGACATTAGGTGGGTCATCAGGCCACCCGAACTACTCGCCACATATGACTTGTTGCGAGGAGTCACCCAAGCAACCATTTTAACGTACCTATAACCACCGTCAGGCATGACGTACCTATTACCACCGTAAGGCACGATGTACCTATTACCACCGTAAGGCACGATGTACCTATTACCACCGTAAGGCACGATGTACCTATTACCACCGTAAGGCACGATGTACCTATTACCACCGTAAGGCACAGGTTATGCATAACACTTAACATCTAATTAGCTCGAGCATTTATCATATTTAGTTTAGATTTCCACCTTTAACCTAAACTAATCCATACTATCATCTTTTCACGTTAGGGCCCTTAAAACGTGCACGTGTCATGGCAACCTAAAAAGGTCTAGTGTTCTAGATGAACAAGCCACATATACATGCACATAACAACATTACAACATATCATTAACCACCGTTCATCATAACATATCATATCGTAAACATATCATTAACCACCGTTCATCATAACATTTCATATCGTAACCACATGTACGGGGAAACATTTTAGGCATAAACATCGTCATCATTAATCCCCGAGTACCTCCCATATCAACCCAACCACCTATGAGTTATTCATTACTGTTATGGAGGTTATAGTTTACGAACCATTTTCGTTGCACCCTCAGCGTGACAAAAGTAGTGTATCTTACCTCGTAGTAGTGTACGCGCGTAATGAAAGGCTAAAAGTGCTTAACAATAATCCCCGACACCTAAGATACATTAATATACCAAATATAAGTCATTTGGGACCTTAGATGGACTTGCAAACGAATTTAGTTGTGTTCTTACGAACTTAACCTTGAAAACGAATTTAGACTTCTTTTGGGCAAACGAACTTAAACTTTGTTTTAGGCAAAACGAATTTAAGCTTCAATTAAACGAACTTAGCTTCAAACGAAATTAGACTTCACTCACGCGAACATAGCCTTAAACAAATTTAAACTTCAAAACGAACTTGGGCTTCAAAACGAATTTAGACTTCTTTTGGGCAAACGAACTTGGGCTTCAAAACGAATTTAGTAAAACGAAGTTAAACTTCGTTTGATCAAGATTATACCCAGAAAACGAATTTAAGCTAGCTCAAACGAATTTAACTCCAATTTCGTCCAGATTTCAAAACGACCAAGTTCTTCGATTTTTTCCAGAAACGAACGACTAAATCTTCTCCCAAAACATGTTTTTGACATAAATAAACATCTTTTGATCATCAAGATCGACCTTAGACTCGTTTAACACCGTTTTGATCATCAATTAACCAAAACACATAATAAACCCTAATTCTTTCAAAACCCTTTTTAAAATCAGATTTGATTCAAATATAAACATCTTTTAGATCTGAAATATAGACAACGAATCATTAATTACCTGTAGCAAATGATGGCCGATTGATTTCCAATATAAAACACTCAATTGATTGACCAAAAACTTGAAGATTTGCTAAAGAAATCAATTAAGGAATTGGAGATGCTGTGTGTGTGATTACAATTAGGTTAATTGCTGGAAAATGACCCTAGATTAGGCTAATCTTAACCTAATCCCGTTTTTCAACTTTCACTTTTGTCAAATTTAGTCCCTGGACTTCATATTAGCTTTATTTCACCTTTAAACACCTAATGGGGATATACATAACACATGGAAGCACTTTCGCACACTACATAGACTTTTTACACATCATTAAGTCTACTTTATTGTCACTCATTAAAGATAATTAAATCTCACATATAGGGCACATAAACACATATTTTCACATAAACATATCACGGACTTAGAATTTGACCTAACGACGTTAGTCAACATGAACGATTAAGTTTTGGGATGTTACAATTTTTTTAAGTTATTCAGATATTCGAAAGGCCTTTAGAGTTTATAATTATAGACTCCAAAAGGTTCATGAGACAATTCATGTCACATTCGATGAATCAACTGAAGCAATCAACAAGAGACCAAGCCTTGATATTACTCCAGTCATTCCAATCAATTTTGGTGAAACTAACCAAGTTCATCCGTCAGTTGTTTCACCAAAAGATGTTTCCAGTTACAACAAATTGGAACCAGTTAAAAAGAAGAACACCACCAGTGACACATCATTCTATCCCTCCATCAATTTCAACTTACCACAAGAATTGGTGATTGGATCTGATGTACGTGTCACTCCAATATCAGCACCAGTTCAAACTCCAACTTCTCCAGTTCTTCAAGAAATGCCTTTGAATGAAGAATTTCATGATGCAAATCGTGACCTCATTGACTCTGATGAGGATATAGAAGTAGTTTGGACTGATCCTTCTCCAGAGCTATTGCAACTGAAGAAGATCGCCAGGTGACTTGCACTGATATTGTAGTTCACCAGCCTAGTCATTACACTAGATGGACTCGAGCACATCCAATTGAACAAATTGTGGGAGATCTATATAGTGGGGTTCAGACTAGAAGAGCCACCAGTGAGCAATGCTTAAACGTCACCTTCTTATCACTAATTGAACCAAAGAAGATTGATGAGGCTATGGCAGACCCAAGCTGGGTGGAAGCTATGCAAGAAGAGCTCGTCCAGTTTGAAAGGAACAATGTTTGGGAGCTTGTTCCTTGTTCACCAAGGTTAAAGAAAGAACCCATTGGTACAAGATGGGTCTACCGAAACAAGATGGATGAAGATGGCCATGTTGTAAGAAACAAGGCCAGATTAGTTGCCCAGGGTTATTGTCAAGCAGAAGGCGTTGACTTTGATGAAACTTTTGCTCCAGTTGCAAGACTTGAAACCATCAGAATATTTCTGGCTTATGCAGCCCATCTGCAGTTCAAAGTCTTCCAGATGAATGTCAAAAGTGCGTTCCTTAATGGAACATTGGAAGAAGAAGTTTATGTTAAGCAGACTCCAGGTTTCATCGATGAGAAGCATCCTCATTGGGTTTATAGACTGAACAAAGCATTGTATGGTCTAAGACAAGCTCCAAGTGCCTGGTATGATACTTTAACTAAACATCATCTTAAAAATGGCTTTCAAAGAGGTGCAATAGATAATACCTTGTTTATCTTGAAAGAAAGAGGTAATATCTTATTGGTACAAATTTATGTTGATGATATTATATTTGGTTCAACTGATGATGCAATGTGTAAAAAGTTTTCTAAAATCATGTCATCTGAGTATGAGATGAGTTTAATGGGTGAATTAACATTTTTCTTAGGTCTTCAGATTAAACAAACTGAAAATGGAATTTTCATAAACCAAGAAAAATATGTCAGAGATTTGTTAAGAAAATACAAATATGATTCAATCCCATCGAAAAACACACCTATTGCAGCACCATTAAATTTGGACTCTGACCCAACTGGCAAACCAGTTAACATAACTGACTATCGTGGTATGGTTGGTTCACTGATGTACTTAACTTAACTGCCAGTCGACCAGATATAATGTTTGCAACATGTTTATGTGCCAGGTTTCAGGCTAACCCTAAAGAATCACACTTGCACGCTGTAAAGTGTATCTTTAGATACCTGAAAGGGTGTCCTAATCTTGGTCTTTGGTACCCCAAAGGCTCAGGATTAGATCTAATGGGTTATTCAGATTCTGATCATGCAGGTTGTAAGATAGATAGAAAATCAACAACTGGTGGTTGTCATTTCCTTGGAGGAAAACTGGTAAGTTGGACCAGCAAGAAGCAGACTTCAGTCTCTATGTCCACTGCTGAGGCAGAGTACATTTCTGCGGCCAGTTGCTGTGCCCAGATTCTCTGGATCAGGAACCAGTTACTAGATTATGGTCAAAAGTATACAAGGACCCCAATCTTTGTGACAACACCAGTGCAATTGCTATATCTCACAACCCAGTGATGCACTCCAAAACAAAGCATATTGACATCAGGCATCATTTTATTCGTGATCATGTTATGAAAGGAGACATTGAAATTCATTTCATCCCCACTGACAAACAGTTAGCTGATGTTTTTACAAAACCTCTCGATGAGAAAACCTTTAAACATCTCATCAGCGAACTGGGAATGTTAAATCCTTAAATCTGGAGATTTCTTTGTTATTGAACGCGTCAGTGACACTGATGAAGTTCTCCAGTTGAGGAGGACCAGATAATCTTTGCTCGCCAGGCTATCGAACGCCTTTGTGATACTATCTTGACACTAATTGATTTCTGGATCATCATTTTAGGGGGAAAGACTCAAAATAATTTTCTGACTAAAATTCGTTTTTGTTTGAAAATGGCAACTGGAGAACTCTTCAGTTGGAAACTGGCACTGGTCTGATCCTCCAGTGACCAGGTTCAGTCTAGTCTTGTTTTTATAATGTTAGAAATACTTGGTCAATATTTGTGACACGTGATGGTACTCGAGTGTTTTAAACCACTTGGTATTGTGATCTGACGTGTTTAAAGCTATTTTAGTACTTGACAACTGTTTGTATTGGGAAAATAAAAAGTGAGTGGGCGCGTGGGTAAGATAAGCCGTCGTAGCATTTAATGTTGACATGGCAAATTATTATTTTATTTCAAAATTCAAACTCAATTTGTGAAAATATCTACAAAAAGGATTTTGTTTAATAAAATATAATCTTTGGTATTTCATTGGGATCTTGAATCCATTATAAATACCCTTATTTACTCCGAACTCATTTACTTCTTTCTCTTACATTCTTTCATTTACTTCCCAATCATCAAAATTGCTTCATTTTTCTCTCTGCTTCATAAATCAAGAACCCTAAATCCCAAATTTCATTTTCATTTTTCTATGGCACCTAGATCATCCCGTTCAAGAGATGTAAATCTCTTGACTGTTCCATATGCTCCTTCACCAGATGTCAAACCGGCATCTGGTGCTCCTAGTAATGCTTCGGTCATCAAACTAAATCCTAATAATCCGATGGCAAGCTTACGAGGATCTCAAGGGTCCAATACCCTTATTGGTAGAATCCAGAAATTTTTGAAGGATTCTCCAATAGGACTCTCATTCTCTCTAAACCCACGCAAGTTGTTTCACAACTACTTGTGCGAGTTTTGGTACACTGCCAGTCTTTCTTCTGATTGTTCCTCCATCAGTTTCACATTAAAGGATGGAACAATCCAGTGTACCCTTGTCCACTGACGTATTGAGGGATGCCTTACACCTCAATTACTGGAGAGAGGGTGAATCTCCAGTTGTCTTGCCCCCTAATATAAATTTTCGTCAAGTACTCCTAGAAATGGGACATAAGGAGTGTTTGGACAATGGGATTTTGAAGACAAAGGGTGTGATGACCATGAAGGTTCTTACACCTTCATGGAGGTATTTTTTCATCCACCTGGTGGAGAGTATGGGTGGGAGTTCTGGTGGTCTTGACCAGATTAACTCCTCACAAGCAGAAATGGCTTACTGCTTGTGGAATGGATTGAGAGTGGACTTTGCAGATATTCTGTTTAGAAGCCTAGTTCAAAAGCTGAAGGGCACCAGGGGTATGTGTATCCCTTTTTCAAGGTTCCTCTCTCTCTGTTTTAAACATATTCTGGGCAGAGAAGCATATTTAAGTACAGATTCACCGTACATTGCTCCAGATATGTTAAGGAATTTAGACTCTCTGGTATCTGAAGCTGGAGAGGTCGAAATTCCAGAATGAATGCAACTGGCATTCGCTTCAACTGATGCACCTATTCAAGGTGAGTCAGATGGCAACTGGGCGGGCCTCAAAATAATGAGGGACCCTCCAGTTTGTCTAATGTTGTGGTTGAGGATAGAGCAACCATAACTGAAGTAACTCCAATTACATCTATCCCTGGTGAAGATACTTCGGTATCTGATCCACCAACAGATGCACCCATCCAGGAAACTGGGGAAGGTCATCTGGAGACTGACCCTTCTGGTCAGCCCTCAGTTACATTCATGGATCTGGACATGAATGTTAATGACGAGGAAATCCTTATAGAATCTTCGGATTCTGAAGGTACTGAAATAGACTTGGAGAATTTTGACTCTGCTGTACCAAATCAAAACCCTTCATCTCCAGTCTCGCTTCCAGACGCATCAATTTCACTTTCACCACCACAAGAAAATGTGCCTACTGATATATCTTTCCAAACTTATACCGCTCCTTCACCAACTGGCAATTCTCATTTGCTCGAGAAATGCCACCCCCACCGACGCCGTTGTTCACACCTGAGCATTCTCAGCATGAACAACACATTGATTTTCCAGTCCTTTCTTCTATCACCACTCCTATTATTTCTTCAACTGCTGGCATGTCAACTGGGGAGACTTCTTTAAGTTTGCCTCCTCCAGTTGCTCCAATAATAACTGCTGCTGGTCCAGTGACACCTTCTCCTTTGTCACTGGACAGTCAAGTTGTCTCATTACAAGTCGATCTCCAAAACCTTCTTACCAGGGTGGAGGAGATTCAAAAGACACTTGACAAAAACACCAAGTCCTTCTCCAGATACCACAAGGATCACTTGACAAACATCAAAGTGGTTGATCTGGGGATTAACAAGTTTTCATCAAATGAAGACTTGGTGTTTAAAAAGCTAAATGAGTTGGTCACTGGCTGCAATAATCTGGCTGGTACTTTAAAAGAAGCCTTTGACCTTACTCAGTCCAAGGTTACAACCTCAATCTCCAATCTGCTTGGCAACACTGTAAGAACATCTGAAGTAGATTTGAGGGAGATTGAAAGGCAGGTGAAGGAACTGATTGAAAAACCTGGCCTAGATGTAACTGAACTTGGACAGCAGTTGATGACTTCAGTTGGTCAGAAGATAGAGGATACGCTGGGTGCTAGAGAAGCACAATTGGTTGAAAGGGTGATGTCTGAGATCACCAAGCTGGCCACTCCTCAGGTTGATCTGGCCTCACTCACCAGTGAGATCAACCAGTTGAGAGGCAGCATTGAGAATTTGAACACCCAGGTATCTCTACATGCTCAATCTTTAGATAAACTGACAACTGAAGTAGAGAATTTGAAGAAGAAGGATGATGAAGTGAAGGAAAAGGTTGTCTCTGGTTTGGATGAAGACTCCAAGATCTTAAACGAATTGAAAACTGGTCAAGAACAAGTAACTGCAAATGTTTTGACCCAGTCAAAGGAGACCAACCATTTATGGAGGTCTTTCAGGATGATGTGTGGGATTTTCAAGGAGTGTAAGGACATGCAATCATGGCAGCCTCTTGACCGGTTGCCATCTCACCCTCTGAATGGGAAGGAATTAGGGCAGGTCTAGATGCTGCCAAGGGGGAAAGAAGTGCAGTCCTTCCACCAGTTGCACCTGGAAGAGCTTCATCTGGAAGTCAAGTTGGAAGAGAAATGGTTTTAGCTACCAGTACTGAAGCTGGTGAGCAAGATGTTAGGGGGAATGTGTTGGATAAGGGAAAAGGTTTAGCTGGTGATGCATCTGCCCAGCCGGCCACTGATGTAATGTTAGAAACTGGCAATGCTGATATACTTCCTCCAGTTTCAGATAGTGATAGCAGAAGACTGGCTAGACTTGGCAATGATATTAAAGAAAGAAAGAAGATGAAACAAAGAAACCAAGTTGAAGCCAGGGCACATCTTGCACAGATCCAGTTGCTTGATATGAGTGATGCCAATCTTTTGGGTATCACTAAGGAGGAGTATGCCAGGGTTAAGAATGATCCCAGGATAGTTGACCAGTTGAAAGAAATGCTAGATGTAGAACTGGACAGACACTATCCTGAGGATGAAGCTGAATTCGATGCCAGAAGCTTGAACATTTCAGTGGAGAAGGCTAAGGAGAATAGGGCCAGTGGGATTCTTAAACGAATTGCAAATGTTAAGAAGGTTGTGAAGAAGGTATTGAATCCACCAAGAAGGATTCCACAACGAAGAAGACCACTGTCAAGAGATGCTGACCTTAGCACATTTGTTGAACCAACTGGCGAGGTTTCTAATGAAGACATCAAGTCCGCTGTACTGGCTGCTGGTGCTGGGAGTATAAAAATAACAAATGAATCTGAAGCAAGAAGCTATTACTCCCAGATCATGTCAACCAGAAGACATAGTGGTACTATCAATGGTGTTAATGTAACAATCAAGCCAGGCACCAAAGTCTTTCATGTTGAAGTTAGTTATACCAGAGGGCCACTGGTTAAAACTGACAATCCTGGTGCAATGCATTATGGGTTCAGTGAATGGGTGGAAATGGTGAATGTGTTGGATGCAAAGGCACAAAAGAATAGGTTTGAGAAAGCATGGGTGAACTTCTTAAGGGGAAAGATTCAGCACAAAGAAAATCTGGAGCAAAAGCTGAATATTGACCCTGAAGACTCACAACCTATCTCTTCAGTGTCCAAGAGAAGAAGAACTGGCGAAGGGCCATCTCATTAAGTTCTTTTTCCAGTTATCTACTTGTATTTTATTTTACATTCTGTAACTTGTATAAATTTCATTTCCTTGTATAAATGAAGTTACCAGTTTGTAACCACAAGGTAGATAATAGATTAAAATCTAACAAACCTAAAAGAAAAACCTAAGGCATTTATTGATCTATAAAAATGCCTTGGAAACTTAGATAGATTTAAATCGAACAAGTCCTTCCAGTTCACACTTGTACAGATACAAGGACTGAAAAAGACTTGCCTATATTTCTAGACAAATAGGGGGAATTTGTTAGGACCAGTTCACCTGGTAAACTGGCCAGTCTCCAGTTGCACCTGGAGATCCAGTGAAACTGTCCAGTGAAACTGGAGACCTAGATGATTTGTCGAGAAATATATTGAAGTCCAGTTGCACCGTACAGTCAACGCAACTGAAGACTTCCTCCAGTTGAGAACTGACCAAGTTGAAGAATCATTCCAGTTGAAGTTGAAGACAACAAATGGAAGATAGAGAATGGCAATGGCAGCGAAGCCCAGTTGACATTCTAGTCAGTTACAAACTGGAGACCATCAGTGGAAAGCTCTTACAAAGCTTTACACTGATTACGAGGAATTGACTTTTATGCTTTATGTACCTTTACCCGGATAATAAGACTCATCTTATTATTTAAGTAATAAAAGGTACATAAAGGTGGTTGATTAAAGTTGCTTTATCATGCGACTTTACACTGCTTTTTAAGGAATTAAATGCTATTCCTTAAATGCTCTCAACCACATTTGTACGGCTAAAGTTAACATCCCAATGTTAACTTTGCCTATAAATACAAGTCATTGCACAACAAGAATATGGAAGTAATTCACATAAGTTGAATACTTCACACTTTGCATACCTGCAATATTCTTGGTGAACTTGTGCAATATTCTCTCAATCGCTAAAAGGAACATTTCACAACTTTAAGTGTTTCGATTGTCTTGAGAAATTCCGAGTGTAGATCAATTGTATTTCATAGGTTGTTAGGATATTTACATTCTTGTATTATCTTGGTTCCGCATCAACCTTGTAATTTATTTAACATCAATAAATAAATTACACATTGAAAATTACATATTGTCTCATCAAGTTATCTTACAAGTATTTTGTATTATTGCATTGTTCTTTACTTATTGTCATTTATATAAGTAATCTATCTAGAACTTGGTATATACACACTGCAACTGGTCGTCTCCAGTTCAGTGCATATATTGCAAAGTAACTCCACCATCGGCATAGAGGTGTCTTCAGGTAGTGCCATCTATTGAGTTGGGACCTACAAGTGGTATCAAAGCAGAAGGCTAATAAACTTGCCTAGATCTGCTAAGATGAACACTACTGAAGGTGGAGATGGTTCTGGTCAAGGTGAAATCCCTTTGAATACTAATGCCCAACCTTTTCAAAATGTTAATACTAACCCTCCTTCTCTTACTACCCCAAACCACGTCCATGTACATTACTCTAACACTCCTGTTCCCAAATTCGATGGAAACAGTGAAACTTTTGGTACATGGAAGGCTAGAATGCTTTTGCATTTTGGTGGGATTGAAAGGTATATGTTGAAAATCCTTAAGGATGGACCATATATACCCATGTCTCTTGGGGTAAGTCCTCTTCTAGATCCAACTGGAAGAAGAGGTTCAAGAGAAAAGCCCGAAGACCATTGGTCGGATGAGGATCGTAGACTTGTTGATCTGGACACCAGACTCAAGAACATGATCCTTGGGGCTGTTCCTGAAGATCTAATTCCAACACTTGTGTTATTCCCCAGTGCAAAGTCAATGTGGGATGAATTAGTTATTCAGTTTGAAGGAGGTGATGACACTATTGTCACCAGAAAAGTTGCCTTGAACAAGAAGTATGAATCCTTCTTTGCCTTGCCCAATGAAAGTTTAGTAACTGGTACATATACCAGATCTAGCCTCATCAATCAAAAAAAAACAAAAACACCCAACACTCCCCCAAAAACTAAATCCACACCCCGCCCCCACACCCACATCCCCCCACCCCCTCTCCCTCCCCCCCCCCCCCTCCCGTCTCCCCCCAACGAAAGTTTAACTGGTACTTATACCAGATTTTCTAGCCTCATCAATCAGTTGAGAGGTTTGGGTGTAGAGAAGGATAAGGATATTCTTCTTGAGAAGTTTGTGATATTCTTCCTTCCAAATGGGAAAACATGGTTCTTGTCTTGAGACAAGGTAAAACCTTGCACAGCCATACTCTTGCATCGCTCTATGGAGCCTTCAGATTCACTGAAGATAAGGTATGGTAAGACCCTGCACAGATACCTTGGGACTATTGAAAATGTTATTGTTGATAGACTTGCATTCCACAGTCTGACCAGTTGCCAGACTGTAAGCATTGTCAAGTATTGCTTCAATGATGAGAGCAAGAATCCTACCATAAGGTATGGTAAGGCTCTTCTTATGAACATGATCAACTAAGTCCTTAAAAATTAAGCCAGCAAAATCTATTCTGGTCATAGTGACCATTGCATGAAAAATCTGCAATTCTAAAACATTAGGTTGATCAAAGCTGCCTGCCTTTACTTGTAAATTTTAGAAATTGTGCTCAGTAAATAGTTCTAAATGCCAGTTAAATATTTCATTTTAACCACTGAAGCCAATGGACCAGTATATCCAACTTCTTGTAAAATATTTTTGGCTTCAGTATGAGACACAACATTTTCATAATCATCTTCAGGCATATAAACAGCTCAAATGCAGACCTAATCCTCTCATAAGAAATATATACCTTTTTCTTACCATTGAGGATTGTGCCATAGATTGCAGCATCTCCTTTCTTGTTCTGTCCCACAAAACAGATCGCCCAAAATTCGCAAAGGAGATCTTGAAACACCCAGTCTGGTTTCTCAATCATCACCTTGCCGAATGGATGATACCATAAGAAAGCCACAATCTCATCATATCCTTTTGCCCATGAAGGAGGATGAATATTGGCATGAACCAGACTGCCAATCTTGATTTTACCAGTATCAAGATCAGCCGGAACCACTACTACATTACTTCCCACCATATAAGGTGAAAGCTTATTAGCGCTTATTGGAGCTGGGTATAGACTTTCAGCTTCAGAAGAAGAACCAGATTTAGAATCATTAGTATGAGGAGAAACAGATGATGATGCCATTTGAAAACAATTTTTATAAGAAGAAATTTAAATACAATAATAAAACAGTAATCAGATTTGAGAGGAAAAAAAATTGATTTGAGAAAATATGAACTAGTGATTTGGGATTTAGGTTAAATCGATATTATATACAAGATTCAAAATATCCCGTTTGAAAAAGTTGGAGAGAGAAAGATTATGATTGGAGGATGAACAAGTAGTGGAGGTACTTTTTCAGTAACCGGCTGTTACCACTACACGTGTCACACTCCAATAGGATCAACAAGTAAGCTTAAATAAAATAATGAAAGTTATAAAACGCACTGAGATATTTAATAACAAAAATAACCACGAATCTGTGTCAAACTCAGCTTACCCTCTTTTACTTGGAAATGCACCAAGTATGAAAGGGTAGTCTGGGTTAGACACAGCTTACCCTCAAAAATTTAGAATAACTCTAAGGGGTCAGATTTGTTATTACTTAGCTCACTACATTTTACAAATTAAGCATACCTAGCTTACTTATGAGATAGATGAACCTTGATTCATCCAATGGCTTTGTGAACAAGTCACCAAGCTGATTATCTGTTGGAATGAAGTGGAGTTCAACATCTTCTTTCATTACATGATCCCTGATGAAATGATATCTTATATCAATGTGCTTGGTCCTTGAATGAAGTACAGGATTGTTTGAAATTGCTATGGCACTGGTACTGTCACAAAAGATTGGAGTTTTTGATGCAGTGACACCATAGTCTTGAAGCTGATATTGCATCCAAAGAATTTGAGAGCAACTGAATGTTGCTTCTTGCTGGACCAGCTTACAAGTCTATTGCCAAGCAATTGACAAGCTCATGAAGTACTTTTTCTGTCAATCTTACAGCCTGCAAAGTCATAATCTGAATAGCCAATTAGATCAAATCCTGAGTCTTTGGGATACCAAAGACCCAGATTGGGACTACCTTTAAGGTATCTAAAGATTCTTTTCACAGCCTTAAGATGAGATTCCTTAGGACTAGCTTGATATCTTGCACAAAGACATGTAGGAAACATAATATCTGGTCTACTAGCAGTCAAGTAAAGTAATGATCCTATCATACCCCTATAAGCTGTGGTGTTAACAGATTTGCCATTTTTATCTTCACCCAGCTTATCACCAGTTCCCATAGGAGTTTTCATAGGTGAGCAATCACTAAAACCAAATTTGTTTAAGTGATCTTTAACATATTTTCCTTGGTTTATAAAAATTCCATTTTTAGTCTGTTTAACTTGTAACCCAGAAAATAGTTTAGTTCTCCCATCATGCTCATTTCATACTTTTTAGACATTAATTCAGAAAACTTTTTGCAAAGTCTTTCACTGCTAGACCCAAATATTATATCATTTACATAAATTTGTACAAGTAGGATATCACCATTATACTTTCTCACAAACAAAGTCTTGTCAACATTACCTCTTTTGAAGTTGTTAGCCAATAAGAATTTAGACAAAGTGTCATAACATGCCCTTGGAGCTTGCTTCAACCCATAGAGAGCCTTGTCAAGCTTGAACACATGGTCAGGAAACTTTGAATTTTCAAAACCAGGAGGCTGTTCAACATAGACTTCTTCTTCCAATTTTCCATTAAGAAATGCACTCTTCACATCCATTTGGTAGACTTTGAAACCTTTGTGAGCAGAGAAGGCCAAGAACATTCTGATTGCCTCTAATCTTGCCACTGGTGCAAAAGTCTCATCATAATCAATTCCATCCTCTTGTCTGTAACCAAGAGCTACCAATCTTGCTTTATTTCTGGTCACAACTCCCCTTTCATCCATTTTGTTTTTGTAGACCCACTTGGTTCCAATCACAGTCTTGTGATGAGGTCTTGGAACAAGTTCCCAAACCTTGTTTCTTTCAAACTGTGTTAACTCATCTTGCATTGCATTTACCCAAGAAGGATCTACCAGTGCTTCATTAACCTCAGTTGGTTCCACCTTGCTTACAAAATTAACAAACATGCAGAAATTTTCAGCCTTTCTTCTTGTTTTAACACCAGAGAGAGGATCACCAATGATTTGGTTAATTGGATGACTCTTTGTCCATCTGTTAACTGGGACAATGGACTGATTCAGATTAGATGGTCCAGCATGATCAGCTTGAGGAAGAGGCTGATCAGCTTGGACTGGAATGGGGGAATCTGAACCAGTTTGAGAGTCACTTAATGGATTCTGAATAATTTCTTTAGTAGGAGTAGGATCAGCTTGTGCATTTTCAAAGATTGGAACACCTTCTTCTTCTTCTATAAGTTGCTCCCCCTGAGTTTGAGCATTATCAGCTCCAACTGGAGGATTAGTTGGAGGCTCATTCTCAGGCACAACCAGTTCTTCAAAATTGAAATCTTCATCTTCAGGAGGAGAGCAATCTGGCTTAGAACAACCTTCATCTATGCTTACATTAACAGAGTTCTCAATTGTTTTAGTTCTTGTTGTAAACTCTGTAGGCCTTCATCATTGTTGCATATCCAAGTAGGATACCTTCATCTGATTTCTCATCAAACTTTCCAAGATGGTCTTTCTGATTCAGAATGTAACAAGGACTCCCAAACATTCTTAGGAAACCAATCTCAGGTTTTCTCCCCCTAAGAAGTTCATATGCAGTCTTCTGGTGTCTTTTCACAATAAGGGATCTGTTCTGGGTAAAGCAAGTTGTGTGTACTGCTTCAGCCCAGAAATGAGACTTGACATTGTTTTGAGCCATCATGGATCTGGCAGCTTCAATAAGAGTTATGTTTCTTCTTTCTGCAACACCATTTTGTTGAGGAGTTCTAGCAGCTGAGTAGACTTGTGAAATTCCTTTTTCACTGCAAAAAGAATTAAGAGTGATATTCTTAAATTCAGTGCCATTATCACTCCTTAATTGCCTAACAGGCCTTTTGTAGAGAATTTCAGCTTGCTTGATGAAATGAATAATGTTGTCGCAGCTTCACTCTTGTGTTTTAGAAAGAAAACCCAGGTGTATCTTGAATACTCATCAACAATTACCAAGGAGTACCTCATTCTAGTGAATGATGGAGTACTAATTGGTCCAAATAAGTCCATATGAAGCAGATCCAAACAATTATCAATGGTTGAGCATGTTTAGACTTAAAAGAGGCTTTGTGTTGCTTGCCTTTCTCACAAGCACCACACAGCTTGTCATTCTCATAATTGATCGCTGGAAGACCAGACACCAACTCTTTCTTACACAGCTTGTTGATGTCTTTGAAATTCATATGAGACAATCTTTTATGCCACAACCAATTCAGCTCATCTTGAGTCTTTGACATGAAACAGACTTCTCTTGTGACAGTTGGATTTCTCATGTCAAATGAATACAAAGACTCATCCCTCTTTGCAATAAGAACCACGTTGCCTTCTAAATCAAGAACAATCCCCTTATCAGACCTGAATCTCACTTCATAACCAGCATCACACAACTGACTCACATTGATCAGATTGTGCTTCAAACCATTTACATATGAGACCCTTCTGAAAGTAAGAGGACCATTTGAAAGTAAACCAAATCCTTCAGTCTTTCCTTGAGAGTCATCTCCAAAAGTAACATTAGGACCAGCGCGAATCCTAAAGCTACATAGCAGGGACTTACATCCACCGTCATATGCTTGGAACATCCACTGTCCAAGTGCCAGGTATTATCGTCATGACCGCCCTGCAATTATGATAAGAGATTAGTTCTTTTTGGGAACCCATCCAAAGATGGGTTCACCAGATCTGACCTTCTGGTCTGACTCAGATTTGGTAACTGAACTTAGACTCTTATCACATTTTGACACCCATTGTTGCTTGGTCTGTCCTTTACCAGATTCAAAGTTCATTCTAGCAACATTTAGAGTTTCCTTTTGAACAAAACCTTTGCCTATTCCAGATTTCTTACATTCAGCTCTCAATTTTCTTTGATCAACAGTTTTTGGATCAGACACATTCTTAAGAAAATTTGCTTCCATTGACACCTTATCAGTTCTGGACTCAACATATTTTAAAATCATTTTGTCAGAGTCAGACTTGGTGTTACTTGAAACAGACTCAGATTTTGTTTGTGACTTATTTCCTAGAGAACCAGACTTCTTACTCTTTAAAAGCTTTATTTTCTCTTTAGGAACACTATGATCTCTAACCTTTCTTATATTTTTCTTTAAACTACCCTTGTTTGTTTTAGTCTTTGAATCTGATTCAGATTGGGTAATGGTCAGCTTGGACAAGTCAAGACTTTCTTCAGGTTTTAACTCAACAACCTTATCAGCTTCAGACACAGCTTCAGCAATGGTCTGACCAATGGTTTCAGGATCTTTAAACCCAATACCCGATTTCTGAACCAACTTAATTGGTTTAGAATTCATTCCATTGGTTTGGACTTTGGGTGGTGAAGGAGGCTGATAACAAGGCTCCATAGCACAGACTTCAGCAATGGCTATGGCCCTATCATAATCACCATCAAAAATAGCTTGGATCTGATGAGGTATTTGGTCATTCACACACTTCGCAACTCTTTTGGAACTTATATACCATGTTTCAGTAATTTGTTTAACCTTTAAAAACTTTTCTTCTGCAGTTTTAGCTTCTTTAACCAAAATGGAGTTTAATTGCTTTTGAGCTTTAACTTCAGATTCTAGTTTTTCAATGGTGTGACTCTTAGAGCTGTTATCAAGTTTCAAAACATGTATTTCCTTTTTGAGTTCTTGATTAAAGTGTTTTTGTAGCAGAACCTCATCACCAAGTTTATTCAGTCTGGACAGTTTTCTCATTATCAGACAGATTGGAAAAAAATTACCTCAGGTGGAGCAGTCTGACTGGTAGATGCCTGGTGAGCTGACTCAGATTGCTGTTGTATTTTCACCAGATCTTCAGCAAATCTTTGAGTAGCTTCTTTAGCCATGAAACACTTGGCATCTTTATACAGCTCATCATCAGATGATGTGGCACTTTCATCCCAGTCTTTGGCTACCAGACTCTTTTCACTTTTGTTCACCTTCTCAGTCAGCTCAGCTACTTGTGCTTTCAAGGCTTTGTACTTAGTCTTGGCTTTGAGTATTTTTCACCTCTTCCACCTTTGGCTGGCACAGCTTGAGTAGATTCTTTAGATCTGCAATCTCCAGCCATATGCCCAGTCTTTCCATACTTGTACAAGTGACTTTGGACATGTCAAATGGCTTCCTGGTCTTGTCAGCTTGGACACCTTTTCCTTTTCCTTTAAACTTATTAAAGGATCTCCTTCTGATCCTTTCAGCCAACATAGCTACTTCATTAGCTAGTTCATCACCATCAGATTCATCACATTCAGATTCAACACAAACAGAGTTAGGATTAGACATATCAGGAATATCATCATTAACACAAGGAATGATCTCATTACTAATTGAACTAGGGTGTTCAGTCATAGAAGCAACAAGTGCAGCAGCAGGCTGATTATAAGAATCACCCATAGCAATTAACTTTTCAGCCTCTGAACATTCTTGGTTATGAAGCAAACCAAAAAGTCCAGGGAGATCAAGATCATGATAAACAGAACTTAATTTAACAGAAGAAATATAGTTGTTCCATTAGGTGGTAATGAATCAAGAAATTTACTCTTTAAAACCTCATTTTTCTTAACAATTCCAACAGCAACTAAATCATTTACCAAAGCATTAAAGCGGGTATGAGTGTCAGTCAAGGATTCATTTCTCAAAGAGAAAAATCTCTCATACCTCCTGGTCAATGTAGTAATTGTGGATTCCATGGAGTAGAGCAACCCTCAAACATGACAGTCAATGTACCCCACATTTTCTTAGCTGTAGAACACATTTTAATAGAATGGTAAAGGTCTTTGGGCACAGCTTGGACAATGAAATTTCTAGCCTTCACATCCAAGTTTGCCAACCTCCTATCCTCATCCCCCCAATCTGCCTTGTCCTTAACAATAGATTTGACTGTGGCAGGAATGGTTGGTTGACCTTCCCTGACCACAGCTTCTACCACAATGGTTTGTGTAGGAACATAAGGACCATCCGCAAGGATATCAGGCATATTGTTATCGATGGATTCAAGGAACAAAGACATTCGACCTTTCCACCCACTGAAATCATCTTTATCAAACATGGGTGGTCGGGTTGAAGAACCATTATCAATATAGGATGACATAATGCTTTACTATTAATGGAAATATGCAAGGATCAAGTCAAGTTAATTCTTAACCTGTCTCTGATACCAATTGATATCCCATGGTGTATCAATATACCAAAGTATATTGTACACAGGATAGTTGTAGAGGGGGGTGAATACAACTTTTCTTGAACTTTACAAACTTTTAAATACAACGTTTTAAAGTAAAGCAAGTCTCGGATAGTTATATATGCTTAGGTGAATGTCTAAATGCAACAAGTATTCTCATAAAAAAAAAGATTTATTAAAGATCTTTTTTTTTTTTTTTTTTGAAAAGGAATCCTTTTGAACATGAGTCCAAGTGGCCGTTTGAGTTTTACATGGTCCTCCCATAATTAAACGTAGTTCATGACCTACGTTTAATTAGGGTCCTACCATGTAAAGCTCAAACTAGTCCGCTTAACCTTATGCTCGACTCGACTATAAAAATTCGTTTTGAAAAGTGGCTATAGTTTTGGAATTCCCGAAGGAACCCCAATGTTCTCTATAACCTTATGCTCTGATACCATTTTCTGTAACACCCCAACTAAGGCGGAACAATGAGATGTACAGAAAGTCGAGTATTCAAAACAAAGGATTATAAATAACATTCACCATAGCTTTATTTAATAAAAGAATTTTACAAATGCACAAGCATGTGAACCAATCCCCAAGTACAATGCGTCCACCGCACTTGGATATTAAGTCCACGAGACAATTAACAAATACATGAAACGATATTCTACAATGATCAAGGCGGATTCCATTGCCCATCACAAGGTTTGATCTTTGGCCACAAAGTGCAATGCAAACAATCATGATGCATATAATTCCTCAAAGCTATGCTAAATCCTGAAAAGCATGAAGAAAAAGTGTCAACTACGAAAACGTAGTTGGTGAGTGCATAGGTTTGCAAGTAAATCTCGTTACATATCCATTTCAAACAAACTTAGAAAATATATTATTTCATATCAATTCACCCAAACCACATGACCGACAAAAATTCCCATATCGAACCATCAAGTTTTTAAAATACCATAACGCCATTTCAAAGAGTTGAGAAATCCATGGTAAATTATAAAGTTCTCATTTGTCACTTTTATCGTGAGAGAAAAAGTATATCAATCGATTAATCATTCATCATACCAAAACCATTCGGTCATCAATACTTCAATATCCGCC